>CAMGYJ010000005.1:90629390-91229390 GCA_946122785.1 Linum tenue | reverse complement strand
GGACTTGGCGGTGGAATCGAGGCAAAGGAACGAGATTTGGGTCGAAAGGAGCAAGTGAGTCTTGAAGTGTGCTGGAGAGCCAAAATACACGGCCAAAGGCAGAAATACCCGACCGGGTATTTTCTGGCCATTGTCGGGTATTTGTCACTTTGGGCGTCCGTGAGAAACAGAAGGGGGCCCGGGCAGAAGGCTTAAATCCCCGGTCGGGGATTATTGGAGCAGACCGGGGATTTTTCCCCTGACCAAAACGCACGTTTTAACAATACCCGGTCGAGACCCAAAATACCCGACCGGGTATTTCGACTGGGTATCGCGACAGGCAGCAGATTTAAGGGAAAGGAAGGCCAAAATTCAAGGGTTCCGAGTTTTAGAGAGAGAGAGAGCGATTCCTAGAGAGAGAAAGCGACGAACCATAGTTCCCAAGTGCCATAGCTTGATCTTCATCACCATTGGAGCCTGGCTTGAGCTTGGAGAAGTGCCGATTAACGTCCAGAAGCAGAAATCCATCTTCACAGTATGATTTCCGTGACTGAATCTGTTTTTGCTTCTCTCTCCATGGAGTAGTTTCCCCATTCATCGGAAAAAATCCCACTGTACACATGTTTTTAAAAAAAATTCTCAAAATACACATGTTATGAAAAAAATTCCTAATCTACACATGTTTGGGCCTTCACCGCGTCAGACTAAGGCGGTGAAGGGATCACCGCGTTAAACAAGAGCGGCGATTGCATCACCGCTGTAGACAAAAACGGTGATTGCATCACCGCTGTAGACAAAAACGGTGATTGCATCAGCAGTGCTTCACCGCTCTAGAGAAAGGCGGTGAAGGCCTGACCTTCGTCAAATCTTTAAGAGAACGTAACTTTGTGCTCGGTTATGCCATCGCGGCTTGCAAGATCTCGAAAAATTATGCGGAATCAAAAAAAATTTCACCATGATCGGATAACCGAGCAGAAAGTTACGTTCTTTTAAAGATTCGACGCAGGTCAGGCCTTCACCGCGGCCGTTGAATGCGGTGAAGCTATCACCGTTTTTGTCTACAGCGGTGATGCAATCACCGTTTTTCTCTAACACGGTGATGCAATCACCGCTCTTGTTTAACGCGGTGATCCCTTCACCGCCTTAGTCTGACGCGGTGAAGGCCCAAACATGCGTAGATTGGGAAATATTTTCATAACGTGTGTATTTTGAGAATTTTTTTTAAAAACATGTGTACAATGGGAAATTTTCCCCATTCATCTGGGTATGGAGAACCCTAGATTTGTATGCTAGGTCTGATTGTAAGAACCCAAGTACAAGAATTTATGAATTGATTATATTCGATTGAGGTTTGAATGATTGAATGACTTGAATCCTGATCAAATTCCTGTTGTTTCTGCTTTGACCTAGAATGAGAATATCTGCCTAGGTTGATAGAGTATCCTTAATTGAAGGTAGTGAATTGGTGACTTTAGTTGAGGAGCCAATTCGCTATTCTGTACCGAATTCAATTCGGTAGTGGAGCTTTGGTTCGTTAGGGCCTCAATCTGTTTACTTCGGTGGAGGTTAGTCGCCCGCTAGAGACTCAGATTGAGAGGGTCTGGAGACCTTTAGTCGAGACTTCAGACTGTTTAAGAACCTTCCGCAGTATAACTTTCATGAAAACTGAACTTGGTAAATTACAATCCGGCTTAACTGCAGTCTAGGGGGAACCATATCCGGGTGACCTCTCTTGACTTGAAAACAACCGTTTAACTTGCTTTGCGTTTTTGTTTGTTTGAACCTGTACTAAAACTTCACTGCTAGATAACAAGAATTCACCGAGTAGTCATCAAATCTAGGACCCGGGTTGACAATAAAACCTAAACCCGCTATACTACGCTTTAGGAAGTGGTTATACTTGGCCATTTTCTAGAGTGATAGTAGGAGTGAGTCAAGTTTTTGGCGCCGTTGCCGGGGACGGCTAGGTTGTTGAAGAAAAGTGATTTTTGTTACTTTAGCATTTTCACTTTCGCATTGAGTGTTTGTTCTTTCCCACTTGTGCCTTCACGGGTTTGCATTGCTTGATTGTGTGCAGATAGTGCATGACCCGTAGCCAATCGGGAGGTTTACTGCCGTTGGATCCAGAGATTGAACGCACCTGCAACCAACTTCGGAGACAACAGCGAGCTAGACTGGCTACGGTGGAGCGCATAGACGGCCAATTGAGTAGCGAGTCCAAGGACGAGTACGAGATGGAAGGCGATCACAACCCACCTCCGGCGAATCAGCTCTTGGGGAACAACCCCAATCCCCAGGGAGCTGGGGTTCATCATCATCCACCACCACCGGGTCCCACCTTGGAGTACTACTACACTCCACGGATTGCTGACATCCGCCCGGTCATCCTCTATCCGCCCATTCCAGCAAACAACTTCGAAATCAAGCCATGCTGGATTCAACTCATTACATCCTCTATCCAGTTCCATGGCTTGAAGGATGAGGAGGCCCGGGTGCATCTTTCCCGTTTTCTGCAGCTGACGAACGTGTTCAAGTTGAACGGTGTCCCGGATGACGCAATCCGCCTTCACCTCTTCCCCCATTCTCTCGCGGGGAATGCAAAGAGGTGGTTGGAGACCCAGCCCCCATTGTCCATCACTTCTTGGGACGATCTGGAAGACAAGTTCGTGCACAGGTACTATCCAGCATTGAAGACCACAGAGATTCAGCGGGAGATCACTCACTTCCGCCAAGAGCCAGACGAGTCACTTCGTGATGCATGGGAGCGGTACATGGGTTATTTCTGGCAGTGTCCCCATCATGGCTTCAGTGATGCATTCACAGTGGGCAACTTCTACAGTTCCCTCACCCCAGACAGCCAGAGGGTGATTGAGTCTCTATGCCCAGGAGGGGATGTTCTCACTAGGACTCCACCCGAGCTGAACCAGATGATTAGTACCTTGGCTGCCCGAGATCATTCTTGGGGGCAGAACAGCAGAGGCAGAAATTCTCGGGACCGGGGTGTGCACGTTATGGAGGCCAGGTCTGGGTTAGAGCAGCAGGTGGCTGAGTTGGTGCAGACATAATTTCATCACGATCGGATAACCGAGCACAAAATTACGTTTTTTTTAAAGATTTGACGCAGGTCAGGCATTCACCGTTTTCCTCTAACACGGTGATGCAATCACCGCCTTCCTCTACAGCGGTGATGCAATCACCGTGTTTCTCTAACGCGGTGATGCACTCACCGCTCTTCTTTAACGCGGTGAAGCAATCACCGCCTTAGTCAGACGCGGTGAAGGCCCAAACATGCGTAGATTGGGAATTATTTTCATAACATGTGTATTTTGAGAATTTTTTTTAAAAACATGTGTACAGTGGGATTTTTTCCGAAAAATAACCCGCACCTGTAAACCTGTTTAAACGAAACCTCTATCTTCCGTAACTTTTTGATCTGATTCCATTGTTTGGGTTAATTTGTGAGAGCAGGATATTGATGGGAAGCGTGAGCTCGTATGTGATGAACGCGGCTTCCTGCCCAGTCACCATTGTCAAGGATAAGCATTGAATCAGCAGCCAGCCAGTTAGAGGAAGTCGTGTTCGAATTGCAAATGGGTTTTAATTCCAGGAATCTTGATTTGGACGGTTTGTTGTTTTCTAGACTTGTGATCATCAAATGGGTTGGTGTTTGTTTGAATTTCTGAGGAGTAGGAAGGAGAGAAACTAAACAGTGACAGGTCATTTCCCCAGCACCCTATCTTCTTCTTACTATGTAATAGAGTAAAAAGGGTTACCCACTTATGGGCCCTTATTTTCTCATAGAGACTAGTGTGGGCCTCGGCCAGTTGGCCGGAGGAAGGTGAGGTATGAAATTTGATAATATAATGGGGTGTATAGCTTATTGTTGTATAGTTTTTTTTGGGAAATTCGTGATAAAAATAGTGAATTTTAGCAGGAAAGAGACATGAATGATGCAATGAATCAAAAATCGGCCTTATGAACCAAAATCAAGTACATGTAACCTTGTGAAACAATATTGTTTCTGGTAATATGATGAGGTGGAGTAAGTTTTAGAGAAACCGAATTCCAGAAAATCGAATAAAAAATCGCCTATCCCGTCGGTTTTCGGGAAATGAGCATCTCACAATCGTTGCTAGCTTTTACTCGGCCCATTGGTCGATTAATTTGCTTTATAAAACTTTCATCTTGTCGTCATTGTGCTTTCAGGTTTTTGTTAGGCCATGATATAATCTAAGGAAATCAAGAACGAATAACACAATTTGGGATAGGAACCGTCGTTGTCGTATCCTAGAAAATGGTGGTAAACACAGACTCACCTGCCAAACTGGTTTGGATTGAGATTTTTATCGGCTATTAGGGAACCATGTGATTATAAATTAGACTTGATCAAAACGGGCCAAAACTTGAAATTCAGCATGTTTGACCGACCCATGCCAAATTCTAATTATTCTTTACTTTTAAACTTTCAATTTGAAAATAAAAAATAGTGAAAGAAAAGAGATGACTGCAATTCGCCATTTGCACATCACTTATTCGAGAATAAAACCATAAAAATTCAAAAGGAACTGAAAATGTTTAGGATCGTTTTAATGTTTAAAATAACCAAATAGATCGTTCTGTTTAGTTTTTTACTAACAAATACCAAACGATTCCCTATAAAATACACTATAATTTGATCATTATGATATCAAATAATTATATAATATATATTTGAAATTAGGGATGGCAATTTCGACCTGACCCGATTTACCCGACCTGTTTGACCTATTTTGGAGCAGGCCAAACCGCCCCGTAGGCAGGGCGGGGCGGGCATGGGTACCTCTCATCGACCCGACCTGCCTGACCCGCCCCATTCTCGACACGTTCTTGCCTATATTACATATAATCTTAGTAAAATTACTTAGGATTTTCCTCTTATTACATTATATTTTAGCTATAATAAAGTTGTAAATAAGTGAAAACCTCAATTTCTTCAATAATTTAACTACATTTTATCATATTATGGTTTCTTTCTTGGTCTTTTAATGAAAATTACGAATGTTTCTAATGTTTTTCGCATAATTACATACCCAAAGGGTCGACCTGACCCTACCGGCGCCCCGTGATAAATTACCCGACCTGGACCCGACCTGCCATGGGGCGGGTATGGGTATCGAGATACCCGCCCCGGACCTGCCCCATTGCCATTCCTATTTGAAATGATAAAAATTGGACTAATTGGGTTGGTCGAGGTTGAACCATTGAATAACTTTAAAATACATTATATTTTAGCCACTAAGATATAAAATAATAGCATAATATATATTATGCCAGAGAAAATAGCTTGTTTTAGAATGACAAACCAATGATGTTCATTTGTTTTACTTGATCGCCAAATCTCGTGTAGGTCAGACCCATTCAACTCTTTTATTTTATGGTTAGCGGTTAGCCAATTAGATACCATGCATTAGTTTATTGTTAAATTTTTTATTTTTGCAATAAAAATGATTATTGTTTTTGCCTTTTCATATATATTTTATCACCAGGGAGAAATAAAAGGGCTTAAAGAAAAAAAAAATTGACACTCCTGGACCCGTTTAAATCCGCATGTGTACAGTAAGTTGGCCCGTTCCACAGAGGAAAGAGAAAAAAATTGACACTCCCTATTCTACCCTTCCTACAAACGCTCCTGTAGCAGGGAATTTGAAATGGGGGAAGGGTTCCTCCCTGCTATTATATGTTTTTAATTTAAAAAGATACAACAAATGTACATAGTGTGATTGGTTATGATCCTTGCTTTTCTTTAAAATGGTCATGGTTCGAATCCCGGTATGTGTCTTTTAAATGAATAAAAAAAAGGAATTGTGAAGACCAAAATGTCCTTCCTACTTTCACTCTCGTTGCAGGAAATTTGAAATGGGGCTCCCGTTTTTCCCTTCGGTGTATTATATTATGTGTAGATTAGTCATAAAATAAAACTCGAAAGTCTGCGTATTATCGAGAATCCCCGATTATAGTATTGTAGACGCATACCGAACCCCACAGCTATCCCAGCAGCCGCAGACCATGCCATTTTTCAATGGGTTTTGTCACATGTGGCAGATGACATGGCGCCAACAAGGTGACAACAAGGCGGCTGCACATGTGGCATGTATGGAAGACTAGTAGCATAGAGATGCTCCTAGGATTCTCCACCTAAATGAGAGCTTAATGGTGCACTTATGTGCTACATTATGGGTAGCATTATTAGAGTGCATTATGTGGGGACTTTATGGGGTGCATTGATGTAGAGGGACCATTATGAGGGGCATTGATGCCTTGTATGAGAAGAGACCTATATAAGGAGCCATCTCCCTCACTTGTAACTCATTCCATCATTTTTGAGAGTAATACACACTAGAGAGTTCTCCCAATCCTTTGTCTTTGTTCTTATTCTTTGCTTGCAAGTGAGTTGGGAGAAAGGCTGCCTAGCGCTCTAACGGATTTGAGAGCTAGGACCGCACAATCGAGAGTAAGGTCGTGACAAGTGGTATCAGAGCCTGGTTCGGCTTTGTGCTAGCAAAGTTGAACCTAGAGCCAGAAGGAAAGGAAGAGCCTCACCAAAAATGTCGGGATCAGAAGTCCATGACGATGCTGAGAAGCAGCGTGGAAGAGAGCCCACACCAGGCCAGAGGGCAAAAGGTACGTCGAGCACTCGTGATCCTCTCAAGTCTCTAGAGAGGCGAGTATCGAGGATGGAGGTGAAGCTTTCGGAAGATGTCACCGCCATCGAGGATTTGGGAGCTAACTTCGCCCAAGTCCAAGGCGATGTTCAAGGAATGGCGGGTAGGTTGACGAGCTTGGAGATCAACCATGATGGGATGCGAGAAGAGCTTGTGGCCCTCATCAACAACACCATCACCGCCTCCGTGAACAACGCCATTGAAGTTGTGAAAGAGCATGTCCAGGCTGAGCTGGTCGGCGTGAAGGAGGAGATTGCAGACCTCAAGAGTGAGGTCACTCTCGTGAAGAGAGCCATGGCTTGGACCAGCCCCGGTGCAATCCGTCCCACGTGCTGACGTTCCAAGACCGAAGAACTTCGGAGGTTCAAGGAACGCGAGGGAGTTAGAGAACTTCCTTTGGAATCTTGAGCAATACTTCAAGGCATCCGGCATCCAAGAGGATGAGGTAAAACTTCGTACCGCTCCACTATACTTGGTTGATGTTGCAATGGTGTGGTGGAGGCGACGTGAAGCGGACGTCGAAAGAGGTACTTGTGTGATGGTAACATGGGAAGATTTAAAGAGAGAAATCAAGAAGCAGTTCTACCTGGAGAACGTGGAGTTTGAAGCCCGTTCGAAGTTGAGAAGACTCACCCAGAGGGGTGGAGTTCGATAATATGTGAAAGAATTCTCGGAGTTGCTTCTAGAGATCCCGGACATCACGGACAAGGAGGCCATGCACGGCTTTCTTGATGGGCTGCAACCATGGGCCAAGATGGAGATGCAACATCGAGGAGTGCAAGACCTTGCAACTGCCATGGCCACGGCGGAGTCTTTTGTAGAGTACAAAAGGCAAGAGAGCAGCGGCAAAGAGAAGAGTTCGAAGCCCAACAAGGATGGAGAGCAGCAGAAGCCTTTCAAGGAGGGTTCTCGCACTCAACACCAAGGTGGTTCGAGCAAAGGGGGTAAGTACGAGCCAAAACCCATGTCTTGTTTCCTTTGCGATGGACCACATCGAGTGCGGGATTGCCCAAGGAAGGCGAGATTGGCGGCCATGGAAGCTCAAGATGAGGAGCCCAAGGCGGTGGAGGCCAAGATTGGCTCAATCCGCAAGCTTGGCGCGGCAAAGACCGACGTCAAGGAGAGCAAGCGTGGGAGGTGCTATGTTCTGGCGCAATTCATGCAAGGCGAGTCAAAATCCTTGGTGGATACCGGTGCCACGGACAACTTCCTTCGCATCGAGGAGGCAAACCGGCTGGGTATTGCCTACGAGAAGGGGCAAGGGAGGCTCAAGACGATCAACTCAAAGTCCATCCCAATCTATGGAGTGGCTCACAACGTGCCAGTAAAGCTTGGTGAGTGGGAAGGCCTCATCGACTTTTCCTTCGTCACCATGGATGATCACCCAGTCATCCTCGGCATCAACTTCCTCGACAAGGAGGGAGTGCTCTTGAAGCCCAACTCCAACACGATGTGCTTGGAGAAGGAGGGGGAGTTCCATGCGGTCCATCTCTTGAGAGAAGATGCCCCCCATAGTGCTCTATCGGCCATGCAGGTATTGAAGGGGTTCAAGAAGAATGAACCAACCTTTCTTGTGTCCTTGAAAATGGAGGAAGAAGGAGGCTCAACGGGAATCACAACTCCCATCATCGAAGGTGTCCTCGAAGAGTTCGATGACATGATGCCATCGGAGTTGCCCAAGAAGCTGCCGCCAAGAAGAGAGGTGGATCACAAGATCGAGTTGGAGCCAGGAGCAAAGCCCCCTTCGCGAGCACCATACCGCATGTCGCCACCAGAGCTAGAAGAGTTGTGGAGGCAGCTCAAGGACTTGGTGGACGCAGGCTACATGCGGCCATCGAAGTCACCTTTTGGAGCACCGGTGCTGTTCCAAAAGAAGAAGGAAGGGTCGTTGCGGATGTGCATCGACTATAGAGCCATCAACAAGTTGACAGTGAAGAACAAGTGGCCGATTCCCAACATTTCCGACTTGTTCGACTAGCTTGGAGATGCGATGTGGTTCACCAAGCTTGATCTTCGCTCGGGCTACTATCAAGTGCGGATAGCAGAGGGCGACGAGCCAAAGACGGCTTGTGTGACGAGGTATGGCTCTTACGAGTTTCTTGTGATGCCATTCGGTCTCGCCAACGCACCAGCCACGTTTTGCACTTTGATGAATCAAGTGTTCGAGCCATTCTTGGACCGGTTTGTCGTGGTCTACTTGGATGACATCGTCGTGTATAGCAAAACACTCGATGAGCATGCCGAGCATCTACGCCAAGTCTTCCAAGTCCTTCGCGACAACGAGTTGTACGTCAAGAGGGAGAAGTGCACATTTGCCGCCACGGAGGTTCCATTCTTGGGGCACATCATTGGTGGAGGCAAGTTGAAGATAGATGGAGCGAAGGTGCATGCAATCCAAGAATGGGAGCCGCCGACGAAGGTGCCAGAGTTGCGGTCATTCCTCGGCCTTGCCAACTACTATCGGAGGTTTATCAAGGGCTACTCCAACATTGCAGCACCCTTGACAGATCTCTTGAAGAAGAACAAGGCGTGGGATTGGTCGGAAAGGTGCCAAGAAGCATTCGAGGCCTTGAAGGCAGCGGTGATGAAGGAGCCCGTGCTCGTGCTCCCCAACCCGACGTTGGCCTACGAAGTGCAGACCGATGCATCCGACTTTGCGATTGGAGGTGTGTTGATGCAAGATGGGCATCCCATTGCCTTCGAGAGTTGGAAGCTTAGCGAGACGGAGAGGCGATACACCGTTCAAGAGAAGGAGATGACGGCCGTGGTGCATTGCTTGCGCACATGGAGGCACTACTTGTTGGGGTCAAAGTTTGTAGTGAAGACGAACAACGTGGCAACGAGCTACTTTCTGACGCAGAAGAAGCTCACCCCTAAGCAAGCGAGGTGGCAAGACTTTCTGGCCGAGTTTGATTTCGTCATGGAGTACAATCCAGGTAAGGCGAACTCCGTCGCAGATGCTCTCAGCCGCAAGAGTGCAGCCGCAAGCATCAGCCAGCCCATGTTTCCTTTGAAGGAGCAGATCGTCGAAGGCGTTGGCCATGACCCCTTCGCCAAAATCGTAGCGGAGTACATCGAGCAAGGCAAGACTCGACGGTTTTGGATGAAGGATGGGCTCATCATGACCAAAGGAGAGCGTGTGTTCGTGCCAAGGTGGGCCAACTTGAGGAAGGAGATCATGAAGGAGTGCCATGATTCCAAGTGGGCGGGCCATCCCGACATCGAGAGAACGCAAGCGCTCATCGAAGAAGCATACTTCTGGCCGCGTATGAGAGACGACGTGGAGATGTATGTGAAGACTTGTCTTGTGTGCCAACAAGACAAGATGGAGCAGAGAAGCCCGACAGGCTTGCTAGAGCCCTTGCCCACACCTCAACGACCATGGGAGAGTGTAAGCATGGACTTCATCATCGGACTTCCCAAAGTCGATGGATGCGGTTGCATCATGGTTGTGGTGGACAGATTCTCGAAGTATGGAGTGTTCATCCCCGGCCCAAAAGACATGATGGCAGAGGATGCGGTGCGGCTATTCTTCAAGAACGTGGTCAAGTATTGGGGCGTTCCTAGCAACATCATGAGCGACAGAGATGGGCGTTTCACGGGAAGATTTTGGCGAGAGTTGTTCAAGATCATGGGCTCAGACTTGAACTTCTTGACAACATTTCATCCTCAAAGCGACGGACAGACGGAGCGGGTGAATGCCTTGTTGGAGGTGTACTTGCGGCACTACGTGAGTGCAAACCAACGAGATTGGGTGAAGTTGATGGAAACGACTCAGTTCTCCTACAACTTGCACCGCAGCGAGTCGACCAACACGAGTCCATTTGAGTTGGCGACGGGGCAGCAACCTTTGACACCGAGGACGGTGGCAACATGTTATAGAGGCAACAGTCCGGCAGCCTACAAGTTCGCTAAAGGCTGGCACGAGAAGATGGAGATGGCCAAGTCTTACTTAGCCCGCGCTAGTAAGAAGATGAAGAAATGGGCGGACAAGAAGAGGCGGCACTTGGAATTTGAAGAGGGAGACATGGTGATGATCAAGTTCTACCCTCATCGCTTCAAGCATCTCAAGAACGTGCACAAGGGACTGCTTCGCCGTTATGAAGGGCCATTCCCCATCGTGAAGAGGATTGGCAAGGTGGCGTACAAGGTTGAGTTGCCGACGCCCTTGGAGATCCATCCGGTCTTTCATGTGAGCCAACTCAAGCCTTTCCATGAAGACAAAGAGGACGAGCAGCAAAGAGAGTCGTAGCGCGCACCAACACTCATCACCAAGACACACGACCATGAAGTTGAAGAAATCATGGCGCGTCGTGTCATTCCTCGTCGTGGCGTACATCCAAGCTTTGTGGAGTACTTGGTCAAGTGGCGCAACCTTCCGGAAAGTGAAGCAACTTGGGAGAAAGAGCTCACGCTTTGGAAGAACAAGGACTTGATCGAGGCATTCCATCAAGAGGACGCGACGAGGGCGTCGCGAGCATAGGTGGGGGAGGATGTCACATGTGGCAGATGACATGGCGCCAACAAGGTGACAACAAGGCGGCTGCACATGTGGCATGTATGGAAGACTAGTAGCATAGAGATGCTCCTACGATTCTCCACCTAAATGAGAGCTTAATGGTGCACTTATGGGCTACATTATGGGTAGCATTATTAGAGTGCATTATGGGGGGACTTTATGGGGTGTATTGATGTAGAGGGACCATTATGAGGGGCATTGATGCCTTGTATGAGGAGAGGCCTATATAAGGAGCCATCTCCCTCACTTGTAACTCATTCCATCATTTTTTAGAGTAATACACACTAGAGAGTTCTCCCAATCCTTTGTCTTTGTTCTTATTCTTTGCTTGCAAGTGAGTTGAGAGAAAGGCTGCCTAGCGCTCTAACGGATTTGAGAGCTAGGGCCGCACGATCGAGAGTAAGGTCGTGACAGTTTCCAGTTTCATTAAATAATGATCTGCTCAGTCCGTTTTAATTAACAAATAAATCGGATAATTTCCGCTCGTAATCACATCATCACACCACGTGCCATCGGTTTGACCCTACTGAGTCCATTTTTTAGAGATTCTAATCTTAATTTATACATAGCAATTTATAATCCAATCGACCAATCCTATCCATCAACTTAGATATGCAAGTAATTCATTCCATTTTATACAAATTCAATTGGATTTGTGGATTTATGTATCGTTGGTAAATTACACTTTAGTACCTATCCTTTTTATACTTTACAATTTGGTACCTAAAATCTATTTTTATACAAAAAATGTCACCGGAAAATTCCGTTTTAGTACCTAAGTTTTTTAATATGAAAATTTAGTACCTAAACTTTTCAAATTTTACATTTTGGGCCAATGCTTGAATGTCATTTGGATCCATGGATCAATCTACCAATCCATATGATCCAATGCACGATTCCACCAACCATTTGATTCAATCCACTTGATCCATGGATCCACCAATCCATTTGCCACCTCTACCTTAATTCCTTGCATCGCCTAAAGTTTATAAACTTCAACTATCTAGCTGTCGCCCTTGGGCTATCTGGATTGCAGGATTACCTTAATTGTCCTCACCATGGACTTTTCGATTGATTTCAAGTTGAGTCATTCTACAATGAATTAACTAACATATCTCAACATTTAATAGATGCGACTAGTTATGGAGTAGTGAGAAACAATGAAGAAAACCGAATGCAAATCTCATTGAAGAGATGGTGCTTTATAGTTATGATTTTTTATAAAGAACACAAGGGAAGGCTCCAAGGAAAGGAGGAATTCTTCAAGTGGATGAACTGTCTTCAGTATCAACACAACTTTAGGAGCTTTCGATGAAGATGGACTTTGTCACTTCGGCGGTGCGAGGTAAACTTAAGCAAGTAATGAAGTGTCGTTGGTGCAGATCTTCCACCAACAATCTCAAAGGATGTCAAGATGATATTTTTTTGAAGAAAAAGAATGTCAAGATGATAGATGCCTCAGAAAACCATGAACAAGTCAATTTCATTATACGACTAACAATGAATGGCAACTCATATAGCTCTACCTAAAGTCTTGGGTTGGGGAGCCACACGAACTTTCTATGGTCCTCCTCCATGGATAGGAAGCCACCGGTTATCAAGTACAGTCATCGAATCAAGTGCCATACCCAATGTCACATCAATAATCATCCCATCTCATCCATCTAACAAGGAAGACCCTCTGATGGTCGATTGTCAAGGCTAGAGGATATGGTAGGACAATTCATACCAACATAACCAAGAAGGTTTGATACAATTGATAAGTTTGTGGGAAGTCTCTCCGCAAAGTTCTTGGCATCGGAGGCTGGCCAAAGGAATCGACAAGCTATGCTTCACCACTTGAAGCCACAAGTGAGCACTATTGCTAAATCTTTAGCGGTTCAACCTCAAGGAACTCTACGAGTAATATTGACCTGAATCCGCAGGAGGGTTGCCTCACAATCACTCTTAGGAGTCAACGTGTATCAAGGGAAGTTGAAACATCACCAACAATATGAATCCCAATCTTTGATATTTGGGCTACCCAAGAACTTGTGCAAGAACTGGGTACAGTGAAGAGGGATACTAGTGACATATTGAGGAAGACAAGAAGATCAAAGAAGAAGCGGTCAAAACCAACGAACCCGAATATTCCAAAACTTCCATAGCCCAAGAGAGCATATGAAATTGATCTTTATTATGAATGTGGGAACATAAAGATATGCTTCAATAATTAAAGGTCACAATCTCCTTCTTAGATGTTGTGATGAAGATTCCCAAGAATAACCAGTAGATCTATTTCTTGGTAATCTCCCTTTTCTTGGTAGGATTCAGCTAGACTTCTCTTTTCCTGTCAAGAATAACCAGTAGATCTATTTCTCAAAGATTGCTTGCCTTCTCCACTACTATGTGGAACTAACCTATCTATGTGCAACTAACTCTCCGTCTACTCTACTACTACTGCACTTTCTCCACTAAACATGGAGATGCTTATTTAGATTTGAACACTAACTCTAACAACTTCCTGACCTATTCAAACTTGCTAACAAGACTGAAACAAACCAAAGCTCCTATAACAACAAGCTTCACTCGCCGTGGCCTGGGCTACTACACTTAATCTCGGCAGCAACTGTTAGGCTGGGTTGCTTGCGCCGAGTGACAATTGGGCTGATGAATAGTCGTAACATATTTTTTCTGGAAAATGAAAGATGGAGGAATTTGTTATGGTATCCTTAAGTGTCATTTCATCAACCACAATTTGAGGCAAAGAACTTCTCTCCAAAGTTGATAGATATGGGTTTTTTTTTACAAGTCCATGTACTTTCAGTGATATGATATTTTGGGATCCCTTGGTGGATTTCTGGTCAAGCATCAATATTATACCAATAATGATTTATAATGAACTTGGTCGTGGTTCCGTTACACCAACGAGCATGAAGATAGAACTTGCCAATTTGTCAGTGGCAATGCTTAAGGGTGTGGTAGAAAACATGAATAATTATTAAAGATATCGAATGTGTTCAAATAGAAGAAGAAGAAGCTTAAGCCATTTGAGTTCAAAGAAAGGTATCCACGGTCAAGGATCAAAGACAAGATGAAAAAGTTTGAATCAGGCAAGCTTGCTCTGGTCAAAGAAAGAGAAGAGTATTGAAATTTCTCTAAGCCACTCACAGACAGCAAATTCAAGCTTAGAAAAAGTGGAAGTTACCTCAAGAGTCATTCTCTCGAGAGGGATCTTGAGTCAAATTCACTGAAGGTACCAACCTAGAGGCTCCACGTTCATCACTTGGAACTCCACCATAAGGTTTCATACTACATAACTGCATAGATGGATGGAAGAGCTATCTTATCTTAGCTCCATCAAGTGGATCAATATCGGTGAAACAACCTAAAAGACACGATTGTTGGGAGGCAACCCAACGCTTGGTTTGCATTTACTTTCCCTCTTTTTGATCAATAAACTTGCATGATTGGTGTCATTTAAGGTATGTTTTAGTTTTGGTAGAAAATCTCCTTTGCCATGATAGCGCTTGAATGAATGGAAGTTTGGATAGTGTGTTAGTTGAACACTAAGTTAGTTGTTGTGTTGGAGTGCTTGATTTTGCATTTTACTTGCCCACTGCTAGATCGCAACCTTGAGACATTATTTGGCGGCACGAACTTGTGACCATCGTGCAAATCAGAACTTAGCAATGCATTCGCGACCGCGATCTTGGAGCAGTAGCAAACGATCTAGTCTACGGCCTTCAAAGGTCTGATCGCGACCATGTTGCCATTTCCACCCTTCGCCCCATGTTTTTCACTTCTAAACTCCTTCTTACACCCCATTTTTCACCCAAACTCCTAAAACTTTTCTTCAAACTTTTGAGTTTTTCTTGATTGTTGTATACTTCATCATGTCTTCCAGCAATCCATGGTAGGAGTTATAATTTACATTGTGAATTTCATGAGATTTCTAGCTTACTTGCGTTAAGAATATAGTTGAATGAGGGTGTAAATTTGGCTAACTTACGACTATGACATGGCTTGGTTTGTGCAATGGGATCTTAGAACATGTGCTTATTAATGTATGTGTGTTACGAGGCCTTGGTAGGTTTGTTTTATTGATTTTAAGTATGGTGAATGTATACCCACAAAGTGCTCGATGAAATGTCCAAACCACTAATAAATTGTTTTCTTGATCCTTTGCTTAAGAATTGAACCTGTATGAGGATGATTGACCCCTTAGATGTGTGTTTCATTGATCAAGCAAGTTATTTAAAGGTTTTCTTGGATATGTCTTGTGTTTTTTTCCTCTTGTATAGGCTATCCAATAAGGTGAAGTAATTGTATAAATGGTTAATTTATTCTTATTGAAATACTTGTCACAAGTATATTGAAATTCAATCTAGCTACCAATTCATCAAGCATCAAAAATTCGAAAAATACGATCCATCATATGCGAGTCATACCCTATTTCAAGAAATCGTGACTTGCTATATTTCAACAATATTAAAATTTGAAACATTGAATGCACGATAAGCATCCATAAATCCCATGGTAAGTACACTATCTATCACCAAAGATTCAAAAAGCAATCAATTGTGGCCGAATAGGGGCCAAATTTTCTATGTAAAGAGCAAGAGACCTAACATGCAATTCTAAACATGAAATACTAAATTGAACCGAAAAAGTCATGATTCAAGGTCCTAATTCATCTAATGAATGATCATGGGTACATTGATTAAAATCAACTAACAAAGAAAATCACAAAACATGAAAGAAGAGAGAGAAAGTGGTGGTGGCTTGGTGATGGTGGTTACCGTCGTCGTACATGCTTTCCACACTATGCGTGAACCATATTGCAACAACAAAATCAATGTTGTGCAACATCAAACTTGTAACGCAACAGAATCATCCAAACAACACAAGTAAAATCATTAACAATAGTCAAGAAATAATGCGCCCCAGACATGGAAGCTTTCTTATAACTTCCCAAAACGTCAACATGTATAAGTTCAAAACAAAAACTAGTCTTAATGCTTTCGGACTCAAAAGGTTCACGAGTTTGCTTAGTCCTTAAACAAGACCGACACGACTCTTTATTATGTATTAAAGAACAATCAATAGAACTCTCCAAAATGTGTAGCTTCACCACTGAAGGATGCCCAAGACGTGAATGGAACAACTCTGTACTATCCAAGGACCTTGGAACTGAATGCGCCAAAGGGTGTTCTTGTGTGAACAAAATAAGATAATACAAGCCATCAACACGCTTACCCATCCCAATCAACCTCATGGATGGTAAGTCCTGAATTACATAGAAAACATTCAAGAATATTAATGCAACAGGAGGTCTATTGTAGGCGTACTGATTGAGAGTAGGTTGCATTGAAAATCTAGAACATGAAGAAAGAGAAGTAATTACAAGTTTTTAGATAACTTAGTCATTCTAATACTACGAACTTGAACACTAGTGCCATTTGGAATCCAAGAAAGAGGCACACTTAACTATATGCTCGTTACATCCCGAATCAATAATCCAAGACGTTGAATTTATCAAAAAAGTACCCGCCATATTCGAAAAAGTGATTAATGAGGACTACAAAAGATGCTATAAATCTCTACTCCGTCAAGTTCACTTGTGCTACATGTGGCAAAAGACAAGTACCACGGGTTGTGGGGCTCCGAGCCTAGGTTTGCTTCCCCTTATCATCGTTTCACTACAGAAATCTAATGAGTCCGAAGCATGACTACTTAAGATGACTAGTTCGACGACATAGTGTGCACTAGCCTTTACATCGGCATGATGCTCCGTCTTGTGGTCATGAATCGGGCCTAATTGTACATGTTTTACCCCTGTGTTCCTTAGACGTTTGTGGCAATTTCGCTCCTAAAAGGGTGGTTTACGCTTGGTTTTTCGTGTTTTAGCATGTTTCAAGATTTAATAGGTAAAACTATCCCCGGAGTCGAAAGTTAGACGAAAAGGAGCAAAAACAGGGAGAAGAGGTGAAAAACGGTGAGTTCACGGCTTTCCTTCGATGTTCACGGTCTTGTATGACCGTGAAGAAGAGCCGTTGACCATGAACGTCAAGGCGTCCAGAGTATTTCCAGAGGTTACTGACGCTAGGCGAGTTCACGGTCACTAAGACCGTGAACTGGAGTTGTGGACCGTGAACACGTGCAAGCAAAGCGATGCGTTTCGATGCCCCATCTTTAGTTCACGGATGCGTTTCAGAGTTCACGGCCGTGAACTTAGCACGATCCATGTTTAATTGAAGAGCTGAAAGGAAGAGAGAAGGGAGAGCCCTAAGTGTGAGAAAGTCTTCTTCAGATTTTAGAGAGAGAAAGACAAACCAAAGGAGAATGAGGCTAGGGTTTTGCTCCAAGTGGTAATTTGGGAAGATTCTCCCTAAGTGAAGTTCAACACAAGTGCCAAGAAGATTGGAAGCCTCCTTCATGATGGTTTCTACCTCTTCCTCTTGTGTTTCTCCCACTTCTAGCATGGAGTAGATTTCTTTTCACTTTGGTATTATGAAACCCTAACTATCTACCATGTAGTTTTTGTTATTTGAATTTAATGATTGTTTATGGGTGTTGTTTAATTCAATGATTGAGGTATTATTCATGTTGATTGTGCATATTTTGTGCTTAGCAATCTAATTGGACACTGAACCTAGATTAGAGAGGGAAAACCCCCTTTCATGGGAGGCTCAATTGAGTTGGTATTCCTAAGGCTTTTTAAGTCACCTATCTAGGTTAATTTAGGGAAAACCTCGATGTTGAATTAAGCAACTTGGTTAAGCACGATTAAATCGACCAACCTTTGGGTTGAGTGAGGGAATAAGTCAACCATCGATTGCTAAACCGAGAGGGCCGAGTGACAACCTATAATGTATCCCTCGATTTAGCAATCGAGAGTGTGGTCTACGACCAGATTTGCCTCCCCTATCGGTTCGCGGTCACCTTGCCCATAACAATCATTTTGGTTCACATACCATGGTAGTAGTTAGGGGGAATCAACACCCGAGTGATCCTTCTCACAAAAGAGCTTTCAAAATCATTTACTTTTGCCTTGCTTTACTTTAATTAGCAAACTTTTCAACTAAAACCGAGTCATTAGATAATAATTCAAATGACTGAAGTAGGGGTAGACAGACCAACCCAAGTCGATATTTAAACATACTTGCCCTGTATTGCACCCGAATAAGGTTTATACTTGGACCTTAGGCGGGAATTAATTGTGGTATTCAGGACGAGTCAGGTCATGATCAACAGGGAGTAGTTGGAAATCAGACCCCTTCTCACCTAGGGCCTTAAAAACAGCTACCTCAAGTCAGATGTTAGCGATTTGGCAATACTGCTCGTCATTTATAACTAGCTGATAGGATTCCGCAAGGGTAGGAATGGGCTTCATAGCCAATATCGAGGATTTCACGGTCGAAAAGACATCATCTAATCCCATTGAAAAATCCAACAAGCATTCCCCCTCTAGAACTTCACACTGACCCCGCTTGACGTTGCAATTACATTTTGAGCACGTGCACTCCAGAGAGGGTGTGAGAGACTGAATATCATCCCACAAAGCTCTCAATTTTGTGTAGACTTAAGAAAGAGAGCTTTTCTCTTATTGAAGACAACTAATGATCCGTTTCAAATCGTAAAGTCGTGGGCATTTCCTTGCCCGAACTTGATTTGAGTTCAACCCGATCTCTCGAGCTGTAGATGCAAATCGCACGTTGTTACTTACCTCCTTTGTCATCGAGGTCTTCAACCATCCTTTCACCATTGCATTGCAATGACGCAAGACATCCTTTTCAGTAGGGGACTTCTCTATTAGCAAACTTCAATCAACAAAGAATATTTTGTTATTCGCTATAAGTGAATCAGCAATATCCATTACTCATTCTCCATAATAAACATCGGTCAATAACTCCCAAAAAAAATTGCTTGGGCTATCAGACTGATGAAGATGCATATGCGAAGGTAAGGTAACTCGTGCTTCGGCATAACCTTCCAACGACTTCTTCTATGTCTTCCTAGACTCTTCCTCATCCGAACTAATGACGAATCCTGGAGGATCTAATCACAACTTTGATATCGTGTAAAAAACAAAAGAAACATAAAGTGAAAAGAACATGAGACTAGATCTGCGTGGTTTCCCCGCGCAATATCCATCTACTACATCTACTACCAATTACCACTCTGGTATAGTGTGTAGTATATTTGGTCTTAAATTTTTTCAAGAAATATATCAAATTCTGAAAGGAAGTTGACAATCCATGCCAACAAGTAACAAGCTAGCCCACTGGAACCAGATTACAGAACCTATACAACTCAGCCCAGCTCACAAGTGACAAGCCAGCCCACTGGCATTCCAAGACTAGCCCACCCCAACCCATAATCTCAGCCTAAGTCGATCTCCTTCTCCTTTCTCTGTCGCATCCTCTGCCTAACCAAAAAGAGGACGCAACACTGCAGCAACGGCCAGCTGACCACGAGCCCAATCTTTCGTCGCTATGAGCACCTCCTCGTCGAAGAGAAGAGAATAAGAAGGCATAGTGGCCCTTGTTGCTCGACGCAGCGGGGGAGAAGTTGAGATCGACAGTCGCCTTCCTAGAGACAGATCGGTCTCCGTCATGCCCAGACCGGCCTCTGTTCGTGTTAGCTCAGTTCAGAATTTGGGGTCGAAAAGAGGACGCAGATGGAAGTATCAGTGTGGGGGAAGGAGAGAGAACAGAGATGGTAGAATGGAGAGAAGAGGCAGATGGTAAAAGGATAAGATGGTGGAAGTCTGGAGGAGGTGATTGGCGACGAATTCTTTATGATTGAAAAAAACTAGTGTCAAACAACAAACTCTGAAGGCATAGTCAGCTTGTGTTAACACCAGATCGGGACAAGGACTAGATAAGACCGGATCTGGTTAAAACCACATGCTATCCATTCCAATTTTTAGTCTCCGTATTTTAAAAAACTCAGTTTAACCGGACTGGACCGGATAGTCATCCCTATCCTGCAAGAGATTCAAGTGTTGCAGACTTCGCTCTTTCATGCTAAGTTCCATTTTGCTCCATGTAGATATAATAGGGCTGCCCTTTTCATGGGAAAACAAGCCCTTGTTGCGATGATTCAAACATTTGACGAAAATCATATATATTTTTCTTATTTCAATTTTCTTAATCCTAACCTTGTTAAACGTTATCGTATCTATACTGCTTTCTTTCAAGAATATATATGAGAAAAAAATGCTAACACATATATTTGGTCAACGTAGAAGACAAAACTAGCATACAACCGAGAAGATATTGGAAGATAACGACTTGAAATATAGAAGACTACAAATTTATACTTAAAATAGTCTTTGCAAAATATTAGATATATGTATATATCAGAAACCATAAAATGGAAAACTATCAATTCCTCCTCAGTATTCCCAAGCAGCTGCATTAAAGCGAGCTTTGAATATAGCGAGAAGCTCGTCCCTGGGAGGGAGAATTGGCTTCACCACACTGTGCCCAACAAACTCATCCATCCATTTGCACAGCACTGGAAACTTGTCCCTAGTCACCAACTCCATCCCAATCGCTTCTTGGACCAGCCCAAGCCAATACCCAATGAAGTTGGCAGCTATATCCACCATCCCAATCTCTTCTCCTCCAAAGAACTTCTTGTCCTTCAGCTGACCTTCAAGTGTTCCAAAGTGCTGCAACACGTCCTCCACCAATTCCCCTCTTTCCTCCTCTTTGCACCACATAATCTTCCACACCCCCTCATTGCACTGAAGAAAAACCATGTAAAAAAACATCATAAATAATGGTTTGTCGAGTAGTTCATTTTGATAACTCGACTTGCTATGGAAAATGGCACAATATAAATGTTCTTAACCATTTTTTACAATTGTGAACTACACGTACCTTCTCATCGATGAACTTAGCCCAAAATCGGGCCATGGCTTTCTCATAGGGATCGTGGGGAAAGATGGAGTTGTGGGGCCATGTTTCGTCAATGTATTCTAGAATGACTAGAGATTCAACTATAGGTTTACCATTGTGGATGAGGACAGGGATCTTTTTGTGAACTGGGTTGTAGTCGAGTAGCAATTGACTCTTGTTGGCGAGATCTTGCTCAATGCATTCGTAATCCACGCCTTTAAGTTTGAGGGCGAGTTCTACCCGCTTGCTGAAAGGGCTCCCCCACGATCCTAGCACCTTCACTTGTTCCGCCATTTCACTCAGATGGGTTTGCTGATCGATCTGCAGGTCTAGGATTGCGGTATGAAGCCTTAACTAGCTAGCTAGGAAGGCCAGCTATAAATACAAAAAAGAGCGGTGAGTCAAGGTATTCTACTGGTGTTTTTTTTTTAAATGAATAGTTCTGCTGGTGTTGAGAATAAAAAATAAGGAAACAAAAAGAAGATTTCTTAGCGAGAAAGATACGTTGACTAGTCAATTGTCAACTGTAGTGGTAAATGAAGGCACTAATTGTTTTTCTAAGAGAAATGTTCTTCGTCATGCATGATGCAAATTTCTGTCTGCCCCACCGTTACTCATCATTTTACAGGTTAGAGTTTATTTGTTTTTTCTACCGCCGTATACTTATCTACAGTTAGACAATAATTTGAAGTGCACGCTGAGTTAAGTTAGATTTCCCCCTTTTGGATATACCAAATAATTAAAATCTTCTATAATTTAAAATGATTTATGATCGATAATTACTGTTGTCGGGTAAAATATTTCGAGTATTACTAAATTATGAGAATTGGGAGAGCTATACCATTTAAGTAAGAATAGGGCATCGTGTGCCACTCAACTTTATTATATGTGTATCTTATACCACTTAAGTTTATTACTAAGTGCATTCCGTTAAAGTTTATAGAATATTCCATGAATATTCCATTTCTAAATTTTAGAATTGGTCATTCTACTATACTTACAGTAAAAAATTCTTTGGACGTAAGAAAAAACATGTTTTCTTTATTGTTTAGTTGGAATCTTTTTTAAAAGATATGACACCAAAACCATTTTGAATAGGAAATTTAGAATCAATTACTATTATAAGTATTTTCGATTATAATTATGCGTTATAACAATTAGATTATTCCCTATGAATTTTTTTAATTTGAAATCATGTTTTAAAGACTGTGATACCAAACCAATTTTTGAATCAGAATTTAATAATCAATTATCAATAAAAGTATTTTTAATTATCAATATGTGTTCTAATAATTGAATTATTATCTGAAGAAATATATCATATGAATTATGTCTCGGTATAAATAATCAAAGAAAGTTATATTTTTAGTTCATGCTGATGTTGTCTAAATTTCAGGGGCGGAGCTACATTGAAGCCGGGGTGCCCCCTAGAGTAGTCCCGATCCCTAAGACCTTAAGTATATTTAGTACAAAATTTATAAGTACAGCTTGTTCTGTAAATTTTATCAAGTAATATATTGTACTCTAATGGTATCCAACCTTAACTTTTGCTTAGAGCACATGAGTTCGATTCCCATCTGCCAATTAATTTTGCTCTCCTTGTCATTCCCTAAAAAAAACTGAAACATTTCATACCCCCATAATAATTCCAAGTCCCAACTCGAAATGGATAAATAAATCCTTATTTATTAGCCATCCTAAAAAGGCTAACCCTAGTCCGCTAGTTTTGTTGTCTTTCTTCCTCTGCTACACCCTACAACGTGATAGGAAGCCAATCTTTTGTCATTAGCCGCAGATTGATACAATCCGCTATTCTCTAGAATCATCAGCAAGTCGAGTATGTATAAACAAATCAAAACTACCTACTTATATAGATACTACAATTCTGATTTTGTTTAGTTCCTTTTTGTTTTGGCATACGATACAATTCTTCTCTAGTTTTTATTGGATAAATACAATATAGTTTTGATTTTTTTCTTTTATTGTTTTGTTTTCGGCTACAACTTGTTTAGTCTTTTCAAATATTATTCTCCAAATAATAATAGCATCTTATATTTTTCAGCGAATATGAAGAGGAAACAAAATACGATTGATTCCTTTTTTGAGAAGAAGGAAGTGATACAGCCTGAAAATCTTTTGCAAAGCGAACAAGAAAAAGATGTGGAAGAAGTAGCAGAAGAAGAGGAGGAGCAAGAAGAAATCCCTAGTTCAAGAGTTAAGGATCCATCTTTTGCTATAGTGGAACGAGATCTGGGTTTGCAAAATCCAATTTGGACATATCCGCATGACAAACAGGACAAGATTAGGCAAGCATATTTGACATCCGGTCCTCACCAAGTTAAACTTCCAAAATTTCCCAAAACTCGATTTGGTGATCATCTTCGCATCTTTCAAGCCTCATGGTACAAAGAATTTCCTTGGATTGAATATTCGGAAACAAAAGATGTTGTTTATTGTCTGCCATGTTATCTCTTTACGAAAAGCTTATCGCTGAATCTGGTTGGGACATATTTACGAATAAAGGTTTTCGAAATTGGAAAAAGGTTCGTGGAAAGGATTGATATTTCCAAAAGCATATTTGGACAAACCGAATTCTCATCACAATAATCTTGTGAGAAAACGTGATGCTTTGCTAGAACAATCTGGGCACATTGACAAAGCGATGGAGAGACAAACCTCTAAAGAAGTGAAGAAGAATATACTTCGTGTGAAATCTTCAATACAGATTGCAAGGGCATGCTTTTAGAGGCCACGATGAGAATATTGAGTCAACTAATTAGGGCAACTTTATCAAGCATCTTCAATTTTTAGCCGATAACAATGAAGAAATAGATAGTGTGGTGTTGGATAATGCTCCACTGAATGCGAAGTACATATAGCGTGAGATTCAGAAGCAAATTCAGCATGTCTTGGCTAAGAAGGTAAGGACCCATAACTTTGAAGAAGTGGGAGATTCTAAATTTTCAATAATTGTAGATGAGGCAAGTGACGAAAGAAATCATGAGCAAATGGCGATTGTTCTTCGCTTCGTTGATGCTAAGGGGTTGATACAAGAGCACTTCTTTGATATTGTTGTGGAAGATACAACATCAAAGACTTTGTATTCTGCAATCCGCTCAGCTCTTTCTTTCTATAAGTTCCCAATTCAAAATCTTCGTGGACAATGATATGATGGTGCTAGTAACATGCGAGGTGAGTGGAATGGATTGCAGGCATTATTTTTGAAGGACTCTCCGCAAGCATATTATGTACACTGTATGGCTCATCGTCTTCAGTTATCATTAGTTGCAGCTGCTAGAGATGTATTTTGGGTTCATGAGTTTTTCACAAACTTTTCAAGCATCGTAACTGCTGTTACTAGATCTTGTAATCGCAAAGATCAGTTAGAAGCTGCAGAAGCTCCAAAATTGCACTTCAGCTAGTGACAGGTTATTGAGACGGGAAAAGGTGCTAATCAGGTTAGTACTCTACAACGACCTAGTGATACTCGTTGGAGTTCACATTTGAGATCTATATCTAATCTTATCAGGTTGTATGGTTCAACTTGCAAAGTTTTAGAGAATATAATGAATGATGGAAGTAGCTCCAAAACTAAATGGGATGCTACTACAGTTTTAGTAAGAATGAAGTCTTTTGCTTTCGTGTTCAATTTGTTGATGATGATGAAGAAAATATTGGGCACCACTGATATGCTTTGTGTAGCTTTGCAACGGAAGTCTCAAGACATTCTCATTGCAATTAGATTGGT
Organism: Linum tenue; assembly: GCA_946122785.1. NCBI lineage: Eukaryota > Viridiplantae > Streptophyta > Magnoliopsida > Malpighiales > Linaceae > Linum > Linum tenue. Next base: position 91,204,553 of record CAMGYJ010000005.1, on the reverse strand, counting down.
GGAATCTACAAAAACACTCTTGAGCGAAGTCAGAGAGAAAGAGTGGGATTCTTTGCTAGCTGATGTCATTGCATTTTGCAAGCAACATGATATTGAGGCTCCTGATCTTAATGCTCCATTTTTCAGAGGTCGATCCATTCAAAAGCGAGATGTTACAAATGAACATCATTATCATTATGATGTATTCAATGCTGCAATTGATGTTCAAATCGCAGAACTAGAGTCAAGGTTTTATGACAGAGTTGTGGAATTACTGAAGTTGAGCTCAAGTTTGGTTCCTATAGATGGGTATAAGACGTTCGACATTGCTGCTATCTGTAAGCTTGCAAAGGAGTATTATCCTCTTGATTTTTTAGAAGAGGAAATGTATACATTAGGGTTCCAGTTGGGGCTTTTCCGATTTGAAATTCCTGATCATTCTTCTTTGCAGAAGCTATCGTCTATTTCTGAGCTATGTCAGGGATTAACAGAGACATTACTGTAAAAATGACTTCTACCTTGTTGATAGGCTGATTCGTCTTCTCCTGACTCTTCCAGTTTCCACTGGTACAGGTGAACGTGCATTTTCGGCTATGAAAATAGTGAAGAATAGACTGCGAAACAAGATTAATGATGAATTTCTTGCTAATAGTTTAGTTATTTATATTGAAAGAGTGATAGCTAAAACTTTTAGTTTAGATGCCATTTTGAGTGATTTTAGTGATCTCAAAGAACATCGTGTACTTCTAAAATAAATATAAAATATTATGTTAGTTTTTTATTTAATTATTTTTGGCCCCCCGGTCTCGAAATCCTGGCTCCGCCTCTGCTAATTTTCCATGTAAAATCTCCCTGTAATTCTCTAATATTATATAGTAGATGTCCCATATTAGTTTAATTACTATTTATTTTCTAGATTTTGTTACTGAATCTTCTATTATATTTATTATTCCTTTTGTATATAATTTTATATTTTTACTAATTTATTTATTTTATTGAAAAAATTTCATTAGCCATTCTAGTAATACTATGTTTAGAAGGTTTTCTAATTTTTATATTAGATAATACTTGTTGAAATGTAGTTTTGGATGTTGTTAAAAGTTTGTGTACCATAAGTTAATTAAAAATAGAAAAAAGTTTGAGTTGGATGGAAAACTAGATAAATGCACCTTTTCACGACTTTAATGTACCCGACGCCCTATACCATATTTAGCACCCTATACTATGGTGGTATTTTTGGTCCTGAACCCCCTCCCATTGGGGAAATTTGTAGATCCAATTGACCACAATAACCCGTTCTTTCTAGACAAAAATTTTCAAAATTCGAGTAAAAAATGTAGGTGGTACGATGGTGGTAACGAGTGATATTAATTTGTTCTCAATTTATATTGAAAATTCATCTCATTTTGTAGATCACCCCGAACCCGTTTCATTTGTGCAAAAATTTTTGAACTCCAAGTTATAATGAAGAAGATAAAAGCCTATTAGGAAAACTAAGGAAAAAGTCATTTATTCTCAACCATGAGATCCAACCTCGCTTAAAATCAACGCTCATATTTGGTTGTGCAAGAGTTATGCACCCGGCTCCTGTGCTTACAACCTCATTTTTAAAAACTGCCTTCTAGTAATTAAATTCATACAATTAGGTATTGGACATTCTATGATCGATGGATAAGTGTCATGACAATTTTCTAAATAAAATGTAACTCGTTCCTCTGATGGCGCTTTATTTATTTATTGTCTTTATCACTCCCATATTTGTTACATTTTCCCCTTTTATTTTTTCATATTTAGTGGTATTGATTATATTTCATATAAAATTCATAATTATTTGAATTATGAGCTTATGATAGACCTTGAGCATGTTTTGTATAACTTGATGCCTTTATGTGGGTGTTTTGTGATTTTTAATGACATAATCTATGCAAGAAGAATATGAATCACCAAGGCACCCATTGGATCAGAAGGAGGATGAGAATATGAGTTCGTAGGCTCAAACGAAGATGAATTTGGACACCGGATCCTCACTTTATGGCCCAGAGAAGCAGATTCGGGAATGGAGCAAGCTTACATTTGACGGAGATAAATGGGAGTGAAATGGGGAAAAAATCCAAAACTACCACTGTTTAAAAAAAATTACAAAAATACCACCCACTCCAAATAATTTCCAAAAATACCATCGTTTATATAAAACCGCGCCTCCAGGCAGCGTTTACATCACAAAACGCTCCTCCAAGGCGCGGTTTGACCTTGCATGGCTGTCAAAACGCGTGTCCACGTGGCGGTGCATCAAACCGCGCGATGGGAGAGCGATCTGACGGCCAAAACGTGCGCCAGCTCGGCGATCCGCGTCGCCCAAGCAAACCGCGTCCCCGAGGCACGGTTTGACTGTTGGGAAAAGCAAACCGCTTCCTCGAGGCACGGTTTGACTGTTTGGGAAAAGCAAACCGCATTCTGGAGGCGCGGTTTTCGTTGGGGAAAAATGACGGAACGACCCTCCCCCACGCGGTTTGTACCCTATATAAACCCCCTCCCCCCTTCATTTTTCTTCACACCAAACTCATTCCCCCCTCTCTCCCTCTAACTTCTCTGTACCCACCCCCTCCCCACCCAAAAACCTTAGAATTAGTTATTTTGTTGGTTGCGGCTAAGTCCGATCTGCCTCCAAAAAACTTTTTCTTTGGTTTTCACTAAAAAACCGTCGAACCTCTGTCCGGATTCCGAGAGAATGGCCGATTTCGCTCAAGAAGAGGGCCTTTTATGATGATTATTATCAAACGGTACGTACTCATTTTTCCCAATTGTTGTTGTTGTTATAATGATTTATTTAATTTATATACTAATGATTTATGTTATTGTTATGCTATCGTAGGTTGGGCCGGATGTTGATATTTCAACGATATTATGGTGATCAAGGACAGATTGATCCGACAGTTTTATAAGATCAAGCAAATCATCGTTCAAGAGACGTTTGGAACGACCACAAGGTACATATTATTTATCACCACTTGTAATTTGTATTTTGTTAAAGTTATTTATTTGTTTGTACAATAATTTACTTAATTGTTAATCGTATTGATTATTTTCAATAATTTAAATCAATACAATACAACACTTATTTAGACTCTTTATAAAGAAATGCATGTCTAAGGAAATGGGGACTTAAGCGATCATCATGATCCCCCCATGACCTGGAAAAATCGGGTTCTAAGCGATCCTCGGATCCCCCCTTTTTCTGTCAAAAAGACTGTGTTTCTAAGGAGATGTATACCTCTTCTAAGAGTCTTACGAGTGTACTTGTATTGCTTTAAATTATTGAAAATAATCAATACGATTAACAAAATAATATATTTGGATATTATTTTAGTTATGTTAATATTAATGTTTATTAGATAATGTATATTTCTATAAAACCGCTTGATTTAATTAATATTGCATCTTAGAAAATTATTTTAGTTATGTTAAAATTAATGTTTATTAGATGATGTATATTTCTCTAACAACCTTTATTTATATATAAATTGTATCATATAATATATTTATTATTGTATAAATCATCAACTTATAGTGAAATTTAAATTCTTCCCTAGGATGCATACCATATAGTCCGCTATAGGGGCACAACGAATGTGCTTGAATGGAACGACGTCATCTTGCCCTTTCTAAAAAGGGCAAGATTGGATTCGATTAGGCATTTCAATGGAATTAAGATCGACCGCCAACTCATCACGGCGATGGTAGAGAGATGGCGAAAGGAGACAAACTGCTTCAATTTCCGTGAAGGCGAGTGCACCATCACACTTAAGGACATCGCCATCCTAACCGATCTCCCCATCGATGGTGATGTTGTTTGTGTGGACTCTATGCCACCACCTAAAGTTGTTGCCAATATGAGTGGCTACCAACATTTTATATGGACGGTCACCGGGTTGTGTCCGCCAGAAAAGGGAGATCACGATGCGGATGGTCATCCACCATTGTCCAAGGGCCAAGTATCCATCACGTGGTTGGCAGCGGAGATCAGGCGTAAGCACAACCCTGAGTTCGGAGGCATTCCCCTCACGGAGGAAAGTTCGGAGCGCGATAAAGACATTTATGCACGTATCTACGTCCTCGGCATGATCGGAGGAGTTTTCTTCCCCAAGAAATCCAACAACCTAATCAACAATTCATGGTTGAAGATCATACTTGGTAGTTGGGATGATATGGGAAACCTGAGCTGGGCATCTGCTTGCCTAGCTCATCTCTTCCGATCCCTATGTAATGCTAGTGCGAGAGCGGTGAAGGAGATTGATGGGGCCATGTTCATCGTCCAATTTTGGGCTTGGAAGCATTTGCCATGGATTGCGCCGAAGGTAGACCCCGACAAGGAATGGGGACCCGACCATCCCCTACGACATGAAGCTTATGGTTGTAGGTAAATATCTCACCTTTTTTTTTTACTAATTTAGTTTTTTATAACGAAATTTTTTGTATGTACTAACATTGTGTACTTTTCCATATTAATAGGTGGCTTGGTGAAACAACATGCGACAACCTAGGAGCGCATAAGCTGGAGGAGTATCGTAGGAGGCTTGATCACCTTTGGGAAGCAGAGGTGAGCATCATAATACGCTATTTAAACCTACTTTTTTTTACTTATATTATTATGTTGATTAATGGTTTTATTTTTTAAACCTTCGTAGCTTAAGTTCGATCCGTATCCAGAACGGATTGTTGCGCATCATGTCCACAAGTTCCCGTTACATCCCGGTCAATGGTGCACCCGAGTTCCACTAATCTGCCACCATATAGTGGAGTGGCACTTGCCGGATCGATGTCTACGACAATTTGGACGTGACCAATGCATACCATTGGATGTCCCGGAGAGTTAGAAGGGGTACCACGGGAAAGATGGTCGACAAGGACCTACTAATTGGCCGGAGGAGTATAAAATGTTGATTCGGCTGTGGAATGTTAGGCAAGATCAGGATATTGTGACGGCGGCTCATGTGGGGCGGATGGGCTACCATGACCCATACCTGGAAACCTACCGAAGACAATCTGTTCGTTACATGACCCCCGAAGGAGCGGCGGACGGAGCTTTGGTAAGAAATTTTTTATTTGTTTAGTCATGCGGTGCATTATTTTTTAAATGGCTAACTTTGTTATTTTGTTCGATTTAGGTTGATGGCATCGAGCGAATCCACGACCTCGCGCGGACAGCAGATCATTCGGCGGCGGGTCGAGAGGTGGGGCTCATTCGAAGGATAGCGAACAATCTCCTTGGCTGTATGCGAGCGCGCGGACGTGACCATCATAGATACCCTCCAGTTCCCCCAGTGAGACCGCCGCCGGTGACGCTAGATGTTGACGCGGTGCCTCCGCCGGTCCATAGAAGGCAAAACAAAGCTACGAGGAATTGACCTCACGTGCCGGAGATCAAGCCGATTGCGGCGTGGAAGGCACCTACTCCTTTGGAGGTGTGGAGCGGTGAAGGGGGGAGTACTCACTACGATCCCACGCCCGGAAGCCAGTATGATCCGCGGTCAATTTTCCAATACAATCTCCGGCCTAGTTTCCAGTATGAACAACGGCCAAGTACATTTCATGACGGCACATCTTCAGCTACTTGGACCGAGGGTTCATACTCAAGTCCCCACCAAGACTACTCACCTTTGCAGCGACCACAACAACAATGGCAACAACAATGGCAATCCACTCCACACCAAGACTTCTCACCTTGGAATCGACCACAACAACAATGGCAACAACAATGGCAATCCACTCCCCACCATATGAGCATGGATAGCCCTCGACCGCAGACGGAGGGGCCACCTATCACGGAACCGAGGCGGCATAGCACGGAGGATCGCCCTTCTACGGCGAATAGGAATCTGCCACCCGTTCCACCATCAGCTACACCCGGTGGACCAGTCACCCATCGCACAAGGAAACTGAGGGCAAACCGTCGAAATAATGCATGAGTGTGACAAATTGTGTTTATTTCAAGTTATGTTTTGTTTAAATTGAGTTGAACAATGGTGTTTTTAGGTGAAGTTATTTTTTAGTTTTTTCATGTAGTGTGTTTGTGTTCGTGACGTGTTTTATTAAAAAAGATGGAAAAATTGCACCAAAGTTTGTTAATTGTGCAAATCTCCAATGTCATTTAAGCACACAACATACAAGTAGAGTAACCATTGAAATTAATACACAAAGATGGAATAAACGCATGAAATCAATCTAAGCGCCATTATCCGGGTTCACCACATTGGGCCCTGCATATTGAGGACCAATTGGTCTGGGACATTTTCCTTTATCATGACCGGGTACTTTGCATATGGAACACCGCCTTGGCCCTCGCGGTGGTCTTTCACTTTGATCCATTTCGTTTGGAATCCTTTTTCTCCGCGGGCACCCTGTTTCTTGCCTAAGACCGATTGGTGGAATGATGACCATACCCTCATAACCTGGCCAGTAAGCTTCATCCGGCAATGCACGGAAACTAGTACGATAACTGCTCTTTTGTGAGTCAATGTTGAAGAACAGACGAATGAAATGACGAGGGTCTTTGCTCCTGTGCTTTATTACAGCCATTGCATGAGAACATGGTATCCCTCTACCCTGATACTTCTGACACGAGCACTCCCCCTTTTTAGTCCTAAAGTTTACGGTGACTTCATGGCGATGACCCCCACGTCTCCCATCCTCCCAGTGCCCAGTCTCGACCGAATACTCGCCAGCATTTCGGTTCATCACAGTGACTGTGTGACGAGAGCTCTTCCGATTATCTTTTTCCATTATTTTTGTGACATAATCGGAGTGTACCTTACCCTGTGCCTCCCTCTTCTCACACCAGTGGAGACGGTTGACGAACCATCTGTTTGTTTTCCAGAATGTCATCTCAACAATTGCAGAGATGGGGAGTGCACGACATTCCCTGTAGACGCTGTTGATACTCTCGCTTGAGTTTGTTGTGGCAATACCCCATCTGTGACCTCCGTCCTTATGAAAAGTCCACATTTCAAGGTCAGGTTGATCAAGCCACTACGCACCTTCAGGGCATATTTGACGGATATTCTGCATCTTCTCTTTAAATTTCTTCTCTTGGTACGCGACAGCTGATGAATATAAAAAAAACGTAAGATAAGAAAGATCAACCTTATTGCCAATAAAAGTACACTCGTAAGACTCTTAGGAGAGGTATACATCTCCTTAGAAACACAGTCTTTTTGACAGAAAAAGGGGGGATCCAAGGATCGCTTAGAACCCGATTTTCCCAGGTCATGGGGGGATCACGATGATCGCTTAAGTCCCCATTTCCTTAGACATGCATTTCTTTACAAAGAGTCCTAAATAAGTGTTGTATTGTATTGTATTGAAACACTCCATACTTTTATACAGTTGAAAAATTTTACAGATAGACAATTAATTAGAACGCTTACCAATCCACCATTGACTGTCAGCAAGCTTCTTTCGCTTGAAATGATGGTTCCAGTTGCTCTTGAAATGCCGGATGCAACATCTCTGTGGCCAGTTCCAGGATGGATCCAAGCCTAAGATAGCAGCCTGTATACCGGCGTGGCGATCTGAGATGATAGTCAGGTTCGTCCGCCTGGTGACATGGAGCTGAATTTTTCTGAAGAACCATCCATAGCTATCGGTATTCTCTCCCTCAACAATGGCAAAGGCTAATGGATATACTAATCTATTTGCATCTGCTCCGCTGGCAATCAGTAGAGTACTCTTGTACTTGCCGGTAAGGAATGTTCCATCAACTTGAATCACAGGAACACAGTATGGAAAACCATCAATACATGGCTTGAAGGCCCAGAAAAGACGCTTGAATTGGCGATTGTTACCAGGCACCGGCGGTTGAATTTCTTCATCTTGGTAGCGAGGCGAGAAAATGGTGCAAGGGTTAGACACCTCCAACGCCAAAATCAATTTGGGAAGGAATGCATATGATTCTTCCCAGTCACCAAACACGGCAGCCATTGCTTTCTGTTTCCCATGCCACGCTTTCTTGTAGTTAATGATATAACCATAACGACTAGAAATGTGGGCGATGATGGTTTTCACCTTCAGGTCGAGCTGCTCCTCAATTAGATGTTTGATAGCCGCGGCAACCACCCTTGATTTCAACTGTCGATGGCCTTGGGATGTTATTGACCTACACTGCCTTCGACGGCCTCGGTGTAAACGAACATCTCCGCTTGCTTAATTTTATTGGTGGTCAAAAATTGGAGCATGGCATCAACGTCCTCCTGAGTGGTAAGGAGGAATTCCTCATTCCACAGCGACCCGTCATGTCTGTTTGGATATCGATACACCATTCGATCAACTCTTCTAGTGCCATCCATGCAGGTAATCTGAGTGCAAATTTGATGGAGCTCTTCAAGCATCGGTCTCGTACGGACCTTCATTTTATAAAAATTGCCACCGACGTAACTTACACCCTTTTCGGTCTCTTCCGTGTAACCATTCCACCGCAACCCAAGCGTGAACCTTTGGAATGCCATCTGCAATGAAAAGTAATACAAGTTACTAACATAACATCACAAAGGACAATGAAAAGTAATACCAGTTACTAACATAAAATCACAAATGACAATGAAAAGTAATTAAGTTACTAACATAAAATCACAAAGGACAATGAAAAGTAATTAAGTTACTAACATAAAATCACAAAGGATAATGAAAAGTAATTAAGTTACTAACATAAAATCACAAAGGACAATGAAAAGTAATTACGAAACAAACTTATAAATTAACGTTAATCGCAAAAACTAAATAATTTAAAGGTGCAAAGCTGAAATTTTAAGAAGGAAGTGTGAAGAATTGAGTTCTCCGAAACAGCCTTTTATAGGCAAATTTTGCAGCAAAACCGCTTGGGGGGGGGGGGGGGGGAGCGGTTTTAGGTCTGCCATGCAGCCCTACCCCTGCATGCCGACATGTCTGAGCAGACAGACATGTCGGCTGTCAGGTGACCAGGCACAAACCGCGCCTTGGGGCAGCGGTTTACGTCCTGACATTGTAAACCGCCCCTTTGTGAAGCGGTTTGCAATGCCGACATTTAAACGCTCCCTCTTAAAGCGTTTTGTGGTAGGGTTAGCCTATAACCGCGCGTCCCAGAAGTGGTTTTTTCTGGAAATTAAAAACGCACCTTGGAGGCGCGGTTATATTGTAAAACGCTGGCTAGAGGCGCGGTTTCATTAAAACCCGCTCATTAGAGGCGCGGTTTTATAAAAACGATGGTATTTTTGGAAATTATTTGGAGTGGGTGGTATTTTTGTAATTTTTTTTAAACAGTGGTAGTTTTGGAATTTTTCCGTGAAATGGTGTCCAATGAGCTGAAATTTGTAGTGAAGCCCAATGAGGCAATGATGAATTACTTCACCAAATTTCAGCCCGATTCAAGCATGAGATGGGCCATAAATTGTTAAAAAGTCAGTGATTTCATGCTACAAACACAACCAAATTCAACTGTGAGACTCTTGGAACTTTCTAGATAAATCCCGCATGAATAAAGATGGCGAAAACATGGAAGCAGTTCTTAGAAGAGGATTATGGAGATCCGGTGATGCACATTAAAGACTTCCTCAACATTTGTTGATCAATACCAATAGATGAACAAGAAGCAATACGCCTACGACTCATTCCTTTATCATTGTTTGGTTTTTGTTTACAGTTGGGACGCGAGATGTGGACGGAGATAGCTCCCGTGGTGGATGGTGCACAGGGTAGTAGGGAGGATTGGCATGCTAGGTCCGTGATATGGTCCCAAATGGTCAACTATGCATGTTTAAATTGCTTGACGAAGAAGCTATCGAAGTTGGGAAGAAGAAGGGCAGAATTTGGTTAAGTCAAAATCCGTGTTCAGGGTACCTACTTTGGAAGCATGCATCTCACAAATGGCTCACTGAAAATTGGATTTCAAGGGCTTGTTTTAAATATCAAGTTTCCATCTTTCCAATGGTATACTTTTTGGATCCAGAAGATGTCATTAAGGTTGTTTTCCAAGGGCTCAAAGTTGCTACCTCAAAACTGGAAAATGTTTTGTGAAGCCTACTTTGGAGCTTAATTCGAGGACTATGGATCTGATTCAAGTCCAAAGGCTTCCACAACATGAAAATAGGTATGTTTATCTACCAAGGGAAGGAATTGGATGAAAGATTGGAGTTCTGGAAGGCTTTGATCGAGAGGCTCGAAGATGGCATCAAAGCTGTTTGGTTACTTGGAGCTAAAGGCAGATTTTCTTTTCTTGTTTAGTTAGGATTTCATTGTTTTGGTAGTTTTTGATTCCTTTTCGTATTAGACTGTAATTAGGAGTTTATGGGACGTGTGTAACCTTAGCTAGGTCTATTTAAGCTTTTTATTACGTTGTAAAATTCAGACTTTGATTAATCGAATTGAGAACCTTTTGATTTTTGTGCAAGTTGGGACTTGTGTTGAGTTTGGTGGATTCCAAACTCGTGAGCTCTTGTATCGATTGAATAGTCACTTCAATCTTGGTCGGGCATCTACCTTCTATACCAATCGAGCGTTCCCCATGTGCGGAATCATCCTTTTGGTTCCGTTTTATCCAAGTTCGTATTAAGAACGCTTCGTTCTTGATTCGAGCTCAATCGGTCTTTCGATTGAGTCGTTAGCTGCGTGACTTTGATAACATACACCCCCCAGGGGCGTATTAGTCCGACGAGTACTATGACTTATGTCATGGAGTTGGGAACATGTGGCCCGAGTTTAGGAGGAAGTCGGGTTTCTACCACCACCACGGTAGTTGTATGATTCTTATGTCATATTTATGAGTGTCATTTGTTGTTTTTAAATGAGTGGACTTATGTTATTCTGTTGTCTTACTACGACTTATGTTATGTGGTGTTTATGAGTGTCATTTGTTGTTTTTAGACGAGTGGACTTATGTTATTATGTTGTCTACTATGACTTACTTTATGTGGTGTTCACTTGCTTATTTGTTGTTTTTAGACTATGACTTATGTTATCTTATCTGATTATGAATTATGTATTTATGTTGTACTTGGGATGTTTTTATTATATAATGTTTCCATGTGACGTAAACAATCTTCATTATAATTTATTTAAATTGAAGACGAGTACATCGGGCTCCCTCTCGATTACAAATTTATTTCTTTGGAACCCTCTTTGATTTGCACCATGGATCGCTTGACTGCCCACCCCCAAGATCTTACCACAGTTGACTAAACGGCACGAAATATGTATCTCATCCAAGCACGCTATCTTGTCTACCGCCCTCCCACATGTTATGTACAGTGGGCATCGGTATCTTGTGCGCCGGGAAAGAGTGGTTGAGCCAATGATCCTGGACGAAATACACAACAATGACTCCTCTAGGACTGGTTGCCCCAGATAGGTTGCCCACTGGCAGGATGCTACAGTTGTACGTAGTTGGTATTGGGTGAATGATATTGTTGTACATGACAACAACCATATTAAAGAGCGTGTCAAATACGAATAGATCCACACCCATCATTCAATGACGAGATGCCGTTGGTGTTGTAGTAGCAATGTCAATGCGTTTGATTGCCGCAACCACATCTGACACGTACATGTTAGCGTATCGCCAATAGTGCTGACGGAGTTCTTCAGCAATGAGTCGCCTCACCTCTGGGAACCCATCTTGATTACCATATAATGCAAAACTAAGTGCACGAAACCCACAATGAGCGTCTGGCACCGGGTCGTGGAAGGAAATGACAAGGTCCCAAACGAAGATAGGAAGCAGATGCTAGTGTGCGTATTCAGAATGGGTGCTGGTTCCAGTGACATCTTTGAAGGAAATAGATAATCAGCACAAATTCTACATAAATATTCATATAAATAACTACACTTATGAAATTCTTATGTGTACCTATATCAGGACCGTTGTATTTGTTGTTTTCTTCGGGATCATCACTCATCAAATGCATGGTCGTCTGACGGGTACTCGTCTATCTGTGAAGGAAATAGATAATCAGCACAAATTCTACATAAACTATTCATATAAATAACTACACTTATGAAATTCTTATGTGTACCTATATCAGGACCGTTGAATTTGTTGTTTTCTTCGGGATCATCACACTCATAAAATGCATGGTCGTCTGACGGGTACTCGTCTGTCTTAGTCCCCGTGGACTTGGTATTGGTCGACTTTGTAGACCCCGACGTTGTGCTTCCCGATTTCTTTTTCAAGTTTTTCTTCTTACCACGCAGTATCTTATCAAACCACCCTTTAGTTCTTCCAGTTGATTTTTTGTTTGGTCGTCCCCTTCTTAATTCGTTCACTTATGGCTCGTGAATGTTGTCTTCCACTGGGTGGAGTCCCCGAAACACGTTCTTTGCTTCCTTTTTTGTTGGCTCGTTGCCTTTGGTCCTCTGCGTATAGCCTCATCAACCAACTCCTGAAGGTGACATTTAGCCTCATCCTCGTGGGGCACGTACTCCTCGGCATTGGGTGGATGCTCGTATGTCAGTGTCCGCCAATATATATGAAGATCACTTGGGTATATCTCTATGTCTCGTGCTCTGCCATCCATAACCTAACATCCACACCTCAAGCCGTGTGTCACAGAGAAATGACATGCACATCGGGAGTTCTCATTTTTTTCCAAACGGGATGCCAAATCTTCTTCAACCTCCTTTGCCTGCATGCTGACCTTCCTTCTCAAGTATGTGAAGGGTGTATCATCGGTGCTGAAAGGGTTTTCTGTCGAGAGTTTTCCAACATCATCCTAACCTCCATTAGCGGTGGTTTCCTTTCCATACACTATCCATAGATCCCTGCAAGTTGTGTATGAAAGTTTTCAATTCGGAATGTGACGCCTCAACCCTATTTGTGCTCGTATTTCCTAGATGAAACACATTTTTAGTATGACAAACTGCCCACTTCTCTCGATGTTGCCACCACATTCCCTGTATGTATTGCAATAGACGTGGTTCGTAATTGCTCCATCTTACCCTAAAGCGGCCAAACGCGGCCAACATACATTGCTCAGACCAAGAATAAAGCATAGGACACCAATCGTGATCATAAGCCTCGTTGACCAAATCCATCTTGTCCTTCCCAAATATTTCCAAAAACTTCTTCTGCACATTAGTCTTGATGTGCCAAACACATTGCAAATGCGGGGTGTGAGGGAAGGCCACATAAACTGTAGCAACTAGTCCACCTTCGTGGTTGGTGATGATGGCAGTGGGCACGCTTTGATGGAGCAATTGTTTTATGCACTCCAACAGCCAATGATACGCCTCTTTTGCTTCCTCCTTCATGAGAGCAAAACATATGTTGAAATTCTTCCCAACGGGAGTAGCACCTACGACCTCCACCCCACGGCATTTTATATGCATTGTCCTTATACGTTGAGTCGATCAGAATCACGTACTGCCAAGCCTTCAACATCTGGATGGAAGTTGGATGAAAAAAAAAAAAGATGGGTAAGCACGTCGTTATCGTCATTCAAAACCTCTATATGATAATTCTCACGTTCAGCTGCTGGCAACGCATACTGCACTGCATTCATCTCACCCATCTCGTCTTTCCTATACTTGGACCCGAGGTTATACATTTTCCTTTTGGTGTGATGCCCTTTGTGACCCTTCTGCATGTTTATTGTCTGCTTTTGTTGCGACGGAGGTACCCCAGCATCTCTCATATACTTTAGAGATTCTTTATCCTCGTGACTGAATTTCTTCATTTGACTGAGGCCCTCCGGATATAGCATCTTCTCATGATTGTGATACCCTCGCCTTAAACCAGTTTCTTGCTCCCTCACTTCTTGTATCTTCCAGAATGACGGTCCATTAAGAGCATCTGGATCAACAACTAGTTCTTTGATTTTAACCTTGAACATGCAATTAGTCCTTTTGAACTTGTATTGCCACGACTCTCCTTGGAAGGATCTGGCTTGCATGACTTCCTCTCCCTACTGCATCTGTCGCAATACATATAACACATACCCAATACTCTTTTGTTGCGCAACTCACGTGGCTTCATCGAGTCCTTAATTAGAAAGAAACCAAGAGACATCGCGATGTTTTTGGTCACTGTTACAACATCTTCGAAATTGTCATATTGAACGCCATTGAGAAAATAGTCTGTGTAATCATCATTTTAGTTCAACATTGTAAGCCATGTTCACCTACAATTATGATTTTACAACTCGTTAGAAAGATACAAATTATATGATTCAACACTACTAAACTAACTAATGAATCAATTAATAGTAAAATAAATTAACTCTACAAAATAAAACTAAATGCAATAATTTAATTAACTCTACAAAATAACGATAATTTGACGATAAGAAATTTAATTAAATATAAATTATTAAACCAAATTAGCTTTATGAATTAAATCTAAACACAATAAACTAATTAGCGCTACAACAAAACATGATCACTTAATTAAAACTACATACAAAATTAACTGTGTAAAATAAAAATAAAAGAAATAAATTAAATCTAAATTATTAGCTCTAGAATTAATAATAATATAAATATATATAAAAAACAAAAAAAAATGCCGGCGTCGGTCGCCGCCTGATCGCCGGAATTGGACGGTATCCGCCTCCGACGGTCACACTGGGTCCGCTTCGGACAGTCGAGCGGCGTTCGCTCGCCGTCGTCGGACGGGGCAAAATCATTACAGGAGGAGGTTACCTCATTCGCTGGTCCTATGATGTGGTTTGACGGCTGTCGTCCGGTGGCCGACGACTTAGGCTGATGGTGGTCCGGTGGCTGGCGACTTAGGCTGCCGTCCGGTGGCCGTGACTATGGGGATTGTGGGTTGGTGGTCAGGTAGTGGTGTGAGGCTATGATAAGTGTGGGTAGTTTAAAAAATCAAACCAAAGAATATAATATAATATAAAGAAATTATGGAGGACAAAAATGTATTTTTAGTTTAATTTACGGGGGCCCGATAGTAAAGACACGGGCGGCAAATAACACGCCTCGCAAATAATCAAGAGAACTGGAGAAGCACAGACTTGGAACGGGCCGGGAATTAAAAGAGAAAAGAAAGGACTTGGACCGGGGGGACTCACACGTACTGTTGAGAATTATTTGGTTGTAAGTCTTTTTTTTTAGATAAGGGTGATATATGTTACTTTTTTGTTATTAGGTACTACTGAATGGACTCGAACCTTGGACCTCCAGGTTCATGGCTATTGGTATTACCACTAGACCAATCCCTTGTTCGAACCTTTGGACGGAAGTCTTTAGGTCAAGGAGAACTGGGCGGAAGCTTGTGGGAAGGCAATTTCTGGAGGAAAATAATCGAAGCAAAAATTGTTTTGGGGACCGTAATTCTTTTGGGGCCGTTTGGATTGAGAGTTTAGCTAATGAGGGATTTGACTCACAATCACTCAATTAAAAACCTCAGTATTTTAAACCTAGGTTTTGATTAAATCTTTTGTTTGTTTATGGATGAGAGATTTATTGTTAGAGAATTTAATTTTGACAGTAATTGGAGCAATTACAAATTCACCCTTCAACGAATTCAGCTGCTTCAGCTGACCTTCATCGGCTTCTTCACTCTGCCATTGCTTTCTCTGATCTCCCTCACACCACTCCCATTGAAAGTCTTCGTCTTCCCCAAACAGATTAGAGTTGCATCAGCCAACTTCAAATCGTCAGGACCTCTATCGTCTCCTTCTCCACCTTCCTCGTATAACCTCCAACAACACTCCGTCATCTCCAGCTCGTCTTGTTCGGATCCCCGACCACGCTCCCTTTTCTCTGTTATGGCTAAAGTATTAGTTCTTTCTATGATCTTGTTCCTGGGCTTGACGATTTCCTCGATTTCTCTACACTTTTATGTTCTTTGAACGGTTCCATGGAAATATCGTATAGATCTAGAGAAAAACAAACGGTACCCATGGTGATTCAAAAGAAGAAAAACTGAGGAGAGAACCTGGAGAAGGGAAATCTAGAAATGCTACGTACTACCAATCCCTCCCTAACCCTTAATCCCTCGAATTGAGTAACACAATCGGGCACTGTAGGAACCCTAGAATCGGAATCAGACTCCAGAAGGTAAAAGTGATGAAGCTGGTATCTTGTCGTAGTAGACCCATCTATTGAGGAAGCTCGCTCATTCTCGCTTCCTTCATCGTCAAGAGGCGTCGAGCGTCCTCCTCTGGCCGGAATCAACAATTTCTTTCTATCGGGTCTGTAGGTTTGGGGAGAGGCTTCTCACGGATGGGAAGAATGAGAGTTATGCTGTAAAATTGTGGTTAAGGGTGTAAAAGGAATAACAAAAAAATAGCAGGGATACGTTTGGCAGAAACCCAAAACTTAAGGCCGGATTTTGAAATATTTGGGGCCTAGCAGCTATATTTTCGGTGGCCCAAATCTCTGCTATTTTTATAGCTATCCAAACATGGGAATCAATTAATTTCCTGGAAGGGCCAAAATTTGGGCCAATCCCTGCTCCCTTTTCTTGATCCAAACGACCCCGGAGAGGAGCACAGCGCGGCGAAGCGAGCAACTACGGAGAAGGCGCGACGAATCAACGGCCTACGATTTAGCCTTTCTTGAGTATTTTCGTTGTTTTTATTTTGATTAGTTTCATGGTAATCAAGAACATGATTATGTGTTTTAGTTTTATCATGAACTTGTGACGTTCTGGACGGTGAAGGATCTCGGCGGTGATTGAGATGGAAGAATGGGTAGAAGGAGAGTAGAGAGAGACAGAGACAGAAGAGGAGAGAGAAAAAGGGGAAAGGGAAGTTTGTTATTACTTCTTCACTGACCGTTAGGTTGTTACAGAGTTAGCTTATATACCAAACTACACAATATCACTTTTGGTCCCTAACTTCCGTCTTTTACCTTTCAACTTTTTTCTGTACATTTAAGGACAAGTGTTACAACTCCTCCTTCCTTCAGAATGACTTGTCCTAAAGTCTTGTAATCTTGAAATCGCAGCTTGAACTCTTCCAAGAATTCCCATGTAGCGTCGTCTTCAGTTTGATAAGTCCATTGAACCAATATCTGTGTAGTAGCCTCATTTCTTCGAGCTACAACTCGCCTTGCCAAAATCACTACTGGTTCCACCTTTAACTCACCATGATCATCCTTCTCAGGCAGGGCTAGTTGTGTATAGATTTGCTTCCCTCAAGCTTGTTTAAGAAGGGAGACGTGGAACACTGGATGGATCACTGAACTCTGAGGTAACTTCAACCTGCACGCCACACTACCCATCTTCCTCTCGATCTCAAATGGCCCTTGTAATTTTGGGGATAAATTTTTATTAGACCTTGTAGCGACAGTTGACGGCCTGTAAGGCCTGAGCTTCAAGTACACCCACTCCTCTCCTAGAATGCCCTCTCCGTCCTGCGTGCATCCGCCATCTGCTTCTGTCTATTCTGAGCTTTAGCGAGGTTAGTTTTGAGGATGCCAATCAAGTTTTGTTGTTGTTATGACCTGACAGCTACCGCTGCCAGTGAAGTAGATAAGGGATTGGTAATTGAAAACTGAGAAGAGGGGGGGGGGGTATCCATTTAGAGCCTCAAAAGGTGTTCCTTGTAAGCTACTGTGGTAATTTGTATCATACCACCATTCTGCCAATGTCAACCAGGTAGCCCACAACTGCGGATTATGATGAATCATGCCTCTCAAATACTCCTCTAAGCATCTGTTAACCCTTTCAGTTTGACCATATGATTGAGGATGATATGCAGTGGAATAGTGTATTTTCACACCCTGCAATTGAAAGAGGGTAGACCAGAATGTACTAGCAAACAACGAATCTCTATCCGAAATAATTGACTGAGGAAGACCATTCCATTTGAACACCCCATCGAAGAAGACCTGGGCAATAGACTTAGCAGTATAAGGTTTTTCCAAGCTAAAGAAATAACTGTACTTAGAGAATCTATCCACCACCACAAACACTACCTCCTTGCCTTGAGAATTTGGTAAGCCCTCGATAAAATCCATGGAGATGTGTTTCCAGGCCTGATCTGGTACGGGTAAGGGCTGCAACAATCCAGAGTATGGAACATTTTTAGTCTTACAACGCTGGCAAATATCACACTGCTGCACAAACAGTTCAAATCCTGCTTAAGACCAGGCCACCATAAATACCTCTTCAACCTTTGATAATTAGCATGAAGTCCAGAGTGACCACCAACAGGGGAATCATGGAACAGATGCATTAATTGCCACCTCATATTACCAATAGCCCCACATAGATAGTTGCCTTGTGATACAACAACCCATGCTTAACAGTGTAGATCTTAGGACCTACTACTGCATTGATGCCTTCATCAATAACTCATGCACGACATTATCTCCTTCATAGGTCAGTTGAATTTCTGCCAACCAAATAGGTAAGACTCCTGAAATTGCCTTGCAATGGCCTTGATGCACAAACTGAGGGTGTCGAGACAGAGCATCTGCAACCCAAGCAGTTTAACTAATCCTTTCTTTTGAATTTGTGTGTGAGTTTTCTGGCCCAATAAGTGCTTCAAACTCTCATGATCCGCGAGTATACCAAACTGCCTTCCCTCCAGGTAATGCCTCCACTTAATTACTGCAATTAAAACAACAAGATACTCCTTTTCATATGTTGAGAGACCCTCTTCCTTGGCCCCAACGCTTGGCTATGATAAGGTAATGGTTTTCCTGACTGAGACAGTACAGCCCCTATTCCAATATCACTCGCATCAGTCTCCAACACAAAGGGTTGGTTGAAATCGGGCAATGCTAACACAGGCGCTTGCACTATAGCCATCTTCAATACTTCAAAAGCTCTCTGAGAAGCCTCAGACCATCTGAAGCAGTCCTTCTTCAACAAATCCGTTAATGGTTTAGCCAGAAGACTATAATTTTTCAGAAAATTTTATTAGTAGCCAGTTAATCCAAGGAAACCCCGCAACTCCTTGATATTCTTAGGAACATGCCAGGCAACCATAGCTTCAACATTTCTAGGATCTGTAGACACTCCCTCCTGATTGATGACATGACCAAGATAATCAACCTGAGTTTGTCCAAAAGAGCACTTGGAGGGCTTAGCAAACAAGGTGTTTTCTCTTAAGATACTGAGAGTGATGGAGAGATGGTGTTTATAACTTTCTTGATCAGGACTGTATACTAAAATATCATAAAAAAACACCAAAATAAACTATCGCAAATGTGGACCCAAAATCTGGTTCATCAAGGCTTGAAACGTAGCAAGGGCATTTGTCAACCCAAAAGGCATCACTTTAAACTCATAATGGCCCTTATGTGTTCTAAAAGCAGTCTTATATTGATCATGCATTCTTATCTGATGGTAACCTGGTAGGAGATCCAGCTTGGTAAAAAATTCGAGCCATTTAATTCATCCAAGAGGTCATCAATTACTGGAATAGGAAACTTATCTTTGATAGTAAGTGCATTCGGTTGTCTGTAATCACGCGAAACCTCCACGAACCATCCTTCTTGAGCACTAGAAGCACTGGTGAGGCAGAAGGACTCCTGCTAGGCTGTATATACTGTGCTTCCATCATTTCCTTGACTAATCTGTCCATTTCATTCTTCTGAGGAATTGCGTAACGATATGGCCTAAGATTTACAGGCTATGCATTAGGTTGCAGTGGTATAGTATGATCACACAGCCGAGATGGAGGTAGTGCTTTAGGATTTCCAAACACATCCTTGAATTCACTCAACACTGGTTCAAGAAACGTAGGAATCTTGCCTGGATGTGTTGTTTCAATCGAAATGCTGAACATATGCCCCACCAAAGTAGCAGTAGTTTTCTTTGACAGCTTTTGGAAACTTTTGCCAGAGATTGCCTTGCATTGAGCCATGTCCTAAATCCCTGTAACACCACTTCTTGTCCCTCCCAGTCAAAGAACAACTAGAGGTTAACGAAATCAAACTTCACTGGACTAATGGTCTTTAACCAATCCAGCCCCAACACCACATCATTAGTTCCCAGACTCAATATTCACATATCGAATACAAACTTCTGATCTTGCATTTCCCAACAGAAATCCTTATAAACCATGTTACTCAACAGCACTGTTCCATCAGTTAGCTTGACTCTCAGAGGATTAGCCACCTGCACTACTTTACACCTTAATTCAATGGCCTTCTTCTCACTCAAGAACGTATGTGCACTTCCTGTGTCTATCAACACGTAAATCTTCTCTTTCTTGACCTTACCTTTGACAATCAATGAGTTAGATAATCCTCCACTGCTCAATCCCTGCATTGAAACTTCTACCAATTCAGGTTGCTGGTCATTATATGGAAATTATTCCATATCATCATCATCCAATACACTCCAATCCTCTGGAGCCAATACTTTTGTAGCACCCTAACATGGTCGGGTACTAATTTTACCAAAATACCCTTAATATACAGCGGAATCAAAATAAGAAATGCAAAGACTTAGAAAAATAGCGGAAACTTTTCGTAGATAATCTTCAATAAAAACTGAAAACAACGGTCATTACTTAAACCCAAAGCCCTAAAATTTGGGCAAACTCAAACCTTAAAATCTTAATCTCCAATGGACCCAAGCCCTTGATAAAACGTACAAGTGGAAACAAAACTCACACGTAATGGCATGCATCATATATAAACATGCATAGGCAGATATAGCACATAGCACTCAATCTCAAAACATAAAACTGTAAGGCATAGAATTTACCCGTTTACACTCACCTTATTCTGTAAGTGATCGATTTGGGTTCCTTATGGACCTCTCTGATTTAGTAGCCAACACAGTCGTGGTCTTCCATTTTGGCCACCCTAAGCTCCTCGTAGAACTCGTTCATATAACACATTCCTTAGTTAGTGAACGTGATAATCCACTGAATTGGCCTTGACTAAACCACCTAAAGCAATCACCAAATTCAATTGATCAGCACCTCCACTTCCACGTATAGGTTTCCCATTAATTCCTCTACTCATATTACTTTATCCCACTCCCTGATTCCTTGGAATATATTTACCCAAAATAGGGCATTAACCATGTAAGCTACTCGCCGCCCATGCAAACCATATATCAACAATCCTCCTTCACAGAACCAACACTCTAGGACAAGACCCGAAGTAAATCATCTCCCTGCCCCTCAAAGAATTAACCAAGTGATCAGTTACAAAATTTAATATTCATAGCGAGATACTCACCCAGTTGTGTCCAACATTTCCATTCCTTGATGTTGAACGGCTGCAATTCCATTCCGAGCAGTGGACAACTCTACACTGGACCAAATCAACAAACGTCTGCTACGAGCACATCAACCCCACCATGATCTACCTTGCCGACACTCGCCCTGACTAGAAGATTTTGTAACAGGTACCGCCGCCACCTGATGCTTCTCACATCGTCACCTTGATTGGACTCGCCTTGCAGCAGGTTCCCATCATCGACCACGGGACGATCTCTCTTTCTCTAGTTTTGTAGTCTATGTCTTTCTCTTCGACGCGGTGATGAAGAATTTGATGATGGTGTTGCGATTGAGGGATGGGCATTTGGAGTTTGCGGCACTGCTGTGGTGTGAGAGACGGAATTGGGGTCTTTCTAGGTGTTTACACCTAAAAATAATTTTGCTTTTAATATTGCCGGCGTCGCCAGATTAACGACGCCGGTGATAAACAATTTCAGCAGTGTTGACACCTAAAATTAATTTGGCCAGAATTAAATGCCGCATTAATTAGTCTCGGCATTTAATTCAGATACCGCGGGTTAAAAAACGGTATCGTTTGGAGTTAAAACGGTACCGCAAGGGAGCTCACCGGTACCGCGGAGAGTTAAAACGGTACCGCGGCACTGGAAACAGCACCGCTTGCCGAAAATAAAAACAAGGGCCGCACGTTTAATGAAGGTTGGAGGAGGATTTTTGATTATTTAATTATTATTTTTTTTAAGCGGCACCGTGGGGAGTTAAAACGGTACCGTGATAGACTGTCATTTACACATGTTTTTACCCTCATACTAACACCGTTTGAGGTGTTGATTCTCGTGTTTTAGGCCGATTTCACGCTAGGTTGTGCTTGGTTGTGTTATTTCAGGTCTTAGTACGTGAATGAAGGCTTAGGAGCGAGTCTGGGGTCGATTGGACGAAGAACGGACGAAGGGCGAGCTTTTGGAGGAGTGCACGGGCAGACCAGGAGGCTGCACGGCCGTGCACATGAGCCATTTGGCCGTGCGCCTCTGGCCGAGGCCATGCACGGGCACAATCCAGGCTTGCACGGCCGTGCGCCTGGCCGTGCAAGAAGGCTAAGCTTGTTAAGTGAAACGGTGCGTTTTGATGGTGCACGGTCAGAATGGTGATGTGCACGGCCGTGCACCTGCCCGTGCACCTCGGGGAAACCGGTTTTAATGCCTAATCCGAGCCAAAAGTGGGGAGAATCGTGTTTTCAGAGCAAAAACAGAGCCCTAGAGAGAGAAAGTGCGAAGAACTCATCCTAGAAGCCGTCTAAGAGCTGGATTTCATCGAATCGAGCCTGGAGATCGTCATAGGAGTGAAAATCATCGTCCCGGAGCAGATTATCCTCATCGTTATGAGTATGACTAATCCGATTCTTGTTTTCTCTTCTCTCTCTATGGAGTAGAACCCTTCTCTCACTTGGGTATGAAGAACCCTAGTTCCTGATGTTAGGGATTTGATTGTAATGAGTTGGGATGATATTATTGTTTGATTTTAATTGAATGACGCATGTTTCATGAATTGATTTGAGTCTGATCAGCTTGTCTCAATTTCTGCTTCAACCTGAGATAGATAGAATCTGATTAGGTTGTTAGAGCCTCTTCATTCGATAGTAGGAGATTGGCTATACGAGAGTTAGCCAGTTGACTGCTTTGTACTGGTGTTCTTGGCGCCAGTAGTGGAGTTCTGTGTTCATAGCCTCAGCTTTCTATCCCGGTGAAGACTAGTCGTCTGCCGGGTAGTTAGACTGAGAGGGCTTGGTCAGCTTAAGAGATTCCAAGCTACTGTCGGATCTTCCGCAGTCTAATCAACAGTAAATCAACCCAGGGAATTGCAATTGAACCTAACTAAGGGGCTAGGGGGACTCAATCCCGAGTGACTCTTACCTGCTTTTGAAAACCGAACCATTTCCTACTTTCTTACTGCTTTTGCTTTAAACAACAATCACTCGAATTAGTTTGCTAGATAATAGAGAATCACGGAGTAAGCAGTAGATCTAGACCCCGGGTTGATAATTAAACTTGCCTGTTACTGCATTCCCGGACTGCGATTACACTTGGTCGCAGTTTGGTGTTGTGTTTTGGCGTGTCAAGTTTTTGGCGCCGTTGCCGGGGAACCCTCTAGGTTATTGGGAAAACGTGATAATTTGTTACTCTAGCTTTTTCTTTATTGCATTTTTCTTTTCCACCTGTGTGCCTTCACGGGTTGTTTCTGCTGACTGTGTGCAGGTAGTGCATGACCTGTAGCCAGTCGGGAGATCTACTACCGTTAGACCAGGAGCTTGAACGAACTTGCAGGAACTTCAAGCGGGCTCTAAAGGCACGACTGGCTGCGGAGGAGGAGCTACCACAGCTGCCGTTAGAAGAAGAAGAAGGCGAGATGGCTGATCCAGAGAACCGTGATATGATCCCAGAGGAGCAGACCATGGGATCCTACTGGACCGCTAGGGCTGCAGACATGAGGTCACCCATTCAACACCCTCATGTCCCAGCCAACAACTTTGAGGTGAGCACCTCCGTGATCACCATGCTGCGCGGTTCAGTAGTGTTCCGTGGTAAGGAGGGAGAGTGCCCTCGATCACATCTCAGGCGATTCCACGAGCTCATCGATGGAATCAAGATCAATGGGGTACCAGCAGATGCCATCCAGCTGAGGTACTTCCCATTCACTCTAGAGGGGCAAGCCAAGGAGTGGCTAGACACTCGACCTCCGGGCTCCATCACCACGTTCGCCAACCTGGCGGACAAGTTCCTCACCTGCTACCATCCTCCATCCAAGACAGCTGATCTCCAGAAGCAGATTACACACTTTTCTCAGGATGAGGATGAGACCATTAGGGATGCTTGGGAGAGGTACACCAGCCTCTTTCTCAGGTGTCCCAACCATGGTTTCAATGATGCGTTTAAGGTGGGCACTTTCTATCACGCCCTCTTCCCGGAGGACAAGCAGCTGATCGATACGGTTTGTGGCGGGAACATGCTGACCAAAACCCCGCCACAGCTGAATCAACTCTTTGAGGAGATGGCGGAGAACGGTTATGACTGGGGCACTGCCAGGAGATCGAGACGAGCACCTGGAAGGGGTGTGCATGCTGTGGGCACCCAGTCATCTGATCTGGTGCAGGTGGTATCGAAGCTGGTTTCAGCTATCGATCGTTCTGGTTTGATTGCAGGTACCGGACAGCCGCAGGCGATGCACTGCCAGTGGTGTGAGAGCTCTCATCACACCGTGGAGGACTGTCAGGCTATGAGGGAGTCGTCCACTCCCCAGGAGCAGGTGGATTTCATCGGGAATGCCAGGCGCTTTGACCCCTACAGCAACACCTATAATGAGGGGTGGCGCCAGCATCCTAACTTTTCTTGGGCTGGTCCAAATCCCAGACCACCAGCTCCCCAGGGACTTCCCGGTTTCCAGAGGCCTCCATACCAGCCCAGACAGGGGCAATTTCAGCAGCAGCAGCAGCCACTCTACCAGCCCAGACAGGGGCCAGTTCCACCTCAGTCGCAGGCACGACCATTTCCACAGGCAGGGGCAGCCCCAGCACAGGTTGACCCGATGGCGGAACTGAGAGATCTGGTGGGTTCTCTGGCCTTCTCCAGTGCGAGTAAATTCAATAACATGGAGCAGTTCATGGAGAAAGCTTCTGGCAAGTTCTTGGAGCTAGAAGCTGGTCAGAGAAACACGCAGGCTGTGCTGCGAGACATACAGACCCAGCTTGGTGGTGTTGCCCAGGCTGTTGCTCGACGGACTCCAGGTACCTTGCCTGGTCAGACCATCCCTCACCCGCAGAACCAGGATGAAAACTGCAGTGCCATCACAACCAGGAGTGGCAAGGTGACTGTCGATTCACCTGTTCGGGCAGCGGAGAAAGAGACCCCTGCTTCAGCACTTCCAGCTAATCAGGAAGAAATGGAGAAGGAGGTTGAGGTGCCTGCTCCTAAACCGCAACCAGTGGTGAAGGAGTATGTACCACAGCTTCCCTTTCCTACTCGGTTGCACAAAGACCGACTGGAGACTGAGTTTGCCAAATTCATGGCAATGCTGAAGCAGGTGAATATTAGCATGCCCTTCGTGGAGGCATTATCGAAGATGCCCAAGTATGCCAAGTTCATGAAGGATCTCCTCACCAACAAGAGGAAGCTTGGGGAGCTGTCTACGGTGATGCTAAACGAGGAGTGTTCTGCTATCCTGCAGAACAAACTACCAGAGAAGCGAAAAGATCCAGGGAGTTTCACTATCCCTTGCATGATTGGTAGTTTGCATGTAGGGAAGTCCTTGGCGGATTTAGGCGCTAGCATTAATGTCATGCCATATTCACTGTTTAAGAAGCTAGGCCTAGGTGAACCCAGTAATACTAGGATGAGCATCCAGCTTGCTGATAGATCTATTGTGCATCCTAGGGGTATAGCAGAGGACTTGATAGTCGCAGTAGGGCCATTTTCATATCCTGTTGATTTTGTGATTTTGGACATAAATGAGGATGTTGATGTGCCATTGATACTGGGTAGACCTTTTCTCGCCACCGCCAAGGCACTGATTGATGTTAATGATGGAAAGCTGATTTTGAGAGCTGGGGGTGAACAAATCACCTTCTCTGTTTCTGATAATATGAAACACCCCCAGCTCCATGATGATCTTGATTACTGTGATGTTGTTGCTGATTTTGAGACCGCACTCGCCATCACGAGTGCGGGTACTGATGATTTCCTTGAGCGTTGTCTTTTGCTAGGGGAACAGGCATCACAGGATATGCAGCTGGCGGAGCAGCTTGCGGAGCTGGACGAGGCTGCGAGCGAGGGGCGAGAGCTGCCATTCAAGCCGATTCCCATCTCGCCCCGGCTCGCTACATCATTGGAGGAGCCACCAGAGTTGGAGCTTAAGCCCCTCCCATCTCATCTGGAGTATGCATTTCTCCGGGAGGGGAATAAGCTCCCGGTTATTATTAGCTCGGATCTCACCCCCGAGCAGAAGAGCAGGCTGGTGGCTCTGTTGCAGAAGTATGCCCGGGCCATGGCATGGAAGATCACTGACATCAGAGGCATTAGCCCATCCTTCTGCTCTCACAGAATCTTGATGGAGGATGAGGTTAAGCCAGTCAGGCAGCCGCAGAGGAGATTGTCTCCTAACTTGGAGGCAGTGGTCCGGGCAGAGATCGTGAAGCTCATGGATGCAGGGATCATCTTTGCTATATCTGATAGCAAGTGGGTCAGCCCCACTCAGGTGGTCCCGAAGAAAGGCGGGATGACTGTGGTCCCGAACGAGAAGAAGGAGTTGATCCCGATGCGGACCGTGACCGGCTGGAGAGTCTGCATCGATTACCGGCGCCTGAACGACGCCACCAGGAAAGATCATTTTCCCCTACCTTTCATTGACCAGATGCTGGAGAGGTTGGCGGGCCATGAGTTCTATTGCTTCCTGGATGGCATGTCTGGGTACTTCCAGATTCCTATTGCACCGGAGGATCAGGAGAAGACCACATTCACTTGCCCCTTCGGCACTTTTGCTTACCGGAGGATTCCATTTGGGCTGTGTAACGCACCGGCGACCTTCCAGAGATGCATGCTGGCTATCTTTGACCGACTGGTTGGAGAGATCATGGAAGTCTTCATGGATGATTTCTCGGTATATGGAGACTCCTTCACTCATTGTCTCCATAACCTGGAACTCGTTCTGAAGAGGTGCGAGGAGACGAATCTGGCACTCAGCTGGGAGAAGTGCCATTTCATGGTTCGTGAGGGTATCGTGCTTGGGCACAAGATCTCCAAGAAGGGGATTGAGGTAGATCGCGCGAAGATTGAGACGATCAGTCAGCTACCTCCTCCCGTTTCTGTGAAGGGGATTCGCAGCTTTCTGGGTCATGCAGGCTTTTACCGGCGCTTCATCAAAGATTTCTCGAAGATTGCCCTGCCGTTGACCAAGCTGCTGGAGAAGGATGCGCCATTCCAGTTCACTCCAGAGTGCACAGCTGCATTTGAGACTCTGAAGGAGAAGCTTACCCATGCCCCTATCATGGTGACTCCTGACTGGTCTCTTCCTTTTGAGCTGATGTGCGATGCGAGTGATTATGCAGTCGGAGCAGTTCTGGGTCAGAGACGCGAGAAACACTTCCAGCCCATCTACTACGCGTCGAAGACCTTGAACGATGCACAGGAGAACTACACCACCACAGAGAAGGAGCTCCTCGCTGTGGTGTATGCATTTGACAAGTTCCGACCCTATCTGGTGCTCTCTCATGTGGTGGTCTACACTGACCACTCGGCGATTCGTTATCTGATGAGCAAGGCTGATGCCAAGCCTCGGCTCATCCGCTGGATCCTGCTGCTGCAGGAGTTTGATATCGAGATCCGGGACAAGAAGGGAGCCGAGAATGTTGCTGCAGATCATCTTTCGCGGTTGGAAGCCCCTCCGGTGGACAACTTCGAGGAAGAGATCGACGACTCCTTCCCGGGTGAGCGATTGCTGGCGATGACCCTGGTGGACAGCGTGACCCCTTGGTATTCTGACTTTGCCAATTATCTGGTGGGCAAGCAGTTACCCAAGGGGATGGCTACTCATGCGAAGCGCAAGTTCTTCTCCGATCTGAAGCACTACTTCTGGGAGGATCCTTACCTCTTCAGAATCGGAGCAGATGGCGTGATCCTGGCGCTGTGTCATGGAGCATGAGATGGGAGACATCCTGTCTCACTGTCACGAAGGACCTACTGGCGGTCATCATGGAGGAACCCGCACGGCGCGGAAGGTGCTACAGTCGGGCTTCTATTGGCCCTCGCTCTTCAAGGATGCAGACACCTTCGCACGCCAGTGCGACCGCTGCCAAAGGTCAGGTAACATTTCTGCCCGGGATGAGATGCCCCAACATATATCTGTTATTTGTGAAATTTTTGATGTTTGGGGTATCGATTTCATGGGCCCATTCCCTCCATCTTTTGGCAATCTGTACATTTTGGTTGCAGTGGACTACGTCTCGAGGTGGGCAGAAGCTCAAGCCATGCCCACCAATGATGCAAGACGGGTCTGCTCATTTCTGAAGCAGCTGTTCTCCCGGTTCGGGACACCTCGCGCCATTATTAGTGATAGAGGAACCCATTTTCAGGGGCAATTCACTAAACTCCTCTCTCGCTATGGCGTTAAGCATCAGGTGTCGGTGGCCTATCATCCCCAGTCAAATGGGCAGGCCGAGCTGACGAACCGGGAGTTAAAACGTATAATTGAAAAGACGGTGGATCAGTCCCGCAAGGATTGGTCCACCAAGCTCGATGATGCTCTCTGGGCGTATAGGACTGCCTATAAGAACCCGATTGGCACTTCTCCCTATAGACTTGTCTATGGGAAGGCGTGCCATTTGCCGGTAGAGCTAGAGCACAAGGCCTTCTGGGCCATTAAGCTGCTAAACATGGATTTGAGTGTTGCAGGTACAGAACGTAAGTTGCAGCTGCTGGAGTTGGAGGAGTGGCGTTACCACGCCTACGAGAACACCCTGCTCTACAAAGAGCGCACCAAGCGTCTTCACGACGCTAGGTTGAGGGGCCCGAAGGAGTTTCAGGTAGGTGATCGTGTTCTGCTCTTTAATGCACGCCTGAAACTCTTTCCGGGCAAGCTCCGTTCTAGGTGGTCGGGTCCTTTCACGGTGACCCAAGTTTTCCCGCACGGTGCGGTGGAGATCAGCAATGCTCAAACCGAGCCATTCAAGGTGAATGGCCACCTCCTAAAGTTATACTTGGGAGGTGCTGTCGAGCGCGCAGAGCTGCTGATCAAGCTCGAGGACCCTTAGTTCCTCTACTGGCGTCCAGCTAAAAGACGGTAAAGAAGCGCTTGTGGGGAGGCAACCCCACCGAGGTTTGCATTTTCTTACTCTTTTTCCTTTGATTTTGTGTGTTTTTGAGTCTTGAGACGTTGATCTGGAGTTACGTGTCGTTT
Source organism: Linum tenue (assembly GCA_946122785.1). Taxonomy (NCBI): domain Eukaryota; kingdom Viridiplantae; phylum Streptophyta; class Magnoliopsida; order Malpighiales; family Linaceae; genus Linum; species Linum tenue. The sequence goes on along the minus strand of CAMGYJ010000005.1, from coordinate 91,175,508 downwards.
TTGAGTGAAAACAGGTTGATTTCGGGACCCCAGCAAGGTGCACGGCCAGAAAATCAACTTGCACGGCCGTGCGCCTAGCCTGGCCTGGCCGTGCGAGCTCTCGGCCAGGAGTGCACGGCCAAAAGTGCCTTGTGCACGGCCGTGCACAACCTCGGCCAGGTCGTGCAGCCTTGCACGGGCAGCTTGAAGCCTCGCACGGCCGTGCGAGTACCACCCCCTGGCCGTGCGAGCTCTCGGCGTAAGTTTCACGGCCAAATGTGCTTTGTGCACGGCCGTGCAACTCCCTCGGCCAGGCCGTGCCGGCCTGCACGGGCAAAATGCCAAGGTGCACGGCCGTGCGCCTCTGCCCGTGCAGCCGAGGCACGGGCTCTATAAATGGCCGTGCACGGCCATAGTGGTCAGAAACCCAATTTTTCTCGCCGGAAACCTCTCCCCCTCACCGGAAAACCGCGCCCAACCTCCCTATTTTGATTTTTCCGGCCACTTTGGGTCCGTTTTTCACCAAACCAACACAAAACCCATTCTTTCCACACCCAAGGCGGCCTATCCCCCGAGTTTGAGCGAGTTTGGGCGACATTTTTGTCGCCGGAGGCGATTTCCGGCGAGAATCCGGCGAGGCTCCGACGAGCATTTCCGGCCAGATTTTCGGCCTTTCGTCGACTCCCTTGCCTTCCCCTCATCATCCCCTACACCTCTACTTGAGTCTCCAGGTTTGATTTTGCCCCTAACTTTGTTAATTTTGGAGAATTGAGTGTGTAGGGTGTATGTTAGAGATCTTTTTTGAATCATGCGATTTGTGTGAAATTGATTGAGGGGAATGCATGGGATGTGATTGAATTATGTTGGGCAATGTCCCATTTGTTTGATTGAGCCCTTGTGTGCAAGACTTTGGCCAATTTCATGCTTCACTTAATAGTGCACACAAGGTGTTCGATGAAATGCCTGTTGTCCATGCCATGTTGTGGCCACCGGTTGGGGCCCTTAATGATGTCGTTTGTGGGTGTTTTTGCTATGGATGTGAACCTTGAGTTGCCTACTTTATTGTGAATGTGCACCCCCACCCGGTTTATGCTTGATTTATCGAGTTTTTGACCCCCGAACTATGGATGAAACCATGGTTCGGCTGCTTCCTGTTCTTAAGTGTGGGGGTGGACTTGACCTTTTCTTTGGCTCTTTTGGTTCCACTTTGGGTTGTTGTTTTGCAGGGCGATGGCACAACCTAATTTCCAGCACCCGTTCATCCGGGATCTCAGGAGGGGTCCCACCGCAGCGCGCTTCAAGCAGGTCGTGGAAACCCCGTTTGGCGCCCACCATTGCTTGTCCAAACGGGAGTTTCAGCGATTGCACTGCTACAACCAGATTTCCGCCGTGCTCGCCAACACTGCATGGCGCCGTCTGTTACAGATCTGCGAGACGGTCTACAACGAGCCGGTGTGGGAGTTCTACACCACTTTCAAGCACAACTCCACGACCAGGTACCATGATAGTACAGCCGTTCAATTCAGGCTGGGTGGGGTCCCCCGATCCTTGAGCTATCACGAGCTGGCTGAGGCTCTCGACCTCGACCTCGACGACCGTCGGGAGTACGTCACCGAGCTTAAAGAGCCGGAGGTGGACTTCAAGAGGCTGTACACCAGCCTGGCTCAGCCTGGCCAGACGCGTCCTTTCAAGTCTGGGAGGACGAAGGCATCTACCCTGCAGATCGAGTACCGACTTCTCCACCACCTGCTGGGGAAGTCTTACACTCCTACATATGACAGCTCCGGCCACATCACGAAGAGGCCCCTGTACTTCCTCGACTCGATCCGACAGCGCTACCATCCTCTCCACCTGGGTTCGGTGGTGGCCACGACATTCGAGAAGACGGCCAAGGAGCTGAAGAGCCTCCACTGCGCTCCCCTCATCACCCGCCTGGTTACATTCTTCGGCCTCTCCCTGCAGGGGTGCACCAAGGAGGGGGAGACCCCCATCTTTGGCGCTGTGACGATCGGGAAGATGCTGTTGTTGCGGGAGAGGAACGGTGTTCAGTGGGTCGAGGGATTTCCGGAGCCCCCTACCCCCGCGGAGCCCGACGAGGAGGCTGACGAGGAGGTGGACCCCGATGAGGTGGAGGCTACTGTGGATGCTGCTGCGGAGGCTGCTGATGATCCCCCACCGACTGACTTCCATTTTGGGGGTGGCAGCTCCACTTTCCAGGGCTAGGACTACTTCACCCAGCAGTTCGAGCAGCTGCGGATACAGAACCAGCTGCTCCTCGACCAGCAGATGCAGTTCCAGCAACAGTACGCGGCATATCAGGCTGTACTCGTTGCCCGTCTCAGTGTGTTTGTTTTTGTTTTTTTAAGACTTTTGAGTGTTTGCTCCATGTGTGCGGAGCATGGACTTAGTGTCGGTTGTTTTTTGTTTTTGGTTTTTCATTTGTGTTTTGATGTAGCCGTCTGGGCTAACACTTATCCCTAACACCAGTGTGCTAGTGTTTCTGATGTTCGATTTGTGTAGTATTGACCACTTCCCCCGTTCGCTTCTCGCTGACTGGTCCACTTCCAGTCCCCCAGCAGTGTTCTTACCCGGTAACATCGTTCCCCTTATCTTTCCCTCTACTCCATTGAGGGCAATGTCGTGCTTAAGTGTGGGGGGATGTTTTGTATCGGTTGGAATATTTTTGATGGTGCTTGGAGCCTAGTCCACTGTCCGAATCTTACGATTTGAGGGCTCCAAGTACTGCTGTTTGATCATATTGGCACTGTGTTTTGATGGATGAATTGATTGGTTTTCGGATTAATGCATGACAACTTGTTTGCGACTAGGACAACCTATGATGAGGACTGAGATGTGCAGTAGAGCGATGTAGGGGTTCAGTTTTTCAACTGTTTGCTTGCCAACTGTGACTTGATCTGACTTGATCTGATTACTTGTTCTTGACAGTCGTTTATGCATCTAGTTCAGGGTATCAGAATGTGAGATAGAGCATATAGGTAGCCATGTGAGATTTGAGCCTGCTCGTTTCTTTCTTGTGCGATAGATCCCTCTTCCATGATGTGTAGCATTCACGTTGTCACTAGCTAAGATGATGGGGGCATAGGATTAGCCCACGCCCAAAACTGACTGTCCTGATGTGTCATATCCCCTAGTCAGCCCCTTTGAGCCGTTTGTTATCCTTTCTTTTGGTCTATAGTGAAAAAATTCACCCTTGTTGCATCTTTTAGAAGGTTCCACAGAGTGGTTTTTACATATTCTCTGCTGTTTCTGCTTAAGTCTATGTGAGTGTTGGAGGTAGTGCTTAAAAGTTGGGCAGGTGTTTGAAATTTATGCAGAAGTGGTGGCTCTCTTAAGAAATGAAAAGAAAAATGAAAGAAAAACAAAGAAAAACTGAAAGCAAAAGAGAGCCACTACCAAAACTCTGAATAATGCCCAGTAAGTAGTGTTTCTTAGCAGTCTGGCTTGGAAATGCTGATGTTTATGCCTCCTTCGCTCTTGTGCTCTTAAGATATTGAGTAATGCAGGATAGCAGAAAGAAAGAAAATACCGGTTTGTTTGACTGTGATTGTGTGTTTGGAAAATGTGGAACCTTTTGCTATGAATACTTCCACCACCTAAAAGGCCTTTTCCCCATGTCCAAGACCCTAGCCAGTCATTTGAACCTGTGTCTAAGACCTCCTGATTAGTTAGTGGTGACACCCCATATGTGAACTCTAGCATTTAGAGGCTGCCATCATGGTGAAGAGATGATAGGTATTGAGAGAAATAACATGCGCATCTTTCGCATCAAATTGTCCTGACCCCACTGGTCGAGAGTGAGTGATTCATTTTCATTTTCTATATGCTCTTGTACCCCGGTGAGGACCTAGATTGCTCGGTCTCTATTCTGATGTCTTGAGTTGGATGCATGAGTTGACTGTTTTGAGTAAGTGGTTGAATCGAGTCTAGGTTGGCCAGTGAACAGAAGGGAGACTCTTCCTTTACTCGATTTGCTGCACTCGAATGTCCTTTGTGGTGGTTGTCCAGGTTGTTATTAAGGTTGTGCATGTATTGATGTTTGAAAACCAGTGCGATTCACGTGTTTTGTGCCTTTATGACTTGTCCCCAATGTTGGTTGATTGAAATATGTAAGCTTACCTAGTGTCTGATTTGGTTTGCTTGGGGACAAGCAAACGGTTAAGTGTGGGGGAGTTTGATAGACTGTCATTTACACATGTTTTTACCCTCATACTAACACCGTTTGAGGTGTTGATTCTCGTGTTTTAGGCCGATTTCACGCTAGGTTGTGCTTGGTTGTGTTATTTCAGGTCTTAGTACGTGAATGAAGGCTTAGGAGCGAGTCTGGGGTCGATTGGACGAAGAACGGACGAAGGGCGAGCTTTTGGAGGAGTGCACGGGCAGACCAGGAGGCTGCACGGCCGTGCACATGAGCCATTTGGCCGTGCGCCTCTGGCCGAGGCCATGCACGGGCACAATCCAGGCTTGCACGGCCGTGCGCCTGGCCGTGCAAGAAGGCTAAGCTTGTTAAGTGAAACGGTGCGTTTTGATGGTGCACGGCCAGAATGGTGATGTGCACGGCCGTGCACCTGCCCGTGCACCTCGGGGAAACCGGTTTTAATGCCTAATCCGAGCCAAAAGTGGGGAGAATCGTGTTTTCAGAACAAAAACAGAGCCCTAGAGAGAGAAAGTGCGAAGAACTCATCCTAGAAGCCGTCTAAGAGCTGGATTTCATCGAATCGAGCCTGGAGATCGTCATAGGAGTGAAAATCATCGTCCCGGAGCAGATTATCCTCATCGTTATGAGTATGACTAATCCGATTCTTGTTTTCTCTTCTCTCTCTATGGAGTAGAACCCTTCTCTCACTTGGGTATGAAGAACCCTAGTTCCTGATGTTAGGGATTTGATTGTAATGAGTTGGGATGATATTATTGTTTGATTTTAATTGAATGACGCATGTTTCATGAATTGATTTGAGTCTGATCAGCTTGTCTCAATTTCTGCTTCAACCTGAGATAGATAGAATCTGATTAGGTTGTTAGAGCCTCTTCATTCGATAGTAGGAGATTGGCTATACGAGAGTTAGCCAGTTGACTGCTTTGTACTGGTGTTCTTGGCGCCAGTAGTGGAGTTCTGTGTTCATAGCCTCAGCTTTCTATCCCGGTGAAGACTAGTCGTCTGCCGGGTAGTTAGACTGAGAGGGCTTGGTCAGCTTAAGAGATTCCAAGCTACTGTCGGATCTTCCGCAGTCTAATCAACAGTAAATCAACCCAGGGAATTGCAATTGAACCTAACTAAGGGGCTAGGGGGACTCAATCCCGAGTGACTCTTACCTGCTTTTGAAAACCGAACCATTTCCTACTTTCTTACTGCTTTTGCTTTAAACAACAATCACTCGAACTAGTTTGCTAGATAATAGAGAATCACGGAGTAAGCAGTAGATCTAGACCCGGGGTTGATAATTAAACTTGCCTGTTACTGCATTCCCGGACTGCGATTACACTTGGTCGCAGTTTGGTGTTGTGTTTTGGCGTGTCATACCGCGAAACAGAAAATCGGAGCCGCGAGGAAGCTGGTCGGTACCGCGGAACTGGAGAGGGGCCGCGCGTTTAGTTGGTGTTGGAGAAGGAGTTTGTTTATAATTAATTAATATTTTTATTCCTCGTTGGAAGGGGAAAATCGCTACCGCATGGAGATAAGCGGTATCGCGGAGAGTTAAAACGGTACCGCGGATTTAAAAACGATGCCGCGAGAACCTGGTAAGCGGTACCGATTAATTAAAAAATCATATCGGGCAAGTAACCAAAATTCAACCAGCACAATGCGAGCGCCGACTGCGGCGGTTCCATGGATTAATATTTTTTGGTTATATCAGCGGTGTCGTTTAATCCAAAACAGTACCGCGAGTAAGCCCAACGGTACCGCGGACTAACAAACGACAGTGTTTAAGTAAGAAACAATGTCGCAAAAAGGAAAAACAAACGGAGTTGTTGTGGCGCAGGTGATGTCGTTGGCTATAGTTAGTGATGACCAGATTAATTAACTAATATTGTTAATGATTATTTAGGACGGTGTCGTTAGTTGAAAACGATGCCGCAAGAGGAAAGAAACGGCATCGCGGATTATAAAACGATACCGCGAGTAGGCCAAACGATGCCACAACAGTTAAAACGACCGTGTTAAAATTAAAACAGTGTCGCGAAGCTCAAAAGTTCAACGACATCGCGGGACGAGGAAACGATGTTGTTTAACTGAGAACGACGCCGAGGGGTGAAAGTTCGACGGCGAGTTAACAATGAGGGCTGGTCTAATTAAGTAGCATTTTATTATTATTTTAGACGGTGTCGTTTAAGGAAAAGCGATGCCGCGGAAAAGTAAAACGACATCGCAGTAGTGATAAAAGTTTGGCCGGCCAAAAGCAACCCGCCAAGCCCAACGATGGCGCAAGAGTATAGAACGACGTTGTTTGACGGACTAACAATGTTGTTGGTTAAACCGGGTCGGGGCAGTTGAGTCGGATTATAAAACGACACCGGTTGATGAAAGGCGATGCCGTGGTGTTGGTGAATCGGCATCGTTACATGGACAAGGTTGTAGGTCGTTTCGCCGAGTTTCTGCAAAGCAAGAGCGGTTTCGAGGGCACGTGATTGTCACGCAACAAGGAGGAATTTACCTGCACAGTTGACAGGAATGAAGACGTGGGAGACAAAGGCGCCAAGGCAGTTACTACGACGGGGAGAAGCGCGAAGTATAAAGATTGGGAAGAGAGAGAAGCTCGGGAGGGCAAAATCAAATCACAACTGCACCATTGCAGAATTATCTTTTTTCTCTCTAGTTTCGTAGAACCGCTCTGTCAAAGAACTCCTTTGCAGAGTCGTAGATCGTAGCTTGTAGTCGTAGTCGCGGAGCTCTCCAGAGGAACCTCCATAGGAGTAGAGGTAACGTAACTTAGAACACTCCTGGTTCGATTTTCTGTTTATTCGAACACCCTCGTTCGAACGTAGTTTGGAGAGGTGTTGAACCGAATAACAGTTGTTTGATTAGAAGTCAAAGGTGTATCGATCAAATCAACGACGCCGACACCGGCGGCGGCCATTTGACGATCGTCTTTGTTTCTATTTTAATCGATCAAATCAACGGCGCCGACACCGGCGGCGGTTATTTGACGATTTTTTGCTGATTCTGTGTTTGTGTTTACTTGAAACCAGTGCACATTGAACACGCGAGTTTCGCCAACGAAACAAATTGGCACACCCGGTGGGACCCGTGTGTTTGAATGGCTCCGCGACGAAGGAATCCGGAAGGGGATGTCCCGCCCGGAATCATGGAGGAACATGTGGCCAACATTGAAGGAGGCCAAGGAATCGGTGCTGAAGACATCGGCGGGTCCGAGAATCCGCCGTCCACAGCTGGGCCGACTGGGGATCTGTCAATCCGCCATTTCATGGAGGAGAATCGTCGCATGTTTGCTAGCCTCAACAATGAGTTTGCAGGCTTCAAAGGCGAGGTAAATCAACGTTTTGACGCTTTAACTGCACGGCATGATTCTCTTGAGTCTCGTGTTGATAGGCGTTTAGGCCAACTCTTTGAAGTTGTGACTAAAAACAGACATGATTTTGATGTTTTCGGGGATAAAAATCTACGTGATATGAATGAAATCAGTGAGCTCTTGGGTAGACCAGTAACGCAACCTAGGGATTTGCCGCTAAACGGTGAAAGCAATTTAAACAGCGAAACTGGTTTTCCAAACAACAGTGCTCGAATTAGTCCGCCAAGACAAGGAGCTTCGCCGACACCGGTGATGAACCCACCAACTCCGCGAGTTAATCTTGGCGAGACTAGCACTGCCGCTAACACTCGGGTTGAACCAACGCCGTTTCACGGTGTGGGTCCACAAAATATTCCGGAGGCCAGACCTTACATGGCTCCGATGAGCGGTGCTGGTGGTGGAGGAACGATCAACAATGATCATGTTCCGCCACGCGGCTACCCACAAAACGTGCCTCCTCCTCCAAACGGGCTTGGCATGGATCCTGGTGGATTCGTACCACAAGGGGGGCAACTCGGGGGGCAAGACGTTAATGCGATTCGAGAACAAGTAGCACAGATGCTGGCGGATCAGTTTGGTTTAGGGATTAGACCAGCGATGCCGCCGGTGTATCGAAAACCATATCCGGATTGGGTTGATAGATACTACCCCTTTCCACGTGGTTTTCGCGTGCCTGATTTCATCACCTTCAGCGGGACTGGGGATCAGTCCACCGTCGAGCATGTTGGACGATTCACGGTTCAGTGTGGTGATGTGAGTGACTTCTTGAAGTTGCGTTTGTTTGGCAACTCGTTGACCGGCCCTGCATTCGCGTGGTACGTCAACTTGCCATCGAACTCGGTTCAAACATGGCAGCAAATGGAACAAATGTTCCATGCCCAGTTCTACCGTTCTGAGCCAGAAGTAACAATGGCAGACTTGGCACGAATGCGCCAACAGCCAGGAGAAACAGTGGAACACTTTTTAACAAACTTTAAAAATGCAAGAAATCGTTGTTTTGTGAACTTGACAGAACGCGAGTTTGTTAAACTGGCCCAGGGTGGATTGAATTTTGAACTTCGTAAAAAGTTTCAAGATAGGGAGTTTTCTGATTTGTTTCAATTGATGTCCTGCGCTGTTAGGTATGAATCTCTTCTCCATGAAGAAGAACATAAGAGAAGTGGCTCTCGTGGACAATATTTCCCTAATTTTGAAAACTATGGCGTGAATAACGTCGGCAGCGATGTTGACGAGGTTGAAGTTGATTTGGCCGAGATTGTGCAGGGGAAGCCATGTGTGTGTGCTTCTCTAGCCAAGGCCGAGGGGGAACCACAAGGTGGAAAGCCCAATCGTGCTCCGATTCAAACTAGGAAATATTCCTTTGATGTTTCGAAATCAGAGTTGATTTTTGACCAGCTTTACAAAGATGGTCAAATTAAGTTAATTGGGGGGCATACTATCCCGCCAGCTGAAAAATTAAAAGGGAAACGCTACTGTAAGTGGCACAACAATGTGTCTCACTCAACTAATACGTGTGTAGTGTTTCGAAACGTGGTACAGGATGCTATTGAAAAAGGTCGGTTCAAGGTACCGGAGCCGAGGAAGGAGGCCATGATTGTTGACACTGACCCGTTTCCCAACGGTGTGGGCGTCAATATGGTCAACGTTGTGGGGGGCAACATTGTCGAAGCTCTTTTGTACCACAAAGTCCTGGGTCCTCAAAAAATTAGAAGTATGGAAGGGGGACCATGCAACGTCGCAATTTCAAGCACAAAGGTGTTGGGTAAGGCGTGCTTGAACTCGTTGTCTGATATTGTGAGACCATCAATGCTTGCATTAGGTGGTCCACCAAAATTTGAGTAAGCCACCTCAAGAGAGGGTGGAGAAGGCCGAAATCACGGCCTTGCTAGAGGGGTTGCCGATCAACGGCGAGGAGGCGAGTAACAAGTTGGGAGAGGAAGCAGTGGTGTTGTCTACGACATTGTGGAAGAAGCCAACCTTGACGCGAAGGAGGAGCCACATTCAAGTTTCGTAGTGCCAGTTTGCAGGAGTCTTACAGGTACGGGTTAACTCTGCTTCTGAATGGCTTCAAAGTTTGTTTTACATGTGCATGTCATGAAATATTGCATGGATATGTTGCAATCATGTTGTTTAGCCAATTTATTGCTTTTTATTTTAGATTCGTCGAGTGAGTGAGCTACGTAGATGCCATCGGCATTGCATTAACATAATCAAGGCCGTTGGTGTATGGTTGTGTTGGCTAAATGGTTTGTTTTCTTTAGGCCGGAGTTGTTAAATGTGTTCGGCCGGTTACTATGTTGTCGAGATAGTCGAAGTTTAAACATGGCGTTACTTTTTATTTTCGTTGATAATGGTTGATAAAGAAAGAATGACCAAACATGGTCGTTTTTGCCTAAGCCGCGTATCAGTGGTGCAACTTTATTTTTCTTTTCATATCAACAACACTGTTGGGGGGCACGGTACCGCGGCGTTGTTTGCTGGCTGCAATCCTGTTGCTAGCCGCATCGTTGGCAAAAAAAAAATGAAAAGAAAAAGTCCTCCAAGATAAATAATAGTAATAAAAATAAAAATAAAAAGTTTTGGCCAAAACAGCACTGACGAAAACAAAAATCAGAATTGCTTGGGGAGGAAAACAGCGCTGCGGAGCTACGGCGGCGGACAAAAAAAAAAAATTCGTAATGCTGGCAGTGCGGGTAGAGCAGCAAATACGTCGTTTTGGGCATTTAGTAGAAAAACAGCGCTGTTGAAGGCCAAACAAGGCTGCTGTTTTACTTGGACGCCAAGGAGAATCACAAGTCGAGTAGAACTGAATCGGCAAATAAAAAATAGAGACCTGATTCTCTACGTAAATCGCAAGCAGCATTGGTGTTTGGTGGCTCAAGCAGCACCGGGGCTGCAATCATGTTCTGTGCCGTTTGAATAAGGATAAAAAAAATCAGCCAATTATGGTTTAGGACAATATTCGATAGCATTGGTGGGTGCTACTTGCTGCAACGTTGCAATATTGGGAAAAGAACGCAGAAGCCAACAGATTTGGGGGTGAGTAGCAACGACGTTAAACAACAGACTTGTTTTGGCCAAAATTTGCTTGCAACAGTGTTATCGAGGGTTGATCAACTTGGCCATAGTGATGGTCGTTCGTTCTCTCTTTTCTTCCTAAAATAGTCGCAATATTGTTTGGACTTACTAATTGGTGATGAGAGTTGTGAGGCCTAGCATAGCCAACGAATTGGCTCATCAATATTGTAAAATTGCAATGCCACTTCTGTCCAGAATTTCTTGGCCTCACGTGAGTAGTATAATATTTTTGTGCAAAGTGGATTTAATCATTAAGAATTTTTAGGTGATTTAATTTGTGTCGACAACTTAGTTCATAAGAACTAGTTCTTATAAACTATGTTGTGGGGGGCATTGTTTACACCTAAAAATAATTTTGCTTTTAATATTGCCGGCGTCGCGAGATTAACGACGCCGGTGATAAACAATTTCAGCAGTGTTGACACCTAAAATTAATTTGGCCAGAATTAAATGCCGCATTAATTAGTCTCGGCATTTAATTCAGATACCGCGGGTTAAAAAACGGTATCGTTTGGAGTTAAAACGGTACCGCAAGGGAGCTCACCGGTACCGCGGAGAGTTAAAACGGTACCGCGGCACTGGAAACAGCACCGCTTGCCGAAAATAAAAACAAGGGTCGCACGTTTAATGAAGGTTGGAGGAGGATTTTTGATTATTTAATTATTATTTTTTTTAAGCGGCACCGTGGGGAGTTAAAACGGTACCGCGAAACAGAAAATCGGAGCCGCGAGGAAGCTGGTCGGTACCGCGGAACTGGAGAGGGGCCGCGCGTTTAGTTGGTGTTGGAGAAGGAGTTTGTTTATAATTAATTAATATTTTTATTCCTCGTTGGAAGGGGAAAATCGGTACCGCATGGAGATAAGCGGTATCGCGGAGAGTTAAAACGGTACCGCGGATTTAAAAACGATGCCGCGAGAACCTGGTAAGCGGTACCGATTAATTAAAAAATCATATCGGGCAAGTAACCAAAATTCAACCAGCCCAATGCGAGCGCCGACTGCGGCGGTTTCATGGATTAATATTTTTTGGTTATATCAGCGGTGTCGTTTAATCCAAAACAGTACCGCGAGTAAGCCCAACGGTACCGCGGACTAACAAACGACAGTGTTTAAGTAAGAAACAATGTTGCAAAAAGGAAAAACAAACGGAGTTGTTGTGGCGCAGGTGATGTCGTTGGCTATAGTTAGTGATGACCAGATTAATTAACTAATATTGTTAATGATTATTTAGGACGGTGTCGTTAGTTGAAAACGATGCCGCAAGAGGAAAGAAACGGCATCGCGGATTATAAAATGATACCGCGAGTAGGCCAAACGATGCCGCAACAGTTAAAACGACCGTGTTAAAATTAAAACAGTGTCGCGAAGCTCAAAAGTTCAACGACATCGCGGGACGAGGAAACGATGTTGTTTAACTGAGAACGACGCCGAGGGGTGAAAGTTCGACGGCGAGTTAACAATGAGGGCTGGTCTAATTAAGTAGCATTTTATTATTATTTTAGACGGTGTCGTTTAAGGAAAAGCGATGCCGCGGAAAAGTAAAACGACATCGCAGTAGTGATAAAAGTTTGGCCGGCCAAAAGCAACCCGCCAAGCCCAACGATGGCGCAAGAGTATAGAACGACGTTGTTTGACGGACTAACAATGTCGTTGGTTAAACCGGGTCGGGGCAGTTGAGTCGGATTATAAAACGACACCGGTTGATGAAAGGCGATGTCGTGGTGTTGGTGAATCGGCATCGTTACATGGACAAGGTTGTAGGTCGTTTCGCCGAGTTTCTGCAAAGCAAGAGCGGTTTCGAGGGCACGTGATTGTCACGCAACAAGGAGGAAGTTACCTGCACAGTTGACAGGAATGAAGACGTGGGAGACAAAGGCGCCAAGGCAGTTACTACGACGGGGAGAAGCGCGAAGTATAAAGATTGGGAAGAGAGAGAAGCTCGGGAGGGCAAAATCAAATCACAACTGCACCATTGCAGAATTATCTTTTTTCTCTCTAGTTTCGTAGAACCGCTCTGTCAAAGAACTCCTTTGCAGAGTCGTAGATCGTAGCTTGTAGTCGTAGTCGCGGAGCTCTCCAGAGGAACCTCCATAGGAGTAGAGGTAACGTAACTTAGAACACTCCTGGTTCGATTTTCTGTTTATTCGAACACCCTCGTTCGAACGTAGTTTGGAGAGGTGTTGAACCGAATAACAGTTGTTTGATTAGAAGTCAAAGGTGTATCGATCAAATCAACGACGCCGACACCGGCGGCGGCCATTTGACGATCGTCTTTGTTTCTATTTTAATCGATCAAATCAACGGCGCCGACACCGGCGGCGGATATTTGACGATTTTTTGCTGATTCTGTGTTTGTGTTTACTTGAAACCAGTGCACATTGAACACGCGAGTTTCGCCAACGAAACACTAGGCTTTTCCCGCAGCTAGTGATAGGATCCGACTCATGGTTTAGTTTAGGTTAATTATGAGTATGTGGTGTAATTTGGGGTTAGATGGAATAGTAAAGGTGGGGGAAGTAACGGGTGAGGAAAAACCCCTTTTATAATAAATAATAAAATTAATAATTGTTATTAATAATAATATTATTATTCTTAATTCACTATCGCAATCCTTTGTACGATACCGTCGTCAATTCAATCGTTCATTTAGTATGGTCGAACCTAAACCCAAATATCGGGGTGTAACCACTTCCCCATCATCTGCTTGCATAATATTCAATTTCTTCTTGGCGTCGCAGACATGCCCAAATTAGTACCTGTCACCACACTTGTAACAAGCCCCTTTTGCATAATTTGTTTTGGAGGTGGCACAGCTGGAGGAGCTGGCCTCATATCAACACCTGAGCCCAAACGCCACTTCTTTCTCCTTGCTTCATTGGATTCTTCCTCAAGCTAAGCTAATTGAAAAGCGTGAGCTAAAGTAACTGGTAGCCACATCTTAATCACTGGTCTGAGTTCTTCCTCCAGTCCACTCAAAAAACTGGATATGAAATATTGTTCCCCTAAGGCAGGATTATATGGAACGATCTGGGACTTCAATTCTTCAAATTTCTCTTGATAATCCTGTAATGATCCTCATTGACGCAGCTTATTGAACTCCTCCACAATACTCCCAAATTCACGGTCACCAAAGCGGTGACACAAATCCAGCACAAATTCATTCCAATTCCAATCCCGGTGCTCAACCTTCCATCCCTCGAACCAGATTTCCGGACGACGATCAAAGTAAATGGAAGCCATCCGAACCTTCTGATCATTAGCAATAGCGTAAATGTCAAACAACTTCTCGCATTTGCGAATCCAATCCCTAGGGTTATCACCCCTAAATTTATAAAATTCGATATGAGGCAGCTGAATGTTCTGATTATTACCTCGAGGATAACCTAGAAATTGCCCCTGCTCTGCATCCTGATTGATCTGAGCGTAACCTTGCGGCTGTTGCTGCGGAATCTCAATTGCTGCTCGCAGTCGCTGATTCGGAAGAGGTAGGATACCCCGGCCATCATTGCGAGCTAAAGGCTGATCGGTGGCGCCCTCCGGTCGTGCTTGAAGAATCTCCAGGCAACGAATGATCTCCTCAATATTTTGATCAAATTGTGCAAAGCGAGCCACAGAGCGATCTTCAATTCCATCCAAACGAGTAGTAATCATGGCAAATTTTTGCGAATGACCCACGGAGTGAGCCATTAATTCCTATAATTGAGTTGATTGAATATGATTTTGATCTTCCTGAGTAGCGATCTGAGTGCTGAAGGCGGATTCCGCTTGGATCGTCCGAGTAGAAAAAGCGTTTAGTCGATCGTCGAGCTGTGTCACCACCGTCGTCATGGCTAAGAGTTGGCTCTTATACCAATTTGTGATGTTCTAGACCGGTGAAAGATCTCGACGGTGATTGAGATGGAAGAATGGGTAGAAGGAGAGTAGAGAGAGAGATAGAGAGAGAAAGGGAAAAGGGAAGTTTGTTATTACTTCTTCACTGACCATTAGGTTGTTACAGAGTTGGCTTATATACCAAAGTACAAAATATCACTTTTGGTCCTTAACTTCCGTCTTTTAGCTTTCTACTTTCTTTCTTTACATTTAAGGACAGGGGTTACAGAACTAAACCCCAATTTCTGGGGGAAACACCAAAAGATGTAGCTATTTCTAGATTTGATAGATTGATTCATATATCTCTTCTTCCAATCTCTATTGCACGGAATTGCTTAATGCTTTGTGTTGACTAGCCACCAATACAACGATTTGTAGTTAATTAGGTTATTATCGATAGTGAAACCCTAATAACTGAACATATTTTATTTGACATAGTAACTTATCGAAGCAGTAGTGGATTAAATAAGGTGCATAGTAAAACCCGACAGGCTAAAAAGTTAATTCATTGAGCTACGACAGTAGAATTTGACTTAATTGTTTAGTGCATAGTAAAACCCGACAGGGATAGCTATCACATTAGTGATATACTGGCTGTAGAGAATTGGATTAAACTAGTTAGAAGATGTGAATTAATTTGGATATGATAGGTAGTGAGTCCCGGTGTTTCTCCCAGAACTTTCTCCATTGAATATTTTCCGACTACTTTAATTTCTTGTTTTGTTTAATTACTTCAGGCTAAATAGTTAATTCATTGAGCTACGACAATAGGATTGACATAATTGTTTAGTGCATAGCAACACCCGACAAGGATAGCTATCATCACATTAGTGATATCCTGACTGTAGAGAATTGGATTAAACTGATTAGAAGATGTGAATTAATTTGGATATGATAGGTAGTGAGTCCCGGTGTTTCTCCCAGAACTTTCTCCATTGAATATTTCCCGACTACTTTAATTTGCTTGTGTTGTTTAATTATTTTGCTATTAAATAATAGTTTCATCACTCAAACCATTTTCACCTATAGTTTGCTTTATAAAATTATAGAACATAAGATTGTACCAGTCCTTGAGAGACGATACACAGACTTCCGATTCATTACAAAATAGGAATTTAAGCATTACGCTTTTGTCCTTTCAAGCCCAAAACTAATAATGCAAGGGTTATTCTGCCCTATGATTATTCACCTCTCCTAACCCTATCTCTGGGACATGAAAAATTTGAAATTCTTTTTTTAAATGAATATTGAATGTTAAGTATGCGGTTGGCAACATGGCAACATGCATGAATGTTGAATGGTAAGACGAAACATTTATGAGGTGGAGCTTCATTCAAATTATGATCCAACACGCACGTACCCCGTTCCGTTTCTTTTATTTGCGTTATTACTCATAACTAGCTTGTTGTCCGACTCGTTGGTCGGAATATCATTTGAATACAATGTATTTATGATGTGTATTTAAATTCTTTAAATTATTTGAAATGTTGAATTTCGTATGACATTAACGTGACATCGAATTATTTTTCTGTTGTCAAACCAGTTTAAGTCATTGAGCCGGTCAAGCAAGTTGTTTAAAGTTTAATGGTTTGATTGAAGTCCAACCTGTTTGAGCCGTTTTACAACTTTTCTAAATATATTTACATATAATATAGAAATTTAGTGACTGAAATGAAATGTATTAACTTATAACTATTAAGAACTCAAATTCCATTAAAAAAATATCTATCTCAAGATCCACCCACTATCCCCTTGCCTCTCTCTCCCCTCCCCTTTCCCTCTCTCTTCTTCTCCCTCTCTAACGATCAGGGCCTTGGTTTTGTAGAGCCCATTTTGGAGCCCGATTTTGGTTCGACCTAGTCCAAGCAGCTTCCCAGTAGAGGTGTAATAACATTGGTTGTAACACCCGTGAATAATCATTTTGCTTGATAAACAATACATAAATAGCAATATTTAAATCTTAAAGTATTTTGCACAATACAATACCAAAATTAGTAAGAACATAACATTTTCCATCCATACTCTATGCAATGAAAAAAATTATGTATCAACCAACAAAAAAATTAAACCTATCCTGTGGTACCTACCTTACTAATGCACATGACCACATCAATGCGTCCATGAAAACTCGAGCTCGACTTTCATGATTTGTATCGTACTGCAGTTATTTGATATTAAACTAAATAACTATGAATTATACATATGGTCAATTACCCTATAAGATAAAAAAATTAAATAAATGAAATCATCTAGAAAAATTGGTATTCAGAAATTGTGTTCTTTTAAACTCCCTCATTTGTCCAATCATGCCATATTATCAAGAGATTTAGAATTTAACTGTTAACCAAACGAAAACTTTCAAAAAACTAGTCACTTATAGTTTGCATAACATTATCGTTGCTTTAATAGTTCTAAAAATTAATAGCAAGTTAAGAATTCTACATCACATTTGCACATTAAATATTGCAATTCAATATGCAATATTCGAATCAATGATATTTGGGTTGCAATTTTAAAATTATACTTTATTAATGAGATAGATATAAATTAAATTTATTATTAAATTTAAATTAAAATAAACAAAATATGAAAATTCAAATATCAAATGAAAAATAAAGTACTTAGGGGAGAGTTAGTGGGCTAGCTAACAGTAGTGAAAAAGTCATGATTTTTAGAGGTTAGGTTTTCATATTTTATATTTGAAAAGATACAAAACATCTCTTTAGTGTAATTGGTAATAGTTGTTGTCTTTATTTGGAAAGACAATGGTTCAAATCCCGAGATTCATGTATTTTTTTCGTATGAATAAAAAATAAATACGGATTGTAAAGACACATTTACCCTTCCTACTTTCGCTTTTGTTGCAGAAATTTTGAAATGCTGAAAAACTACCCCCAACTCTGCTATAATATATTGTAAATTTCTAATTAAACTCAAATTAAAATAAAAAAAATATGAAAATTCAAATATCAAATAAAAAATAAAGTACTTAAGGGAGAGTTAGTGGGCTAGCTAATTGTAGTGAAAAAGTCATATGATTTTTAGAGTTTAGGTTTTCAGATTTTATATTTGAAAAGATACAAAACATCTCTTTAGTGTAATTGGTAATAGTTGTTGTCTTTATTTGAAAAGACCATGGTTCAAATCCTGAGATTGATCTATTTTTTTTGTATGAATAAAAAATAAATACGGATTGTAAAGACACAATTACCTTCCTACTTTCGCTCTCGTTGCAGGTAATTTGAAATGCAGAAAACTACTCCCAACTCTACTATAACATATTTGTAGATTACTTCCACCCTTACATAAATTTAGGTATAATTTCAAGCTATGTAACTTTTAAATATAGATTGTTAAAATATATTAAAATTAATTTATACCATAATTATCAAAACAATGGTAACAGGCACTACTAAGATTAGTGGGAAATATCATGTACCAGAACTAAATAAAAAAGAGTGGGGTTTTTGAAAAAAAAAATGTGGAGAGACGCTCTCGCCTCTCTCCTCTGGTTTGGACTTCTCATCGGCCGCCTGGTCGTCACCGCGGTGCACAAGGCTCTCGATGCTACCCTACGCAACCAAGTCCAGGGAAGGAAGGTACAAGGACGGGCATGGCTCAAAACATACCCATCATTGCCTTTGTCCGGCCAAAGCGATTCCCGGAGTGGACGACGTCATTCTGAGAGACGATATGAACCCCGACATCTGTACAAGGGGAAGAAGCGGAAGTTTGTGAGTTGGGATTTGGAGTTAGATATAAACTACTCTGTGAAAAAGAAAAATCGAAGAACCTTGCATGTAAAAGCTTGGTGTTTTAAACTCCCTTCGAGCCCTCGAGCCGCCAGGGACAAGAACCCCGACAGAACACCAGGGGTGTTCCGGGGGGGCTCCCCACTGCTTCAGTCAGCCCATTAGGGTTTGTTGAAACAACAACGAAGCCAAAGGGATCAGTGAGCAGGGAATTGAAAATTTTGGCGTCCTGCTCACACCAAAACAGTGGGAAGGAAAATACAGCTACCCCGGATCGGCGGAAAGAAACGTGGTAGTGTAATTCGATCCGCCGTGAAATTATGCCTAAC
The DNA here is from genome assembly GCA_946122785.1 of Linum tenue. Lineage (NCBI taxonomy): Eukaryota > Viridiplantae > Streptophyta > Magnoliopsida > Malpighiales > Linaceae > Linum > Linum tenue. The sequence continues at coordinate 91,156,954 of CAMGYJ010000005.1, read as the reverse complement.
CCGGATTGGCGGGAAGAATCGAGGCGGTGCAACGCGATCTGACAGGAAGCACCCCGACGAATCAGTATTTTGGATCTGATGGGGTTCCCAACACCGGATTTTGCGGCTTGGTCGGAGGAGATATCTGCCCGAACTATCCGACGGTGTAACAGTAATTTCAAATTTATTCTTAAAAAAATGACTTATTTTCAAATCATGGAAGGGAAGGGAGATTAGAATCAACGAGTCACTTATCCTATCCCCCGAATCGGTTTTACCAGAGAAATCCTGGGGGGAAGTATCCTAGTCGGGAAAAACTTCTTACCAGCCTCTCCCTACTTATACTTATCTTCCTGTTGCTCTCCCATCTCCCTGAGATACACAGAGCACTGTACCAAGATAGCAAGCAAGGAGAGCACCGGTGAACAGCCCAAGAAGACATGCCTTCTTCTTCCCCAGGTAACCCTCATTCATTGACTGTTGCTCCAATTTTGGCTTTGGAAATAAACCAAGCCGACTTGACCCCAGTTCTTCATACCCAGCTGGGCCAAGTGAGTCCACCACGAGGAAGTAACGATATGGCTATTACTTCTGTTCCCTCTTTGCAGCAAACGATGGCGACTCAGGTTAGCGAGGACCAGGTGGTGCAATTCACCTTGGATGAAGTCCAATCTGTCAAGGCTCGGAGTTCCCATACTCTGCTGGGGTGCGTGTTCACCACGGCACGAAGCACGACGCTTGAGCTTCGAGAAGCAGTGAATTCCCCATGGCAATGTAAGGGCAGGATCAAGGTGCTACAAGCTAAGCATGACCTTTTTGAGTTGTCCTTCCCAATGAGGAATAAAAAATATGGGTTCTCAAACAGACCCCTTGGGTGGTGAACAATAAGATCATTCACCTCGGCCATGGATGCCATCTGTGACAAGAAAGACGTACGACGAGCTTGCCACTGCTCCATTTAGGGTGCAACTTTGGGACGTAAAGGATGACTGTTGCACTGCCAAATTTGGACTGAAAGTGGCGGGCCCCACGATTGGGCAGGTCCTCGAGTCTGGTGTATACTCCTGCCCGGAAACAGGAAAATACTTCATCAAAGTGAAAGCGCTGATTGATTTCTCTAAATCATTGCGATCGCAATTACTGGCGTCTAGTGAGGAGACGAGAGGCTTCTGGGTGCGACTGAAATATGAACACCTCCCCTCTTTCTGCTTCCACTGTGGGAGAGTGGGACATTTCCAGAGGGATTGTACGTTCGACCCCCCAAATCGCAAGGAACGTTATGGGCTGCATATGATAACCAAGAAACTGGGAACACGTATTTATGATGCGGATGACATATCCATCCCATTCCAGGGAAAGTCTAAGACCGTTTGGGTCAATAACAGCATTGGACGAGCTCCACATCTTCCCAAATCGTCTCATAAAATGGACAACATACACCAAGAGATTTTGGAGGAGGAGAGCTTAGGACATGGCAACCAGAAATATGACCAAGGAAGGAAACGTGAGGGGAATTTTGATCCAATGATGAGGGGACAACAGGGAACATCGAGGCGCAATCTGAAGGGCTTCTCCATCCCTCGATAGCCCAAAATGAAGCTGAAGGCCAACATTCATCGTCGGGCCAAAGGTCAAGATAATCAGGGCCTATACCGAGCTGAGCCCAAAGTCACCGAGGCTCACAAGTTGGGAATTTCGGAAAAAAGGGTGGGCTGGCAGGCTGCTGAAGCTAATGGGCGTGACGGGCCGAGCTCGCCAATTTCGGTGACTGTCAATCCGCAAATCCCAGTGGCTAATGCTGTCCCCCTGGTGGAAATTCACACGCGCAGGAGAAGGCTGCTGCTGGAAGAGGAATCTGAAGATGATGAGATGCCCCTATTCGCCTCCCTGAAGAACTCGGGGAGCCCAGTGGCTCGGACATCTGCGGTTGGTGAACGGGGAACTGCTGCTCCGGCAGAACAGGCTGTGGAGAAGAAACAACCCAACCGGCCGACCACACGGCGGCTAATCAAAGCCCCGGTCCGGCGGCCCCTCGAGGATGATGCTGTTGAGCGAAGTCGAACACTGGCCATGTCCAGCAAGTTGTTCGCGCGTTTGAAGCTGGATTGAATTTTAAGAACTCTCCCTCCCCTCAGCTGCCGAGTGATGCGCCTAAAGCGCTTGGTGGCGAACTCGTAGGGGAGCAATCTACAAACCTGAATGAGGAGCTTGGAGAATTGAATGAATACGGGTCGAATTATGAGGGCCTTCAAAATAGTGAAAGAAAAAGGTCTTTTCAGAAAGTGGAAGGGGAGGATAACGACCTCCCTACACCAAAACGACAATTTGTGGAAGAAAGAGATGTTGCTGATACGGTGGAGGAAACCAGCCTAAAGTGGTCCCAGCAGGTTAAATGAGGCTTCTGGCCTGGAATGTGAGAGGTATTGGACCAACCCTCACATTCCGTACTGCTCTTGGTTTAGTTCAGTTGAATAAACCGGATCTTGTGTTCTTCTCAGAAACAAGAGCGCGCCGGAAAGTAGTCTCCCGTCGTCTTCGGGGTTTAGGTTTTGAGTCTTCGCATTCTTTCTTTGTCGATGCCATTGAGGCATCTGGTGGTTTTGTTGTTGCTTGGTCCACCGAAGTTGTTGCTTCGGTGTTTTATCAGTCTGATTTTTGTATTGGAATTGAAGTTAATGAAATGGAGTTTTCCTACGTTGTTTTTGGTGTTTATATGAGCTGTAATCCCTCTCTTAGAGATACTCAATTGGCTCATCTTCGGGATGTCTGTGCCACCACCCATCTCCCTTTTGTGGTTATTGGTGACTTCAATACCACCTTGCACGAACATGAAAAAGATGGGGGAAATGCCTGGAACAGTGCACCCTCAGCAAGTCTTCGCGAGTTTATCATGGACCTTGGGCTCCATGATCCCGGCTACCAGGGGGATACTTTCACCTGGACGAACAAGCGAATTGGTAATGCTTGCATTCGTGAAAGACTTGATAGGGCCCTCTGCTCCCAGTCCTGGAATGATCAATTTCCGGACACTCTTGTCAAGCATTGTACGGACCTTGGTTAGGATCATCGGGCTCTGCTCCTTGCGGGTAAACCCTTTGTTCGACAAAGTCGCCCCCTGTTCAGGTTTGATGCCAGGTGGGCGGAAAACCTGGAAGTAAGGGCAATGGTGCGATATGTATGGCAAGAACAAATCTCTGGTACCCTGATGTTCCAACTCTAGGAGAAACTCAAGCGTTTAAGACACCTTCTCTATGATTGGAGTAGGGCTGGGACTACCAACTCACTTCGCAATATCAAGACTCTCCAAGTCGAGATTGATCATATCAAATCCCAGCATCCCATCAATTGGGAGAAGTTCAAGATCTTAGAAACTGACCTGGCTCGCCAATGGGAAGCAGAGGAGGTGTATTGGCAACAAAAATTGAGGGTACACTGGTTGAAGAAAGGTGATAAAAACACCTCCTACTTCCACACTGTCACAAGAACTCGTCGGAAGCGAAACCATGTTGCTGGTCTCTATAATGAGAATGAAGAGTGGATTACTGAAGAGAAAGGAAAGGCAGACATCGCCTGTCAGTTTTATCAACATCTGTTCACTTCGGAAAATCAAGTGATAAATATGGCAGAGCGAGTGGCAGGTTTTCCTATTGTTCTTGTGAATGATATGCTTACGGCAGAGGTTATGCCCCAAGAGGTTCGCAGGGCGGTGTTTCAAATGGGTTCCAAACAGGCTCCTGGATCGGATGGATTTACGGGGAAATTTTTCAAAGCCTATTGGGATATCGTAGGTAACTCGGTGATTGAGGCTGTATGTTCATTCTTTGCTACTGGTAGAATGCTTCGAAGCTTCAATATTACTTGGCTTACGTTGATACCCAAGGTGGATAATGTGGCAAATATGAGACAATTGCGGCCTATCAGTCTGTGCCAATTTGTGTATAAGATAATTACAAAAATCATGGCTGCTAGGCTAGCCGATATTCTACCGGAAATTATTTCTGCTGGACAGAATGCTTTCATTCGCGAAAGAAAAATCATTGAAAACATCTTGGTTGGTCACGAATTGATGCACTATTTGAAAATTAAGACTCGTGGTAACAAAGGGTACATGGCTCTAAAGGTTGACAAGGAAAAGGCCTATGACAGAGTTGAATGGCCCTTCTTGTCCTTGAGAAAATGGGGTTCAATTCTGTTTGGACTGGATGGATTCATGAATGTCTTCGGTCAACATCTTTCTCGGTCCTAATGAATGGGTCCCCATCAGGATTATTCTCGCCCTCCCGGGGGCTCCGACAAGGGGACCCTCTGTCTCCCTTGCTTTTCGTGCTTTGTACGGAAGGCTTTGCTGCGATTCTTTGAAAAGCAATTGCTTACAAGAGACTGGGAGGAGTGAAAGTAGCTCCGCAAGCTCCTCGGATTTCACATTTATTCTTTGCGGATGATTCTTATTTGTTCCTGCGAGGAAATCTTCAGGAATGTGAAAATCTGATCGACGTTTTAAATGAATATGAGGAGTTAAGCGGCCAACGGGTTAACTTGGATAAATCTGCGGTTTGTTTTAGTAAAAACATAGCCCCCGCAGATCAGGAGTTTCTGGCTGCGATTCTGGGGGTGGGAGCAGTGGGGGTCCAGGATAAATACTTGGGCCTCCCGACCCTGATTGCCCGATCAAAGATGGCTACCTTCCGCTACCTAGAGGAGAAACTGCTGGAGAAATTACAAGGGTGGAAGCAACGTACTTTGTCTTGGGCAGCAAAAGAGACCCTGATCAAATCTGTTGCTCTAGCTTTACCACTGCATGTTATGTCTTGCTTCCGGTTGCCCCTATCGCTTTGTCGGCTCCTAGATAAGCACGTTGCTCGGTTCTGGTGGGGTGTGACGGAGGGGCAATCGAGGATTCATTGGATGTCCTGGAGGAATATGTGCAGAAGCAAACACGATGGGGGCATGGGTTTCCGTCGTTTTGAACATTTTAATCAGGCACTATTGGCTAAAATTGGCTGGCGAATTCTTCAGGAACCCCAATCCTTGCTGGCTCAAGTTTATAAAGGTAAATATTTCCCAAGGGGGACTTTTCTCCAAGCCCAAGTTCGCTCGCGCCCTTACTGGGGGTGGCAGAGTGTTCTCTATGGGAGGCAGTTGCTTGAGCAAGGCCTTCGTAGGCAAATTTGTAATGGGGAGTCAGCACTATTGCTATCCTCAAATTGGATTCCTCAGTTGCATCCTGAGAAGCCTGTCTATAACCCACAGGTGCTCCCAGAAGGTGGTGACCCGGTGGTGGCAGAGGTTTTAGCTCAGGAAGGAGAAGGGGGGTGGTGTGACACCAAACTGAGGCAATGGTTTGATCCGCCAACGTGTCGCATGATTCGTTCTATCCCTCTGCCGCGACAGAATATGGACGATAAGCTTATCTGGCATTGCACGTCGGATGGTGTGTTTTCTGTTAAAACAACATATCACTTAGCTGTGGATCTTGACAAAAGGAATGGATGTTAGAGGGCTACGGCTAGCTGGATGGATAGGACCAGCTGGATATGGCTCTGGGATGCTGACATTCCCCCTAAGTTGAAGGTGTTCGTGTGGCAAATTTTTCATCGTATCCTCCCTACCACCGAGGGCCTCATTGAGAAAAGTGTTCATGTACTTCCGTGCTGTCCGGTTTGTTGGGAAGCGTCGGAGACTATGGAACATCTATTCCTGGAATGTTCAGTGGCTAGGGATTTATGGAATTTTTCAGGTTTAGAACATCTTGGGCAAGGCTTGCCTCGCCATACTTTTCCCCTGTTTCTCAAACGGCTGTTTGCCTTACTCCATCACCCTCCGATGATCATGGCCGTGGTAGCTGTGCTTTGGCGAATTTGGAAGTCGCGTAACTGGGTTGTCTTTGAAGGCAAGCAGTTTGATTCCCTGCCTTGTTGCGCCAATTTCATCAACAGTGTGAGGAATGGGAACGGGTGCCAGTTGATAGGGTAGCTTCGGGTCTTCGCCCCATTCTCCATCCTCCGGGTCTGCCCAGTGGCTTCACGATGGTGTGTATGTGGGATGGGGCTACGAGGGCTGGGTCTCACTCTGCTGGCAGTATGGTGCTTCTTGATCCTCATAGGGAGGTTCTCCGAGCTCAGGGCATTCAGTTTGGATCCATTGATGATCCGTTGGTAGTGGAAGCGCTCGTCCTCCGAGAAGCTATCTTATGGTGTGTAGCCAATGGATTCCAGGATATGAGGTTTGAAGGAGATGCCAAGGTCATCATCGACAAAATCAATCAAGCTGCAACTGGAGATAGTAGGATTGGGATGATCTTGGAAGAGATCCGGCAATGTATGGTGAATAATCCTGGGTTTAGTTTGCGATTTGTAGGACGGAGGAACAATAGGGTAGCCCATGTAGTGGCTAGAAAGGCCCTTGCTTTGTACCCGTCTACATGTCGCTTTTTTAATTTTCAGGCCTGGCTAAGTTCCAGGATGTAATGTTACCTTTCGTGAATCAATATATGATTATTTTTTGTAAAAAAAAAAAATGGTAACAGGCACTACTGATCGTCATTTATTGACCTTTTCCAATTGTGAAGTAAAATACAATCACTTTTGTAAATGTTACGCAATGAGAATTGTTTTTTAAACAGTCAAATCATACTAGTACATAAGGCTTCCATAATGATTTAATGCTTTACGTAACACAAGGTTAATTTTAATAACGTAAAATGACTATCCATTATGTGAATGAAGAGGTGTCAATTTTCATTTCAAACTACAAATTCAATCCAATCCAATTCATCCACTTTAATATCCAACTAATCCAATCCATTTAAGTGCAATCAATTTGATCCAAGATTGGTGGATTCGTGGATCCAGATGGAAAATTATAATTTAGTACCTATACTTTTTATATTTTACATTTTGACATCTAAAATTTATTTTTATACGAAAACTATCACTGAAAAATTATGTTTTGGTAGCTAAAAATTTTTCTCATGACATTTTAGTTCCTAAACTTTGCAAAATATACATTTGGTCCAAGACTTGGATATCATTTGGATCCATGGATCTAGGGCTGAAATTTGTCTGTTTCGTTCCTGTCCCGTCCCCGACCCTGTATGACCCGTCCTTGAAGGGTCAAAGATGTATAACTGACCCATCTCGTCTCTGTCTCCTTCTTGACCTTGTCTGACCCTCAAGGGTTGGGACGGGACGGGACGGGCTAGGTCAGTGGGTCGACCCTAATCAACACACTAAGTTTTTACAAATTATATTTTGGTACCCAAAATTATTATTTCTTACAATTTAGTACCTAAATTTATTTTTTACAAATAAGCCAATAAATTTTGATGGTAAAATTACGTTTTGTACCCAATTTTTTTTATTTTTACAAGTTAGTACCTAAACTTTTAAAACTTTACAAAAAGGTCCAATGTGGTGAGAGATATTTATTGTTGCTAAGGGTCACAGGGTCAAAACGTGAACCATCTCTAAGTTGTCCCTACCCGTCCCGACCCTTACAGGGTCAACAAATGACCGGTCCCTAATCTATCCCTGTAGACAAACCTGACCCGTCCCGACCCGACCCTTAGTGATGGTACGGATCGGGACAGTTCAGTGGGTCTTCCGGGTTAACCTTTCACCCCTACATGGATCAATCCACCAATCCATTTGATCCAATCCACTTGATCCATGGATCCATCAATCCAATCCACCAATCCATGGATTTATCCATTTGCCACCTCAATGTAAATATATTATGGAACGACAGTTATTTCTTACATAACAGTTAAATCAAAAGTGTTACGTAAGGCGACGAATTTTACTATGCTATATATATAGTATTGGTGATATAGGTTTTTGCCTTTATGGTATAACTTGAAGTTATACATTTAACGTTATGGTACAACTTTAAATTGTACCTATACTGTTTTGTACAAATTCTTTCATTGTACAACTTAACTTATACATTTATGTGATAGTACAACTTTAAGTTGTAAAGTTGTACCATAACATAAGGGTACAAATTCCTTTATGGTACAACCTAAACTTATACATTTAACGTTATGGTACAACTTCAAGTTGTACATTAAAGCACCCATACTTTAGAGCATAGTAGATGTGCTCTACGTAAGGCTACTGTAATGATTTAGCACTTTACATATTGTGAGATTAATATTCATGGCGTAAAAAGACCTCCAATTTAGTAAAAGACCTCCAATTTAATAATGCTTCCCTAATGAGTTTTTACAAGATAAGTATATGTCATGTACCTAATCATTGCATAATTTCTATTCTATTTTACTACCTATAATTGTATCTCCCGTGATCGCTGGTTGCGTGATTTTATTTACCCAATTTACTGCCAGGTAATTTTAAAGCTACCCTACAATATAAGGCAGTGCTGCCCTTTGTGACTCTTCTGGCTGTTGTCCTCTCTGATTACCCTATTTTAACTTAGCCAAATATAGCCCTTCTAATATACTATAAAGCATTGGTACTTTAATGTATAATTTGAAGTTGTACCCGTTAAATGTATAAGTTTAGGTTTTACCATAAAAGGAATTTGTATCATTATGTTATAGTACAACTTTACAACTTGAAGTTGTACGATCACATAAAGGTACAAGTTCAAGTTGTACCATAAAAGAATTTGTATAAAAAGTATAGGTACAATTTGAAGTTTTACCATAACGTTAAAGGTCCAATTTCAAGTTGTACCATAATGGCAAAAATCTATAGCACCAATACTATATAGTATTGTAAAATTCATCATTTTAGCTTTAAGGCGGTGCTGGATTTTAATGTGTTTCACTATCGACTTATGAGGAAGTAGGACATCGGCTGAGAGTTGATGGAGAGCGGCGCGGGAAAGAAACATTGATGCATCTTTGTGACAATGTAAACGAGTATTTTACTTCGTCTCTAAGCTAATGTTACGTTTAATAGTATGTTAATAGTCATAAATATATAAATTTAATTATTTTAAAAATAAATAAATATATAAATAATAGTAAAGTTAACCATTTAATTCATTAAATACGGATATTAAATATGTTATACGGTTTTTATACGTGTTTAGTATGGGAGTCATCAAATGAACGTAAAAAAGGGAAATTGCTTGGCAATAATATGGATACAGAAATTTTACGGACAAAAGGCCAGTCATATAGATCACTATCGACTATAGTATAGCAACTTATGCATTAAATAGATAAAATATGTGCAGGTATATATAGTTATATACGTGTATTAAACGAAGTATTTACTAACGATCACACTCTAAAGTGGCAAAACGCAATATTTGGGAAATTCGCGGAGAAGTCCCGAACTAGTCATGGGTAGACTAAACGCATCCTCCAATCCATTACTGAATAATTAGTATTTTCAGAGCCAAGCTTAGCGAGAAGAATGAAGACGTTTAGTTTAGCTAGCCAGGATCGTTTCCTCCCACACAAGTTTTTTGAAATTTGTATTGAGGCGCAGTCGACGTACAACTAATCAATTTTTGAAGAAGGGCCCGGAGGAGAGAGCCGTTGAGGAGCCTCTCTTTAATTTGTAAAAAAATCAAAAAAAAAAAAAAAAGAAGAGGAACAAATAAATTTACATTCCGACTTTTGCTTTTCAATTGGAACAACCGGCCGGCAAAATGATGGTAGGCAAAGGCGAAAGTGTTAAGAAATGTCAGCGTTAAAGAAACTAAAGAACGTTGCATAGAGACTTGGAAGGCAAGCTACGAAAAGGGAGCTGCTGATCTGGTAGGGATCATGATCAATGTATTACTACTATATTAATGCACCATAATCATATAGTTAGATATTACCGCATGATCGTCCCAACCGCAACATTATATGAGATGTTCGATCTATGTTTTGGTTTCCCGATTAATATTGTTGATTCCTTCGGAGCCTCTTTCTATGGTCTTTTGATTGGTCAAATTATTACTATGCTGATCACAAAGTTATCCACCCACGATCCATACAGTACAGTACAGTATTTGAGGGAGCTACTCGCGATCTGATGCGGGTGGACATCAAGTGAAGTATATGGACAAGTAATATTGTGCGCGTTAGCGAGTCTTGACCCATTTGTATATAACCTTTAGAGTACGTAGGAACCTGTACCGCTGTACGGCTTGGTCATTTAATATAGTATCGGAGCGCTATCGACTACGAATTCCGAGAGACTATTGGTTCGCGTCCATTACAAGAACTAAGAGCATCTCCATCACTAAATTTTGGCAATTGCCAAATGAGATGGAGAGTGAGGTGTCAATCCTTTAGCAATTGTTAGGGATGCATGGTTGATTGCTGCCTAGCAATGCCACCTAGACATATGGGACCCCCACTTTCATGTTTTTTTCTTTTCCTACCATAAATTGTATTCTTGTATATTATTATTTTTAAGTTGTTAATTAGAAAAATATTTTTACATGATTAATTAGTTAGAGAAGTAATTATGATACACATTTTTTTCTATAAATTATATCCTAGATTTTTATCATCCAAATACAAAATAAAATAGATATATACCTACAATCGAATATTCATGAAACTAGAAAGAAATTACTCTAAATACAAATTGATAATTTTTATAATTCAATATATAAATGCTAATTATGCATAAATATAAGATTGTCAAATATAAGAAAAACATAAGTTTTATATGATTATGTTTTGGGTCTCATCAATTTCTGGGATAGATAAATTGCTAAATTGCTGATGTGCCTATGTGGGACCAATTTAGAAATTGCTAATCAATTTTTGGGATGGAGATGGTCTAAGCGCTCTGAGAAGTTCTGTTCAGTGTTTTTATGGAAGGAAAACAACTACTTTCCATCCTTGATGGGAATTCTCCTTAAGTCCACCACACCTGCTTCACCTTAGGGTATTGAGAGATGGCTTTAGAGTGACACAAGGGTTTGTTCTTGGCTTTTGGGATCGATTGATCCCTCGATTATCTTGGGTCTTCAACTTAAACTTTCAAAAAATGCAATATGGAGGCACGTGGTGATTACTACTCCACTGCTAATACTACTCGACGGTATGAGCTCGAGTTTGAGTTAGCTCACCTCCTTCTAGGCGATTGTGAAATTATTATGTACTATTATGCAGTTCATGAGTAATTGACGAAGTAGGATCTGCTTACCGCATTACTACGATCCAAGGACGCCTTATAGTCGAAGTATTCTAAGAGGTGTAACAAACTCGCATCTTCAGTTTTTTATACAGCTCCTCGTCAATCATGTCCACTTAATATTCAATGGAGTGCTGGGATAATTGATTTGTGAATAACTCCGTCTTCGCACAAAATCTCATCTTGATCTTCATTATGGGGAGAATAAAATAGTATTGGATGCCATCGTATCTACCAATTTTTTTGTTGTTATCCTATTGTCTCAAAACCTCAATTTCAGAGAAATGTTCCCATGTCTGATCTACAATTTTAGTATTTCCATGAGTATGGTCACCTTCAAACATTGTCAGCAACAAAATCATTGCTTATGTTGTAACAAAACTGGCCATATAATGCTCGACTACCCTTCTTACAAAATCACACAACTTTAAGGATATGATAGTTCCTCAACAGTGAGACAAACCAATTCACCCCTTGAACTTGTTCACGCCGTAATTTAGAAATCACTTCCAAAGGCTTTTGTCCCCCTTCAGGTCTCATGTAAATTCTTGTTAGTGATAAAGATCAAACTAACAATTTTGTGAAGTATATTGTACTCAAATTGTCTATGATAGCAATCAAATAGAACAATGAGGAAATGGCAGCGATAAGATCAAGCTAATCATTTTGTAAATGATGATGTACTCAAATTATTTGTGATAGGAATCAAATCAAACAATGAGAAAGATGTTAGTGATAAAGATCAAACTAACATGTGATAAATGTGTAGTGGTATTTTGCATGAAAAGTTTTCATGTACATTTAGAAAGACATTTTAGGATTTTTAGGAAGTGATAGTGATGCATAGCAAGTCACTTTGATGTATGATGATGTAATGCAATAAGTATCATAATTATTTTGAAAATGATTGCATGATGTCATGCAAATGATATTGTGAATGCTAAATGAAAAAGATGGTATGATGCATTTCATAATTGCTATGAAAATATGTTGTTTTGTTTAACTTTGACTTTTATTTTGTGTTTTAACCCGGAGTCCTTTAAATTGCTCATCCTCCAAGAATTGTCAGGTCCTCTTGATCAACTCGATCCTTAGATCATGCTTATATTGGAGCGACTTAGAACTTGTTGTCTTGAATATATCTTCTTGGTAGTAGTTGTGCAAATATATGTTGTTTTAATCCTTTTGTTGGTTAGGATTTGAAGCGACTCTCGGCTTTTAGTCATGGGATATACATTCTTCATGCTAGTGGTGTGGCGATATATTTTCTGGGGTGAGCAGAGGGTGTGTACTGCTTCATCATTCTTGTCGGCCAGGCCTGGGCCCACATGTTTCGGAGTCGTATAACTCTCGGTCAATGTGGTATAGTAGGACTTCTTTTCTGTTATGCATATAAATTATAGTTGATTGGCTGGTTGGCTTAATGAGATCTGAATGTTCTCAGACTCCCCGAGATTTTTTCCATCAACTCATGAGTAAAAAGTTGATTAATCTGATTCTTGGGTACTCAGACTTCCCCTTCTTCCATGGTGGACCATTATTGCCCCCGAAGATCTGTTACTCACTTTCTATTCTTCGGAACAAATAGTGATTTTATCAATCTTGACTTAAGACGAAAGCAAAAATGTTTGAAAATATTTATTAGAGAATTAAAATTAAAGCCATATCAAGACTTTGCTTTCGAGAAGTGTGTGCAAACTGGAGAAAATCGTTTTTGCATGGTAGTTGCCATGTTGCTAAATTCGGTTTTCTTTTCAGTAAAAGAAGTGTATGCCAAGCCATGAGAATATCAGTAAGCCCTTGCTTTCACTCACACTTTTGATTTCGCTCATCACTCATCCTATAGGTGTTTTAAGTTTACGACACTTCAGTTACCATTAAGATTCTGGTCACCTTGAGACGTCGCCTTTATGTTGTGGCTAACTGTGTTTCTTGTGAAGATTTACTCAAATATGGAAGCCCTTGGTATGATTGATTTAGGAGACCTCCATATGGCTTCGTCGCATACGTTTTTAGTCTCCCATGAAAGACGCTTTCGTCCGATCTAGCCTTGAGGGTATGAGTCTCCTTGTTCTTGAAGTGCAATTTATTCATATCGGTAACGAATATATGAAATTTTTACATTACCAGTATAAAGCCTCTCGAAGAGGAATTTTTTCTTTGCCCCCAAAGTATGAGATTGACTTAATGGAATAAGAACCATTATTATCTGGATCTTTTTGCTGACAAAGTCTTGTTCGGAGATACTGGTGGATTTTCCTTGGAATGTATCTTTAGCTAGGTTCCCCCCCCCCCCAGTACTTTTCACTAGCCGAGGACATGATTTTCGTGAGTGCAATCTCGCTTGGAACTTGTCGAGATCCTAGTTTGGCCTCTAAATGTTGAATGTTGTGGATTTTCGGCTTCTGCCTTTCTCTCAAAATGATGAGTACCTTGGATGATGTGATTTTGGCTATAACGGCTTTCTTATCATGGAAGTTTCATGCTTGAAGGTCCTCATTGATGTATCTTGAGGTTGATCGGCAAAGATCTTGGCTTGGTACAGATAGTTGGTACTTCAAATGCTAGACCGGGGGCACCCAGGTTGTAAGTCCCACGACATTTTGTTTGTTTTTCTTTTCTTTTTGTTTTGCTTTTTTGCTTTTTGCTTTTTTTTTTGTGTGGGACTTACTTGACTTCGTCATGCCCCCATATAAGTTTCGCATTTTTCTTGATCTAGCATTTGTGTTTGGTAGGATGATTATCGGAAGGTAGAGAGTATTCTTGATGATCAATGATGTGAGTGTCACTTCTCAATAACTAGATTAAATTGACTATTATTTTTTGTTTGGTAAAAGTGAGGATTCTGGCGCCATGTGCTAGCCGGTATTGCGTAAATATCTTACAATCAGACTTTGATGTGTAAGTTTAATGGACGTTCTCCGCCTGTAAGGATGTAAGATCCTGAACCGAGGACATGACTGCTTCCTGCGTGTGATTCCTTTGTACGATAAATTATATCCTAGATCTTCCTTGATATTCTAGTTACGCTACTCTGTGAGGGTTTTCTTTGTATGATGCTAATGTTTGGCTCCCTGTGCATCAGGATTTGGCTATTTGACTTCTTGTAAACTGAGTCTCAATTTTTTGGCGAAAGTCAACTATAGTGTTGACGAGATTCTACAAGCAGCATGATGTCGTATACTTATTACACCTTTTGACTATTAGCTCACATGATTCATGGTCACCAGTAGTGTGTTTATCTCTCGATTTTAGCAAAACACATATACTCTCAACACTAGTGGGTGCTTAAAATATTGACAGTAGCGGGGTTTGAATAATTGCTCGACACCTGTGGGGTGTCCCAAATCTCAACACCAGTGGGGAGTTCATAATTGCTTATCATGGCAATCTCATGGCTTAACTTTGAAAATAAAATTGAATTTGGATGGCTTTCATTTTCGTAGAAGATAAATCCATTTAAAAATGACATGAAGTGGCATTCGTTATTTTGATAAAACATTGATGCAAACTCTTAAATTAAGATTGATGTCGTTCACACAATGCTCCAAAGAGGTCGAAACGTGAGAGACCTTTAATTTATGATGATAAAAGCAAAAGTGATACATATTTTGCTATGGTAAGCACAATGCTCAGTTGAGTGTCCTGCTACTCCCGAGTGGTAAGCACAATGCTGGTATGATTTGTACCAATTTGGATAAGGGGTTTTCATAGGTTTACATGGTATTGGGGAGATTAGGTTACTTTGAATCAGCTGAGGGGAAAGTTCAGTGTATCTTATAGGGATAGGATCGATTTGGATGGGTTTCCTGTATCTCTCATAATTATTCTGGTTTTGGTTATTTGGTGGTGGTGCGACTCGTGTTGGGCTTTGGATGGCTTGTTGTGTAGGAAAATTTGGACGTTGATTAATTATTGCAGCATTTGCAACACATGGATGGGATTGATTGTCCCGAGGTTGACGATCCCATCTCATCTCTCTTGTTTGAGTGTAATGGACGTCTGCTTTTCCCCTTCGGGCTTGGTGTTGTTTCTTAGAGGCTTCGGGAGTTTCCATCCGACCTTGCTTCAAACCTTTTTCTATTCATTCTCCGATTACAAGCAAATCCGCAAAGTTGGTTGTGGTAATTCCGACCATGTTGTTGTAATATGGAGCCCTTGTTGTTGAACTTCTGCTGCTTTCTCTCTCCACCTTTGAGCATATTATCTGAAAGACTCTTTCTCGTTCTTTTCCATATTCCTCATATCTTCTCGGTCTGGAGCCAGATCCTGGTTAAGCTTGTAATGCTGCATGAATGCATCGGCTATGTCTTGCCATCTTCTCACTTTTGTTTTCTCTAGTTGCATATAACATCGTAGGGCAGAACTACTCAGGCTATTTTGGAAGCAATGTACCATTAGTCTTTCATCTTGAATATGGTTGGCCATTTTGTTGCAGTACATGACCAGATGACTTTTTGGGCAAGTGGTGCCATTGTATCTCTCCAATTCTGGCATTTGAAACTTGTGAGGAATCACGACATCTGGGACTAGACATAGTTTTGATGCATCCATAGGCTCGTACGATTCAACTCCTTCTATGCTTCTTATCCGTTCATCCATGTGTTCTAATTTTTCTTCTAACATAGCTTCGATTTAATGTTCCTCTTGCTTCTCGTGTTTTCCAGATTTGTCATGCTTTGATGACCCAATGTCACCTTGGTCGCCTATGTTCTTCGAAGGTATGATGATGAATTTATTACCCGAGACGTTTCCCTGAGGTTGCTCATAGTGATCGTCGTCGTCAAATACGATTTCTTCCTCGTTCGTTGCAACCTCCTTCCCATTTCTTGACAATATGCTCAATAATGTGTTGAGCTGGCTTTTCATCTCATCGAAACCCTTCAGTTTCTCATCGAAGCTCACTAGCTTCTCGTCAAGCCCTATCAGATTTCCTTTGATGTCATTCAACTCCATCTGAAATGCCTACATGACAAACTTGGCTTTTGATCTCGTTAAATACTTAAAAGGCGACTTTTCCCTTATAAGCGAGCAATTTTAAGGAACCATAACCAATTAATCTTGTTAAATTGACTTGAATGAGTAATGGAGAGTATGTATAATGCTTATGCGATGCATAGATGCACAGATGATTCAGTGGATGTACGTGCACTTAAAAAATGTTTTTGCGATTCATTTTGAATGCATAGGCGAAAATAAAAAGAGAACGATGCTTATAAGTATTTTTTTTTATTTAAAAAAAGGACATTGTTCACATAGACAAATTATTTTGCGATTGGAAGAATATAATACAAGTTATCACATCGTTAGAAAACATACATACATATAATAAAAGATAACCCTATTTGGGAAAACCTAGGGTTTTCGGAGGGCATAATAACATGGTGTTAGGGTGGCTTCGGGATATGTTTAGGATAGGTGAAGGTGGTTTTTATGCTTACTATATGCTGGTAAAGGAATTCCTAGGAATTGGTTCCCAAGTTGTATCCTGCCATAGTCCTTTCGAACTAGCTGGATACCTCAAGATCAACCTCGGATCTGATTTCAACTCGGTTGGAAATTTTTTGTGTGCTTTCCACTACTTTGAAAGTCACGGTACTCCTTTTCCGTTTCTAATAGGATAGCTTGGGTATAGAGCTTTTATGCATGAATGCATAATTAAATTGCGAAAATATAATTGCGCAAATACGAAAGTAAACACTCAATAAAATAGAAAACTTATCGAACTTAATTACGTAGCTCGACTCTCGAACTCCCCAGTGAAATCGTCATCTGTCGCAACTGTCCCTCCGCGGGTCGTCGGGGTCACGTTCTCATTTTGGGAGTCACCATCGATCTTACTTGGAGTGGATCGAACACTCTTTGAATCGGCTCTCACCTTAGGATCGCAACCTAGATATGGTCTGCGGTTTACAGATTCGGGTTCGGGAGTACGGTTACGTGTGGGGAAGTGAAATCAAACCCCACAACACCCTAAATCGGTACTACTTAAGTCGATAAGTTTTATGTGTGTTGGGTGTTATTTTGGTAATTATTGTGTATTTTAAAATCCCCTGGATCATTCATATATTGTTTATGATTTAACTAATACATTAATGGACGTTTAGTACATGATTAGGTATTTTTAGGGCCTTACTGGATCATTAAATAAATTAAATCGTATTAGTTGTAATTTAATTATATGCCCACTGAAGTAAAGATTGAAGATAGAATTAATTGGTTAGTTCACTACAAGAAAAAAGACTTTCAGCTACCATTTTCTTGGCGACCATACAAAAATGGTTGCTTATAACCAGTTTTTTCCAACCATTCAAAAAATGGTAGCTGATACAAAACTCTAGTGCAACCAGTACTAAAATGGTTGCCCATAATGTTAATTTCAACAACCATACGCAAAATGGTTGGTGATACCATACCCTTAAGCAACCATAATGTAAATGGTTGCTGATAAATAAAAACTTTGACGACCATTTCTGAAATAGTTGTTGATACCATATCCTTAAGCAACCATTTTGTACATGGTTGTTGATAAATAAAATTTTCGACAACCATTTGTGAAATGGTTGGAGGTACCCTACCCTTAAACAACCATGATGTACATAGTCGCTGATAAATGAAGACTTCGACAACTATTTGTAAAATGGTTGGTGATACCCTATAGTTAAGCAACCACGATGTACATGCTTGCTAATAAACAAAGACTTCGACAACCATTTGTAAAATAGTTGGTTATACTCTGTACTTAAGCAACTAAAAGTCTAAGAGTTGTTGATAAACAAAAACTGTAGCAACCTTGACAAAATGGTTGGTAATACTCAATCTTTGTGCAACGATTACTTAACTCTAAATGGTTGTCGATAGCCAAAAATGCATCAACCATTTAGAATATGGTTGGTTATACTCTGTACTTAAGCAACCATATACAAAATGGTTGGTGTAGCCTCGACCCAAATGCCAAACGCTGTCGTTTTATTTTGGGGGGGGGGGGTGGGGGGGGTGTTTTGAAATAATTACAATCGATCATCGTTTTGGCCATTTCACTTTCAGATTCAAATCCCTAATTTCCCATCTTCTTCCCTGGTTCTCTACTCACTACAGGCAGCTGAGGCGGCAGTGTCTCCCTCCACGCCCAGACCTCCCCAGATCTGGCGGTCTCCAAAGAAACGTCGGGCCGAGACGATTATTTGGCGAGAGGGTGATCGCAGAGAAGCAGCAGGGACTGACAAGGTGAGACGACGATGGTGCGACGAGAAAAGGGAGTTCGCTTCCCCTTACTCGAGATTGCGGTGAAAAGCTTCCGATTCATCCTCGCCACAAACATCTCTCCGGCCGCAGATCTATTATTTCCCTTCTTCTTGAGCACAATCAGCTCCAGCTCTGGATTCATCTGAAACCAAAAGGCGGTTGAGTTCTCTATCAAACATTAGCTAGCATAGTGCCGCAGTGTTTCTCGTCGATTGAAGGAGGAGGAGCGAAGGTTTATCCTTCCTATTAGAGGGCTTTCTCACTTAGTTAACTGATCGAAGACAAGACTCTCTTCTCAGATTCGGTGCTGCTCTTCAGAAGAAAAAAGGTACGGAGATTTGGTCTATACACGGCAATAGATCACATATGTGTTAATTTGTTTAAATTATTGAATTTAAGTAATTAGTTTAGCACTAACCTATTGAAATTTGAGAACTGTAACCCTATAAGTGCACTCCCATTGATTCTTTTATGAAACCCATCCACTTTAGGGATGGCCTCTCTAAGAGGAAGAAATAGTTTCTTATTTGTGTTATGTCTAACCTAATTACTGGTTTTAATTTATTTAGTGATTATTGGCTTCCTTACAAAGTATAAGTTGGTGACGTTTATATCTATCTTGATTTGTCCATTATTTCTTATCCCATACTTGTCTTTCTTTAATCTCTCTGACTGTCTTTGTTTAATCTCTTCAGGTCTTAAGTTTAGGTCAGGATTTTGATTATGTTTAGGCCTCTGACTGTCTTTCCTTACATGGTTCTCCATATTTTGTAGTATATTTGCTTCTGGTTTTGCTTCTATATGTAGCAAGTTTCATGTCGGGTTCCCAGTAGGCTGTGATGGCTTTTCCAAGATTTTGGCAACAAGTTTATAAGGGGTTCTTTATTCGTTTTACAACAGGTTTTTGCATGTCTTGAAACTGGTTTCTGCATGTTTCTTATGTTATTTTGCCTACCGATATTGTTCTGCTTGGATTTCAGTTTTAGTCTTGTTCATTACCTATATGATTCTGCAATTTTAGTCTTGTTAATGGCCTATATGATTCTGCAAATTTTTGCTCGTGTATGCAGCAGGTTTCTTGTGGTTTTGATAGTAGTTAGTTTGAGTTGGTTTTCCCATGTTTTTTTGTTGCTAACTTACAGCAGGCGTGTATGTAGGATTTTGACAAGGAGATTAGTTGCAATGGCTAGAATGGACTACTGATGTTTGATTTGGCAAGAAGATTAGTCGAAGATAATAGAATAAACTTTATTGATGTTGGATTTTGGAGATTAGTTGTAGAGAATAGGATAAAGTCTAAAGGATTGAGATTGACAATCCCATTTTGTCTAATGTTCCCCTCCTAGGGACAATAACAGTCTCATTTTGGATGTAAATATGTATGAAATACCATTTCTATTCACTTTTCCTTGTTATGTGAATTACTCTTTTGTTAATATCAAGTATAATATCTTTTGTTGGAAAGCAGCTTATTACAATATATTAGTATTGAATGTACACATTAAGAAGTGACGAGCTACAAATATATTAGTCCCATAAATAATTAAATATGCCTTTTGGCTACCATAATGAAGGGTTGCTTAATACCAACCTAGTTCTTACTTTTTGGCGACCCTCTCAAATGGTCGCTCAAATCCCCATCTGACAACTATAAATGAGATTGTTGCTTGAAATGCTGCCTTGTAGCGACCATAGATATGGTGGCTGAAATTCTAGCCTTTCACCAACCATTTTTGGATAGTCGCTGAAAACTAGCATTTCCAACCATAATAAGATAGTCGCTTAAGTGGATTTTCACCAACCATAATTTATAGTCGCCTAAAGTAGATTTTTGGCGACTATATAAAAAAAGGGTCGCCTTGGACTTATGCCGACGTACTATTGCCGACCATGTTGGCGACCCTCATTTATAGTCGCTGAAAGGTTTCAGCAACCATTTTTTTCATTTTGGCCGACCATAATTGATGGTTGCAGAAAGCATATTTTCTTGTAGTGGTTGGACTCGAACCTTATCAGCTGCCTATGTCCCGTTAGACAGGATCAAAGTCCACGTAGTTCGTTATAACTTGATAATTTTAAAGGTATGACTGTTACACTTATAGTGGTTCTCATATTAAGGGTTTTGTTAACTTTGATAGTTTTAATCCTAACTTTTACCACGTTCCACTGAAAGTTATTCTCGCACTATAATTTTGTCAATAAAATTTCAATTAGATTATTATGATGTTACCAAAATGAATGCAAGAATTTTAATTATTAAGAGGAAATTCGATATATCATAAAAGAAGCAAAACTAACTTAATCTGCATTCAACATTTCGTATTAAGGACTTTAAACAAATAAAAATAAACGGATTGATTATATTAACGCATGATGGGCTAGCAGCCCAACAGGGTAAGGTGCCATTCGTATAGCGCATACGTGTCTAAGGACACGGGTTTAAAACCCGGTCTAAACAATTTTTTAGATTTTCGTTTTTATTTCAGAGAAAGGGGAAGGGTGGTGTCGTAAATACACAAAAACACGGTGGCATGGGTACGTAGTTTTAGCAAAACCCTAGGGGTAGTTCGGTCTTTTGAAAAGATATATAAACATCTTAAACTAAACAATGAAACCCTAATCTACTCAAATTCGTCCGCCGCTAGCACACTCTCTCGTCTCTCTCTTTCTCGATTCATCCATCACTCTCGCCTCCCTTCTTCTCTTCCAGAAAAGCAAAACCCTAGTCGCCTATCTTCAAACAGTCGCCATCTTCTTCTCCTTCTTGTCCTTTCGCAAAGAACAAAAGGCAAAACCCAAACCTTAACCCTTCGCCAAACACCACGAAACACCACGAATCCCTCACTTGCTCTCTTCTCTCGGCTAGCCAAGGAGACGGCTCGGATCAAGCTAATCTGACCAGGAAGGCTACGATACGGGTAAAACTCGACCTGCATGTGTGTTTTCGTTTGATTTTTCTGGCTTAAGATTCGGATTCTAATATCTTCTTTTTGGTTTTTGATTTGTGCGGGGAGGAGAAGACGGGCAGTGGTCCACGCCGTGGCCGTCGATAGCAACAAAAGGCGGAGATGTCTTCGTCGACCACAAAAAACCGACGCAAGAACCTCTAATCAACTAGGGAGGCTTCGATCTAGGTAAGATTCAGCTTGCATGTTTGGTTTCATTGGTTTCCTTGTTCAAAAAGGGGATCCTGAATTTTCGCGGGTTTGAATTTGTGCGATGAGAAATGAAGGGCGGTGAGGCTTGCCGCCGACCAAAGGGACTCCGGCGCTGATCTAATTTTTCGGTGAGTTCTTCCTCTTTTTTTTTTTTTTATTTCCTAGGTTAGATGGTTTTAGTTAAATTTGGACTAGGGTTTGTTCATTTCTAGTTTTTTTATTCTGGTTAGAGGGATTCTAATCTGGGTGTTTTGTTTGGTTTTAGTGTTCTGGTCGTTGAGGGGAAGGGAAAGGAACGACGGCAGGAGGATGAAGAACATCGCCGTCGGCGATGCTTTGACGCCAATGGTGCAGGTGGGATTACTACTGAACCTTTTTTTTGTTCTTACTTGGATTTGGGTTGGTGCTGACCCTTCTATTTTTGTTTCGGCAGGATTTGAGAGGACAGATTTGGGAAAAAATTCCAAAGTACATAAGTTCTTAAAAAAAATTCGCAAAATACACAAGTTATAATTTTTTTTCCAAAAGTACACATGTTTCACATTCACCGTTTTTGACAAATGCAGTGAATATAATCACTGCGTTTGACAAAAGACGGTGAACATTTCACCATTTTTAATTAAAACGATGACATGTTCACCGTCTTTGTTTAAAGCGGTGAGCAACGAGGGAGCCATTCACCGTTTTGGTCAAACACGGTGAATGCTCCCTGTTTCATTGTGTCACGATGAATGCGACGCGGATCGCTGACGTGGACAAACACGGGGTATTCACCGCGTTTGAATAACTGGTAGTATCAAAAATAATTTCATAAGCAAATAAACTTACCGATATAACTTAGGCACTTTTGTATCCACTATGATCTGGGATCATTTATCAATTTCTTTCAATCCAACAAAACTATCATCAGCCATAAAATTATTATAATACCCAACAATCTGTTATCGAATAATAGTGTCATGAATGAAACCAATAAATTAATTATTTTTTGACAATTAATGAACAAGTAATGAAAAAAAATGTTTAGAAACGCTCTCTTCTCGCTCCTAAAACTCGGCCACTTCGTTGCCCGGATTCTGATAGTGGCGGTGGTGCGGATGGGGGCGGTAAGTTTGCGTAATCAAAGGTGCAGAGTTCAGGAGAAGCTTGGTGTCCAGCATCCAGAAGGGTTGGATTTTGAGCCAGTGAGGATCACCGGAAAAAGGTATGGGGAAACCCTACCAGGGAAGTGCGAAAGAAATGCCTCCCAGCATACTGAAGGGTCGCATTTTGACCCAGGGGGAACTGCCGGTAAATGTTTTGGTGCAAAAGCACCCGAGCAAAGCAACCCCACAAGAAGATCCAGATTTTGGATCGCCAAAAAAAGGAAGTTGTGGTACTTCCAGAATAAGTGCGAGATAGATGCGGGTATATCCAAACGCCAAAAAGTGCCCAAAGTTGAGGTTTGGCGTTTCTCATTACCCTCGTCCATCGTCTTGGAAGAAGAAGCGGAGGTTGAATGGGGCATCCCCCCCTCTACGGTGGACGATCAATCTCTTCGAGATACGACTCACCATGTTACGGAGCTTTCTCGGGGACAAGTGTTGACGGCTACCGGAGTAGATGGGCAAGGTTTGAGAATTTCGCTATCCCGACCAGAACCGGGGAGAAACCGCCGCCGCCCAACTGACAATGGTGGCATGGAAATTCCGGTGGAGGATACGGGAGATAGGACGAGGCCGAAATCCCCGGCCCTTATCCTCTGGACCGGATTTGTTGGGGATTTACTCCAACCAAAGAGATTTTTGAAAAAGAGTCCTATTCCAAGTCGGCATCCTAACAGTCGACGCGTCTCCTGTAACCGCACCCAGGTGGTGGAGACTAGGATTGGGATACAACTAAACCACCTATTCTATATAAATCAGGCCCCAACCCTTGCTGATCTCACAAATATCAGAAACAGAGTGTCTTTGACATCGGCAGGGAAATTAACTGGCCAGCTGATCCAGGAGAGTGAAGTAATCCCACGACCCCCTTTACCTTTGTGCTCTTCTAGCCTGCCAATTGCTGAATCCTCGGTGGGTCCAATGGCTCGCACCCAGAAAGATCAGGTCATCCAGTTCTCTATGGATGAGGTGCAACCTGCACGATTCCGTACCCCTCGTCGTTTTCTGATGATGAGCAGCAATGCTATGAAATAAGGAGCCGAATCCAGGGGAAAGAGTCTACAACGCTATCCCGTCCCAGCCAGGGGCATGTGGGGCAGGTGGTAGCGGCGTTTGAAGCGGGGATGACCCTCACCCAGGAAGGCGAAGGGAGTGGGACGACTATGTCCTTGGATCGTGGCTTAAGGAAGAATGGGGACTCGACTCCTACTTCGGAAAAGGAGATGATTTGGAAGCTTAATGAGTATGGTACTAATATCCTTGATTCGGATACTAATGGTACCAAGAGAGTTTTGGAAGAGGTGGCGGGGGAAGTGGAGTCACCTCCCAACTCCAAGAAGCAATTTGTGGAAGAGATGCTGAATGATGAGAAGGTGGAGGTAGCCAGCCAAGTGTGGCCCCCAACGGTTAAATGAGGCTACTTGCCTGGAATGTGAGAGGAATCGGGCCATCCCTCACATTCCAAACTGCTGTTGGTTTAGTTCGTTCCAATAAACCGGACCTTGTCTTCTTTTCGGAAACAAGATCGAGCCGGAGAGTAGTTACCCGTCGTATGCGGGGATTAGGTTTTGATTCGAATTATTGTTTTTTTGTTGATGCCATAGATACGTCTGGTGGCTTAGTTGTAGCTTGGTCCCCCGAAGTTGATGCTTTGGTGTTTTATCATTCGGATTTCTCAATTTGTGTTCGGATTAATGAAAATAATTTTTCGTATGTGGTGGTCTGTGTTTATCTTAGTTGCCATGTAACCACTCGGGCCGATCAATTAATCGTTCTCCGCCATTTGTGTGATGAGGTCCGCCTACCTTTTGTGGTCATTGGGGATTTCAATGTCACTTTGAATGCGAACGAAAAGGATGGTGGTAATCTCTGGTCTGCGGCCCCGTCTATACCTCTCAGGAACTTTATCCATGACTTTGGGCTGCAGGATCCAGGGTTTCAGGGTGACCAGTTTACTTGTACCAATAAAAGAATGGGGGTTGCATGTATTCGTGAATGATTGGATAGAGCTCTTTGCTCCCAGTCTTGGATCGACTCTTTCCCTGACACATTGGTCAAACACTTTACCGATCAAGGATCGGATCATCGAGCTTTAGTCCTCTCTGATAAACCATATGTCAGGCATAGTCTCCCTCTCTTTTGGTTTGATGCTCGATGGGCTAACAATCCGGAAGTCAAGGCTATGGTGGCTTATGTGTGGTCGGAGGAGGTGCACGGTACCACCATGTACCAACTATGGGGGAATTTGAAGAAACTCCGCCACTTGCTGTTTGATTGGAGTAGAGCGGGGACTACGAAATCACTCCACACATAAAAACCCTTCAGCCTGAAATTGATAGAGTGAAGCTAAATCACCCGATCAACTGGGATGAAGTAAGGGTTTTGGAAACGGAGCTTAACCGACAATGGGAAGCAGAGGAAGAGTATTGGTAACAGAAATCCAGAGTACACTGGCTCAAGAAAGGGGATAAAAATTCTTCGTGCTTCCACACGGTCACTCGAGCCCGGCGAAGGCAGAACTTTGTTTCAGGCCTGTACAATGGGGAGGGTGACTGGATTATGGATGAGCGAGGAAAGGCTGATATAGCAATAAACTTTTATCAACACCGCTTCACTTCTGAGAGCTAGGTACCTAACATGGACGCCCGGATTGCTGCTCTCCCTATTGATTGTAAGGTTTCTTCTGAAATGAATGATTCTCTTACGGCGGAAGTCGGTCCTGAGGAAATTCGGAAAATTGTGTTTTCAATGGGAGCTAAGCAGGCCCCGGGATTAGATGGGTTCACTGGGAAGTTTTTCAAGACTTTTTGGGATATAATTGGTACCTTGTTGATTGAGGTGGTGCGGGCCTTCTTTAGTTCAAGTAGAATGCTCCATAGCTTCAATCATACCTGGCTTACGTTGATCCCTAAGGTGGATAATGTCGAAAATATGACCCAGCTTCGGCCTATTAGTCTTTGCCAGTTTGTTTACAAGATCATTACTAAGATCATGGCAGAGAGGCTTGCTAAGGTCTTACCCCAGATAATTTCCGAGGGGCAGAATGCTTTTATCCGAGAAAGACAGATTGTGGAGAACATACTGCTAGGGCACGAGTTAATGCACTATCTTAAAATCAAAACGCAAGGGAAGAAAGGGTACATGGCTCTAAAGGTTGACATGGAAAAATCCTATGATAGAGTTGAATGGCCATTTCTGTTTGCGATTTTGCGAAAGTTAGGTTTTAACTCGGTCTGGTGTGATTGGGTTAAGGAATGCCTCCGGTCTGCCTCTTTCTCGGTGCTCATGAATGGTACGCCTGGTGGGTTCTTTACTTCGACCCGAGGTCTTCGGCTGGGTGATCCCTTGTCCCCGTTGCTTTTTGTGTTTTGCACGGAAGGTTTCGCGGCTATTCTCCGACAGGCAATCACGGAGGGGAGGTTGGAAGGAGTGAAGGTTGCTCCAAGGGCCCCCCGTATTTTGCATCTTTTCTTTGCTGATGATTCTAATTTGTTTCTCCGTGGCTCTCTGCTGGAGTGTGAGAACCTTATCGAGGTCCTAAACACTTATGAGGAGTTAAGTAGGCAAAGGGTCAATCTTAAAAAGTCAGCGGTCTGCTTTAGTAAGAACATTTCGCTGGCTGATCAGGAGTTCCTCGCTGCTATTTTGGGAGTTGGAGCGGTGGGGGTTCAGGATAAATACTTGGGACTTCCCACGCTGATTGCAAGGTCTAAGATGGCTACCTTTCGTTTCCTGGAGTAAAAATTATTAAGCAGATTGCAAGGGTGGAAGCAGAGGACTTTGTCTTGGGCGGCTAAGGAGACTTTGATCAAATCAATTGCCTTAGCTTTACCACTTCATGTGATGTCCTGTTTTAAGCTTCCCCTATCCGTGTTCCGCCTCCTGGATAGGCATGTGGCTCGGTTCTGGTGGGGCGTTGAAGGGGGACATTCTAAGATTAGATGGGTGGCCTGGCGCACTATGTGCACTAGTAAGCACGAGGGTGGCATGAGATTTCGGCGGTTTGAGCAGTTTAACCAGGCCTTGTTGGCAAAAATTGGGTGGCAAATCTTGGCTGAACCCCAATCGCTCCTGGCGCAGGTCTATAAAGGGAAATATTTCCCTAGGGGCACTTTTCTATCTTCTACCCCCAGGTCTCGCCCATCATGGGGTTGGCAGAGTATCCTTTATGGTCGACAATTGCTTCTCCGTGGTCTCCGCTGGCAAATTGAGAATGGGCGGTCTGCCTCTCTTCTCAATTCTAATTGGATTCCCCTCCTTCACCCTAATAGCCCGGTTTGTAATCCTCAGGTCATTCTCGTTGGGGGTGATCCGAAGGTCGAGTCGGTTCTCTGTCCAGGTGAAGGAAGGTGGTGTGATGAGAAGCTCAGGCAATCCCGGTGGTGTACCGTGCTATTAAGGCTGTTCCCCTCCCACACCAGAATGTTGAGGACAGGCTAATTTGGCATATGACAGCTGATGGACTTTTTTCAGTTAAATCCGCCTACCATCTTGCTGTTTTGATTGATAAGCAGGATGGGCGGTGGAGGTCCGTGGTTAGCTGGATGGATAAGCCAAGTTGGATCCGGTTGTGGAATGCTAATATCCCCCCTAAACTGAAAGTTTTCCTTTGGCAAGTGTTTTGTCGTATCCTGCTAACTACCGAAGCGTTGATCGAGAGAGGCATTGAATTTCAGCCTCGTTGTCCTGTCTGCTGGGCCGAGAAGGAGACGATGGAGCATCTATTCTTCGACTGTCGGGTAGCCAGGGCCCTTTGGGATCAGGTAGGGTTGGAGCATCTTGGTCAAGGATTGCCACAACACACTTTTCCCTTGTTCTTGAAGAAGCTGCTGTCCATAATTAACCAGCCCAATTTGTTCATGGTTGTGTCTGCGGTCCTTTGGCGTATTTGGAGGTCACGTAATTGGGTTGTCTTTGAAGGAAAACAATTCGGGATACCAGCTCTGCTGCGGCAGTACTATCAGCAATACCAGGAATGGGTGAGCCT
Source organism: Linum tenue (assembly GCA_946122785.1). NCBI lineage: Eukaryota > Viridiplantae > Streptophyta > Magnoliopsida > Malpighiales > Linaceae > Linum > Linum tenue. The sequence goes on along the minus strand of CAMGYJ010000005.1, from coordinate 91,129,329 downwards.
CCCAATGGACCCGACTCAGGGGTTGAATTCTCCCCCCGGTCCCCTGGGGACGGCCACTATGGTGCAGTCGGTTACCTATATGTGGGATGGGGCAACCAAGTCTGGGTCTCATGCAGTGGGGGGGATCGTGATGAAAGATCTAGCGGGGAATATTCTGCTGGCTTGTGGTCTACAGTTCCCGGATCTCGATAAACCTTTGGTGGCTGAAGTACTGACCCTTCGAGAAGCGGTGGCATGGTGTCTGGAGCTGGGCTTTCAGGATGTCTGTTTCGAAGGTGACGCTCAGATTATCATTGATAAGGTTAATAGGAGGGATGCGCAGGATGTTCAAATTGGGGCGGTGTTGGAAGAAATCATTGGGATGTTTAGAAATCATACTACTCTTAAAGTTCGTTTTGTAGGTCGGCATAATAATAGGGTAGCCCATTTGGTGGCTAGAAAGGCCCTTGTCTTGTTTCCGGCTACCTGTCGTTATTATGATTTCCAGGCCTGGCTGGCATCCAGGATGTAATATCTTTTGTTCCAATCAATACAAGTGATTATCTTTTGTCAAAAAAAAAGTAATGAATTATAATGTAGTGCCAACATATCCTTATATTACTTGTAGGTGTTGAGTTTATTTTCCGTTCAAATATATATAGGATTTTTTTTCCCCTCCCAAAATTTGCCACTGTCCTGGGACATGGGCAAACTGTCCTCCCTCTGCCTATGCTCTTTTGTAAAATCTCTTTATGGTACAAACTAAAGTTGTACATAAAGATAAAAGCCAAATTCTCTTATTGTACAACTTCAACTTGTACTTTAAAGCATAGTAGAAGTGTTTCATTTTCATACCTTAACTTTTAAGTTTTATAAATAGGTCAATTTTTATATGTTTAGTTAAAACAATTTCAAGTAATAAATGGGGATCCATCCCTATCCATGTCCATTTAGATAATAGAAGCAATGCACATATATACCTTATCCAAATCCATCTAAAACACCACAAATCTATATATTTTTTACTCATACTCTACCCATACCATAATCAATAAGTATACTTGAGTTTGGATGGAATTAAGTAATTGACATTTGACTTGGTCTCTCAATGGTCTAATAACACTTGCGAAACTTGTAACTAGCTGGGCTTTCACCGCACTGTCCAAATGCTCAGTCTAAAGCTTGTTAATAATCCTATCATTTCTTCAAATGAAATTAAGCCCAACAAGTTCCACCATGTCAGATTGGCATAAGGTAAGTATTAAAGCAGGGAGAAAATTGTAACACAAAATCGAATTCAGCGGTCAAATATGTCTGTAAATCAATTTAATTACTTGCGATCCGTGCCAACTGCCGGTAAAGGCTACCGCCTCTGCCCGTGAAGGCTAAGAGCCTACCACACACACTCGTAGCTAATTAAAGAAGAATCGTGTGTTGGACTTTGCATGTGTAGTTTTCAGAATGAAGTGCTTGTTTTGTTACTGTAAAAGTCGTGATGGAACCCGATGAGACCAGCGAACCAGAAATAAAAAGGGTTAAATAAATATAATATAATACAAGGGGGATTCCTTGCCTCGCCTGCTGCCTTGTGCGCAGTCGTGCGGGCGCGATAACTATTGTATTTCATTAATTTTGTTTGTTAACTGATAGGACGTTGCCCTCGATGGAATGAAGAAGAAGACTGACTCCCAACGGTACAACCCCGCAGGCCCGCAGGAAGGGAGAGGGAGAGGGACAAAAGTATCCTTTTCTCGTTATCTTCGGCTCCTTCAGACCCTAAAAAACTGTGGCTGCCAAACAAACAGCTGACCAGAGTGGGGGAACTTGTAGCTTCTTCTGGATCTACCGTTTTGTCTTGTTTTCTCCTTTGCTGCTCTTCTCATTTATGTCCCGTAGTCGTCCTATAGCCCATTTAATGCCTTTGTTGGTGTTGCATTGGGGACTATGCTAATAACACAAAACAAAATTGCTGGGTTCCTAGTTTCCTAGCTTGGAGGGGGCTATTCAGATATTCAAATTGAGCTCCTGGCTCTAGTTGTATATTTGAAGTTGCAACTTGTAAATTCTCCTTTTCACCATTTAAACTTAATATATTTCGATTTCAGTTTTTATTCCTTCATTTATTATACTCACAATTGGCTCGCGCTTCACAATGGTTTACCTAAAAATGTATATGTTAATTAGAAGTAAATAGCACTTTTCTTTTAATTCGAAGGTTGAAGTTACTAGAGAACGAAATAAAGTTTTTAATAAACGTTAACTTTTGGGGTACAAATATAGTTTTCCATTTAATCATTTTTTTCAAACTTCCAGACACACAATACGAAATCAATAATGATGAAATCAAACATTGTTAGTCGTGCAATCCCTATTGAACTGAATCTAATGATACTTAACATACAGTTTGGTGCTAAGTCATTGTGCGTGTGTACCTTCTATATGCAAAGACCTTTAAACTTTGACAACGAACAAACCATAATTGATTTGACCAGAACAGAGCCTAGTAATGAAATAGAATATGAAGTTCTCTCGTGAATTCCCGTGTTTTGTGACCAGACTAATTTATGTACTTTAATTCATTATTAGTAAATGTTACTTGGGAAGTCGTTGGTTATCAGCAAAAAAAAAAATTATTGGGTATAGTAAATCTCCTTTAGGAATGAGAACACATAGTTATTCCATGTAGTTATGTCAATGTGCATATTAGTCTTACTACGAAATAATGAGTAGTGATTTAAGTTGATTAGTAATTAACAATTACTTGGAAAGTCGATGACCAACTCCACAGGATTGCAATGTCCAGCCAGGGAAAGAATTTTAGTATCGGTGTTTGGGATACATCAAATACCACACCGAATTTACTATTATTTGGAATTATCAAATAACGAGCAAAAATTTTGGGTTTGGTGATTGAGATTGATTTTTTATTAGTATTCAGTATTCGAGATATGATATTGTAGTTGATATATATCTCGAGAAATACAAAAAATTTAAACATGATAGTATGAATCTTCCCTTAAATAGGTTAGTGAACCCCCTCTAAAATAAATAAAGGTTATGGTTCCTCCTTAACCAAAATTTATAATTAATTAAGTGATTGTAAGAAGTGGCTAATTTTATTGACGGGTGTTTATTCTGGTGATGAATTATTTTAGAAGAATGAATTACATCTATTGATGAATGATTAAAGGAAAACTAAATTGATAATTAGACATTAATGAGTGATTATATAAATATTGAAGTGAACTGATTTCTCTTAGTCATAGTGTAGTCCATACACAAATTAATGAACAGTGACTTGTAAAACTTGCAGCTATGTAACATTTAAATAGTTATGAACTTGAACAATGATAGAACATGTGCACGCTAATATAATCCCTTATGAATTGAGAAAGAGAAAAACTTGCTTAATCTATATAGAAAAAAATGTGGGAGAAGGAAAAAAGTCTCTTTAACACAAGTCATAGCAAAATGGAAAAGACTCTTTAAAGGTAAATCATAGGGGGAAAAAAAACTTGCCTAACAAATATATTTAAAAGTAAATCTTATCAAGTCCTATATTGTACCCTCCAATATCTCACCAGCAAACTCCTTAAAACAACTACTTTCTCATTATATATATATTAGTCATCAAAGACTATTACATCATATACTTGTTCACCAAATTTGATGAAAGGTGAGTTAAGTTTAACCGGAAACTTAAAATTGAAGAACTGATATGAGAAAAGGTACGGTAATTGGCTATTATTGGTGGTTCCAACAGTAATTAAGGTGAGTACTTCGTAAAAAAAAGGTTCAGTTTAGTGATACCATCATTATTTTTCAATTTGAAGGTTTTATACTCGAATGTGGGGTGGACTTTGCTTGTTATCTGTAAGGGTGGAAATTGGTACGGTATCGGTATTTCAATATTAAATACCGAAATCCCGAATAACGAATTAAACTCTAAAGTCAATCTCAATACCAATTCCTAAATAATTTCGGTATCCCAATCCCAATCCCTAAATATACCGGTATCCCAATCGGTACTTCGTTATCCCAATCGATATTATCGAATACGAAATTAAGTACCTTTACAATTAATAATTAAATATATAAATTAGATTTTATTGTTTAATTTAGGGAAAAAAGACTAAACAAAGAGTCTTGAATTAGGATTTTATTAAAGAGAATGGAGGAGAGGAGACATCTTGAGTTCTTGTCATTGGTAATCTTTAATTTGACGAATTAGAGGTTGACAGACGACTATTAATAGTGATGGAATGATCTATATATAATTAAATGACACTTTTGGTGGTTGACGGTCGTGTAGTAGTGAATGAGAGAGTCTAGTTGAGAGGATTATATACACACTAGCTTATATTTCGGTATTGATCGGTATTTCGGTATATACCGATCCCAATCCCGTAATCCCTAATACCGAATAACAAATGAAATTCAATCACAATCCCAAAAAATAATTCATGTATTGGGTAATACCAAATATAGACAAATTCGGTAGGGTATTCGGTATATCCCAAATACCGGTACCAAACTTCTAGCCCTAGTTACCTGCACATCTCTTTCAATAACATGTCAAAAATAGGACATCTACTCTACTTTAAAATATTGGTACTTTTAAATATAATTTGAAGTTGTACCATTAAAGGTACAACTTGAATTTGTACTATAAGGGAATTTGACATTTATGTTATTTTAAAAATTCAAGTTGTACCATTAGGTTAAATGTACAAATTGAAGTTGTACAATAAGGGAATTTGACATTTATATGATGGTGCAACTTTAAGTTGTGTACCATAACATAAAAGTACAACTTTAGTTTGTAGTTTGTACCATAAAGAAATTTTACAAAAGAGTATAGGTATAGTGACGGAGGCAGAATTTGGAACTACCACTGTCCTTTTTCAAAATATAAAAAATTTAATTTTAATAATTAAAATTAAAATTAATAATATCCTAATAATTTATTAATTGATAAAGAAATAAATGATTAATACAATTATTGTTTGCATAAACAACCACGACGAGTTTTCATATTATGAAAGAATTACAAAATAAATTAATTGTTTACACTCTTAAGTGAGCCTCTTTCGATCTATCTCACTAAACAATCATTAACAAACTGATCATCAATTCGACTTCGAAATTTGTTCTTAATATATCAATCTAAAAATGCTCTTTTTACGTTCGGAGTTGCAACTAGTAGTATCAAAACTAATTTAAAAAGCAAATAAACTTATCGATATAACCTACGCACTTTTGTCTCCACCATCATCTGAGATCATTTATCAATTCCTTTCAATCCAACAAATCTCTCACCAGCCATAAAATAATTATAATACTCAACAATCTGTTGTCGAATAATAGTGTCATGAATGAAACAAATAAATTAATTATATTTTGGTAATTAATGAACAAGTAATGAATTATAATGTAATGGCAAAATATCCTTATATTACTTGTAGTTATAGGTGTTGAGTTTATTCTCAATTCAAACATACATGGGGTTATTTTTTACTCTTACAAAATTTGCCCCTCCCCTGGGACAAGGGCAAACTGCCCTCCCTCCGCCTATGTATAGGTACAACTTGAAGTTGTACCATACTATAAAGGTAAAAACTTAAACACCAATACTTTAAAATATTATAAAATTTCTCGTAAAAAATAGCAACTATACATACAAACTTGGCACATATAGATCTCTAATTTGAATTTTATGGGTATGCCTACATTAACTTCTAAATTATCTTGCCTAGAAGAAAGCAGTCAATCACTTTATGTAAACGGTCGATCAAATGATAGAATTATCTTGTTGCAATTAGCGTCCCACAATTACTAGGCAAACAACGATCGACTGCTTGCTTTCACAGGTTGACCGAAATCAAGATAAAATACCTACCTCAACATGCTAACCGATCGGCTATTGTTTTTCTTTTTTATGATACAATTTTGTGGCAACAAGATAATTGTTTCGTTCGGTTGACTATTTGTTAAAACCGATCTACCATTTTTTCCAAATTGTGACATTGTAAGAAATTCGTTAATGTTATCATTGTGGAGAATATCACATAGATATAAGGATTATTGGTGAAGCTATGTCTTGAATCAACCCGTTATTTCCTTATTATGCCATCTTTCTTCTCCTTGTTATTTTGTTCTCAAGCCATCTTCCCCACTCCCTCCTCGTATCATGGAAAAGCCTTTTTTACGCAAAACCCAACACCACTACCAACTAAACATAAAACAAACCCCACTTAAAAGTAAAGTTAGGGGAAAAGTCTATCCTTTGTATTTTTCTTTCCATTAGAAGGGGGATAAAATTAAAAAGGATTTCATAAACAGAATATAAGCTAGATGAAAACAGAGCAACAAAGTAAAAATCCTCTGTTTTCTTTGGCAAGAGAACAATAATGAGAACAAACCGCGGTCATCCGTCATCATTAAGAAGAGCCTTCCTTCTCCTTCACTTTCTCTCAGGTTCGTCTCAGATCATGTGCTTGGACAAGTAATAATAACAAGGAAGGAACCATAATAATTAAGAAGAGCGTTCCTTCCTTCCCCTCTACTTTGCTCACCTCTCCACTTGCCTTTCTCCACAGGCTATAAAACACAACAAACCAAATTTAATGTCTCCCCTCCAAAAGTGAAAAAAATAACAAATTTAATAAGAAAAGAATGATTTTTCCTCGTTCAGGTTCTCTATTTTGCCCTCACAATGGAGTAGTAGTAGGCTTGGGTCGAAGATGATACCGTATTATGGATAGAGCTTTCACTCACCAAAAAGAGAGAGAGAATACAGAGCATCCACAACAATACCACCAACCTTCTTCCCACCACCTCAATAACCTTTGTGCTCCCACCTGCCTGCTACTTGGGAAGCTCAGGGATAGCTGCAGAGCTTCTACGACCTTCAGCGGCCGCTACCTTTCTTTATTTGGTTTCTGGGTCTCAAAGTACGTGCTACATTGGTGCTCCTCCTCGGACAAAGTTAGCTCCTCGAGTGGCGCTACTGTTGTTGGTGGTAGTGGTGGTGGGTTTCGCCTCGGGAAGTTCAAGTTCAGTTGCATGGTCGTAAACAACTCTGCTTTCTGCGACTCCCCTGGGTTTCTCAAAGACGAAGAAGCAAAAATGGCCAACGGAAGGAGGCTTGGCGGGGGGAACAATGGAGAGGTTGTTCGGACTTTTGGCGAATTTATGGAAGACAAATGCAGAGAAAGCAGTTCGAGCTCCGACTTCTTGACCTCGGAGACGACAGCCCACGAGGAGGAAGAACAGAGTCGTTGTAGCTCCGATGGAGAAGAGGAGGAGTCTATCTCGCCCCCGCCGCCGTCCATGCGTTGGAGCGTGAGAAAAGATGAAGTCCCTGATTGTACCAGCACCAATATCTCCGCCGATGAGGAAGAGAAAGCGGGTGGGAGGAAGCCGAACGAACGCGGGTCTTCAATTTCTGGTAATTATTCTTTGCTTTGTTTCGTTCAGGAATTCCCTCGAACACCTGGTGGGTAACATCTGAAATTAGCGCCAAATGTTCGCAGAGATAGAGATGATGAAGGAAAGATTCTCGAAGCTGTTGCTTGGTGAAGATATGTCAGGCTGTGGGAATGGGGTTTGCACGGCGTTGGCTATTTCAAACGCCATTACTAATCTCTGCGGTAAGGCCACCTCTCTGTTCTCTTTTTTTCCCCCCGTTACCATTAACTCTAGCTTTCCCCCACTGTCTTTGTTTTTAACGCTGGTGGTTACAGCGACTCTGTTTGGGCAACTATGGCGATTGGAGCCTTTACCGCCAGAGAAAAAAGCAATGTGGCGCAGAGAAATGGAATGGCTTCTCTGCGTGAGTGACCACATCGTCGAGTTGATTCCTTCATGGCAGACTTTTCCTGATGGAAGCAAGCTTGAAGTCATGACTTGTAGGCCAAGATCTGATCTTTACATAAATCTACCTGCTCTCCGCAAATTGGACAACATGCTTCTCGTAAGAGTCACCCTAATTCAACATTCCCCAAGTGGGTTTTGCATTTCTCAAAAGCCCAATTCTGAAAAGCGAACCCTTATTGTTAAAATGACAGGAAATATTGGACAGTTTTGAGAACACAGAGTTCTGGTACGTTGATCAAGGTATCGTAGCAACTGAGACAGACGGGTCATCGTCCTTTCGACGAAACCTTCCCCGCCAAGAGGAAAAATGGTGGCTGCCGGTGCCACGTGTTCCTACCGGTGGTCTCCAGGAAGATTCAAGGAAGCAATTGCAGCACAAAAGGGATTGCACAAACCAGATACTGAAAGCCGCAATGGCAATCAACAGTATTGCTTTATCTGATATGGAAGTTCCTGACTCCTACTTGGATGCTCTCCCAAAGGTATACAACAGCGTTTACTTGTAGATTTTGGTTCACTGTTCACTAACGAAAGCAAAACTCAGTGGTTTGAGACTTTGGTTTATCAGAATGGGAAGGCGAGCTTAGGGGATCTAATTTATCGATACATTTCGTCGGACCAATTTTCCCCGGAATGCCTCCTGGATTGCCTTGAACTCTCCACCGAACACCAAGCTATAGAACTTGCGAATCGAGTCGAGTCGTGCATCTACGTGTGGCGAAAGAGGTCCAACTCCAAATCCACAGGCAACAGCAACACGTCTCGGTCGAGCTCCAAGTCTTCGTGGGAATTGATGAAAGAGCTGATGGTAGATGGAGACAAGAGAGAATTGCTTGTTGATCGAGCGGAAAGCTTGCTTCTCTGTTTGAAACAGAAGTTCCCTGGTCTACCCCAGACAGCTCTAGACATGAGCAAAATCCAATACAACAAGGTTAGTTCATGAATTGCACTTTAATGTCCTCCTAATCCGAATGACTGACACAGTGTTGGAAACAAATGAACTCGTTACAGATTCTTAAGAAGTTTGTGCCTGTGAAACATAAGATCTTTAATGAATTTCTTATTTATTTCAGGACGTTGGGAAGTCAATTCTGGAGAGCTACTCGAGGGTTTTGGAGAGCTTGGCATTCAACATCGTTGCAAGGATTGATGACCTGCTCTACGTGGACGATCTAACCAAACATTCGGACCAGTTCCCTTCCATCTCTAAAGTGAGTGTGATTGCTCACCGGAGCGTCAATATCCCATACTCTGTTCCGGTGTCGAACAGTCCATTCAAAACAGGATTCACGGGGCCAAACTTTTCACCGGCGGCGGTGAAAGGGGAGAATGCGACAAAATCACCCTTCAGGACTAGTGGGAAGATACCACAGCGAGGGTTTGGTGTGAAGAAGGTGTTGACGGACTATCTTAGCGTGGAAGGGAAGCCGAACAAGGATTATGGTGGTATGAGTGAGAATGAAGGAACATTGGAGAAGAGGATTGAGAAGAAAGCTGCAACCACTTCTCAACGTGGGTTTGAATCTTGTGACCGGTTAAGAGAAGGCGTGGGGTCGTGCAGTGGCTCACCAGCTGAGGATCTGTAGGTTTTGGGGACTACTGAGAACATGTAATGCTCTTCTTTCTTCATTTTGGGGACAATGGAGATCTGTAAAGTTTAGGGATGGCTGCTGGTGATATAGTATGTGAATTCCATCTTTACTTTTGCAGATGACATATATATGAAGATGCCTTCAACTTCTTCCGATAATGAGATAAAATAAAGGGTTAATAGCTCCTTTACTATCGCGAGATAATTAACATGCCTCTCTACTAATATTTTGTACATTTGTATTCTTCTACTACTAGATTGAAACCCGGCCCGTTGGCCGAATACATTATTTCAAAAGTAAAAAAATTTGAACTATTAAATTGTGAAAAAAGGAACTTACATCATGGTATTTTCTTATATGCTAATCGGTACATCAATAACAAAAACACCATGTTTGTTGGCTGGATGTATTATTTCAAACACATAAGCAACAATTGTAACTGCACTAAGCAAGATATATTTGTGTTGATATCAAAAGTCAAAAGACTTGAACTATTCAATTTATGGGAAATAACAAAAAAAGAACATACATCATAAAGTTTTCTGATATGCTCATCGATTCATCAACAAAAGTTCTTACTGAAAATAAATATTAGAACTCATGGAAGGGAACTAACTCTTAAAAATCAAACTATACTTCAATTTACTTGTTGCTGTAAGAAATTAATGTAATTTTTCTTAGGGACTTCTTTGCTATTGCTTCGCCATCATCATCTATGTCAATAATTATAGTTTCATATTCATCACTGAAGTCTCTCTATCATCATCAATAGTCTATCTCTTCTTCTCAACAACATCACTACTCAATATCACTATTTTCAAATTCACTACCTCCATCCTTACAAATACGAAACCTATATCAATTAAAGATTCTTAATTGACATAGCTAGTTAGCTACTAACCAATAGCTTAAAATTCCATATGTTTAGTTTTCAAACTAAAGATTATAAATATTGTATTTGGACATATTTATGATTAATGAACAAAAATCCTACCAATACACGTATAAATAATGTGTAGACATATTTATTTGATTTAGAAGTCTAAATATAATTGGACATATTTATTATTAATGAATAAAATACCTACCACTACACGTATAAATAATGTGTAGACATATTTATTTGATTTAGAAGTCTAAAATATTTTGATATATTTATTATTAATGAATAAAATCCTACCACTACACGTATAAATAAGACAGACATATTAATTTGATTTAGTAATCTAAAAATAATTTATTTTAATAATTTAAATGACAAAAATATCCTTCCTACAAACTCTTAGAAAGCTGGAAAATTTAAATAGAGTATGTTGTGATGGAGAATCTCCATATAGTAATGGTAAGATATAAATATGACAACTTTACCGTCTCGACAAGTTTTCCGTAATCTCTTTTATGGGGAAGCCAAATTTGCCCTTCATTTTTACCTTTTGTTTTTAATTAATTAAACCGGAATTAACCAATTATACCACACAAAAATTAAAAATTCCAAAAATATCACTCTTTTTAAAAAAAATCATTCATTCCACAGTTTTACAAGGACTGCATCACTCTTGGAGTGCTGCGGTTTTCATTTTGTGAAAGAACGGCAGGGAGTGGCTGCGGTTCTCTGGCTGACCACCTACAAAGAACCGCAGGAACCCCCTAGTGGTTTTAATTTCACAAAAAGAACTGCCTTAGTCCTTGGTGATCCGATCTGCATACATAAAATCACTGGGGAATCCTACGGTTTATGTGATATCCCTATCCCCCGACAACCAATATGTCGGCATTCGGTCGATCGACATACGTGGGGTTTGGGTATGTAATGAAAACTGCCACACCCCCTAGTGGTCTACTGTGGACCATCGGGGGGTGTGGCGGTTTTCAAGTCACATTTTGCATATAAAATGCAGCACCCTTCACCCTCAACTCTTCACTACTTCCTCTGTCTCTCCTTCTTCCTTTAATTTTTGTTCTTCTACCAACTGTTTTTTCACTGTTTGCAATTATATTACTCCGTACGTTTGTTTTGTATTCATTTTTATTACTTTGTTATGGTTACATTTGTTTCTTGTATATTATGTATGTCTTTAGATAATATAGAGAATGTAATGATTCACGCTTAGTTAATTTTAAAATAAATTTATTGCAGATGGCCTGTCGAAAATTCACGCTTTTGATATGATCGATGGTTACACGAAAGAGACTAGAAAGGGGTACGTTATGTAGGTGGTGATTTTCATAAAGTGAAGATTGGTACGCGCCTGAACCGTGAAGAGCTCTGTCATATGTGCACTAGGGTTACTTGCATGGAGGGCACGAGAAGAGTTGATCGTTTGGTGTATCGGTATCCAAACAAAGAAGGTGGGTCGTTGTTGTATGAGAAATTTCTCTTAACTAGTAAGGATGAAGTTGATGACATGCTCGATTTTCTGGATGTCAATAACATTTCCAAAGCAGATATATTTTTTACACTAAAGAGGTTGAAGGCGGTGGAGGTCATCCTAGAGGTGGCCAAACATATGGTATTCTCGTTGGCGGTGGGGTATATAAAGATCTTTCCTATCAAGGCTACCATGATGATCAATCCTACCATGAGTACCAAGAAGGAGGTGGAGGTCATCATCATCAATCTTTCCCATCATATGAAGAAGAAGCCCAACAGTACCATGAGTACCAAGAAGGAGGTGGAGGCCATCATCATCAACCCTTCCCATCATACGTTCAATAATCCCAACAATACCATGACAACCAACAAGAAGGCCAACTCGAGTATGACTTCCATGCAAGCAGCGGTAGTAATCACAACTACCATTACGGAGCTGAAGATGGTGCCTTTCATTATCTAGATGAGATGGAAGATGTGTCGTCAGCTCCAGTTAGTGATTGTGAAGATGATGAAGAGGAAGAAAATGTCAGTGCAGAAAGATTCGACCCTCTTGAAGGTGTTGATGATTCATGTCATTTGGATTCACGGATCAATCTATCAATCCACTTGAACCAATCTATTAATCCAATCAATGAGTCCAGTCCATTTACCACGTCTAACGACCATGGGGAGTGGAATTCGTCTCAGCGACGTTTATGAAAGGGGAAGAAGATGGCGCTTGGTAGTAGGTAGACAAGAAGATGGTTTTCGTGTGCCAGCAGAGATGCCTTCTGGTTGCGGTGGAGCTGCTTAAAGTGGTGCGAGCAGATGGAGATGAGAATGAAATAGTTGTAGATCGGCTTCCCTTTGCCCATAAATTAGATTAGGGTAATGTCTATTTTTTTCAAACCTTTTTCAGATTCTTTTATGTTATTCAAACCTATTAAAATGCTATTAATTAGCCAAATCTTTCATAATGCAACAAAGTATTACCCATTTTTAATTTATTGTTAATAATTTTGTAACTCTTTTATTAGTTAAAATACTAAAATTTTGGAATGTTGACCTTTATGTGTCTCTTCAAAGTGAGTATCATGTTGCCAAGTCAATATTACTAACAGAATTGCTAACTGAAAGTTAACATTTGACTAATTCATAGTATTTTGATATATTTGGCTAACAAAAAAGAATTCGTAAAAGGTTAGGCTAATAAAAAGTCATTACCCTTAAAATTAATATTTAGTTGGGGATAGGATATTGGAATCTCATGAATGTATTGTATGGGTTTATGGAATTAGTGAGCTGGAATAAGAGGAAATGGCAAGATTGATTATGAGGGTGTGTTGAATGGAGGAGATTGGGAAGGAAATGCTTCGAGCTTCTGTGGAGGAATAAAAGAAAATTTCTTCTCCTACTAACAAATGAAAGAATACACAACAAAATTAAAAATAAAAGCATGGAAATATAAAAATGGGTGTGGTAAATGTTTCATTTTCCCTCTCCTACAAAGGGGAATGGAAGAAAAACTTAACGAAAGGGTAAAATTATTACATTATTATAGTTGAGTTATACAAATGGGCAAAAAAAAATAAGCAAATGGGTATGCTTGTTAACTTGTGATAGTAAAGACTAAAGATGTATAAAATTCTAAATAAACTATTAGAAATCGATGTGAGAAAAATATCCTTAATAATTATTCTTATTATGATGCTAATACTTGAGATGCTAGCACCTTATTCGGTCTCTGAAAATAGTTACTAGTCCGGTTCAAGCATAGCTGCAAAAGGGATAATTATTGACGAGACTAGCAAACCAAACACAGTTCTTGAACCATCCAACTTATTACACTAGACTCTCGACCTATTAAGATAATTGTTAAAACAAAGAAATTATGAGATGAAGAAATTTTATGGCTCCCATTCATATGTTATTTCTCGCGAACCCATGGAGGGGAAGAAGCCATCAAGCCAACCATGTGATTCCTTCGAATTTCTTGGTTTCTTATTCTTGTAACTTGAAATCAAAATCCTAAATCCCCAAATTGAAGCTTCTTACTCTCGAGTGTTGTTCTTTTCTTCTATTGTTGTCGTTGACTAGACAAACCAAACATTCTATCGTATGTATGTCAGTATGTGTTCTTCAAAACCTCAAAGCAATGGTTTAAGGTTGGTCGTAGACAAGCATTGTGCATGATTATGTAGGTGAACTACTTTTTGTGGTGGGTATTGATGCAAACGACCAATATTTTCCAGTTTCCTATTCACATTTTGATGAGAAGAACAAGGAAAACCGATTTGGTTTGTTGAACTCATTAGTATCAAGCTTTAACATATTTGAAAGTCCTGGAAGGACATTGATTTCAGAGAAAGATGCTAATTTAGTGTGTGTTGCTCTTTATGTTTCCTTAAATGATTTTTGTTGATGTTTTCTAGAAGTTTTCGGTCTTTGCTTTTAGTTTTGGCTGCAAGTCTGCAACCAACTATGTTCCTATGTGGAAGAATTGGCTTTCAGTGTTTGATCCTCTATTTTGGTGTTTATTTTTTCTGCTTGTAGGGTCGCATGCCAACACTAGAATTCAAATTTTCAAACTCTGAGAAGAGACATTGTGAAAAAGGCATTTATGGAAAAGTTGAAAGCTTTTCCTAGAGGGTTCCAAACGGTAAATGACTTATTTTGAAAAGTTGCTAGAGCGTCTATAGTTTTTAAATTTCATACTGTCATGCAAGTTTTTTCAAATTGTAACAAGCCCTCCTACGCTTCTCTTATTAAAAGCTCTTCCACCATTGGACGAGGTCGCCTTTTCTTACTCTTGTCAATTTTGTTGTAGTTACTAGCAACATGGTTGAGAGTTGGAGTAATGTGATCATAGATGAAAGGGATATGGGTCATATTATCACGTGGGAAGGGATTAGGAGAAACTTTGTGAGTATACATGCTCATAGACGACGACAAGTCAGTAATTGCGCAGGTCCTTTGTGTATGCATATTGAAAGAAAAATTCAAATTTTGTGTCAAGATGCTCTTAAGTGGATGGATGAATCCAATGATAGTGGTGGACAGTTTGAAGTGAGGTGGCATAATGAGAAAGTTGTGATGAATTTGAGAGAGAAGACTTGTACTTGTAGACAATAGGAGTTAACTGGTAGTCCTTGTCAGCATTGTCATGCAAGTAATTGGTAAGGAAAATGTACATCTATATCTATGTTGTTAGCCAGTTTAAGAAAATGTACAATAAAATCTCACCTAAATTCCAAGTATAAACCTTAGATGGGTGCAATATAGGGCAAGTATGTTTAAATGTCAACCCGGGCCGGCCCATGTACCGCTACTTCGACTGTTTGAAACATTATCTAGCGAATGGTTTTGATGAAAACAATGATCTAAAACTAAAGTACTCGCAAAGATGAAATGGTTTTGACACTAATTGAGAAGGCTTCACCTGGGTGTTGTTCCCCCTAGCTAGCAATTATGATTTGATGGATCGAATGGTCGTGTGTGGTGAGGGGGTTATAAACCGCAGGGAATTTTAACAAGTAACCAAAGCTACCCTCTTAGTCTCTAGGTCGAGCAAATGGGATATAATCCAAACCACTAATGCAAATCTCTCAACCTATTGACTAAGGAATGGTTAGACTTCACCCTCGAATTGGAGTACGGACGGCCACCCACAACCAAACCCTATGTGCTAATATGAAATAGCAGGTTTGCCCTATATTAACCTAACTACGAGACAATGAATTTCCCAAGATAACCCAGCATTCAAGCCTCTTTCAAAGAAAGGAAGGGGGTTTTCTCTCTACCTAGGTTAGAATGGCGATTATATTGATAGGCTTTCACACAACACAATCATTCATGAATAATGCCTCCACATTCACATTAAACACAACCACACACAATCCATTCAATTCATACAAGCATTCACATAATTTTAGCTAGGGTTTACAAACACCCGAGTGAAAGAAGGAACTACTCCATGTTAGGAGAAGGTAAAACACAAGGGAGAAGAAGGAAAACCATCAAAAAGATGCAAGCCTTGCTCCTTGTGTTGAAGAGATCCTCCTTTAGGGGAGGAATTCCCAAATCCTTGCTTGGAGATGAAATCCTAGCTTCTCCTCTTCTTTGGTTCATCACTTTCTCACTCTAAAAATCTAAATAAGAAGAGTTTATGCCACTAAGTCTCTCCCCTTTCTTCTTCCTTTCAGCTGGCTCTTTATACTAAGATCGTGCCCAATTCACTGCCCATGTTCACGGTCATGAACATCAAAACACGTCCGTGAACACAGTGTGCTGAACTAAAATGCACCACTTCACTTCTTGGGTTCACGATTTGTGGTTGCAGTTCACGGTCTTAGCGACTGTGAACAGCCTTGGCGTCATTAACCTCAGAAATCCCTCTGGACGCTTCTTGGTTCATGGGTTGTGGTTCCAGTTCACTGTCCTGGGGGCCGTGAATTCCAATGGTAGACCATGAACACTAGCTGATTCCTCCTCTTTGCCCGGTCTTTGCTCCTTTTCTTCCACCTTTCGACTCCAGGGTTGGTTTCACCTGTTAGAATCTGAAACACACTGAAACACAAGAAACCTAGCGTAAACCACCCCTTTTAGAGCTCAATTGCCACAAACGTCAAAGAGAAACGGGAATAAAAAGTGTACAATTAAAGCCGAATCAATAAAGCCCCTTCTTGACTCAAGGAAACCCAAAGAAAGCAAGTAAAAAGGAAGCTTATGAGAATGCAACATTTAAGAAAAGGCAAAAGAAAAATGTAAGGAATTTGGTGGCACAAAACTACATGTTTGAAATGTTGTACAAATAATAAACTATAAATAAAATTATCATTCTCTAGGAAAGTGATGAAATCCATGAATTAACGAAACCATAGAAATTACTATAGTGTAATTACGTGATAAACTGCAAAGATAGAAAACTTAACAAACTTGAAATTCCAACTATTTTCTTACGTGAATAAATTCAACTATTTAGAGAATTCAACAAAAAAAATTTTTACTATTTTACCTCTACTAATTTATTTTTTCTTATTAACCAATTTAATCAATATTTCTACCTTTAAATTGATATCTATCTCTATGGAGAATTATCAGGTACTAACTAATTATTATGATTTCTACTATTGTAGGTAACATAATTAATGAATTAGTCTAAAGAACGATATCGCTAAAATGATTCCATAATTTCCTATTTAATCCACTACTGCTTTGATAGGCAATAATGTCATATGAATGCATTAGTTACTAGATTTTCGTTATCATTATTAACTTACAAAATTATGAATCATTGGTAAGATTGCCAATCAAATCAAAGTGTCAAACAATTTCACATGATAGAAATTTGAGGAAAACAAGTTCATTAAAAACATCAATGCTTGATTCTGGTTCAATTGTACACATTTTAACCCCCCCCCCCAAAATATTATTTAGATGTTTGAGGCATTTTCCCTTTGTGAGGTTTGATTATACGCTAGGTTGTGCTTCTTTCTAGTGTGTTTCAGATCATATCAGGTAGAATCGACCTCGGGAATAAAAGTTGGAGGAAAAGGGGCGAAAATGGATTAAAGGGAGCAACCAGTCAAAGATCACAGTGGAAGCTAGAAGCTCACGGTCAGGCCGATCGTGATAAAGAGGCCAGGACCGTAAAGCGCAAGGCGACCAGAGAAGTTTTCAGTCTCGTAGGCTTATGAAAAATCGCAGTCGCTTGACCGTGATAATCCTCTCCAGACCATGAAGACCTTAGTGAAATAGCGGGAAAGAAGAAATAGAGAGAGCCTAGTGAGAGAACTTCTTCTTCCTCAGATTTCTAGAGAGAGTGACGAATAATAGAGGAGAAGAAAGTTAGGGTTTCATCCAGCCTTCAAGTTTTGGGAATCTCATCCTCCAAAGTTGATCTCCACACCAAAGGAAGAGGAAAAAAATCTCAAGATGGTCTTTTCTCTTCTTCTTTGTGTATTCCCTAGTCTTAGCATGGAGTAGTTCCCTTCTTTCACTTTGGTGTTTGGTGAACCCTAGCTAGAATCATGTGATTGTTTGTATGAACTGAATGATATGTGTGAGGTTGTGTTTTAATGCAAGTATTGAGGTATTTTGATGAAGGTTGTGTTGTGTTGTGTTTTCCATCTCCAACTATTATGCCAGTTTCACCTAGGTAGAGGAAAATCCCCTTCTTGCTAAGAGGCTTTCAAAAGCTAGAATTCATTGGTCAAATTGAGCCACCTACTTAGGCTGAATTAAGCAAAACCTCATACTACGTTTTAGCACATTGGGTTGGTTGTATTTTGGCCATGCGGACTGTAGTTCAAGGGAGAAGCCTAGGTAGCCCTTAGTCGATTGGCCAAGATAGCTATTTTGGTAGCTTGATTTGATATGCCTTGTCCTATCGACTGAGAGAGTGAAGCTTCTTCACTAGTTGCACTTCCCTACGGTTTACAACCACTTTTACCACAACTTGCATTCAGTTCAACTAATCTTGATAACTAGCTAGGAGGAGCACACCCGGTGAAGCCTTCTCAATTAGTGTTCAAAACCATTTACCTTGCCAATTGCTTTTAATTGTAATCCATAGTTTTAACTAAAAATTGATTGCTAGATAATGTTTCAAACAGTTGAAGTAAGAGTACATGAACCGGACCGGATTTGACATTTAAATATTTGCTCCATACTGCACCCGACTAGAATTTATACTTGGGCTCTATTCGGGATTTAAATCGTGGTATTCATAAAGAGTCAAGTTTTTGGCGCCATTACGGGGGACCTTTGTTCCATTATTTTGAAAAGATTGTTTGGTTTTAATCTAGCATTTAAATTTTTCTTTGTTGATTGTGAATCTTGCTTGTGTTTGCTTGAGTTGTGTTTCTTTGAAGTGTGTGCAGGAGATTGTATGACCCGGAGTAATCCGACACTTTTGGCGCCACTAGACGAGAACCTCAATCGCACTCTCCGACTCTTGGCTCGTGAGAGGGAGTTGGCGAAAGCAAGAAGAAGGAGAGAGGAGAGAGGACAAACCCAAGTTGATCCCAAAGTTGAATAAGTTGAATCAAAGGAAGAGGAAGGAACTAAATCCGAGATGGCTGAGAATCAAAATGCCGAAGAGGAAGTGAGGAACCGAGGACCATGAGTTACTATATGGCTCCACGGGCGGCAGATATTCAGCTAAACATTTTGCATCTACCCGTGGCCACCAACAATTTTGAGATCAAGCTCTGGCTCGTCATAATGGTCCAGAACAACGTCCCGTTCCATGGGCTTGAAGGACGAGTCTCCAAGTGAGCATATCCAGAGATTTATCAAGATTGCGGGAAGTTTGAAGATCAATGGAGTGTCCGAAGAGGCTTTGAAGTTGAGGCTTTCCCCCTACTCTCTTGCGGGGAAAATGCTCAGATGGCTCAACAATAGACCACCCCTCTCGATTACCTCATGGGACGACTTGCTCAACAACTTCATGGCCCGATATTATCCACCTTCCAAGATAGCGGAGTGGCACAAGAAGATCACTCACTTTGCTCAAAAGGAGGGCGAGACTTTTAGGGATGCATGAGAGACGTACTATAACTGTTTCCTCCAATGTCCACATCATGGAATAGTAGAGCAGTTTCGGATTGAAACCTTCTATGACAGTCTCCTTCAAGAGGACAAGATTCTCATTGATTCTTTGTGTCAAGGGAACTTGATGAACAAGACTCCACCCGAGATGACCGCCTTGCTTGACGATATGGCGAAAAGGGGGTCTGATTAGGAAACATCAACAACAACCCCTATAGCAACACTTACAATCCGGGGTGACGCAATCATCCCAGCTTTGCATGGTCTTCCCCGAGCAATCCAAGACCCCCCAATTTCAAAGGACCGACGGGGAATTATCAACCAAGTCCTCCTTTCATTCAACAAAGGCCACAATTCCAAGGCTCGAATTTCCAACAACAACAATGCCAACCGCAAGGTGGTCAAGGGTTCCAGCAACAACCCGATAAGTTTGCAAAACTAGGAGACCTAGTCACCACCTTTGTGAGTACAAGTTCTCAGAAGATCGAGCAATACATGGATGTAGAACACACAAGTTTACTTCGATCGAGGTGGGGCTAAGAAGCCATCAAGCAAGTCTTCAAAACTTGGAGACTCAGATCCGCAATCCTCACCGAAAGACCGAGAGGAGCTCTACCTTCCCAAACTATTGCCAACCCCATGGATCAAAATGCCTATTGCAATGCTATTATCTTGAGGAGCTGGAAGGTAACTTCAGATTTTGTTGCTAAGGAGGTAATTGAAGAAGAAGAGGCCCCTCCAAAGGTCAATGAACGAGAACTCTCAAAAGGAGAGGGTGGAGAGGTTAAGAAGGCATAGCCTATGCCACCACTACTGGCTGAGTACAAGCCTCCTCTTCCTTTCCCTACAAGGGTGCACAAAGACCGTTTGGATGGTGAATGTGGCAAATTCATGGAGATACTCAAGAAGCTCTATATCACAGTTCCTTTCTTGGAGGAAATGGCGTACATGCCAAGGAATGCCAAGTAACTCAAAGGGCTTCTTGCAAAGAAGCAAAAGTTTGAAGACCTCGCCACTGTCACCATAGATGAGGAGTGCTCGACCTCATTCAAAACAAGTTGCCTAAAAAGCAACAAGATCCAGGTAGCTTTAATATTCCCCTATGCATCGGAACATGCCATATAAAAAATTCATTGGCGGATTTTGGAGCAAGCATCAATGTCAGGCCATTCAAGCTTTACAAGAAATTGAACCTAGGTGAATTAAAACCTACTAGATTGAGTGTTACATTGGCTGGCCTTTCTGTGATTAATCCTAGAGGTATTGTGGAGAACATTCTAGTGCAGGTGGGCATGTTGTATTATCCGACGAATTTCATTATCCCCCAACTTCAATGAAGATGCTGATCTGCCCCTGATTCAGGCCTAATTGCACAAGTTTTGCCTCCATTTTACTTAGATGTTTGTGCCAAATTCGCTCCTTAAAGGTCGGTTTTACGCTAGGTTCTTCGTGTTTGAATGTGTTTCAGGATTTAACAGGTGAAACCAGCCTCGGAGTCGAATGATTGGCGAAAAGGATCAAAAACCAGGAGAAGAGGTGAACAAGCGCTAGTTCACGGTTAACTGAAGGAGTTCATGGTCATGCAAGACTGTGAAGAAGGGAACTTGACCGTGAATCACGAGGCGTCCAGAGCCAATGTGAAGGTTACTGACGCAAGGTAAGTTCACGGTCACTTAGACTGGGAACACAAGCAGTTTCCTATGAAAGGACCTGAGCGATGCGGAGCGTTTTGGCGCACGCCTTGAGTTACCGGACACGTTTGATGGTTCACGGCCGTGAACTCAGGTCTTGAACTCAGCTCTTCTCGGGTTTAAAAGTTGAGCTGAAAGGAGGAGAGAGGGAAGAGCCCACTTTTGTGAGAAACACCTTCTTCAACATTCTAGTGAGAGAAACAGAACCAAAGGAAAGAAGAAGGTTAGGGTTTGGCTTCAAGGCAGATTTTTGGGAAGATTTCCCCAAGGAAAGCTCAACTCAAGGGTCAAGAAGAGAGGAGGCATCCCTAAATGATGGTTTCCACCTTTTTCCCTTTTGTTCTTCCCACTACTACCATGGCGTAGACCTCCTTTCACTTGGGTGTAGTGAAACCCTAACTCTACCAAGTAGTTATCTTGTATGTGGTTTGGATTATTGTTATTGGGTATTGTTCAAATAAATGTTTGAGGCATTATTCACCATGATTGTGCATGCTTGTTCTTAGCAACTTAGGGGTTGTGCATGTTTTGTGCTTAGCATCCTAGGGATTGTGCATAATTGTGCTTAGCACCCCTAAGTTTGTGCATTTAAGTGCTAGTAATCTAATTTGCCACCTTAGCCTATTTTAAAAAAGAAAATCCTCCTTTCAAGGGAGACTCAATCGAGTTGGTTTTCCTTCCGCTTTCTAAGCCACCTAAACTAGGTTGAGTTAGGGAAACCCTCAATATTGAATTAAACAAGTCGATTAATCGTGATTAAACCGTCCGACCTTAGAGTTGAGTGAGGGAGTAAGTCAATTACTGATTGTCTAAACCGAGAGGGTCGAGTGACACGGCCTTTCATCCTCACCTCGGTTTAGCAATTGAGACTGTGGTCTCCGACCACATATGCATTCCTATGCGGTTCAAGATTAACGTGCCCAAGGAAATCGTTCCAATCCACATAGCATGGTAGCAGTTAGGGGGAAACGAAACACGAGTGACTTTCCCACAAAAGAGTTTTCAAACCCAATCCCCTTTGTTTTCTTTTACTTCAATTAGAAAACCTTTTAAACCAAAGTTTAGTCGCTAGATAATGATTTCAACAATGGAAGTAAAGATAGACGGACCGGCCTGGGTCGATATCTAAATACTTGCCCTATACTGCACCCGATTAGAGTTTAAAAACTTGGGCTCTAATTGGGGTTTAATTGTGGTGTAGTTTAGTGTGAGTTAAGTTTTTTGCGCTGTTGTTGGGGACTACGGTTTGTTATTGTGAAAAAGTTGTTGGTTGTTAATCTAGCTTTTAATTTCTAGTTTTTCAAGTGTGTGTGTTCTTTGCTTGTGCTAGACTTAGTGTTTTCCGATTGTGTGTAAGAGGTGCATGACCCGGAGCAACCCGACACACTTGCTACCACTTGACGAGGACATAAACCGAACTCTCTGACTCCTAGCAAGGGAGAGAGAGATAGCCGAGGCAAGGAGAAGGAGTGAAAGAGGGGGACAACAATTGAGTCTCGGTGTTAGTGGAGGAGGAGTTGAAGAAGTCGAAGTTGAACCCGTCGTTGAAGAGGAAATGGCAGGGAACCAAAGACAAGAAGGAGGCGCTGAAGCCCGCCATATGAATGAGGCGGCGGAAGAAGAAGGAGCCCCGAGAAAAATGGGGTACTATATGGCCCCAAGTCTGGCGGACATTCAATCGCCGATCCTACATCCTCCGCTGGCGGAAAACAATTTCGAGATCAATTCGGCTCTAGTGACTATGATACAAAGTAATGCTCTCTTCCACAGCCATGAAAGCGAGTCACCAAGAGAGCACGTGTAGAGATTCTTGGAGCTTGCGAGGAGCTTGAAAATTAATGGTGTGCCGACTGAAGCTTTGAAACTAAGGCTTTTCCCATAATTACTCTCGGGGAAGGCACTTAGGTGGCTAAACAACCGCCTACCTCGGTCTATCACCTCATGGGATGACCTAATGAACAAGTTTATGGCTCGTTATTTTCCGCCTTCGAAGACGACGTAATGGAGAAAGCAGATTACACATTTCGAGCAAGAAGAGGACGAAATCTTGAGGGATGCTTGGGAGAGGTACTTCGATTACTTTCTTCAGTGCCCTCACCACAGGTTTGAAGAACAGTTTCAGATTGAAACCTTCTACGGAGGCCTAATGCACGAAGATAAGATCCTCATTGACTCCTTGTGTCAGGGGAAGTTGATGAATATGGCTCCGCCCCGAATAACCGAGATCCTAGAAGACATGGCCCTTAGGGGGTATGATTGGGGGTTGACTAGAAGTGGAAGAAGAAGCAATGAAAGGGGAGTGAGAAGCGTGGGAGCGAGTGCTCCGCTTGAGGCAAAGTTGGATAAGTTGTTTGAGGTTATGCTTGAAGATAAAAGGCAAGGAAAACGGGCGGTAATGTCGGTCGTCTGGTGCTCGAGTACGAGCCACGAGATGGCGGAGTGCCAAGCAATGAAGGAGGCAACCACTCTGGAAGAGCAAGTCAACTTTGTGTCAAATGCTAGGGTCAACAACCCGTATAACAATACTTATTACGCTGGATGGAGGAACCACCCCAACTTTGCTTGGGCATCGCCGGCTAATCCAAGACCCCCGGATTTCCAAGGCCCCACGGGAAACTTCGAACCTCGGCCAACCTTCAGCGAACAAAGGCCCCAACTCCAAGGCTCAAACTTTCAGCAACCGTACCAATCAAAAGGTGCCCTAGGGTTTCAACAATAACATCAACCCGACAAGTTATCCAAGCTTGAGGACCTAGTGAACACCTTTGTAAGTACGAGTAGCCAAAAGTTTGAGAAGATAGAGCAATTTATGGATGTGGCGACCACCAAGTTTACCTCGGTTGAGGCAGGTCTTCGAAGCCATCAAGTGAGCCTTCAAAGCTTGGAAGTGCAAATTGGCAACCTTGCCGGTATGCTCACCGAGAGACCCAAGGGAGCCTTGCCTTCCCAAACCGTGGCGAATCCCAATCAAGCCAAGGTGAATGCACTTCAAGTGAGAAGTGTGAAGGTGGTTCTAGAAGTTGCCACTAATGAAGTGGTGGAGAATGAGGATTCTAACAAGGAATAAACCATCCCGAGAAAGGGAGAGAAGAAGCCCTCGCTAAATTAGAGGAAGGAGGCAAGGAAGGCATTGCCGGAGGATGGATATTTGCCACCTCTTCCTTATCCCACAAGGATGTACAAGGAGAGGTTGGACAACGAGTGTGGAGGGTTCATGGAAATGAACCTCCACCTCAACATCCTGTTCCTCGAAGCCATGGCGCAAATGCCAAGATATGCCAAGTACCTCAAAGGATTCCTCATCAAGAAGCGAAGGCTTGAAGGCCTCGCCAACGTGACTCTCGGCGAGGAGTGCTCGAATTTCCTTCTCGACCGCTTGCCCAAAAAGCGGTCCGACCCAGGTAGCTTTACTATCCCTCTTAATATTGGTGATCACCATAGACAATGCCTTGGTGGACCAAGGAGATAGTATGAATGTGATGCCCTACAAGCTTTTCAAAAAGTTAGAAGCAGGTGAAGTTAAGACCTCTAAGCTTAGCATCACCTTAGCCGACTGTTCGGTCATTAGCTCGAGAGTTATAGTGGAGGACATGATAGTGAGAGTGGGAAAGTTTTGCTATCCGACTGATTTCGTGATTCTCGACATAAGTGAGGACTCGAATATGCCCCTCATCCTCGGTCATCCCTTTCTTGCAACCGCCAAGGTATTGATAGACGTTAATGAGGGAACCCTAATTTTGAGGGATGGTAAGGAGAGAATCAAGCTTGAAATTGATCCTAGGGTGAGGAGTGATGAAGTGAAGGGGGTAGTTTCCAATGATGTGAATGAGAGTGGAGGAGAGACTCTCAAGGCAAACCCCACCGTTACTTGTGTTGTCTTTGTTGATTTTGAGTCAGAAGTTAAGAAGGGTCCTAAGCCCAAAGGACCAAGATCGAATGCTTGGAGAATAAGGATGAAGGGAGCTTTGACCTGGAAGACGGGGGAGGTAGAAACAATGTTGGCCAACCAAGAGGGCCAACTCAAGGAGCCTAAGATGGGAGGCTACAAGCCTCACCCCGAGAGTGTAGTGGATCCGCTCTCGGTGGCATCACGTTTGAAGTTGTGATTGATCCCCAACCGTCAAGCTAATGACGATAAACAAGCGCTTGTTGGGAGGCAACCCAACGGAGGTTTGTTTTCTTTTTCTTAGTTTTCGTTTTATTGTCTTGTGAAGGGTTCGAGTGGTGAAGTGGTGTCCCCGTGCCAAGTGTTGTGATGTTGCGGTTTATGGTTGTGTTGTGATCGATTAGGAAGCACGGAGGAATAGTTTGAGTCAATTTTTTTGCAAAAGTGCCCTGTTTTCACTTGAGCTCACGGACAGATTGCTGAGTTCACGGTCGCTAAGATCGTGAACAGGTAAATGCGTTCCTGAACAGGGCGCTGATGCATGTTCACGACCTGTCAACCACCCGGAACAGGGTGCAGGATGCTTAACTTGGAGCATGAGTTCATCAGTTAACTAGTGAACCACCCGGAGTTTGGTGACAAGTTCGCCTACCAGAGTGACAGCCCGATTGGGTCTCATTGGCGGCTGGACCTGGACATGTTTAATTTTTTCAGGTGCCGAGCCGCCATGACTAGAGTACTCTCACATCCCCAATGGTACCAGCTCTTGACCATGGACGAGGAGATTTTCCAAGAGTTGTGTGTGGAGTTCTAATCCACCTTCTCCCACATCGTCTCAGCCAGCAAGAAGAGCCGGCCCCGGGTGGAGTTTATGTTGGGCGGTCAGCCGCGAGTGCTGACATATGATGGCTTTGCTCAGGCCATGGGGCTCGACACCGCTGACATGACAATGGCGGAGCGGCAGTACACGGTCGACTTCAATTATCAGGGTGCATTCAGAGCCCTCTACCGCCCAGAGCACGAGCTGAGCGAGTTCGAGGGGAGCCGAACCAATGCTATAAAGCTGAAGACCCATTGGAGGATTCCCCACACTCTACTCACCAGATCTGTCATCCCCAGCCTCCAGTCAGGCCACTTGATGACAAATAGAGGGCTCATTGCCCTCTACTCGATGAGGAGTCCATCAAAGCCGATCTATCTAGGATCATTGATCGCCACCTCTTTCGCCCGGTGTCTGGGGCGGAATAGGGTGGACACTATGCATATGGGGGGCATTATAACGAGGATAGCCCGACACTTCCAGGTGGATCTGGCCCGCTGCACCAGCGTCGGAAGGATGGAGCCCTTCCGAGTGGAGACATTGTTTAACCAGAAGCTGGTACTTCAGGGCGAGAGAGGAGTGGAGTACCTTGATGGACTTCGACCTTCGGGAGTCATCCGAGCTGCAGCAGCACCGGCTCCAGTGGAGGCCGACCCTGAGGTCCCACCAGCAGCAGAGCAGCCATCACCAGAAGGAGCAGGCGATCCCCTCGTCCAGAGGGTGCATCGCCTTGAGACGAGCTTCATGGGATTCTCATCCCGCCTCGAGCGACAGTCCGGCTTCCTCGAGCTCATGGCTCGACGCCAGGGTATCCTACCCAATTCTGAAGAGGGTCCATCCACAGGAGAGAGGTAGCCGACGAGAGAGACATGTGGCAGAGCGGAGTCCTTTCACCCCACTTCTCTACTTGTAACCCTAAACTTGTTTTATTTTTGTTTTTGTTATTTGTGTGTGTGTGACACAAACTACTACTACTACTATGTATTGTGCTTGTAATAACATCGCCTCGAGCGAGTCGTATTGTGCTTGTGTGTGTTTTTTGTTGTCTCTCCTTGAAGCTAAAATTATCCTACCCCGGTTCGATTCCAACATTCACTCACCAAGCCCAAGCGGTAACATCACTCTACCCCTTTCTTACGCCATTGAGGGAAATGCCGAGTTTAAGTGTGGGGGGTAGTCTACTAGTATGCTTGTGTGAGTGAGATGTTGCTTGGAGCCTTTTGTACGCCCAAATTTCAAAAATTTGAGGGCTCCGAGCAACGTTTGCATGTTCAAAGTGGTCGGATGGTGGGAAATTCTCGTGTTTGTGGCATTGATCTTGAATTGTTGCATGTGATCGAGTATATCCTATGATGATGACTGAGAAGTTCATTTGGATAGGGCAAAAGTTTAGTTCTCAAGTGTGCATAAATGAATGGATGCCTTGAATTGATCACTTGTTGTTTACAATTGCCACACATCGTGTTTGTGAATTGGAATAGATGGTTGGGTAACTAGGTAGCCTGTGAGCTTTGAGCCGTTCGTTTCTTTCGGTGTGATAGTTCCCTCTTACCACGGTGTGTAGCATCACAGTTGTCACTAGCAAGTATGATGGAGGCATAGGATGAGTCCACGCCCAAAAGTTGATTGTCCCGAAATGCATTATCCCTTAGTCAACCCCTTTGAGCCTTGTGACTCTGTGGGTCGTTCTGAATTTAGGAGCTTCGTTCTTGTGAGCTTAAAGGTGTTAGTAGAACGACCTCCAAATCCTTTCTTCGTGTCCAAACATGAGTCGCCTGTGTGTCTCGGAGCTCTTACCGTTGAGTTCCCATAGAGGTTCTACATAGGAGGTTTGTGTGTGGTTCTTTCTAGGAATGCAAAATGGAGTGTAGTGTTGGAGTTAGTTCCTTAAAAAGAGAGCATTGGTCGATAAATTTTTAGGTGGCAAGTGTTTTTACTCTCTAATACCTCCCTCAAAAAGAAAAAATAAAAAATAAAAAAGAGAAACAAAAAAGAGGTAATAAAATGGGTAAATAAAGTAGAGAGTGCCACGAAAAACCAAAGTACATGCTCTAGGAGGGGTTTCTTGGCACCCAAGCCATCGAAATCCCCACATTTTTTAGAACTCCTTCACTACCAAACCTTAAAGAACTAGCAAGAGTTGACAGAGGAAGAGTGCTTCAAGGTAGTTCATGATGGGTGATAGTTGGAAGGGAGAGATAAGGGTTTTGGTCAATGCTAGTGGCCTTTGATTGAAGAGAAGGGTTTTAGTCAAAACCATAGACCCTTTGGGTGTAGATTGAAGATGTAGAACCTCACGTCATGATTGCCACCACCCAAAAAGCCTTTCCCCATGTCCAAGCCAATCGCCAGTCATCTGAACCCGTGTCTAAGACCTCCAGACGAGCTAGTGGTGACAACCATCCCGTGAACTCTAGCGTTTAGAGGTTACCGCCGTGGTATTGAGACGATAGGGCCGAGAGGTTACGATTGTGCACATATTTTGCACCAAAAAGGTCCCGACGAGGACCTTTGTTTCCTTTCTATTTGTTCCTCGGACTTACATTGCATACCCCGACGAGGACCTTTGTTGCCTTTCTATTTGTTCCTCGGACTTGAATTCCATGCATGGTTGGTTGTGGTCGATAATTGGTTGAGTTGAGGCTTGCATTTATCCATGAATAAGTTGAGAACTTTTCATTTGCCGGTTTTGGTGGCTTTGAATTTCGTTTATGGTGGATGTCGGTATTGCTTGCAACGGTTCATGTGTTGATTGTCAATAAACATCGAGAATTCACGCTTCGTGTCCTTTGAGTTGTTCCCAAAGTATTTATGTAGGTGAAAATATTACCGTGTGCGTGAAATGGTTTGCTTGGGGACAAGCAAAAGTCTAAGTGTGGGGGAGTGATTCGGGACTAATTACACATGCTTTGCCCCTGTTTTACTTAGATGTTTATGCCAAATTCTCTCCTTAAAGGTCAGTTTTATGCTAGGTTCTTCGTGTTTGAGTGTGTTTCAGGATTTAACAGGTGAAACCAGCCTCGGAGTCGAAAGATTGGCGAAAAGAAACGAAAACCGGGAGAAGAGGTGAAAAAGCGCCAGTTCAGGTTAACTGAAGAAGTTCATGGTCATGCAAGACCGTGGAGAAGGGGCCTTGACCATGCATCGTGAGGCGTCCAGAGCCAATGTGAAGGTTACGTACGCAAGGTGAGTTCACGGTCACTAAGACCTTGAGTTCATAGACGCATTTGATGGTTCACGGCCGTGAACTCAGGTCGTGAATTCAACTCTTCTCGGGTTTAAAAGTTGAGCTGAAAGGAGGGGAGAGGGAAGAGCCTACTTTTGTGAGAAACACCTTCTTCAGCATTCTAGTGAGAGAAACAGAAGCAAAGGGAAGAAGAAGGTTAGGGTTTAGCTTCAAGGTAGATTTTTGGGAAGATTTCCCCAAGGAAAGCTCAACTCAAGGGTCAAGAAGAGAGGAGGCATCCCCAAAAGATGATTTCCACCTTTTTCCCTTTTGTTCTTCCCACTTCTACCATAGAGTAGACCTCCTTTCACTTGGGTGTAGTGAAACCCTAACTCTACCATGTAGTTTTCTTGTATGTGGTTTGGATGATTGTTATTGGGTATTGTTCAATTCAATATTTGAGGCATTATTCACCATGATTGTGCATGCTTGTGCTTAGCAACTTAGCGGTTGTGCATGTTTTATGCTTAGCATCCTAGGGATGGTGCATAATTGTGCTTAGCACCCCTACGTTTATGCATTTAGGTGCTAGTAATCTAATTTGACACCTTAGCCTAGCTTAGAGAGGAAAATCCCCCTTTCAAGGGAGACTCAATCAAGTTGGTTTTCCTTCCGATTTCTAAGCCACCTAAACTAGGTTGAGTTAAGGCAACCCTCAATATTGAATTAAACAAGTCGATTAATCGTGCTTAAACCGTCCGACCTTAGAGTTGAGTGAGGGAGTAAGTCAATTACCGATTGTCTAAACCTAGAGGGTCGAGTGACACGGCCTTTCATCCTCACCTTGGTTTAGCAATTGAGACTGTGGTAGCGGTTAGGGGGAAGCGAAACCCGAGTGAATTTCCCACAAAAGAGTTTTCAAACCCATTCACCTTTGTTTTCTTTTACTTCAATTAGCAAACCTTTTAAGCCAAACTTTATTTGCTAGATAATGATTTCAACAATGGAAGTAGGGATAGACGGACCGACTCGGGTCGATATCTAAATACTTGCCCTATACTGCACCCGATTAGAGTTTAAAAACTTATGCTCTAATTGGGGTTTAATTATGGTGCAGTTTCGTGCGAGTCAGCCCCTCATACTAGGAATCCCCTTCCATGCCACCTCCAAGGCTTTTATCGATGTTAATGAGGGTACATTGATCTTGAGAGATGGAGAAAAGCTAATTTCTTTTTCGATTGACCCTAAGAGTAAGAATGATGATGTTAAAGGAATGGAATCGAATGGTATGTTTGAAAGTGGAGGTGACCCACTTAAGGAAAACCTCACTAGTAGTCTTGCTTCCTATGAGGATTTGAAACAGGGACCTAAGGCGAGTACCAAACCCGAAGGGAAGCAAAGGAAAGCTTGGTGAGAAAAGATGAGTCGCGCTTTTACCCAAAAGAAGGACAAGGGTAAACGAAAGGTACCCGACTAAGAGGGCCATCCTTTGGAGTTTAAGATGGGAGGTGACAAGCCTCGCCCTGAGAACATGATAGATCCAATCGAGTTAGGGGCACGGTTGATTAGATCGAGTCTTGAAAGTTTGGAGAATGCCCTGTTTTCAGCAGTCCACAATTTTAGCTCTATTATCATGGTAGTCAGACCGTGAACATGTGGCAGAGATCGTGATCTCAAAGGGCATTCCACTTATCTGTAACTCAGTGTTTTTGCCCGAGTTCACGGTTGGTTAGTTATTTTCACGGTCTTAGTGACCGTGAAAATTGACCCCCGTCTGTGAACCTTGCTATCAGGCTATAAAAGAGGGACCATGATCCCCCATTCTTCACTAACCAATTTTCGCCCGAATCCTCAGAACCTCGCCAGGAAATCGTGATTTCAATCCATTTTTTGTTGAGTTCGTCAACTTCGGGCTGTCCTTTTTTAAACAAAAACCAAACCATACTCCTCGTGTACGGGCACCCCATCGCCGAATTTTGGAACAATTTGGCTCAATTTTTTCCAACGGGGCAATTTTCCGGTGACCTTCCGGCGAGCTTTAGGCAAAGCTCCGACGAGCCTCTCTGGTCCGCTTTTCCGCTGTTTTTCGACTCTTTCGTCATCTCCTCACCTTCCCCTTCGATCCTACTTGAGTCTCCAAGTGTGATTTAAACTTTAACCTTGTTAATTTTGAAGATTTGGATTAGGGTCTTAGGTTAGGGGATTTTGTGAATGTATGCATGAATGTTGAAATTGGGCGACGGGTTAGTCAATTTATGGTGATTGAATGATGCATAAAGTGATTGTGGATTTGATTGAGCCTTGGTGGGCAAGTTTTGTTATGAATTGTGTTTGAATACGAAAATGCCCACCAAGTGCAATATTTGAATGAATGTTTGATCCACTTTTATGCATAATGGTTTCTGGCCATCGAGGCATGATTTAGGTTTGAAAATTGCAACCTTATGAACTATGAATCGCCTTGAATCATCCCTCGATGTGTCTTATGTGGAAATGAGCTTAATTGTTTGAGAACCAATCTTGTGAAAAGTCTATGAAGGCGTAAAGTCATAGTGGAATCCTAAGTGTGGGGCAATTCTCTTTCTCCCTGCTGATTTGAGATTGATGAATGTTTCCAAGTATGGTGTATGACTTTTGATGTTTTTGCAAGATGATTTCCAAATCACCATACGTTTAGTACTTGGTGAACCATCAGAAGTACGGTAACATGTTTGAGCAGTGGAGAAACAATGCAGTGGGACTGGGACCTCTCTGGTTCCTAGACCTGGATATGTTCACCATGTTCAGGTGTCGAGCCGCTATGTCCTGGAAATGCATATATGATAACACCCAACGAGGGTGTCAATTCTCGGCTCCAAGCTTGAGCATGCAAGCCTTGAATTTCGTCGAAGAATTCCAACGATAAAGAAGAAAAATGGTTTGGATGGAAATAGATGTGCAGTTCTACACCTGGAGGAAGGCTCAACGATTATACGTCGCTGCTCTCCCATGATCAATGTGATTTTGATTGATACAAGCGCTCAGTTCGAGCTTGGTTTTCTCGGCCAAACTCTTAACCAAAAACAAAGCACGACACTTAGTTTTTAGGGTTTCAATTCTTTTGTTCATCATCTGCCCTTATTACAAGCCTTCCTAATGTTTAAATAGACCTTAAAACTATCCTAAACCCACAAGGAACTTCGAGCTAAACAAGAAAAACAAAGTAGTCCTAATACTAGTACAATAAGGAAACTTAAACGCAAGAAATCAAGCAGCCTTGAGACCATCTTCAGCGCCCTCGTTCGAAGCCTTCTTGTTGTGAACTCGATCATCCAATACCTTGCTTTTGTCCTAGGAAATACGTAGTTTCATGTGGTACGAAACTCCTCCCTCGAATCGGCACCATATTTCTGGAGTGAAGCTTTAAAGTAGCTATGCTGCCCACCGTTTGATACTTAGGCAATTCCTGTCATTTTCCCAGTGTTGAGCTACAATCTTGTCGAGTCTTGAAACTGTACTTTCAGGCTTCCCTTCGAGCTGTCAGCCACTCTAGCTTGTAGAAGAGAATCCCAAGTTTAAATCCATACCCTAACCTTCCATTTCCACCATTCCAATAAGCCTCACCAAGCTTCCAAAGTACCTTAGTCGAATACGTCAAATGCCTTAGCCACAATTCCTGCTTGTGCACAATGGTTGTGTTAGCTTGTTTATCAATAAATTTTGGCTTGGGAATGAAGTAAACCATGATGGTATCAGGCTCCCCCTCTTCAAGAAGCTTTGTCCTCAAAGTTGGCTCTTTCCTCTTCTTAAATCTGTTACAAAACTGGTCCCAAATGGGATCGAAAAACGACTACTCAGACAACAATTTCTGGAAAATGAGGTGACTGTTCTTCAATTTCTGGAAACCAAGAATTCTTGAATTCGATTTGGGCGTTTCTAGCTCGAACTTCCCCGGCTCCAATTGATCATGCTTGCAGCTTCCTGGGAGCTCCCCCGATGATTTTATAATAGCTGTTTGGGTCGACTCACCTCTAAACTTCCAATCCCATTCGCGCGCGTTCAGCTGGTGTTCGAGCTGTAACAGAGGTGCTTCAGCGCGAAGAGGATCCTGCAAAAAAGAAATTTTTGACTCCATTGAAGCAAGGCGAGAGCTTCCCTAGGGTGGAAGGAATGTGTCGAGCTGTTCGGGGCGGTTGGGTGTGCCAATATGAGTGCCCCCCATAGCCCCTCTCTCATGCCCTGTCCTACCGTCGCCGAAAGACAGAGGCTGTATTGAGAGCTCGTTCATCAGAGCTTCTCATGTCTCAGGGCCATCAACATGAGTTGTCCCGTGTTTAGACCCGTCCTTGGCTTCCCGTCTCGTGGTTCCTCTTCACCCTTAGGCCGATTTGCGGCCAATTTCCGCTGATCGGAGTGAACCTCTAATGGGGGCAACGGCTTCAGGACAATGCTCTTCCAAACGAATCGGAATTTGTAACAGTTCGTGCCTCCGTCGTGGGTTACGGCGCGATCAAATTGCTAGGGCCTTCCCAACAAAATATGAGCAGCTTGCATCGGCACAACATCGCAAAGCAATTTGTCCTTATAATTACCGATTTTAAAACTGACGCGAACTTGCTTGGTTACCTTGATTGACCCGTAATCATTGAGCCAATGCAAATTGTAAGGCTCTAGATATTTGATTGTGGCCAATCCCAATTGTTTGACATTCGTGCAACTACCTCCATCGACGACCATAAACAAACACTTACCACTAACCAAACATCTCGTGTTGAAGAGATTGGTTTGTTGGCCTTCATCTAACTCAGGTTCCAGAGCCAGGGCTCCTAGGTTCATTCCAGACAAAAAGGGACCCTTTTCTGCCTCAATCTCCTCATCTAATTCTTCCTTAGACGAGCTGTCGACCTTCTTCCGTGGAACCTCCTCATCGCCTGAAACGTATTCACCGTCCCGCAAAACTAGCGTCTTCACATTCGGGCATTGATTCGCCTTATGCCCTCTACCATGGCATTTGAAGCACTGGATTGAACCACTAAAAGCTCCTGCTCGCTCGTAATTGCCTGGGGCTGTGTTTTGGTGGGTTATCTTGGCCGTTTCCAGCTTGTGTTGAGGCTGGACAGCCTCTGCAGGGCTCTCCGCAGTTTTTTTTGGAGCTCGAAAAACGTCTTCATATGGTGAGTTTTTGCTGCTTATCTATCTTAGCTGCGAGGTGAACCACGTCTTCAAGGTCAACAGAGGACCTGAGCTCGACCTTGTGTCGAATTTCTTGGTTCAAATCATGTAAGAAGCGTGCGATTGTAACTTCTCTATATTCACGCACGTATGCCCGGAGTAGGAGCAACTCTAGCTCTCTGAAATACTCCTTGGCACTTCGCGATCCCTGACGAGTGCCTTGCAACGAATCATGGAAATCGCGTAGGTAGTATGTTGGCACAAAGCGCTCTCTCATTATCCCGCGCAATTCTTCCCATGTAGCCACCAGATCCTGTAAGTTTCGTCGGCGACGGACTTGCACTTGCTCCCATCATTGGGCAGCGTAGTCCACAAACTCATACGTGACCATCGCCAACTTCTATTGTTCACGAAATTGGCCACATTGAAAGAAGAGGATGACCTTTCTTTCCCAATCCAAGTATGCTCAGCACTCATTGCTCCTTGAAACACTAGAATTGTCAATTTGATTCGTTGAGGAATCGTGGCTTCTGTTTCATGCTGTCTTCCTTGAAATTCCCGATTACGACGCCCGGGCTCAGGATTATGTACCACCAATTGCTGCTCTAGCTCCTCAAATCGAGCCCTGAGCTTGCGGTTATCTCATTCTCGACCCGCTTCTACATCCTGTTCTTGTTCTTTTCTGTCGCGACGAGTCTCTGCGTTTTGGGCCATCTCTAGTGTCGCCGGTGACAGAGCATCAAGCCTCTGCTCGAGCTTATTGAACTGTGCCTGGAACAAGGCACTCATTTGAGCTAAAAGCTCGACCACGTTCCCTTGTTCTGCCATAAAGGAAGGATCAGATTGACCCTCTGTTTTCAATGGGGCACTCTGTTCCTCTGTTCCCTTTTGCTGAAGAGCAGGGTCTTCCGAGACTAATCCCTTCGACCTCGTCCACGGCATCGCTCCGCCAACGTCGTTCTCCGTTCTGTCCATTGTGAAGAACCGAGGCTCTAATACCACTTGAAAACCCCCAACGAGGGTGTCGATTCTCGGCTCCAGGCATGAGCATGCAAGCCTTGAATTTCGTCGAAGAATTCCAACGATAAAGAAGAAAAATGGTTTGGATGGAAATCGATGTGCAGTCCTACACCTGGAGGAAGGCTCAACGATTATACGTCGCTGCTCGCCCACGATCAATGTGATTTTGATCGATACAAGAGCTCAATTCGAGCTTGGTTTTCTCGGCCAAACTCTTAACCAAACACAAAGCACGACACTTAGTTTTTAGGGTTTCAAT
Organism: Linum tenue; assembly: GCA_946122785.1. NCBI lineage: Eukaryota > Viridiplantae > Streptophyta > Magnoliopsida > Malpighiales > Linaceae > Linum > Linum tenue. The sequence goes on along the minus strand of CAMGYJ010000005.1, from coordinate 91,093,983 downwards.
TCTTTTGTTCATCATCTGCCCTTATTACAAGCCTTCGTAATGTTTAAATAGACCTTAAAACTATCCTAAACCCACAAGGAACTTCGAGCTAAACAAGGAAAACAAAGCAGTCCTAATACTAGTACAACATGGAAACTTAAAAGCAAGAAATCAAGCAGCCTTGAGACCATCTTCAACGCCCTCATTCGAGGCCTTTTTGTTGTGAACTCGATCACCCAATACCTTTCTTCTGTCCTAGGAAATACGTAGTTTCATGTGGCACGAAACTCCTCCCTTGAATCGGCACCATATTTCAGGGGTGAAGCTTCAAAGTAGCTATGCTGCCCACCGTTTGACACTTAGGCAATTCCTGTCAATTTTCCAGTGTTGAGCTACCATCTTGTCGAGGCTTGAAACTGTACTTCCAGGCTTCCCTTTGAGCCGCCAGCACCTCTAGCTTGTAGCGGAGAATCGCAAGTTTAAATCCATACCCTAACCTTCCATTTCCACCATTCCAATCGGCCTCACCAAGCTTCCAAAGTACCTTAGTCGAATACGTCAAATGCCTTAGCCACGATTTCTGCTTGTGCACAATGGTTGTGTTAGCTTGTTTATCAATGAATTCTGGCTTGGGAATGAAGTAAACCAGGATCGTATCAATACATCCCTAGTGGCAGAACCTTCTGTCGTGGACGAGTTCATCTATAGAGAGCTATGCATGGAGTTCTACTCTACCTTCATCCACGTGGTGCCCACCGGCAGACGCAATCCCTCATACATGGAGTTCATGATCGGGGGTCTGCCTGTCCTACCACATTTTCTCATTTTCTTCACCTGAAACACACAAGACTGATTACACTAGGCAATAATGGGTTTATAGCCATTCCGGGGTTGGTGAGCCCTAAGCTAGCGATAATATGCTCAAACATATCATAAAATCATCGCATTAAGCATAATAATGCAATATTTTCTCGCCAATTATCATGACTCATGAAACAAAAGATGCCACATGGGAGTTCCTTGAAGAATTCAAGCATGATGTCACACGAAGAAGACGTCACATTGTAAGTGTGTCGTATACAAGTAAGGATATAAATATAAGACAAAGGCTAGCGTACATGTGAGATATAATATATGTCTGCATTAACACCTATTACTTTAACCCCGATATATTTTGACGAATTATAATGATCATTTATTATTTTTAGATTAAAAGAATCTTTGAGTTTGAGTTTATAAAATGAAGTGGTGAAATCACCTATTAAAGTTTGTGGTACAAGCACCATGTCCCAAATTTTGATTAATTCATGGTCCAATCCAAAATTATGCTAGTCTCAACCATATATATCAGCTATCTATTAGCATTAACTATCATCTCCAAGCTTGGGAAAGCTATACCACGGGACTAAGTTGTCGTTTGCACTGACAAGATGTACGCAGGCATTGGTGAGAGACGGAAGCTTTTGAGTATAGTACACTATTGACTATCCTATCCTATGTGAACGGTGCATAGAGCGACCCATCTAAATTCCTCCAAAAAGGCTACCACTGTTTGCAAATTACGGCACAGCCTAAACTAGCATGGTAGAAGCTGATCATGTGTGGACAACGCACAGAGGATATAATGAGCCGACAAGCTGAGTGGATAAACATCACAGTCGGATAACAAAAGAACTTTCATCTTAACTTCCTCGTATGTGGTTGCAGATGCATTGTCGACTTCCTTACCATCCCTAAATATCTGCTAGAACGGCCAACGGAAGGACCGACCGTTAACGACCCATTAGAGCCCCACCACCACCGAAACTGGAAAAAGACTGCACTGGCCGACGAGGGGACTAGAAGAAGAAGAAGAGAATCAATCAAAACCAACCCGCCACCACCTACAATTCTGATTCGGATATCGACACACAAACGAAACGACTTCTTTCGGGATAAGGTAGATAGATAGGTATGGTAGGCTACATCCAATACGACAATGGATAAAAAGGACAACACCACATGACGATTTCAAAATAATTCTCAGCTCTCTCTTTTGCCCCCACCACCATCCATGATTCTACAATCACTGGTACCTGCGATAGCAGCTTCCTGTGACCAGATTCTGAACCACTCTGGTGAGTGGTAATCCAGAGAACCATATCCACGAAATGTAAGAAGTTCATTTTGCATGCTCAAACACTCGTGGCCACAGTACGGAGTTATGAGTTATCGACATGGTAATCCTGAAAGCAAACTGTTCTTTTATAGCTTACAGTAATATTTAGTAGTATAATAATGATGCTAGGCAATGGCACCAGGCACGGTGCCTGCTCAAGAACCTTTACAGCAAAAGGATGAAAAGTTAAAGCAAAACCAGAAAAGACCTTATATAAGAACTTAGCAATATTCTCTATGTAAGTCCATTCTTCAACGCATATATATGATAATAATGTATATGATATTAGTTTCTTTGGCTGGGGCAGAGCAATAAAACCAGCTGTCCGCTGCAAGCTGACTTCTATCATACCTAACCTCCACATAAACGGAAGGGTAGATAATGTTGCTAAAAGCTAACTTGTCTATATACCCTGCAAAAGCACCATCCATCTCCTAAAGTCAGTCTCACCATCTCATAGGAAGCAATTCTGGGAGTATTAAGATCGTCACCCAAAAAGGTTTCTTCCTTTCTGGATTTTGGGTTGAAAGATCGAAATCCACTACTATTTTTGGACCAGCAAACCAAAAGGGGCGTTTTCGTGAACCACATACCTAGTTGAGGTGAGCATATGGAAAAGTGGAGGCATAGGGTCTAGTCTAGTAATAGAGCGAACCTGCATCAACAAGAAACATTCCGAGCAACAAAACATTAGGAATACACCCGCGCGAATGACAAGTTAGTGACTCAGGTGGATAGGGGATCCATACCCTGCCACCAATTCCCTCTTGAAGCACCCCCGGAATCATCTTCAGTGCCATCTTTCTTGAACTGGACACACAGGCAGACAGGAAGCAAGCACAGCATAGTGAGCGAGTCTACCCATTTCAGATGATACAGACAGACAATACGAAAATAGTTTGCACTTTTCTACAAAGAAGGTAAAGAATTCCATAGGAAAGAAATGAATGATTCCCCTCCTGGCACCTCAATACACATTCCCATTGAAAACCTACCCAATAGTTCTCTTGAGGGCGAGTTAAAAAGGCATTAGTAAGCTCAACCAACCCAAAAGGAAGAATAGAATCTTATAAATTTGATGGGTACTACTTCCTATGCAGAGATCAATACTCACAGTTGAGTTGATATTAGTGCTCTGATTACTTTGCGGGTGATGATAAACATCCTGACCACCATAATAAATTGAAGAACTGAGGTGGCATGGCTGTACTCTCTGATCTTCATAAATAGAGCTCATATCTCTATATGATGTGTTCTGGTTATCACCTTCAAGGCTTCTCGCACTGTAATCTGCAGACAACAAAATCACACACCAATCCAATCCCTTCTTTCAGCACAAACGCCACTTTCCATCTTTAAACTATTCATTCATCTACTTTGTGGTTCAACATTCAAATTTAAGGCCAAACGAAAAGAAAAAAAAATATACAGACCTGGTGCTCCATGTTTTGCAGAAGAATCCTCCTTCCTCTCTGGGCGCAACGACTCCCTCCCCAGCACCTGAAATCACCCAAAATTTGGAAGCAAAATCTCAAGCATCAGCCCTCCATTAAGAGAAGCTGCGACAAACAGTAACTAACGTAAAGAATCCAAACAAGAACAAGAGCTCTATTGAATCATGTCAAGCTAATAGGCAACGTCAGGTTCCATCAATGATATCGGTTAAGATCCATACATAACAGAGGAATTATTACGTCATAATTTTTTTCTCTCTAACGCTCTTCTTCACACAATCTCTACAACGTGCCCGCTTCACAGAGAACCGAAATTCGAAATCCAACTCTGAATCTAGGGAAACCGAATTGAAAATCCAGATTCAGGACAGTAACTGACCCTAAACAGCCGATTAACAGAGAAAAGTTAACGCGGAAGAGGAACGTAGAGAGATTAACGTACAGGTTCGATTAATGAAAGATACCTTAGAGGACGGCGCAAATATGGAACCGAAAATCCCAGAGGAAGAAGATAACGAGGATTCCTTGGAGCCAAACAGCTCGGAGGTGAACGACGAAGAGGATGAAGACGATTGCGATCCCGGATGCTGCTTCTTTCCCTCCATTTTTTTTAATTACTTTTCAGTCCGTCGCCCCGCCTCGTAAAACCTCTTCTCGCCCTCGAAACCAACCGCGCGCGTCGTTCGGATAGGAACGAGTATAGACGGCTTCTTCCGAAACTCTGTCGGGAAAGAAATAGCTTGCCGCCGGCGGGAACGAAACGGAGAGAGGGAAAAAGGGGGCAGGAAACGGGAAGGGAAATGAAGAACAAAGGGGGAAGCAGGGGAAGGAAGGAGGAAGGAAGAACAGACGCGAGGGAGGGAGCGAAAGAAATATAGGAGGAGGAGAAGAGAGAAACAGACACGTGAAGATCGAGAGCGTTGTTGTAGAGGAAAAACAAAACCGTCGCTCCGCATTTATAATATAATAATAATAATAATAATAATAATAATAGGAAATGGAAATGGAAATGGAAATGGAAATGGAAATAGGAAAATAGATGCAAAATCTAGTAATTAACTTTGAATTCATTTTATTTTACATGTGAGATATGATTTTATCAGTCCACCATAAATGAATTTGATTCATAAAAGTGAACTATTATTGTGTATCATAGTTTAAATTTTTTGAGAGAACTATTATTTGGATCGAATGCTTAACTAGCAGCAGACAATTAGAACATAAATGTTATTAGTTCAAACAAATGAAATGGTGAGAGTGTTCCAACATCTTTATTTTAACATCGTACAACTTAAAATGATCGACCTATTGCAAAATCAATCTAAAAGTTAAAACACAATGATAGGGTCATCATTAGAAAGATCCTACCTTTTTTTCTACTCTTTATCTAGATCTTTAAAGGGTGGTTTACGATAATTATTTTGGATTTGTGCAAGATAATACTTTATTCATTAACATCATCGTACTTAAGATGATCGATCTAATGACAAAAGTTTTAGGATTTTAAGAAAATAACATTATGTCGTCTAGTGTAGCAAAGTCTAATCATTGATCGATCAAGAGTAATGAAAAATATAACGTCTTTTGTATCAAATATTTAAATCAAAACTTAGGTATAAATGCTATTACTTTCTATTGACTAAAGATAAATGAAGCATGTTAGTTCAAACATCTTCCCAATGCAAATGATCAATTAAAATGTATGAGGAAAATCATTATTTAATACTACTTCTAATAAATTGTGAAGTTGTTTGATCAATCAACAATGGAGGTTTAACTTCAAAAAAAACTGAAAGGGAACCATCAACTCCCTCTCTCTGTCCAGAACCAACACTGATCTCCGTGACATCCCACAAAAGTTGCTCCTTTACAATGTTGTCTATCGCCCTCCGGATCACAAATTGTCAAGAAAGGTGCTTCTTAGATCACTTCGAAATGGGGTTTCAATGTGTTGAGAAACGGGACAACAACTACAAGAAAGAACAGAATGCACAAGACACACAATTTTTATATGGAAAACCCAAATCAGGAAAACCCACAAGACCTTTGTCCAAACCACAACTTCACTATACTTTGGTGGGATTATAAGTCCTCTCTAGACTAGTTAGAGAATTACAAACACCTCATGAACAGCCTTCTTGGATCACCAATCAACAACCAACAACAATAGGTCTCACCAACATGGTGGATAACTAGAACAAGAACAAGAGCAAGATAAAGAGATATTTAGATGTACTAAAAACATATTCGTACACCTGTCCAGCAGCGATTCCCAATGAAATAGAGATCACCACGACGATCCCTCCGATCATATTGAAGCCCAACTAATTGCAACCCTGCTGTCTAAATTTCAAGATGATTTAACGATTCGATTTTCAGAATGCTCACTTGAACAGGCTGTCCTACTGCAGACACAAAAAAACTGCAACCTCCTGTTTCTCTCTACTCCTTACTTTCTTCTATCTTCTATCCTATCTTTTTCTCTTGATTCTCTGTCCACAAATGAAAGGCGGTATCCTCTTTCACTTTTTACTAGAAAATAAGATTCTCTATTTTAATAATAGAGGATCTTCTAGAAAGACTTCTGAACTCTCCAATTAGTCCAAGATAACCCAAACTCAAACTGGTTAGTCCAACCACCATATGAGTTGGACCAGCCCAACAAATCTCCCCGTCCAACTCATATGGGAGGTAGTACTAATCATGCTTCCTCATGACAGAAAATAAGTTTCTCACTTGGTAGAGATTTAGTCATCATGTCCGAACTATTGTCATTTGTATGCACTTTGTTGAGCTCCAACAACTTTTCTTCCAAAACATCACGAATCCAATGATATAGAACATCTATGTGTTTCGACCATGAGTGGAAAGTAGGATTCTTGCAAAGATGAATTGCACTTTGACTATCACAATAGAGCACATACCTCTTGCTTGATGCACAACTCTTGAAGAAACTTCTTCAACCATAGCATCTATTTGCAAGCTTTTGTCATGGCTATGTCCTCGGCTTTCGTTGTTGATAATGCAACACATTTTTTCAATTTAGATTGCCATGAAACTGCAGCACCTGCAAAAGTCATTATGTACCTAGAGGCCGACTTTCTAGAGTCCACATCACCTGCCATATTAGCATCGGTATATCCATCAAGTATGGTCTTGGCATTTCCAAAACACATACACACTCTAGAAGTACCTCTTAGATAGCGAAGAATCCACTGCACTTCTCTCCAATGTTCTTTCCGCGGATTGGAAAGAAACCGACTAACAATCCCAAGTGCATGAGCAATATCCAACCTTGTGCAAACCATGACGTACATTGTGAGAACCACGGATCTAGGCGTGCGAATTAGGGATTAAACGAACTAGGGATTGGGAATTTAGGTGAGGAAGAAGGGGAATTTGGGGATGAGAGAGAGAGCAGAATCGGTTCCCGGGATGGGAGCCGCCGAGTTGAGAGGAAGAGGAAGGGGGTTCGGCTAGGGTGAGTTGAGAGAGAGAGAGTTGGGAACAATTCTGTATTATTGCTTGCCCTTGACCTAACATAACATCATATTTATATAACCTGACTAATTACTGTTTACTACCCGAATAATTAACCTAACCGAATAAACCCCCATAATTCACCTATCCGACAATATCTGAATAATACGAAATAACAAATAGACTCTCAACAATTATGTTTCTCACAATCCATCCCCCTTGAAACCCACCTTGCCCTCAAGGTGGGCCATGGGTCTTGCCCTCTTCTTTCTTGTCTTCTCCCTCGACGCCCTTCTCCATTTCTTCGCCTTCATCCTCCCAATTCCCGACTAGCAGCATCAAGTGACTCTTGGCGCACTGGTGGCCCACAGTATACCTCTCATCACAGTTGAAACAACGCCCATCCCGGCGTTTCTGGTCCATCTCCGCCTGAGTCAGCCTCACGAACCCTCGCGGTGGTGCTCTGGCCGGGAACCGTGGCCCGGCAGTGGTTCCGGTCGCCGGAGGGCTTGCTGCCGCCGCCGGTGCTCCCGCCCCGGTACCAGCTCCGCCACCTACTCCTCCACTGGCCCTCTGTATCCTGCCCACAGAGGTCCTCCAGCTTGCTAGCTCCTCTTCCTTCCGCCCTGCAATTCTAAAAGCCACCCGGAGAGACTCCGGCTCAAAGACCTTGACCGCTGTGGCCAGCTCGGGCCTCAGGCCCGCCATGCACAGCCCCACCAGAGTTTCTTCGGTCATCTCCTTGCATTGGTTTCCCAGCTTCAAGAACTCCGCTCTATACTCCGCTACCGACCCGGTCTGTTTGAGCTTGGCCAGTTGCTCCGGGGCCCAGCCTTCTGCCCTTCCGAACTGATATCGGAGCTCATCCTGAAACCGAGCCCACGAAATCCTCTCACCTGCTGCTGCGTACGCCCGCTCAGTCCACTCCCACCACTGGAGGGCATCCCCCTCCAAGTAAAAGGACGCCAGATGCGCCTTCCTTTCCTCCCTGATCGGATGGTTCCTAAACCACCTCTCAGCCGCATACAACCACAGCCCCACATCGCCAGTGCCATCAAACTTCGGAAACTCAATGACTGGCGGTTTAGCCCTAAACACCAGCTCATCCTCATAGTCATACAGAGGATTGCTGTACCCGTACCTGTTACCGCCGGTCGGCTGCATCGAATGGCCCGACCCAGGATGTCGGTATTCTGGCCCCGCGTTCTGCATCTCTGAGTAGGCCCAGTCGGCCATCTCATGCTGGTACACCTCTCCTCCCCCAGCCTTCGTTCCGGATCCCTGACCCTCCTCCAACCGGCGTCCCGGTCGTGCCCCCTCGGCCCGTGGAGTGCCCCATGGCGGATAACCAGCCTCGGGGCCCTGTCTGTCGCGCCTGGGCCCTCCTCCTGGTCCGTACCTGCTGCTGCCCATCGGCCCGCGCCCCGGTTCCACCCGGTTCGACCCGGTCCGGCCGGGTTCGGCCCCGCCCGACTCGGTCCGACCGATCCCGGTCCGACCGTGACTGGTTCGGCCGGCCAACAACCCAACCGGTCTTCCGGTTTGGTCCAGCATGGGCTCACTCACCAGGTTCTGGTTGGGCCCATTGGGCCCCGGGCCCATCTCCCACTCCTCCTGATCCGCGAAGCTCATCTCCTCATAGTCCGGGCCCAATTCCTCGAACTCCACCACCTTCTTCTGCCTGCGGGCCTCCGCAATGTCGTGGGCTGACGGAGCCGGAAGCAGACCTGGCCCACTGAAGACTGGTGCGGAACCAGATTCCCGGCCCGCTCCTCCTGCTGGTCTGGGCCCGCCGGGATAGCCGCCCCCACGACCCCCTGGGCCCGGTGGCCGCGCCGCCCTTGAGCCCCCACCGCCGACCATCTCGCCCGGCGCCGCGGCCTCCCTGCCGCCGAGAGCGCCTGGCGGCTTAGCCGCCGCCGCCGCAGCCAGCGCGCCGCCCGCCTCCCCTTCCACGGCGCTGCCCGCGCCTCCAGCCGCGCCGCCTCCAGCCGCGCCTCCCGCCGCGCCGCCTCCCGCGCCCACCGTCGCTCCTGGCGGGGCGGCCTCCTTCCTCTCGGCGGCCAATGATACCGCCGCCGCCATCTTCTCCACAGCCTCAGGTCGGTTTCCCGGGTTTGGCTCCTTGCCCTGAAACACACCGATCAAAACCTGAGTCATGGTGTCCGCCAGAGCCTTGCACAGCTTCTCAGTCATGGCCGTGCCCATCTCCTCAATCGAGGAAGTAATTCGCTCTCCCAGCGCCTCTATGGCCTCGGTCGAATTCCGGGAAGCAGCAGCTGCTCGCTCTGTGGACGCCGTTAAGCTCTCCAACGTGGTTACGACCGCGTCGTACTTGTTATGCGTGATGTCCTTCACAGTCACGATCTCCTGGCCCTGTCTCTGCTGTTGCGGTTTGTCCGTGTTCGACATCTTGCTTCTTGCAGCTCAGTAATCAGCACGCCAGCCAGGCTCTGATACCAATTGTGAGAACCACGGATCTAGGCGTGCGAATTAGGGATTAAACGAACTAGGGATTGGGAATTTAGGTGAGGAAGAAGGGGAATTTGGGGATGAGAGAGAGAGCAGAATCGGTTCCCGGGATGGGAGCCGCCGAGTTGAGAGGAAGAGGAAGGGGGTTCGGCTAGGGTGAGTTGAGAGAGAGAGAGTTGGGAACAATTCTGTATTATTGCTTGCCCTTGACCTAACATAACATCATATTTATATAACCTGACTAATTACTGTTTACTACCCGAATAATTAACCTAACCGAATAAACCCCCATAATTCACCTATCCGACAATATCTGAATAATACGAAATAACAAATAGACTCTCAACAATTATGTTTCTCACATACATCAAGCTCCCAACAGCTGATGCATAAGGCACATTCTTCATTGCTTCTTTCTCTTCCTCATTTGTAGGACAATGCTTCGAACTTAATTTGAAATGTCCTCCAAGTGGAGTACTAACTGCCTTAGCCTTGCTCAATATACCTTTCTTGAAACAACCAAAATCTTCCTTTCCTTTGATCCCTAGAATTTGTTTCGCCGGTCCTAAGTCCTTCATGGAAAAGGATTTACTCAACTTCTTTTTCAATCTATCAATCTCTCCAACATTCTGAACCACGATCAACATGTCATCCACGTAAAACAGGAGAATAATGAAAATCTTTTTCAGCAAAGTATTTCACAAACACACAATGATTGGAGGTAGTTCTTTCATACTCGTGGTTGACCATGAATGAGTCAAATTTCTTGTATCATTGTCTTGGTGCTTGATTTAACCCGTATAGGCTCTTTCTCAATTTGCATACCAGATTTTCTTTGCATTTAACCTCGAACCCTTCCGGCTGATCCATGTATATTTTTTCCTCTAAGTCACCATGAAGAAATGTCTTCTTCACATCGACTTGTTCAACTTCCAACTCCAAACTTGTAGCCAACCCAAGCACAACTCGGATAAATAACATCTTCACCACGAGAGAGAAGATTTCTTCAAAATCAACATCTTTCTTTTGGTTAAAACTCTTCACCACTAGTCGCGCCCTATACCGAGGCTTTGATCTAGTTTCCTCCTTCTTTAACTTGTAGACCCACTTGTTCTTAAGTAATCTTTCTTCCTTTGGGTAGCTTCACCAAATCATAGGTGTGATTCTCTTGCAAAGATTTCATCTCTTCTTGCATTGCTTCATTCCAATCCTCCTTGTCTTCATGATCCATGGCTTCTTGATAGTATTTGGGTTCACCCCCGTCAGTCAACAATAGGTATTCATGAGGGGAGTACCATGTAGAAGCTTTGCGATCTCTTGTTGACCATCTTGGTTGAGGTAGAGTTTACTCTTCTTCAACTTGTTCTTCTTGCTCCAAATGCTCTTCTCGTTGCACTTCTTGATCTAGTGCACCTCGGGGCTCATCATGCACTACTTCCTCATCATTTTCATGCAATTGGGATGGAGATATAAACTCCAAATTGACCGTATCAGCTGCTGTATTTTTCTTCTTTTCACCCCTTTTGACATTTTCACTTGGCTCATCTTCAAGAAAAATCACATCCCGGCTCCGAATAATTTTTCTTTCAATTTGCTGGTGCAAGCATTGAGTAATCGAGATTCGTCCTAGGCCTTTAGAGGGATTGAGATCGAGAATTGAGAAGAGAGGGACATTGGTTTCTTAATACTTCTTATTATTCATTGATTATCCGAATGGACAACAAGTACATATATATATATATATATAGCAAAGACGTAACCCAGTCCTAATCCTAGTCGAACACCAAACCCAAGGCCACCCATTACTTGGCCCTTACTCCACAAAAACCTCTCACCCTTTTCCTGCGTAAAGTAGTAATTGACTACTAGAAAACCTACTAATTAACATAGACTTCTAATAATACGACTAATATAAACCCCCTTAACCCAACCCGATTACTTAATAATAATAATTATTATAAACGTCATAAAGTTATAATGCAACAATCCTCCCCTTCGAAAAACTCCGTCCCCGAAGTTCAAACGACGTCTCAACCCGGATCGATGAAAAAGTTGTTGATGATAGCGAAGAGAACGGATGTTCGTTGATGTCGAACTCCTTTACGGAACTTCCAATTAGCCCGGGCACTCAAACAATTCCAACATCGAAATCCCCTACATACGCAATCCTCATATCGAGAGCGAGTGGATGGGTTACTCCAACAAAATCAACTCCATCAATTGCCAACGAGAAGCTAGGACATTCCTCTTCCAAACCGACTCTTCCATGCTTCCTTCCCATGCATTACATTCACACGTACCCTTGCAAAAGGAAATTCCATTTCCATGCAAATTGATTCTCCAAGCAACCCACCTGTAGAACCAATCCTCCACTCCTCATCCTCTATCGTCATGTCCTTAGGGTCTCCGGACGTCCACAACCTTTCAAACAAGTTTGAGAAGGCTCCACCCGTTACCGCAATAGAGTCGTCCCCAATGCCCGGCGAGTCCAACTCGTATAGGAGAGTCCCAGTTAGGCCTCCCGTAGATGGTTCGATACAGCCGTGAACCAAGTATCTGCCTCCCGTGACGTCTTAGAGCTCGCCACCATCTTCCACCTACTTCTTTCTTGCTTTCCAATTTGTCGAATAATAATTTATAAAGGTGGACTGCTTACCTTGATCGAAACTCTCCTCAATCCCGGTGTTGGTGAATGAGAATAGGGGTCTTACTTTGCTAGTGCAATCCATGCTTCATCGTCAAGAGGGGAAAGAGACTCCTCCTCACACCGATGTTGAACGACGCAACTTGGCGGAATATGAGCAGTAATTCCCTTCTATTCGACCTCAGTGATGGCGGCCACATCATCAACGTCATGAGCCATATCCTGCAATGTGGGAGAGGGATCGAGGGTTTGACCGAAGGATTCATATGGTGGTGGTAATCAAATCTGGGGATGAACGAATTCCCCTTTTTCCTCTTCTCCCCTTAAGCCCAATTAATGGTGATGAACGAAATAAATGCAATTTCCTTTTTTTTTGTTTGTTTTTGGTTGTTTATTTTATTATTAGATAAATAAATGAAACATGAAAATATTTTGAATTTATTTATTTATTTATCGCTGACTTGGCAGTGAGCTAGATTGTTGACCGTCCAAATTGACGGTCAAAATACGCGTCCGGTCAAACTAGATTATATGGCGTATAGTTGAATGCAGGATGTTAATTTCTGAAATCACGGGCCAAAGTTGATCATATGGTTATAGTTCGGGCCAGAATAAGGTATTAACCCTAATTGTTACTGATATATGCATTTGTTTCTCCATTAAAATTTATTATAATATATTTATTTTGATTTAATCAGAGAATGATATCAAGTTTGATATATTTTGAAATAAAAATTGAAGCATACCATAGAGGGAAAAGATGTCTGAACATAAGATTATATCAGGGTGGTGCGAATGTGTAATATGGTCGTAGGAATATATCACAATGTGGAATGACTATATACACAATATAGGAATATACTAACCACCATCTACCCTAGTCTACCTATTTACCACTACGGTACATGGTGGTAAATGATGGTATATTTGGTCCACTTTTGTAAATCACGATGAACTTGTTCATTATATGCAAAATTTTCAAAATTTACGTTAAAAATAAAGATGCTAGTCCGAAAATCTTTCATAAAAATAAATCACGATGAACTTGTACATACTGATAATGATAAAGGGAGGTAACAAGTGGTAACATGTAGTCCGAAAATCTTTTATATAAATATCAAAAATATCTTAAATGTGAGTATAATTTTGTAAATCACAATGACCCATTCATTTTATACAAAAAATTAAAAATTCGAGTTAAACAAAGGAAATATAAGTCGATTAATAAATGTGCATAAAAATGTCTTTTAGTCTCACTTTTGAGATTCGACCCCACTAAAAATCAAGGGTCATATATGGTTATGCACAAATGCATAAGAGAATACACATCAACGGTATTTGCTTATTTGCAAATCTGATTACACCTAAATTAGTGTTATTTAACCCTCATATCAAGATTTGCTTCATGCCAATTCATGTGCATAATTGCTTAAACATCATCGATTGCATACCTATTTCGTTTCTATGTGAATTCGATGTGAATTTAAGGTGTATTAGACAATATAAGCGAATTAGGTACAAAACAATGTCACAAGTGTAGCAAAGGGACAGGAAGCTGAAGATCGTGGCCTAGAACCGAAGATCACGGTCGGGAACGTAGACTGCGAACTCAAGCTAAAGATCGCCGTCTGCAAGCCCATGATCGCGGCCACAAATTGGAGGGGTCAAGGCGTGAACTTTGCGAGGAAGGAGCCAGTGAGAAACATAGAGTTTCCCCAGTCGAATCAAGGCCACAACGCTATTTGATCGCGAGGAAGATCGCGGCCACGACCGCGAAGTCAGCATGCGATCTCCTCATTTCTGAAGGCCAAGACGACAACGTTTCAAGTTCGCGACCTCGCTTATGAAGATCACCACCGCGATCTCTATGCTTCTAGCCGCGAACTTCTCCGTCCTTAGATTGCCTATAAATAGAAGACTCCTTTCCCCCTTTTAGATGGGCTGATTTTGAGAGAAATTTCTGGTTTCAGAGAGAGAAGAGGGAGAAGCTGAAGGAAGGAGAAGGAGTTAGAAGAGATGGAGCATCTTCCTCAACCCAAGTCTTCTTGAATTTCTTCTATGTTTCTTCTTCCCTCCTTTATGGAGTATTCCTCTAAGGTACTAGGGGTTCTAAATCTCAAACCCTAATTTTAGGATTTATTATGTATGTATGAATATTTTATGGTTTGAATGAATGAATGTCTTTATCTAGTGGATTCTATTGCTATTCTATCCTTGATTGTGTTTGGCTAAGTCACCCTAATCTTCTCTATTAGCCTACTTTATACTTCTACGTTGGGTATGGAGTTCAAAGGTTAGACAGGTATGCGCCATCAAGCAAATCAAGATAGATGTATGAATAGGGACCTATGGTGGTCGAGGCGACCGTTAGCCTTCCTAGATAGAACCCGGGATGAAACCTCGGTGTGGAGGGTGGATAGTGTCATTTGAAATGAGCCATGAGATTAATGCCCCAGATACGATAGCCTAGACCAAGTTGACTACATATGGGTTTAGGGGAGGAGTACGCGAAGGCGTATGGATAACCAGGAAAGCCACGAAAAAGAGCTCACTCACCACATTCGATAACCCTAAGAATCTATACATGCATAGTAACCCTAATTAAGCTAGGGGGAGGATTAGTTCCCCGAAGTACCTGCTTTGAGCTTCTATCAATCTCTAGCCTAGTTATTTCCTCAATTCCTCCACTCAAACCTCCAAAACGATTAACTAATTAGCAACTAAGTGGGAAGTAGGCTAGGGTAACAGGACTTTAGTAAAATACGACCTTGATGACCATTAAACGACAATGCAATCTTAGGTTAAACTGGGCTTAGGATGGGGTAGCTATTGACACATGTTAACAATTGACAATAATCTGCACGAAGCTCTTCGTTCGAAGCCTTCAAGGTAAGCATTTCATCATCCAATCTCTTGTTTTTGTAGAAGAACATACATATTTTCATGTGGCACAAGCTCCTGGTTCGAATCTCAACCATTCTTCTCGAATAAGGCTCCAAAGTAAGCTTCATGAACACGTTTCCACACTTAGTCATATTCAGATAGTTTCCCGATTTTGAGGTAGCATATTGAGAGCTTTGGTACATGGCTTTAATGATTTGTTCCTGATCGTCAAAGCCTTCAGGCTTGTAAATCAACACTTGAACTTCAAATCCAGCTATTCTCCTTGAATTTCCATCGAGCCAATGGTGAGGAATGACCCTGCAAAGTAGACACCCTGAAACACATAAAACACTTAAAACAATTTTCAGTTTTCTTCTTCCCATTTGAACTTGCAACTTCAACAATCAATGGACTTGAATTGCAAGCAATTTGAAATCATATCACCCCCGACCAGTTTTGTTAAATCCTCGACTGAGGATCTAAGACCAGGGATCGGGGATGGTAAGTGAATTTAACTTTTTTTTTTTAGGATTCTTTTTCCTTTTTCGGGTTTTTTATTAGATTTATTTTTTAGACCTATGTAAAGGGTTTTAAACACGAATTTCGAGACTTAGGGATTGAAGAATGTTCTATATCAATCGATTTTTCCCCTTGATTGTGGTCGAGATTCTACCCTTATATTGATATAGCCTTCCCACAGGTATGAGATTGCACTTCAATTTTGCCTTGTTCCTATCTTATTCTTGTTATTACCTACGTGACTTCGATAACTAAGGGTTTCGGTTCCTCGCTCTTATCATAAGGTACGAGACTCACTAAAGTGGTGACTAGCTAAATGGTCATGCAACTAGCCCCCTCCTAGTACGATCCGCTAACCCAATCTCACTTTGATCAGGTTCACGATAGTAGGGTCACACACATATCGCTGTAGCATTTCCTAGGAGGGCTTCCCGATTGGCAGGGAACGGTCACCTCGTCCAGCAATAGGGCCCTTAAGTTATTCATCTACTCCTAACTAGCTAAGGCGCTTATTCATGTAAATAATTCAAAACTCTCTAGCATCCCTTGGTGGCTGCTTCTGTAGTTCGCGCTCATGGCTCCAATATCCGCGACCATGATCTCGGCACTAGAGGCCGCGATCTATGTGCTTAGATCACACCCTCTCTTACCAGTCATGATCTCCTTGCTCTTGGTCAAGATCTCTCATTTTTTCACATAATTCTACACTTGTGGCACCTTTTCGTTCCTAAAATGTTTGTTTCATCTAAAACATCCTAAAATGACAATATTCTTTTCGAGGAACAAAATAAGGATGTATTTGTTGACATATCAACCAATGAGACCACGAAATGACTCAAGACGATCTTAAATATAAAAGTTAAATTACACCATTTTGGCTGGTTTCACGAACGAATAATCAAAAAGTGCATACCGAAAAATATGGCTATCGCGAGTTATTGGTTTGTTCATAGTAGGGTTCATGCCCAGGCGAGAGAAGGAGTTTACTCCATAGAGAGATTGAGAGGAAATCAGCTTCAGATGTAGAAATCATCATGTAGAGTATGGAGTTGAGCTTCTGGTTGTCAATCAGTGCTTTTTCAGGATTCAATCAAGCTCCAATGGTGTCAAAACTCAATCTAGGTCACCTTGGAGGATGGGTTCGTCCCTTTATCTCTCTAACTCTCTATTTTCTGCTCTGAAACTCAGATCCCTTCTCCAAAAACATGAAATTGGGTTAGAACCCAGATTTGCCCGATTACACGGCCAGTGCACGGCATTGTGAAATCCCGTGTTTGCCCATGTAACTCCCAAAACGCCGCGTTCCAATTAGTTGTTTGTGGGGACGGCTAGACGCACGATCGTGTGGAATTTAGTCGTGCCTGTGTAATGCCCCTAGAAAACCCGCATAGCATAGGAGTGCCCTCGCACGGCCAGTATGACCCCTGGTAGAGTGGTCCCAGTGGCACGGCCATAAAGCACGGCCGCGTAAAATCATGAGCATGCCATGCAAATTCCTCAGCTTTCCGTCGAACGTCCTAACTTCGCCCAATCGACCCCGAACTCCTGCCCAAGCCTTCATTCACGTACTAGGACCTGAAATGTCACTTACCAAGTCAGAATCAAGGCAAGCTTACAAAAGTTTCCAGTCAAAACAATTTTGGGGACATGACACCTGGCACAAAACACATTGATCTCAACAAACATCTAGCACCAACACACGAACGACAACAACAACAACCGCAATGGCCATTCAGATGACAACCGACTGCAGCAAAATTATGCAGAAGAAGAATCCACCTAGTAACCAAAGTTTGATAGGTCTCATGTACTCACGCACCACAGTCAACCATGCATAGAATTCATGCCACCAGAATAAAAAACTGACCAATCAAGGCCCTCACGGGGATATATAATACAAAAATTGAATCACTCACTCTCGAGCAGTGGAGTCAGGACAAAATTTGATGCAAGATGTGTGCATATTCTTACTCTCAATCCCTAACGTCTCTTCACCATGACGGCAGCCTCTAAATGCTATAGTTCACGTATCCTGTGTCACCACTAACTTGTCCGGAGGTCTTAGACACGGGTTCAGATGACTGGCTAGGATCTTTGACATGGGGGAAAGGCCTTTTAGGTTGTGGTATAAATCAGTGCACAGGTTCCACAATTCTAAACCACAACAACACATTCAATCTAACAGTCATCTTTCCCTACTATCACTGCATTGATCAATTCAATTTTTTTTTAACACAACAATATAGGAGGTAAAAGATTATGAAAGTGTTCAAAGCCAAACTACTAAGAGACACTAATTAGTGAGCATTTTCACTTCTTTTATGGAGGCTCACCTTTATTTTTTTTTTCTAGAGCCACAAACTTTGCCACATTTTCCAATTTAACGCCTATGCTCAACCTTTAAGAACTACCTCCTTCGTTAATTTCCACAGACAACAGAGATATAAAGCACAAATCACTCTATGGATCCTCTAAAGAGTCAACAAGGGCGATCTATACTATAGACAAAGAAAACAGTCACACGGCTCAAAGGGGCTGACTAGGGGGTATGACACAATAGGACAAACAATTTGGTCATGGGCTATTCCTATGCCTCCATCATCCTAATTTGTGGCAACGAGAATGGTACACATCATGGAAGAAGGAAACGAGCAGGCTCAAATCTCACATGGCTGCCTACATGTTCTATTTCTCATTCTGGTTTCCTAAACTAGATGCATAGAAGACTGTACAAAGTGTGTAGGAGATCCATGTCACACGTTGGTTCACAAATGAAAGACAAACTGAACCCCTACAAAATTTTACTGCAGTTCTTAGTCATTGTCACAGTCATCTCAGTCACAAACAAGCCATTCATGCATCAATACTAACCATCATCAGAGATCGCAAAACAAGCAAGTGCCAATATGCTCACGCATGGGAAAAAAACACTGCTTGGAGCCTCAAAATTTTAATTTGGACAGTGGACTGGGCTCCAAGAACATACATAGCAAGCCCGATAAACACAAAACACCGTCACACTTAAGATCGACATTTCCCTCAATGGAGCAGAGGAGATAGATTAGAGGGAAACGATGTTAGTGGGAAAAGGATGATAGTAGGCACGGACTGGAGCGAGGACCGTTCATTAGAAACATTGGGCTGGAAGAGGGACCTGTCAATGCAAGAGAGGGTCTCAGAAACAACCACTAGAACACTGTTTGTTAGGGATAATTGTCCTCCCAAATGGTTACACAAAGAAAATTAAAATGAAACCAAACACACAAATGACGCAATTAAGGCTCCACAAACACATTGAGAAAACAGAACACTAAAGACACAAAAGAACAATAGAAGGAGTAACGAGTACAGCTTACTCGTCGACGGTGATGTCGAAATTGATGTTCCTCATGCAGTAATCGTCACTCGGCGGAGGTGGGGATGGTGATAATGGTGAATCATCCCATGGGGTCTGCCAGGGTCGCCCAAGACCTGCTCAAGCAGGTACTACTGAACCTTCTGCATCCTGCGGGCCCGAGCACGCGCACGCTCGATATGAGCAAGGGTGACACCTAGCTGAGCATCCATGTGGTCAAGGCGCTCAACATAGGCAGCCATGCAAGAGGTGTACTCCGCGTGATGGGCATCGTACTACTGCTAGAAGCGGACTTGATGGTCCATGATCTGCTGGTTTTGGATACCGAGCTGCTGGAACTAGAGACCCATCTGCTCAAACTGTTGGGAGAAGTAATCCTGGGACGGGACAGAGGAACTGCTACCCCCATACTCAAAGGTACTATGGTGGAAGGTCTAGTGGGTAGCAGCGTCGTCCCCAGTCTCAGGCTCGACATCCTAATCAACCTCAATTGGGTCAGGGACGGCCGGTATGAGTAGCCCCTCGACCCACTTGACTCTGCGTGACTCCCACAGTAGCCGCATCTTGGAAACTGTGTCCTCCCTAAATGACCACGTGCCGCCATGCTCGGTGCAATCCTGGTATTCAATCTGAAGGTGGGCGGCCAACACAGTGATAAGTGGAGTGTAGTGAAGATTCCCTAGAGTCACGGCACTCTTGGCGAAAGTCTTCGCCAAAACGGATACCAAGTGAAGATTATGGTGGGTGGTGAAAATCGAATGCATGAAGTACAAGGACCGCTTTGTCAGGGTGCTAGCACTCTCGATACTCGGAGCATGGGACTTAGTCAACAGGTGGAGTAGACGATACTCGGTTTGCAGAGTGTTGGCCTTCGTCTGACCGGCGGTGAAACCCTCAGTGGCGGTGTCGTAGGGTGGCTGAGCAAGTTGGCGGTAGAAGGTCTGGAAAGTGGCACCGGGCGGGTTGGCGACCTCGACGTCGAAGCTATGAGTGTATTCGGGCACGAGGTCGAAGGCAGCGGCAAACTCGTGGTAGCTCATGGAGTGGTAATCTCCGCCCAATATGAATTTGATAGCCTCAGTGTCCTTCCAATCAGTGGTCGCGGTGTGCACAAAGGTGGAGTAAAATTCGATCACCAACTCATAATACACCTTATCGTGCCGGGCCAACATGTGGCACCACATCCGGTTGCGAGCAACAGAATCATAGTAGTTGATGGTCTATAATGCTCTCTTGCTCTAAAATTGGTACTAGCCAAACTTAGCCTTCAAGACGTGCTTAAATTGGGCTTTGTGCGGCCCCGACTTAAGATCTTGAATGAACCTGTGCTTGAGGTTGGGCTTCGACATGATCCTGCAAGAAAATGAACCAAAGCGGAGTCAAGACAAACAGTCAAGTGAAGGTTAGCACACCCCCACACTTGATTACAAGCACACCCAAACCATGGTGCCATCCATAGTTCCTGAGGTAAAAACTCAATCAAAGAAGCACAAGCAAGAAGGGGTGTCATCAAACACGAAAGTAGGCAACATGAGGTTCACAACCATAACAAGCACACCATCAGATCACATCATTTAGGGCACCAACCAGCCCCCACAAAGGGTATGAGAAAAACATGCATTTTATCGAACACCTTGCGTGTGTGAACAAAACAAGCATATAATTAAGGTATTCAAGCACACAAGAGCCCAATCAAGCAAGAGAAACATGCCACAATATGTTCAACACCTAAACCAAGCCTTCCCCTCGGTCAATTTCTACAAAATCATGCAATTCAATCTGATTCCCTACCTGAACACCCAATTCTCCACAATTCACAAGTTAAAGAGCAAAATCCAACCTGGAGACTCAAGTAGAGGTGTAGGGGTAGATGAGGAGAAGGCAAGGGAAGCAACAAGACGCCAAAAATCTGTCCGGAAATTGCTCGTCGGAGTATCGCCGGAAATCTCCTCCTGTGACACAAAATCGGCCGAAATCGCTCCAAAATGAAGGGAGAGGGTGGAGAGGTGGAGGAGGGAATGGGTCTGGGATTGGTTTCCCAAAGAGAGACTGAAAACGGCAGGAAAATCGACCAAGAGATCGGAAAATTGCAATTTTTCGGTGTGGGGGTGGGGGGGAGGATTCTGGCGAGAAGGTGTTAAAAATGGGTTCGCATGGGCAGGCCGTATGGCCATGCGGACTCAAAAGCTTCCCATGCGCGGCCAAGGATTCTGCACGGGAAACCCGAGGATTTCCGTCGGTCGTGTAGGTACCTCTTTTGCCCGTGTGTGTTTTCCAAAGACTATGCATGGAAAAGTATGAAAATTACGCGGCCATACGCTTCTGTGGCGTGGCCGTGCAGAACCCCTGCAACCCCAGTATTGACGATTTATCACAAAAACGAGGCATTCAGCTACTTCGACACACACAACACGACTCAAAGACTAAAAATTAAAAGAAAAAGGGAAAGAAATGTAAACCATGGTGGGGTTGCCTCCCCACAAGCGCTTTCTTTTATTTCCTTAGGTAGACACAGCTAACGGAACTAAGGGTCCGCGAGTTCAACCACCAACTCTGCGGGTTCGACATCGCCTCCCAGATACAGCTTGAGGTGGTGTCCATAAGAAAACACCTGCGTGGCCGTGAACGGTCTCGACCATATGAAGTGGAGCTTTCCATGTTATAAAGAAGAACTCGATTGCCAATGTGAAACTCCTTTGGGGCCCTCAATCGAGCGTCATGGAGACACTTTGTTCGCTCTTTGTACAGCTTGGTGTTCTCGTATGCATGGTAACGCCATTCCTCCAGCTTCCACATCTACATCTTGCGTTAAACATCTGCAAGGCTCACATCCAAGTTTAGAAGCTAAAGGGCCAAAAGGCCTTGTGGCAAGTGACATGGCTTTCCATAGACGAGTCGATAGGGAGAGGTACCAATCGCCATCTTGTAGGCAGTCATATATGCAGCTGCTTAAGAAACCGAAAAACACATCTGGCATCATTGGTGGGCAAAGCCTGTGCTTCAGCCCAGCTAGAGACGTAATCAACAACAACTAGGATGTACAAATTACCAAAAGATGAAGGGAATGGGCCGATGAAATCGATACCCCAGACATTAAAAATTTCACAAATAACAAACAAATTATGGGGCATCTCATTTCAGGTAGAAATGTTACCTGACCTCTGGCATCGATTACACCAGCGTGCGAAGGCGTCAGCGTCTTTGAAGAGCGATTGCCAGTAAAAGCCCGACTGTAGCACCTTCCTCTCCGTGCGGTTACCACCATGGTGCCCACTAGTAGGTCCTTCATGGCAATGGCAATGAGATAGAATGCCCTCCATCTCATTATCCATGACACATCGACGGATGAGTTCGTCGGCTCCGATCCAAAAAAGATGTGCATCGTCCCAGAAGTAGTGCTTCAGGTTGGAGAAAATTTTTCTCTTCGCATGAGTCGTCATTCCCTTGGGCAACTGTTGGCCAACAAGATAGTTTCGTGAAGTTCGAGAACCAAGGGGTGACACTCTCCACCATAAACATCATCATCCAGAGCGTGTTAAGGATGGGTTTCGCATCCCTCGGGAGGTCAAACAAAAAGGGGAAGAGCGTTGGCAAAATTGCTTGATCGGGCAGTTCGTTGGAGCTCAACCCAAGGTGGCGCAGTTGCAGACGTGGGCTACCTCAATTTGGGGAAGAGATGGGACTGTCCGGGTGTCCAAATTTGGGCCTCGATTGTTCATTTTCCAGTTTCCTTCGGCTTCAACCAGCAGGTGGGTGTTCAAATCAGGACCATGGCATTATCAAGGAAATCAGCTCTATCTCAGGAAGTGGGCGCCAGGGATACATCCAGTTGCTCCTCAGGTAGAATCTCTTCCTATCTGGGTTGACATTTGGGGTATTCCTCTGGAGTACCACTCGGTGGAAGGGTTGGAATGGGTTGCTAGCACGGTTGGCCCTCCTCTCTGGATGGATAAAACCACAAGGGTGGGGGGGCAGCTGGGATATGCCAAAGTATGTGTTGATCTTGCTGCGGATTGTGGCTTCCCCTCCTCGATCCGTCTTTACCCTGATGAGGATCCAAGTTTTGCTGTGGAAGTAGAATATCTGAATTTACCTAGGGTCTGTCCAGTCTGTGCTGTTTATGGTCATGATTGCAATGCTTTGGCTCGAAGCAATAAGAAGTGGGTAGTAAAGCAGAAGGTTCAGTCTAATATTGTGACAGATTCGGGGGCTGCTCTTGTTGTTTCTGGGGAGTCTTCTGGGGTTGGGTCTGAATTGCAAGATGGAGTTGGAACTGAAGAGGGTCATATAGTTCAATCTGTGGTTAGTGCTGTGCTGCTTGACAAAACACAGTCAACAGAACCTGTGGCTACCAGTGTGAGTGTTCAGGATGTCTCAAATATTCCTCCTCCAAATGGAAATGCAAATGCTAGGTTTGTGGATGTGGTTCTGGGATCATCAGTTGATACTGGGAGTCCTAGTTCCCTACTACAACAGCCTGTTGTAGCTAGTTCACCTGGTTCAGGGAAGCTAGTTACTCAGACTCCAGCAATTGTAAAAGAGGCAAATCCTTGGATAACTGTTGGCTCCAAGAAGAAGTCTACTACTTCAAGAGTGATTGAGCCTGTTCTTCCTCGTAAAGGGGGGAGAATTGGAAAGAAGAAATGAAGATACTCACATGGAATATCCGGGGGTTTAATGACCCGGATAAGAATAAAGCTGTACAGCAGCTGATTAATACACATAGTATAGATATTGTAGTTATACTAGAACCTAGAGTTAGAAGTAATAAAGCTGATGAGTTGATAAATAGGCGTTTCTCTGGTTGGAAGTCTAAAGTTTCTAATAATGTTGCTGGTCTGGGGAAGTTGTGGCTTCTGTGGAAGGCTGACATTAAACTTCAGGTTTTACATACAACAGATCAACTTATTCATGTTATGGTTGGGTCAGGGGTCCCATTCTTTTTCTCTGTCATCTATGCTTCAAATGAGGAGGCTGACAGAAGGTGCCTTTATTCTGAGTTGGTTAAATATCAAGTGGATTCACTCCCATGGACTGTTTTAGGGGACTTCAACGCTATTGGAGACCCAAGTGAAGCTTCAAATCAACCTCAAGTATCTAGTAGTATGTCTGACTTCAGAAAGTGGAAGTATGATTGTGAGGTGGAAGAGCACAAGGCCTTAGGGCCATGGTTTACATGGATTAATAAGCAGTAGGGTAATCCAATAGCTAGGAGGCTTGATAGAGTTTTTATAAACACTAAATGGTTGACTGAATTGCCTTTGAGTACAGTGGATCTCCTTGATCCCTCAGTCTTAGATTACTGCCCCATTCTGCTTGACTCTGACTGTTCAGTGAAATCATTGCCAAAAATGTTCAAGTTTTTTAAATTTTGGATTCAGCACCCTCAATTCATGGAGTTGGTCAAACAGGCATGGAGTTCACAAGTAGTTGGCTCTCCTTTGGTACGAGTATGTCAGAAGCTGAAGATATTGAAGGGCTTGTTAAAGAAACTCAACAGAGAGGTGTATTCTGATTTGTCTGCAACAGTGAAGCTGAAAGCTGCTGAGTTACTTCTGGCTCAGGCAGAAGCTCTGAATCACCCATCACCACTTACATTTGAGGCTGAGAATAGGCTCTCTAAGGAAGCAAAAGAGTTGAGAGATGCCGAGGAGTCATTTTTTAGACAAAAATCTAGAAAAGTTTGGTTGAAGGAGGGAGATTCAAACACTCCTTATTTCTTCAGGTCAGTTAAATCTAGACAGAAGAGAAACATGATTAGGTCTCTTATTGGTGAGGCTGGTCATAGGGTTACTGATTTGGAGGGTATGACTAAGATAGCAGAAGAATTCTACATAAAGCTATTGGGAGAGGAAGATAAAGAGGTGGTTGCTCCTAAGGTAGATCAGCTCAGAAGCTTATTGTTAAAGAAGTTGCTCCCTGATCAGGGGGTCGACTTATGCAAACCAGTCACTGCAGAGGAAGTCAGAGCCACAATGTTTGGCTTTAATGGGGACAAAGCCCCTGGACCTGATGGATATCCAGCTTGCTTCTTTCAGGTAGCTTGGAGTATTGTGGGAGCTGAGGTAACAAGTGCTATCTTATATTGCTTTCAAGTGTCTAATATCCATGTCAGTGTTAATTCCACACTTTTAGCCCTTATACCTAAAGTCCCTAGCCCTGAAGAAATGGAGTTTTTTCGACCAATTGCTTGCTGCAACATTCTCTATAAGTGCATAGCCAAGATACTTGCAACTAGATTAAGTGCAGTTATGCCTTGTGTCATTAGTGAATCCCAAACTGCCTTTGTTAAGGGTCGAGTCATTGGGGAAAACATATTGTTGGCACATGAACTAGTTCATAAATATGGTAGGAAAAATATCTCCTCCAGATCTTTAGTTAAAGTTGACTTAATGAAAGCCTTTGACTCTGTAAATTGGGCTTTTCTGTTTAGAGTGCTTGAAGCTATGAGCTTTCCATCTAAATTTCTCGACTGGTTGAGAATGTGTGTCACCACACCAAAGTTCAGTATTGGTTTTAATGGAGGGTCAGTAGGTTTCTTCCCAGCCAAGAAGGGTTTGAGGCAGGGGGACCCCCTTTCCCCCTACCTCTTTGCTGTGGCCATGGAGGTCTTTTCTTGCTTGATGCATAAAGCTGTTGCTCAAAATGCCATGCCCTTCCACCCCTTGTGCAAAAGATTGAGGATTACTCATTTAATGTTTGCGGATGATCTCTTATTATTCTCTGATGGATCAAATTTTGGAATTCAGTGTATCCAAAAGGTATTGAATGAGTTTAGATACATGTCTGGTTTGAAGTCAAATCCTTCCAAGTGTGAGCTTTATTGTGGAGGTATTGATGATCAATGGCAGAAGCTGATGTCTCAGCATTCAGGGTATAAGTTGGGGTCACTGCCAGTTCGATACTTAGGTCTTCCTCTGCTCCCTGGTAAGCTTTCCATTAAGGCTTGTAAGCCTCTCATTGATAAAGTTACGAGTAGAATCAGTAGCTGGAAGTCAAAAACACTTTCTTATGCTGGCAAACTCCAACTGGTGATGTCTGTGCTGTTTAGTCTTGCCCACTTTTGGATGTCAATTTTCATCTTACCTAAGGCTATCATTAAGGCTATAGAGAAAATGTGCAGTGATTTTTTATGGGGAGTAGGAGAGGGGGCCAGGAGGAAAGCAGTGGTGGCTTGGTCTCGAATCACTTATCCTAAACATGAAGGGGGGCTTGGTCTCAAAGATATGCATACTTGGAATCTTGCTTGTGTGGTTAGGCATATCTGGGCTGTGTTGATTAGGCAAGGGTCATTATGGGCTGCTTGGCTCTGGGAGTATCGTATAAAAGGGGGCAGTTTCTGGACTCTTACCTCTAAAGCAGGGTCTTGGTTATGGCAGAAAGTCTTGAAAATCAGAGATAAACTCAGGGGGCTGCTCTCTGTTGCTGCTGATGGAGTTTACTGGAAAGGTGCTCTTATGGAAAAATTCTGCATAAGGAAGATTTGGGAGGAGCTTCGTCCAAAACAGGGTATTGTATCTTGGGGGAAACTGGTTTGAAAAGGAACTAGCATCCCAAAGAATCAATTCCTAGTTTGGCTGGTCATTACTGATTGTATTGTAACTGGAGAGAAGGTTCAAAGATGGGGTGGTTCTGGTGATTTTGGATGTGCTTTCTGCTCTTGTAGCCCGGAAACAAGATCGCATCTTTTTGCTGAGTGCTCTAGGTTTAAACAGCTGTTTGCAGCTTTGTTTGGCAATTTTGCAGATCGAGTTCCAGGTGATCAATGGGATGGTGAGCTTCAGTGGGCCTTAACTGCTTTCAAAGGTGCCACTGTCTTAGCACAAACTGGAAAGCTGATTTGGCATGCTCTCATTGCATCAATTTGGAGAGAGAGATGTTTGATTAAACTTGCAGGGAAGAAAGATGAGTTCCATGCTCTGGTTCAGAGGGTCCAAGGTAATATTAGGGTGGTTGTAGATCCTTCAGTTGTCTGTATGTTCTTTTGAGCTGTTAGAATGAGTGAATTCTTTGGTTTTTGAGTGTACAGGGGCCTGTTTTTTCCCCTTTTCTCAGCTGGCAGAGATGTTGCCAGCAGTGTACTTGGCTCTTTTGATGAAATGAAATTCCAACCGCTTCATCAAAAAAATAATTTGTAAAATGTTTAAAAATTGAAGGTTTTAGTTCCTCTCCACACGTGACAGAACCAGATAAGGACGAAATTTGTTAAAGGCGAACACCACAATTAGCAGCTCCTTCTCTGTAGTGGTATAGTTCGCCTAGGCATCATTGAGGGTCTTAGATGCATAATATATTTGCCAGAAGTGCTGATCTCGCCTCTGCCCCAGGACAGCTCCAACCGCGAAATCACTCGCATCGCACATCAGTTTGAACGGTAAGGTCCAATCAGGAGTGACCATGATAGGAGCATGAGTGAGCTCCTTCAAGGTCGTGAATTTTGTTGTGCACTCGTCAGATAAATGGAAGGGGACATCCTTTCAAGAAGCTTCAATAGGGGCAAGACAATCTTTGAGAAGTCCTTGAAAAACCTGCAAGACCTAGGAAACTTCGAATTCCTTTCACAGAAGTGGGAGGAGGCAGCTTGCTAATTGTCTCATTCTTGGATCTGTCTACCTCTATCCCCATATCGGTGATCTTATGCCCCAGGACTATTCTTTCTCGAACCATAAAGTGACATTTCTCCCAACTCAGCGCTAGGTTTGTCTCACATCTTTGCACGACGAGTTCTAGGGTTATGGAGACAGTGAGAGAAAGATTCTCCATTAACCGAGAATTCCTCTATGAACACCTCCTTGATTTCTCTGACTAGGTGGTCGAAGATGGCGAGCATACACCTCTGAAACGTGGCAGGGGCATTGCAAAGCACGAAAGGAATTCGTCGGTAGGCAAATGGGACGAAAGGGCAGGTGAAGGTGGTCTTCGCCTGGTCTTCCGGTGCTATGGTGATCTGAAAATACCGTGACATCCCATCCAGGAAACAGTAAAACTCGTGCATGCCAACCTCTCGAGCATCTGGTCAATGAATGGCAGAGGGAAATTGTTGGGTGTGGTATTAATCTACCTAATACGACAAACAACTACGTCATCAACGGGCCCAAGCCCATCGCTCTATACATTTTCTCGGGCCAAAACCCACGAAAGGAAGCCCAAGACAACTATTCAAGGAGACTCATGCCTCCAAGCCAAAAGGAGAGCTCTCGCCCCCTCATTTTACATCACTTGAGGTCTCTCTCTAGCTTTATTTCTCTACATTTCACATACCATACACCATTATCATATCTCGTACTAATTTAGGCGTCGGAGCGTAGATATCGGGGGTCGGCCCCTCCTACTTACAGATTCCTTGCCTCCCGAAGAGTTCGAACGAGGGAGTCCAGATCAGAGCCCCAATAGTTTTTATGTTAGCCCTGGGTACATTCTAGGGTGAAACAGTTTGGTGCCCATCGTGGCATTTCGAAGGGAGAGGAGAGAAGAGGGATCCTTTTCCATACATTGAAAGCAGCCGCTGCCAAATCCGCAAGACACTCCGGAGCAAAGAGAAATCACAGAAGGCAAAGAAGAGATTCTCACATCTGCTTCTCCTGATAGTTCGACCAAAGAAAAAGAGAAAAGGAATAACAAAGGTCATCCCAAATTCGATCTTCCTCCCCAAGGCTATAGGCAATAACAATCAAGAAGAAAAATAAAGCAACGCAGGGCCGCCGCTTCCAAAAAAAGCGAAAATAGAGAGGCGGTCAACAAACACCGTCAATTTATCCTCTTACTAGTCGGCTTCTTCTCGAACTCTATGGCATCGGCACCACCACCCCAGCAACATCAGCTTCCACTGCCATTCCAATATTTGGCCAGCCTCCGAGGCCCACGCCTCCGATATTAGGAGCCTCGAGGTTTGTGCATCACCCGCCTTCGATCACCCGCTTCACCTTTAGAGCGCGTAAGCAGATCCCACCACGAACATCTCCATCTTTGGCCTGCTTCCGATATTGGTAGCCCATGAATTCCAATCAACCCGCCTTCGCGATACGGACCCGCTCTGCGTCACGGCACCCGTATCAACTTTCAACCTACTGTGCATTCAAAACCAATGTGTCTGGCCTGCGCCACTAGGGAGCACCGACACAGTCCATGATCCCGCTTCCACCAGCCCAGTCCCCAAATGCGTCACAGGGGCCTCATCCAACGGCCTGCTTCGCATTCAGCCCACTCTACCAAACTTCGTCCCGTCCCCACGTCGCATATTCGCATGTGCTCACCTCTAAAGCCTGACGTCAACCACGTTTCGCCTTCTCTTTAATGGGCTTGTGGACCTATTATTTTTTGAAACAAGACTCACATCAAGTAGATCCTCATAGGATGCGACCCACTCGTATAGCCTTCAATAACGCCCCGTGTTGCACGCGAGCCTGTTACCTCAAGCAAACAAACACAGCCCATCCTCTCTCTGACGCATCAAGCCCAATGAACCAGTCATCAAGAGAAGCATCCTATTAAAAAGAAATAAGGTAACGCTTTTGACAAGAATCGAACCAAAAACCAGCCTCCAAGAGCAAGCTTGCTAACCACTGAACTGCATACGACTTTGTGTTTCCAATTTACGCCGTCCACTATTTAATGATCTGTTTTCTGCCACTCCTACTCACAAGCTAAGTATTTCTTCATTGTTGCTATGCTTGATTCCAAGTTATAAAGAGGCTCGTTACCACCATGCTAGAAAAATACATGAAGAGACTCATCACCATGCTAGGATATTCTCAAGTGTGATATGCTTATTTTTTATGCTCAAAATATGTTGGGCACTAGCCACAAACACCTTTCACGGATATACATTCATCCCGCCTCTAAATGAAGCTACTAGCATGAGGATGTCTCGCCCTGGGCGATGCTCTCATCGCGGGAAAGTCCCGCCGACGGGCGATGCTCTCGTCACGGGAATGTTCCGACTCTGGGTGATGCTCCCATCGCGGGAATGCTTCCTCTGGGAAACGAAAGCCCGATCTTGCATTGGCATGAAGGTAACGCCCGATCCCACTTTTCACAAGCGGATCATCGGCACGGAGGTAAAACCTGATCCCGCTTTTCAAAGGCAGGTCATCGGTGCGGAGGTAAAGCCTGATCTCGCTTTTCATAGGCGGGTCATCGGCACGCAGTCTCAAAGCATAAAACGCCACCCTAAAGGCAGAGCAACTCCATAAAATGCCTTCCGAGGCAGGGCTGTTTATAACATGCCACCCCGAAGGCTGAACAACCCAACGACTAAATGCCTTCCGAGGTAGGAGCAGTGCAGTCAAAATCGCGCTTTAAAGCGTAAAATCGTACGTTTCTACCTATCTAAACCACAAAAACGCTTCAGTTTCTACCTAAAGTCGTATTGTACATAAAAGCATATAAAAACGGTGGTAAAAGCGGTAAAAACGCAAAAAAACGATAAAATCGCGTTTCTGTTACGCTTTTATCCGTTTTTGAGAAAGCCATAAAAATGGCTTAATTTAGCCAAAATGGCGCCGTTTTACGGTGTTTTAACTCAAAAGAAAAATGTAAGGACTCGGGCGATCTATCTACTGTCGAGAGATGAGAGGAGGATTCAATTTTGCCAAGAACCCTAACCTCCTTTCCTCGAAGTCCAGGCCGCTCGGCGCTCATCTTCTCCAGTTCTTCCCGCCCGTTCACTTTTTGTCGGCCTACTTCACCACTGGTTGCTGCAGGAATTGGTGACAGCAGTTGCAAAATATGTCTCGACTGCATAAGCCAGTCTCTTTGCCACCAGCCAGCTGTAGAACATCTCTCCACCACGCTCTGCCACTGCAAAACTCACCGCTCCAACACACATCTGCCGATGTAAGAACATTTTCATTATCCTAGCGCAACTCCCGCGCTCGCTAGCAAGTTGAATGGTCCTTTTCATGTCGAGTGGTTGTGGGGGGTTTTAATTTTCGGTGCTCCAATTAGCTAGCTAGCTACCAGTTGGTATGCATATATTATCTAAAATGGACCGGAGCTGTTTTATTGTTATATGTGATCCCCTGCTTTTGTTTTCATTTATCCTTGAGTAGAGATTTGGACATTTCCATCAATACTCAATCTCCCTTTTGAATACACGTTGATGATTGATGATGGATTGATGATGATATTCTTTTTTTTTTATGAGCAGAGACTTGACCCTTTCATTTATTCTCTTTTTGTTCACTCACTAGTCACTACTCTGATTCCTGGCCGACTTCCATTCTATTCATCATTGCTCTCCTCCAAGCTTCACTTATATGGAAAATTTCAAATTTTGTTGGATAAGAACAAGCTTATCTTATTTCAATAATGTGTATGACTTTTCTTTGTTTTATATTGGTAGTAAGGGAAATTAGGGGCGAAGGGATGGAATGAAATTTTACAGGATGCATTAAAAACTTACGCTTTTACGCTTCGATTTTACGCTTTACGATTTTACCCCTTCACCGTTTCTAGGTAGAATCGCGCTTTTGACTGCATTGGGTAGGAGATTGTTCATAAGATGCCACCACGAAGGCAGTGCACTCCATAAAATGCTTTATGAGGCATGAAGGTGTTCACAACACACCACCCTGAAGGCAGAACAATTCCGGAGCAACTCACCAAGGCTCGTGGTCTTATGCCTCCCGTCTTCGGGCTTGGCTCGAAGATTTATGCCTCCCGAGGCAGGAGATCGCTCATAAAACGCCACCCCGAATGCAAAGCGACTCCATAAAATGCCTTCCGAGGCAAGATTGTTCATAACACGCCAACCCGAAGGCAGAACAACCCAACAAAGAAATGCCTTCCAAGACAGGAGATTGCTCATAACATGCCATCCCGAAGGCAGACCGACTCCACAAAAAAGCTTTGTAAGGCATGAAGTTATTCATAACACGCCACCCCGAAGGCAGAAATACTCCGGAGCAACTCACCAAGGCTTGTGGGCAAGGCTTGAAGACTTATGCCTCCCGAGGTAGGAGATCACTCATATAACGCCACCCCGAAGGCAGAGTTACTCCACAAACATGCCTTCCGAGGCATCGAGTTGTTCATAACATGCCACTCCGAAGGTAGAACAACCTTGGAGCAATGCCCCAAGGCCCGAAGGCATACGCCTCTCACCTCCAGGCTTGGCTCGAAGATTTATACCTCCTGAGGCAAGAGATCGCTCATAAAACGCCACCTCGAAGGCAGAGCGACTCCATAAAATGCCTTCCAAGGCAGGGTTGTCCATAACACACCACCCCGAGGATAGAACAACCCAACCACAAAATGCCATCCGAGGCAGGATATCGATCATAAGACGCCACCACGAAGGCAGAGCGACTCCACAAAAATTCTTTCTGAGGCATGGAGTTGTTCATAATACACCACCCCGAAGGCAGAACAACTCCGGAGCAACTCACCAAGGCTCGTGGACTTTTGCCTACCATATCCGGGCTTAGCTCGAAGATATATGCCTCCCGAGGCATGAGATCGCTCATAAAACGCCACCCCGAAGGCAGAGCGACTCCATAAAATGCCTTCCGAGGTAGGGTTGTTCATAACGCGCCACCCCGAAGGCAGAACAACCCAACAACGAAAAGCCTTCCGAGGTAGGAGATCGCTCATAAATCGCCACCCCAAAGGCAGAGCGACTCCATAAAAAGCCTTCCAAAGTAGGGTTGTTCATAACACGCCACCCCGAAGGTAGAACAACCCAACCACAAAAAGCCTTCTGAGGCAGGAGATCGCTCATAAATCGCCACCCCAAAGGCATAGAGACTCCACAAAAATGCCTTATGCGGCATGAAGTTATTCATAACACCCCACCCCGAAGGCAGAACGGCTCCGAAGCAACTCCCGAAGGTGTGAAGGCACACGCCTCTCGCCTCCAGGATTGGCTCGAAGACTTATGTCTCACGTCTCCGGGCTTGGCTCAAAGGTAAAAACGCCTCTCGACAGGCTCAAAGGAAAAACGATTTCCGACAGGCTCAAAGGAGAAACGCCTTCCGACTAGCAAAGAGCTCAAATGCCTTTCGATAGGAATAACGCCTCTCATCAGGCAAAAACTCGAAACGTCTTCCAATAGGCATACACGCCTCCTGATAGGCTCGAAAATTAAACGTCTTCCAATTGGCTCAAAGCTTAAACGTCTTCTGACATACTAAAAGGAGAAATTCCTTTCGAAAGGCTTAAACGCCTCCCGTCAGGCCCTAAGGATAACCTCCTTCCGACAGGCTCAAAGAAAAAATGCCTCCTAACGGCTGAACATAAAATGCCTACAAGCAGGCCCAAAGGAGTAACACCCCATGATAGGCCAAGAGAAGAAATGCCTCCCGACATGCTCAAAATAAGGAATGCCTCCACACACGCTGGAAGACAGAACTCCGAAACCCACATCACCCGCCTCCGGGAATGTCTTGAGTTACAACTCTCAAGTCATGGGGGTCACCCTCCCTAGCACATAGTTAACAATAATGTGCTAGTGGGGCAAATATCAAACGATTTGACAACTCTAACTCAAGGCATCAAAATCTAAGCAAGGGGCAAGGATAATTAAACGCAACTCGTACAAGGGGGCAAAATACATCGACCACACTCAAAGCCTTAACGCCTCTCGACAGGCTCAAGGGGCAGAATGCATCATCCAGTCTCAAAAGTAAGACAAATTAATACACTTTAAGACTTTATTTTACTCCTTCCATTCTTACAGAATACAAGAAGTAAATGGGCAATTGTTGGGTGTGGTATTAATCCACCTAATATGAAAAACAACTACGTCATTAACGGGCCCATCCCATCGCTCCATGCATCTTCTCGGGCCTAAGCCCACGAAAGGAAGCCTAGGACACCTATAAAAGGAGACTCATGCCTCCAAGCCAAAAGGAGACCTTCTCTCCCCCCCTTATTTTATATCACTTGAGGTCTCTCTCTAGCTTTATTTCTCTACATTTCACATACCATACACCATTATCCTATCTCGTACTAATTTGGGCGTCGGAGCGTAGATCTCGGGGGCCGCCCCCTGCTCTTTAAAGATTCCTTGCCTCGCGAAGAGATCGAACGAGGGAGTCCAGATTAATGCCTCAATAATTATTATGTTAGCCCTGGGTACATTCTAGGGTGAAACAGAAATGATCCTTCCTTGTGGCATCGTTGAGGCAGCGATAGTCGACGCAGACGCGGTATCCCAGTCATCGTTCTCATCGGTATGTGCTCATTCTACTCACTTGGGACCACAGTCATCCCGCCCATCTTATGCACCACCTGATTGGGACTGAACCACTCGCTGTCAGAAATGGCAAAGATGATTTCCGCTTCCATCAGCTTGATAATCTCTACTCTGACCAGGACCTCTAAATTCGATTTCAATCTTCTCTGAGGCTGCCTCACCGGTCGAATGTCATCCTCCATCAGGATCCGGTGGGAACTGTCACGACCTTACTCTCCGTATGATCCACCGGATATTGATGATCTTCCATGCCAGAGCTCGCTCATACTCCTTTAGCAGGGCCACCAATCTGTTCTGCTGCTTGGGTGTGAGGGTCGAGTTAATGATAACTGGAAGCTTGTTCCTCTCCATAAGAAATGCATACTCCAAATGGGAAGGGAGGGGCTTCAGCTCCGGTTTTGGTGGTCCGTCCAATGAGGTGGTGATATGGCTAGAGGATGAGATCGTCTTGAATGGCTTCTCGACCTCTAGGAATTAGCCACGCTCTAGTGTTGCCAACTTCTCCTCCAGCTGCAGCTCTTGCGATACCTGCTCACCTAGCAAAATACAGCGCTCAAGAACATCATCAGTACCCGCACTCGTGATGGCGAGTACGGTTTAAAATATGTTATAATGTCACAATAATCCAAGTCATCATGCAGGTTGGGATGCTTTGCATTATCAGACACAGAAAAGTAGCTTGTTCATCACCAACCCTCAAAATTAACTTGCCACTATGCACATCAATCAACGCCTTGGCGATGGAGAGAAACGGTCTACCCAAAATCAACGGCACATCCACAACCTTATTTATGTCCAAGATAACAAAATCAACAAGATGTGTGAATGCACCCACATTAACAAGCAAGTCCTCAATGATACCCCTAGGATGCACAATCGGTGGATTAGCTAATTGAATACTCATCCTAGTGGTTCTGGGTTCACCTAGGTCTACCTTCTTAAACAATTTATAGGGCATGACATTAATGCTAGCACCTAGGTCCGCCACAGACTTTCCTACATGCATGTTGCCAATAACAAGAGGGATAGTAAAACTCCCTGGGTTTTTCCGCTTCTCGGGCATCTTGTTCTACAGGTTTGCAGAACACTCATCACTCAACATCACTGTCGATAGATCCCCAAGTTTCTTCTTATTGGTGATGAGATTCTTCATGAAATTCGTGTACTTGGGCATCTTCCACAGTGCCTCCACGAATGGTATGCTGATGTTGATCATGTTCAACATTGCCATGAACTTGGCAAACTCAGTCTCCAGCTTGTCCTTGTGCATACAAGTGGGGAAAGAAAGTTGGGGAACATGCTTCTTAACCACTGTTTGTGGCTTGGGAGCAGGCGCTTCCTTCTCAATCTCCACTTCCTCGTCTTCGGCTGAAACATGTCTCATTTCATCCTGCCTGACCGGAGCATGAATTGCATTCATCGTCTTGCCACTACTCGTAGTAATGGCATCCAACTGCTGGTGAGAATCTCTAGAATTTGGGATGGTTTTGGCAGATAGAGTCCTTGATGCTCTAGTGGTGTTGCGCTGGGCTATGTCCCCAATATGGTTTTTGAGGTCCTGTAGAATGGCATTCTGGTTCCTCTGACCCTCCCCTAGTTCATTGAATGTTCCTATGGAAATATCCATGAACTGGTCCATCTTGATCTTGGCGAACTTCTGAGTACTGGTACTCACAAAGGTCGTTACCAAATTTCGCAGCTCGGATATCTGGTCACCCTGTGCTGGAACTATTGTCTGCTGTTGAATCTGTCATTGCTACGGTTGAAAAGATTGCCCTTGGTTGGGCTGGAATGGCTGTTGTTGTTGGAACCGACCCGATCGGGTCTGGTGCTGCTACCTCTAGGGAAAGCCACCAATCGATGCTGCGAAGCCAGGAGGCTTGGGTGGTGCTGCCGTTGCTGCCACCCCAGGAGAAGTTGGGGTGCTGGAGCCACCCCTCGTTATAAGCATCGCCGTAGGGATCAAAATGCCGAGCATTGGCATTGAAGTCCTACTGCTTCTCTAGGGTGGTAGATTCTCGCATTGCCTGACACTCCTCCACCGAATGGCTGGAGCTCTCGCACAATTGACACTGGACCATTGGAGGTGATGCCATGCCTTTACCAGGTATGAGGCTGTTGGGCTGCTTCAATGACTGAACTGACTCTGCCACTTCTCATTCAAGGCCTGATTTGGTCTCCATGGCATGCACACCTCTATACTTGAACTCCTGCCTCATGTGGTCTGCCCCCAAGAATGGTCCCGAGAGGCCAAAGTATCGATCATCTCATTCAATTCTGGCGGAGTCTTCGTGAGGATGTCTCCACTCGCGCACAAAGACTCGATCAACCCTGACTTTCTGGTGACAAGGCACTGTAGAAGTTCCCCACAGTGAATGCATCACTGAAATCGTGATGGTGACACTTCAAGAACAGGCCATAATATCGTTCCCAAGCGTCTCGCAATGATTCATCACCTTCCTGGCAGAAATGGGTGATCTCTCGCTGAATTTCTGAAGTCTTCGGAGCCGGATAGTAGCAGTTAACAAATTTGTTAGCCAGATCATCTCAGGAAGTGATGGAAAGTGTCGGTTGAGTTTATAGCCACCTCTTTGCGCGCCCGGCCAGAGTGTAGTAAAAAAGGTGAAGTCGGATTGCATCATCTGGAACACCGTTAAGCTTGAAACCGTCGGTCAGTTGCAAGAACCGATCAAGGTGCACCCTCAGTTCTTCATCTTGAGCCCATGAAACTGGATGGAGGTCGCAATCAACTGGATCAAGCAGGTCTTGATCTCAAAGTTGTTAGCAGGTATGGGCGGGTACTGGATGGCTGGGCAAATGTCGGCGATCTATAGAGTGTAGAAGTACTCGATGGTGTGCTCCTGCGGAGGTGGCTGATGGTTGGCAGCGTCTGCCTGTGGATTGCGGGCGTGATTCACCAAAGGGATCTGGAAAGGAATCCCCAAGTGAGGCTATCCCTGGTTCAGAGGTGGATTCTGCCCCAGGTTCAAGTTGTTCATCCGATTCTGTTCGTCTCCCATGTCGTCCTCCTACTCGGAGTCGCTGCTTATCCGGCCGTCGACTTGCTTTTCCTTCGCAGCCAGTCTCGCTTGTAGTGTTTTCTTAAACTGACGACAAGTCCATTCAAGTTCCTGATCCAACGACAATAATTCTCCCGACTAAGGGTCATGCACTACCTGCACACATGCTGCAGGAAAACCCGTGACGGCAAAAGGTGGAAAGAAATAAAAGAAAACAATGCAGACAGAAATCACATTTCTTCAACAATCAAGTCGTCGTTCCCCGGCAACGGCGCAAAAAACTTGACTCGCCAATACCGTCACACTAGAAAGTGGCCAAGTATAACCACAAACTAATGCGTAGTATAACGGGTTTAGTTTTAATTATCAACTCGGGTCCTAGATGTGATGACTACTCTGTGAAGTTCTCTTTATTCGGCAGTTTGAATGTTGTGAAGTTGAATTTAATCTAAGAAAACACAAAGCATAAAAGTTGTGATTCAAGTTCGAGAGAGGTCTCCCGGTTATGGTTCCCCCTAAATTGAAGTTAAGCCGAATTGTAATTTACCAAGTCCAAATATAATGATAGTTATACTGCGCAAGGTTCTTAGTCAGTCTAAAGTCTCGACTAAAGGCCTTCAAACTCTCACAGTTTGAAGACCAGGAGGGCGACTAACCTCCACCGGAGTAAACGAACTGGGACCTTAACATGCAAAACCTCATCTACTAGATCAAATCCAGTACATAGCAGTGAATTGACTTCTTGACTGAAGTAGTCAATTCACCACTTTCATTTAAGGGTGCTTTATCAACCTATGTAGATATTCTCTTTCTAGGTCAAAGCAGAAATTACAAGAATGTGAAAAAGGCTCATGCAATTCTGAAATCATGCCTCAATTGAGTATAATCAGTATCAAAATAGCATGTACTTGGGTTCATACTCAGGTGACAGAGGGAGTTTACTCCATAGAGAGAGAGAGAGGAAATCAGCTTCAGATGCAAAAATCATCGTATAGAGGATGGAATTCAGCTCCTAATTGTTAATAGGTGCTTTTTCATGCTTCAATCGAGCTCCAATGGTGTCAAAACTGGATCCAGGTCACCTTGGAGGATGAGTTTGTCACTTTCTCTCTCTAACTCTCTGTTTTCTACTCTAAAACTTGGATCCCATCTCCAAAAATCCAAAATTTTGTTAAAATTCAGATTTGCCCTATTACACGGACAACATATGGCCGTGTAAAATCCTGTGTCTGCCCGTGTAACTCCCAAACGTCGCGTTCCGATTAGTTGGTAGTGGGGAACACACGGGCAAACGCACGACCGTGTGGAATTCAGTCGTGCTCGTTTATAGCCCCTGGAAAACTCGCACGGCCGGTACGACCCCTGGTCGCGTGGTCCCAGTTGCACGACCACAACGCACGAATCATGTGCAGGCCGTGCAGATTCCTCAACTTTCCGTCAAACGTCCTAATTTCGCCCAATTGACCCCGAACTCGTGCCCAAGCCTTAATTCGCGTACTAGGACGTGAAATGTCAATAACAAGAACATCCTAACGTGAAATTAGTTTAAAACACGAGAACGAGCCTCACGCAGTATAAGAATACTGTACAAAAACATGTGAAATATTGAGTTTTCAGTCATCTTATTGCACACTTTTAGATGGAATCAAAATTGTTTTTTCTCCCCATTTTATAGGCTTCTGTTTTTCTTTAGCAACTCTGGAAGAAATTTAAAGATGGAATCAAAATTGTTTGAACTTCACAATCATGACGCCTTCAAAGCTAAGCTTCCCCCGCCACCCCACCCAATATATTAATTATGCGGCAAACTTTTTTAATAAGGATAGATGAGCAGAGGAGGGTGGGAATCGGTCTTTGGCCGTTGATAGTTTCTGTGGTCATGTTGAGAGCAGAGCACATTTGCAAATTGGTGTTTGGTGATGTCAACTTTCTAGACCTAGAAGAAACATTTATATGCTGATGCATGTTATGTTACAATTTGGCTTGATTTGTACCAGACGAAGCAATGGACCCTTCTTCCCGTGTACTTGCTAAAGAAATTGGCCAAGTCAACTTATAATTCCTATGGAAAATACGCTGTTGAGAAACCAAGAGGGGTTTGGATAGGAATTTTCCCTTTAGTCAACAACATAATGGGCAAACTATGTTTAAGCATCGTTGAATAACATTTGCCAACGCCAGCAGCAAGCCCGCATCATCAACACCGATTTTGTACTCAAGGATGCAAATTGGTTAACACACCGCGCGATTAGGAGATACTGAGAAGGCATTCTAACCTACCAACAGCTGTGGGGGGGGGGGGGGGGAATTGATTTTACAAAACTTTCCGTCTTATATATGTACAAGCAAAGCCAAGGAGACGGACGGAAACCAAGATTTAGCCGGCTGTTGGCAGAGAAAGCTGCTTCCCACTTCTCCAGGGAAGGCACTGGACATCGCTACAGGACCCTTCCCAGGAGCTTGCGCATTCACCATTCTCACCCTCTCTATTGTCGCAGCACTTACAAATGACTCCCAGAGTTGCAAAAATCTTTGAAGATCCTGAAAAGAATTAATTAAAAGGGAACGATGAGAAAACAGAGACTCTATCAATCGAGGCCGCAGATGAATAGAATTGAATTGAACTATACAGGGATTGAGATATGATGAAAACACCTACTTAGGAGGTGAGTAGATGAGAAGGGAAGTGTTCTTGCTTCTGCAGTAGTTGAGTAATGATTGGCAGAGAGAGAAAGCAGTAGAAACAGGAGAGGCAGAGAGATCCTGTGGTTTGCCATAGTCTTCCTTCTTGGGAGCTCCTGACGTGACGAGGGTTGTTGGGTATCTGGGTTTTAAAGGCTCTCTTAGTTGGAAATGAAAAGAGCAAGAAAGATAGATAGAGGACTAGGTGATTGGCTATCAAGGGGAGATGGGGAAGCTTTTTTTATACAAGAAGAGACAAATGTTTGAATAAAAGGACGGGTGGGTAGTTTATGGGAAGGAAAATGGGGTTTTGGTTTTTGAAGAGTAGATCAATCTAGAAGGAGAAGGGAGTAGGGGATGGTGACTCCATCTGTTGGGAGAGTGGGACAGATAATGAGACGAGAGAATTGCTTTCAACTAGTTTGGCCTTCTAGAACAAAGAACAAAAGGGAAAATGCCAGACAATTTCGGGTTGGCTTAATTCTTTTTTCTTTTCTTTCCATCTCCCAGACTCCCACTGGGGAAGAAAATGAGTTTATATTTTGGGCTTGCAATTGTGCTGCCGACTCTTTGCTAATAGGGTTCATTTTGTAAAATTTGGCATACATTCATTTTATATGAGTGACTAATATTTGAAATTGGCTCTCTTATGATACAATGAGAATAATCATAGATCGAACCATTATTTATACAAATTAGATGTCGATGGTGTCACTCTTTCAAAAAAATAAAAAGCAAATGAGTTAGGTAAAGATATTTCACTCTTTGACTTTCTTACTTAAATGGCTTTTGAGATTTGAATGAAAAAAGGTGTTATACAAAGTTTGGCTACTTATTTGTAGGGTAATAACTAATTATCAACCAAATCTTCTTTCTCATTTTAAATTATTAGTCAAACTTTCAAAATACAAAATATTAGCCACATTTAATTTACTGTTAGCAATTTTTTTTTGTTAGTAATATAGACTTGCCAACATGATACTGACTTGGAAGAGATACGTGGTGGTCAATATTTCA
This sequence comes from Linum tenue, assembly GCA_946122785.1. Classification (NCBI taxonomy): domain Eukaryota; kingdom Viridiplantae; phylum Streptophyta; class Magnoliopsida; order Malpighiales; family Linaceae; genus Linum; species Linum tenue. The sequence goes on along the minus strand of CAMGYJ010000005.1, from coordinate 91,053,124 downwards.
AACTTTAGTATTTAAATTAAGAAAAGAGTTACAAAGTTATTGACAATAATATAAATATGGCCAATATTTTGATGCGTTACAAAAGATTTGGCTAATATTTTGATGCATTACAAAAGATTTGACTAATATTTTGTATTTCGAAAGATTTGACCAATAATTTCAAAAGTTTGAAAATTTTGGCTAATAAATTGTATTTACCCGTGATTTTGTAAAATAAATAATAAAAAATGATGGTATGTTGACCGCAACATGGAAACCAACTCATCATTACTAATGAAATTGTTAACGAGAAGTTAGTGTTTGGCTAATTATTCTTATTTTGATAGTTTGAGCTAATATTTTGGAAATATTTTGGTAATAATTAGTATTTAACCAATAATTTATGCTCACGAACGCATTACCAACATCTAGTTCAAGAGAATGCGTTATGAATTTTTTTTGTTTTTTTACAAAAGATAATCATATATATTGATTCGAACAATAAATCATTACATCCTGAAATTTACCCATGCCAGAAAATTAAAGAAACGACACGTAGTCGGGTACAAAGAAAGGGCCTTCCTAGCCATCAAATGAGTTATCCTATTACTACATTGACCTACAAATCGCACATTAAGCCTAGTGTGAACAACCAAAAAGCGCGTGACTTCCTCAAGGATGACCCAAATTTGATTATCCCAGGTATTAGACTGAATTATTTTATCAATGATCACTTTGGCATAACCTTCCAACCTTGTCTCCGTAAACCCATTCTCCAAACACCAGAGAATTGCCTCCCGAAGAACGATGAGATCGACTACCATAGGATCATCAATATCAACAAACTGCACTTCTTTCACCAAAAGGATCATCCCCCCTTGGTCCTTGATAATAATGCCCCACGCTGAGTGAGACCCACTATTAAATGCCCCATCCCACATGCACATCACTGAATTAGGGTTCTCACCCCCCAAAGTAACTCGTTGGTGAGAAGGATGACCGGACCACGCGATCAAATGGCAAGCTATTCCATTCCTGATACTGCTGGTGAAATTGTCGCATTAAATCTGGGATCCCAAATTGTTTACCTTCAATGACCACCCTATTTTGAGACCGTCAGATCAACCAAAGGACCATGACAACCGCCATAAATGCATTGTGAATTTACCATTGAATAACTTTGTTTTGGCGATTAAAGATTAGATTATGAATGGGAATAATATACTCGTATATCCAAGTGTATCTATGTTTCTCCATAAATGCAAATTGTGGATTAATATTAGGAGTGTTCAAATGGTTACCATGATAATTATCAAACCAATTAATTCTAAATGTATTAACCATGGATTACAATATCATAACCAAACAGACCAAGCTAATACAGATTAAAGTTTAGTCGATTTGGTTAATTGGTTAATCATGTTAACTAATATAACGTAACATTATCACTATGTAAGAAAAAAATTAATTGTATTGCATTTATCCATAATTTATATAATCAATAGTATATAACAACAACCGTATAATTAACCTCTCGATCTGGATTATAGAACATGTAGATGGACTGGTTTGGTCCGGACCGCATCGTTTCTCACCCCTAATGCAAAGTATGAAGTATGGTATATAATATATTATGTATGACTAATTGCTTAATTAGTTAATTGATTAGAAGTACCTAAACCAAAGACTGAAATCCCAAAATACACATATTTTTAAAAAAAATTCCAAAATAAACGCGTTATAAAATTTTTTTCCAAAATACACATGTTTGGGCATCACTGTCGCCGTCAACCGCAGTGAATTCATTCATCGCGGCAGACGAAAGCGGTGAATGCATCACCGCGGTTGACGGCCGCGGTGAATGCCTGACGTAACACCGAAACTTCAAATGAAAATAAATTTGCGCTCAGTTATCCGATTGTAGCGATTTTTTTTTTTTGCATAAATTTTCAAGATTCTTCAATTTGCAACTAGCCTTCATCACAAAAAATGCCGTTTGTTACCCCGAACGAGCAATTTTTTGATTTTGACCAAACTTTGAAAGGCCATAACTTTTAGCTCCTCAATCCGAACGTCGTAAAGTTTTACTAGGAAAGAATTTTTTAAAAAACAAATAATTTTGCGTATACGGATTTTGGGAATAACTTTGCCTTTACTTTTCACAAATCCACATACATTCCAAAATTATGGTTATAATCAAAGTTGTAGCCCATCAAAAGTTATGTGAAATTGAAAAAAAAATCATGACATTCGGATTGCGGAGTACAAAGTTATAATCTTCCAAAGTTTGTCAAAATTGGTAGCAAACGAAAATTTTATTGGGATGAAGGCTTGTTGCAGAATGAAGGATCTTGAAAAGTTATGTGGAATAAAAAAATCGATACAATCGGATAACCTAGCGTAAAATTACGTCTGTTTGAAGTTCCAGTGTTACGTCAGACATTCACCGCGGCCGTCAACCGCGGTGATGGATTCACTGCTTTCGTCTGCCGCGGTAAATTGATTCACTGCGGTTGACGACCGCAGTGATACATTCCAAAATTATGGTTATAATCAAAGTTGTAGCCCATCAAAAGTTATGTGAAATTGAAAAAAATTTCATGACATTCGGATCGTGGAGTACAAAGTTATAGTCTTCCAAAGTTTGTGAAAATCGATAAATTGCTCTTTCGGGGTAGCAAACGAAATTTTTATTGGGATGAAGGCTTGTTGTAGAATGAAAGATCTTGAAAAGTTATGTGGAATAAAAAAAATCGCTACAATCAGATAACCTAGCGCAAAATTACGTCTGTTTGAAGTTCCAGTGTTACGTCAGACATTCACCGCGATCGTCAACCGCGGTGATGGATTCACTGCTTTCGTCTGCCGCGGTAAATTTATTCACTGCGGTTGACGACTTCAGTGACGCCCAAACATGTGTATTTTGGGAATTTTTTTTTCATAACGTGTGTACTTAGGAATTTTTTTAAAAAAATTTGAGTATTTTGAGATTTTTTCCACCAAACTATCTAAATCAAATAAACCAAAAATTTTAACAAAACCAAACAATTATTCAAATTCACCAAATCAAATTATCTTAATACTAGTGATTAGAAGAGTACCACTTAGTTTCAACATTCATAAATTCCACCGAAAGGAAGGAGAGCAAGTTGCAGGAAACTCCGTGTGCGTGCATTGATTGGTATGCATTACCTACTTGTGTTGTTTTCTGGAAGGTTGAGTGGAGAGAAGTTGATAGGAAGACAAGAAGATCTGACGGTGGGGCCCCCATGGCCGTACTTAGGGTGGTGGTGGGTTCATTGTATCCAATCCGTGTCGTGCGTATAATATTTACCGAAGGTATGATATTCATAATCCTTCTAGACAGATTCGAAAGCAAGCAGGCAGCCGACTATTCACTCCTCTGCTTAATTTGCCGTATGGGAGAGGATTAACGTAACTTATTAACCGAGCGGAGTTAATTTATTTGAATGTGCACTTCCTCTCTCTCTGTGGCTAACTGGCTATCTACCTTCGCTTAATCTTGGTTCGGAGAAGCTCTGTTACAAGTCAAAGGTTGTCACCGCTAAATAAACAAAATGGCGACTAGTGCGGCGCTACAAAGGGTGGCGAGAGGAGTTTTTTTTTTTGCTAGAAATTTCTTTGCACCTCTATTGAGAGGGGAAAGGGAAAGGAATGGAGTGGCATTAACCGTCACTAGCAGTACATTTGTCCTTCAGTTCACATTCTAGTGTGAGGAGGATTCTGGTTAAATTACAAGTTTGGTTACTGAAATTATTATTTGTTTCTCTTTTGTCATTAACAAATTTTAATTGCATTAACCGTCCCTAACAATACATTTGTGTTTCATCAATAGTCACCCTTCGTTATCTTTGTCCTAGGTGACAATCAATTCTAACGTTTAATTGTTAAACTGATGTCCTGTCAATTAAAAAATAATGAAAAAATATAACTTAAAATATTCACAAAACTTTCACCTCATACTAAAAAATATAAAGCATCCACACATAGGCAATAACATCAGAAATTTCATAGACAAATACAAGCATGAGATAAAATCATAATATTCATTCACATAACAATAAACAAGATCACGTCCTTATACAATCAATTTCGACTAGCTACATAGATGAGAAGGAAGGTACCACAATTGATGACGACAACATCTCCTTAGCTGCAGACCCCTCTACTTCGACTACGCTATCACTAGCGTAGAGTGTTACATAGAATTTGTGTTTATGCAGCCTTACTAAGCTAATGGGTCATGCTCTCTATTTATAGAGAAAAATCCCGGCCTAAAATGTCCTAACCCGACTAGAAAGACTCTCCTAAACCTTGTATGCTAAGTAAACTTCTCCCATTAGGATTAGGGTTGGCTTTTTTCTTCGTGGACTAGCGTCCTCTGGTCTTGGACTCCTCCTCCTTCCAATTTGGGCCCATGCTGACGTGTGTTTGGGTGCCGGCGGTTGGATCCGTTGTTGGTCCTCCACTCGTTCTTTCTTCATCTTGGGCCGAGTCTTCCACCTATGGGCTTGTCTTGGGATAATGTAGCTACTTCTAGTAGACTTCTTTGTCATTTGACCTTTTCTTTCCCACAAAAGCTCCTTAATCTTCTCTTTGTAGCTCATTTGGTCCACCAGAGTTCTTCAATGCTTGATCCAAATTTATTTAGGTTGCTTTGTACCTTCAAAACCATAAAAAAACATACCAAGAAGGTATTAAAGAGTTCAAGAACATTGCCTAGGTCTATAAAAAGCTCGTTGATGAAATAGTTGTGATTTAGGGTTCGACCCAAAATACCAAAGAGGTGTTTCTAGTAAGAGAGAGAGAGAGAGAGAGGTATAAGAGGGTTCTTGGAGCTAATTTGGACGTTCCAATCACCATTAGAGCTTGGAGTATATTTCCCTAGGTTGAATAGAGCACTACCAATCCAGCACTACGAATCTTTAAACAATTGTGATCGGGTACATAGTGTCGCATTTGGTAGCACCGTGTCAGGTTTACCTAGTCGTGGGAATTAGCAGTTAGCACCTCAATTGCCTTCGCTGGTTGTTCGGTACACCTCTCCGAGTAGTGAAATTGAGCGGGATTGGATGAACTCGAATATGGGGTTCAACCTAGTCTAGTAATCTCCATGGTAGAGATGAGGAGTCAATCAATCTTGGAAAGTAATCAAAATCAACCAAATGAAGGGATTAGGGAGATTCATGTCTAATTGTGCTCCTAAGGCTTGTATTTAACTAGGGTAGTGTTCAAATTAGTTTAGTTAGCTTAGTCTTAATCACTATTCTTGGTTGGATAGATAACAAAATTTAAGCCAAAGTAAGGTACATCTAGAGACCCGTGATTCAATATTTTATTTCTTGCTTACCCTATGCTACACTCGGTCGTTGGTTATATTAGTCATCGATTGAGAATATTTAGTTAGAGTGAGCCAAGTTTTTTGCGTCGTTGTCGGGGACATTCTAGGTTGTCGGGAAAGGGCTTGGGTTTATTACTTAATCGTTTTTATTTTTGTGTTTTGTTTGTGTTGTGTTAATCCACTCTTTGTGTTGAAGGGTGGTTTGTGTTTGTGTTTGTTTGATTTTCCTTTTGTGTTTTTGTTTGTTTAGGTATTGAATTATGGATTCTTATGATTTCACCAAAGTGTGGGGGTATCCACCACCACCCGAAAGTGGTTACCATGGGGATTCATGGTACAATCAAGATGGTGGAAGTCAAGGATTAGGGTTGTTTTAGCAACCTCCTTTTTCAAGAAGAACAACAATTCTCATGGTGATATCAAGAAGCTTCCCCACACCAAGGAGATTTCCCTCCACAATCTAAGGTGAAATCAAAGTTGGAGTTGGCCATGGAGTCTTCCATGGGGCTTTCTTCAAGACCATGTGACTCTCCACAACCGCATCCAAAGAGCCAACTAGAGCTCATGGTGGAGCGTTTTTCCTAGGATATCGAAGCATGCTCCAATGTGGAACCCTCACCCACCATCCCTATCGACTCATCCTTCCTATGGACATAAGATGAGATCCTTTAAAACTTGGAGAGGTTAGGAGGGATTGTCGAGCAAGCATGTGAACAACTTGCTCACAACCATGTCTTGCCAATAGAGAAAGTTGAGGAGGAAATTTATGAAGACTGTAAGGAGTAAGAAGAACTAATCCTGGAGTGCTCCCGAGAGGATGGTGAGCAATCAAGTCATTTGGTGGTGTTTGGATGTTGTATTGCTCCTACGAATCTCACCCGTCCTCCTAGTCCCTCCACCATTATTCACACCTAATCCGGTAACTTTTCATTCTACAATCCTTATTTTTATCCATTGAGGACAATGTCGTGCTTAAGTGAGTGTGTGTGTGTGTGTGTGGGGGGGGGGGGTATTGCGTGGTATTTGTGTGTGACTAAGTGGTGTGAACTAATGATTAGCCTATTCTATAAATGCTATGGAGCCTTAATTAATGCCCAAATTTCAAAATTTTGAGGGTTCCAAGCACATGTTTGTGAATGAATTGACTATGACATACATTTTGTGTGTTTTGTAACCTAGATTGTCTGCTTAAAAATTTAAAATTTGGGGGGTTCCAAACACGTACGATTGTCCCAATCATGATCTTGATTACTATACTTTGAATTGTTGGACGATTGTGATTGTGAATTATAGGGAACAGTATGTTGCCATAAAAATTCTTCGATAATGAGTGGCTTTACTTCTATTTCCTCTTCGATAATCAAGTCATTTGGTGGTGGACCACTCTGCTTTGAGCTTTGAAGGGTTATGCACAAAGAAGGAGATGCAAGAGTATTGTATTGAAGAAATTGCTTGCCAAACCATGATTGATCCCTTTTGTTTGATGTGATAGTGTTCAATCAATGATGTCCTACATGGTATGGGGCAAAGAGAAGAAAGTAGAAAAATAAGAAAAAGAGGTCTCGTGGGTGGAGCCTCAACATCATTCAAGTTCACAAGCCCTCAATCATGGACTTATGCTCGTGTCTTAAAAAACTACATCACTGACGAGAACCTCAACTTCAACAAGGTTTTGAGTGGGACCAAGACTTAGGAGCCACCGTCTGGCTCACGACGTTAAAGAAGTGCTTGCTGGGAGGCAACCCAACCACTACGATTTGCATTTCTTTTCCTTTAAAAAATACAACCTTTGGGGAGCTTGTGGTGTTTGGATGTTGCATTGCTCCTACGAATCTCACCCGTCCTCCTAGTCCCTCCACCATTATTCACACCTAATCCTGTAACTTTTCATTCTACACTCCTTATTTTTATCCATTGAGGACAATGTCGTGCTTAAGTGAGTGTGTGTGTGTGGGGGGGGGGGGGGGGGGAGTATTGCGTGTTATTTGTGTGTGACTGAGTGGTGTGAACTAATGATTAGTCTATTCTATAAATGCCTGGAGCCTTAATTAATACCGAAATTTCAAAATTTTGAGGGTTCCATGCACATGTTTGTGAATGAATTGACTATGACATACATTTTGTGTGTTTTGGAACCTAGATTGCCTGCTAAAAAATTTAAAATTTTGGGGGTTCCAAACACGTACGATTTTCCCAATCATGATCTTGATTACTGTACTTTGAATTGTTGGACGATTGTGATTGTGCATAGGGAACAGTATGGTGCCATAAAAATTCTTCGATAATGAGTGGCTTTACTTCTATTTCCTCTCGCATGTGTGCAAGTGTTTGTTATGGAGGTTAGGACATGTGTGAGACTTTCCAAAATTTCAGGCTAAAAAAAAGTTTTGCAAAAGGTGCTCCAATTATAAAAAAAATATTTTGAAAAATATGAGGTTTTCACGTGAGAGGAAACCAGGCAAAGTGTTTGGGTTAAGTCGTCAAAAGGCTTTTCTTTCGGTTAGGAGTTCCATTTGAGGATGTGTTTGGGGAGCGGATAGCTTTCTAGCATCTTGATAATCTTTTACTAATTTTTACCTCCAAATATCTCTCCTCCTTTGGGACTCATATGGTAAGGAGATAGTGCCTTTAAGCGAGTTACGAGACCTCAGCTCTTGTTTGTTTGACATGTGTGGCAACCTGTATGTCGTTGAGACAAGGAGTGTAGGTTGGGAAGTGGTGCTCGAGCATTGAATCCGACCATCATGTTCCCCACATGGGGCCGAGATTTGGAAGGCAATGTTCTTTCTCTCTTGGCAAAGAGGGAAAGATGCTTAAAATTGCAAAAATGTGGTGGCATGTACAACAAAGTTTAAGTTCAAGTTCGATAAATTGAGTACTCTTTTGAAAAAATTGGAACACCACCATGGATTCCTTCACTTTTCACATCTTTTCTATGAGTCATCAATGCACACGTGATATGTCTAAACCTCCTTAGTTGACAAGGTCCTCATCTGAGAGTGTGTTTTGACACAAAGAGATGAAAGTGAAGTTTACCCGACTTTGATTTTTTTAGGCACCACCGATCATTGATAGTGCATACCATTGTGATTGTCCTACAAGTAAGTTCTGGGTGTTAGGATCACACCCTAACGCTCTGTTTGGAAAGCAGGGGTAAGGGGTGGGGGCGCATGTTGCAGGGGTAAATGGGGTTCCCTAGGAACTTACCCCTGTTTGGATGTTTTGGAACAGTTCTAGGGGTGCATAAAGTGAGGGGAAATCTACTATTCCACCTCACCCCCCAAATCGGGGTGCAAAAGTGGAAGGACGAGGGGATAAGTGATTTATTCCCAGCTACCATATTTGACTATGCCCAAAAAACTGAAAAAGACACTGAAACTATCCATGAACATGGCTTTTGCCAAATAAAAACCAATGGCCCCGGATACAAGTGCAACTCTCCCTGGTTTTTAGCTCACCAAGCTTGCTGTCGGCGACAACAAGGCAGAGGAATCGGAGTCAGTGGCGGAGTCAAGAGTTTTGAGGCGTCGTTCATCGCAATCTAGCAGGAGTTGAAGGAGGAGAGAAGGAAGAAGGCCGGAATCATTTTGCTGCTTCGTCGGTCCATGGTTTTCAGGTAGAGGAGTCGAAGTCGGAGTCGGTGAGGGCGAGGATGAGGAGGCGGAAGAGGAGAGCCGACAGGAAGGCGGAGGTGCCGGAATTGCTGCAGCCCTTAGCCTCATCGAACAACCATAGAGAGAAGGATTTAGATTGGACCAACAATTAGGGAAACTTGAGATTTGTTGGTTGAGATTGATATTGAGAGGGAGATTGAGAAAGGGAAGGACACTATTTCAGATGAATTGCAGTGGGGAAAGATGGGAAGCTTTTTTGGGTCAGGCGTGTAAAACAAAGAGGAAGGGATAGAAAGTTTTATTTATTTATGTATTTATCCGAGCAAGCAACATATCGCTCCCGTGCAATTTGACATGCCGACCCAAACTGAGTTCCAAGGACGTGAGCATCCACCAAACATCAAGTAGAGCAGTATGCATGCGTCTACATGACATGTGGTGGATTTCAGTTCCCCAACAAGGCAAATAGGTGGATACATGACATGTGGTTGTCGTTGCTCCTTGGTGACTTGGACACGATCAGGAAAAAGAGTTGGGGGCTGGCCGTGTTAGCCGGGGTATATAGGGAGCTGTGTACTTGCTCGAAGGTGGGAGAGAAACAAGATGGTGGTGTGATGTTCATCTTCCAATTCTAGGCAATAAGTAAATTTAATTTACTTTCAACTTTGTAATTAATTTACATTTATTTACAGATTGATTACGAACATAAATTTATTACCTGCTTAGTATTCATTTTTTTATACATGAGTGGATTGATTACAATCTAAAACTTATTACATGCTTAGCTTTATTTAATTTAGATTTATATAATATAAATTTATTTCGTAATTTGATTAGATGCTTAAGAAATTCTTACATGCTTAGTCTACATGCTTTATAAAATACTTATATGCGTACTTTAACTTACAAGGTGGATCGGAGCAAATACAAACGACCACCAACCTGAGCACTCTTTACTGTTTTATCGTGCTGAGTTTGATAAGTCTTGGTGCAACCGGTTAAACATTACAATTCAATATGTTTATCTTTTTAAAATAGTGTGGATGTAATTGGTACTAATTGCATATAATTATTAAGTCTATGTGATATGGGACCCATATCCACATGAAGTGGTCGAGCTGCATCATCTTAGACACCCCGGGGATGACAAGACGTGGTTGTGCAAGGTATGCAGAAGGTTTTTGGAAGAAATGGGGAAGGGGTTTGGCAGAAATGGTGAATAGGTTTGGTTCAGCAAAAACGTGCGGAAGTTTATTTATTCTGACATACAACCTGCATTTACTGTGTTTGTCTAAAGTGGACAAGTGTAAACCGCTTTAGACAAACCCGGTGAATGTTAGGTAGTTGGCATGTATATAAGAATGAAGAAAAAAATTTATTAGAGAATAGTAAAGTCAACTTAGAATGATCATGATACTCTCCACCTAATTCATGATTTCTAAATTATAAATAAAACCACCACATATAGAGAATGACATTGGCAGGTTTAATTATTTTCATTGCCAACCGCCAAACTTTTCTCAGCCATTTTTACAAAATGAGAAATAAAATATGCAGATATATAGGAAAGAAGAAACATATTTATCGGAGAATAGCCAATGCCTACAGATTATTCATTAAGTTTTTAATCTGTAAATTATCAAATTTGTCTGTTGGTAGGGATGGCAATCAAACTCATGATCACAGGTACCCGCCCTCCCCCGAAACAGTCAACGATCCCTGTTTGGATCGGGTATGGGGTGGGTATGGGTAAAACCCCCAAAACGTTTGATGGGTATGGGGCGGGTATGGTTTTAGCCTCCCCCGCCCCATACCCATACCCGCCCTATTAGGAAAATTCTTCACATATAAAAAATACAATGATTAAATTGTAACCTATCTATAATAGTGAGGGTAACTAAAAAAATATTAAGTAGAAATGTAATTGGGTGGCTACCCAAATCAAAACTTAATTCTTTTTCCCCAACTCTTTCTTCACTTTTTCAATGTTTCGATTGTTAACAAGATTATGTTAGTTAGTTATTACTTAGTAGATGTATTAGAGTAAGAGAATAATGATTTGGATTACATTGCATTTTATCTTATGAATTAACGGATGCTTTAGGATAATATGAATTGAACTGTGTTAAGAATGATTATCTTTTTTTCATGATATAGTAGGTGTGTGTACTGTTATAATTGAAAAATTATATATAAAATTTTAGGTGTTACCCATGGGTACTAGAAACCCACGGATATGAAGACGGGTTTGGAAAACCCTCCCCTGCATGGGTATGGGGCGGGTATGGGTTTGGGTATTTGAAAGAGAGGATGGGGATGGTTTATCCAAATCCGCCCCATTGCCATCCTATCTGTTGGTCGTTGGGTTGTTTGAAATAGGGGAAATAACAAATCTCATAAAATGTTCATGAGACATTATAATGAAAAAAGTAGGAACAACCTATTATGAAGATAAATGTTTTGTTAAGGAAGAGAAGGACATTATAACTGATGGAGATGACAAAGCTTTAGAAGGCTGAGGCAGAGCAATCACAAGAAATTCTAAATTAAATTTGCAATAGTTCTTGACAACGATGAGCTAATAGCGTGGTTTGATTAAATTTATGAGTCGGTTTTCTTACATGGTTTTTGTTTTTACTTTTAGTAATGACTTTAGTATATAAATGAGGTTAGCATCTTGAAAATTATACGAGTATGATATTTTCATCAAATTAATCATTTAAAATCTTTTATTTTATGAAATAAGACATACCTTTCTTCGAACAATTACTATAGGGTCGTTTGGTTTTAGTGATTGTTTGGTTGCGATAGTTACAATGCATGTATTGTTCACAATGCATTTTTTTTAATTTTCTGCACAAACAATACATGCATTGTTTGCTTGATGTGATGGAAACTATCACTCAAAATGAGTGATAGTACTATCTATACTAAAACTTGAAATTGTTGAGATAGTTTTGAGTAGAATGTTGGATTCCTTTTTTGTTCCAAGTATACCTCTAGTTATATATATAGGCAGTTCTAGGGTGCCCAGGGCAAAATCCGGGGTACGGGTAACCGGGGGCAAGGAAAATTACCAAAAGCATCACAAAGCGTTTAAGCTTTTTTCATTGGACTTCAACCTAACTGTACCCGGTTTAATTATATCGATTAAGAGGTTAACCCCTATGGATACGACCCGCCGCCCTAACCAATTTCCAGTCTCCCTTCTACGATGCCTCATTCGTCTTGGAGGGTCCCCTCTTAGTTCGAAGTTCGATCATAAGCTGCCTATCAAATCTGAAATCTCCAACAAAATCATCGTTTCGAAACCCAAATCCTTTTATTATTTGATCCACATTCGATTTAGCTCCCTATCCAATCTCAAATCCCCAACATCATCATGTTTCATACACCAAATCTATGTATCCACATTCGAAGAGAAGATCCCCATCCAATATGAAATCCTCACATAATCATCATTTTGAATCCCAAATCCTTGTATCCACAAATCGACGTTTTGTTCCTCGCTATTTTATTACCGGACGGAATTTACTCACCTATCTCTTTCTAACACGATTACGGCGACCATGTCTATTATTGTGTTCATCAAACTTTTCATTTGCAAAAGAACCCTTGAAAGAGGTTTGTTAACCCTAGGGTTCATGTTGCTAGTGTTTTGTCATCTTGTCTTAGCGTTATTGTCATTTTCTCGAAACTTCTATCACTTGGTGAAATTAAGGTTTCCTGATATGTGGTGTTCGTCTCGCCTAGAGGATTAAGGAAGAAGATGAAGAAGACAGAATTTGATTCCAATCGGATGGAGAGGTCTCCTTAATTTGTGTTTATGTATTAACGGTGCGTTTAGGACTAATTCTAGCTGGACTGGGTCTGATCATTGATTTTTGCAGGCTTTTAAATAACATTCAAAAGTGGGCTTGTACATGACCCATCGCACCTAGTTTGTTGATAATAGATACTGAGTTCCGGATTGTCATTAGGTTGGGCCTTTGATAATTGTCTATCTCAGTGGCGGTTCTTTGTTTTACTTATTTTCATCTGCTTCTGCTTCTAAAATCCTGATCATGCCTTGAGTTCACGCAAGTTAAACATAATTATGTGTTCCCTCTTTTTTTGGGATTTGGTAAATGCTAGCGTGTCTCTTTACACATTTAGCGGTACGAGGTAAACTACAATCCGCCCAATTTAACTCTTCATTAATTGAGATCCTATTCCACTCTCTCACTGATTGCCCCTCTTCATGCAATGCACTCGTACATAACAAACCTCTTGTAGACTAATTAGAGGCTTGTGGTTGGATACTGAGTGAAGATATTTTTATAATTTATGTTTTGAAACGAAAGTTAGAATTTCACTTTTTAAGTACCTACGTACTTTAGTTGAGCAAGTATTTTCAAAATGTAAAATTTTATCAGCGTATAGGTATACGATTGTTGTATAAGGTGTTGATGTTAAAGGAAATGAGTACTGACTGCTTAGGGTATTAGGTTGTTGATGATATACAGTATATGGTATATGGGTAGGTTATAAGGTGTTGATGGTTTAGAGCATATGGTATTGATTGGTTAAAGGGTGAGGGTAGGAGTTGTTTTATTTTTTTCTCGATTTTATATTTTCTTTATATCTGCTTATAAATGTTGATCATGCCTTATTACTAAAAAAACTTTGACATAATTATTGTAGCATGACACATTTATCGGTACGAGATAAAATGATTTGGTGTGTGCAAGGTAGGTTCCTATTATCTATTTTGCCTTGTTGGTGATCACGGCCATTAGCCATTCGCCACATATGGAATGAAAATTAGTTAGAGTTATTAAGTTCATCTTTCTTCATTTATTGTTTGATTTGAACCTGCATGTTTTTGCTCCGAAGGATTTTGTAGTGGCGTGCTAAAGACAATCCGTCCAATTTAACTCTTCATTAATTTCACCATTTCCACTCTCTCACTCCCCCACGAAGCAGAAAAAATCCACTATGATATATTTACCGTTCATTTTAACCCTTCACTTAATAAGAAAGCGAAATTTCACATGATGATTATAAATGTCATGTAGCTTAATTGGTTAATTGTCCTTTACTTGCTGAGTTAATAAAGTAGATGTTTGTGGTTTGATACTTAGCGACTATCAATTTTTAATTTATGTTTAGAACAGAAAGTTAGAATTTCAATTTTGAAGTACATATGTACTTTAGTTGGGCAAGAAAAGTTAATAAACAATAAAATAGAAAAAGAGAATAGTTATCTATGTGGCATTGCTAGAAGCATTCATAATTTAGCAATCTTCCTAGTTTAGAAAGAACTCCTCCATCCCTAAACCATCGCTAAGTTTTTGCCATCTAAGCTCCACCTCATCTTTAGCAATTGCTAAAAGTTGGGGATGGAGATGGTGACAATCAATAAGCAATTTCTAAAGTGGGCCCTTATCTCCCTTAGGGTTTAGGGTTTAAATTTTTTAGGGTTTAGGGTTACAATAACATATACCAAATCAGTAGATTAATTTTGCTAAACGAAAAAGTTTAATCTATAAAGCCAGTTTAAAAGCACATCCCCATCTCCCCCCGTCAATTCCTAAACTTTTCCTTTAATCCGATGGTGAAAGAGCTTCAATCCTTGTCGCGGCGTGTCACCCAATCAAATTTCGCCATTTTTGAAAAGTCGCATTTGCCCATAGCCGTAGAAGGCAGTAGTCTTCTTATAAATCAAAGAGACACATAAATAAAACGACACCGCATAAACCAGCAGTCTTCTTTTATAAACCAATTAGACACATCAATAAAACGACACCGCAGAAGGCAGCAGTCTTCTTATAAACCAAACGACGCCACTTCAAGCTGACAGTGGCAGTCTTCACATAATCCTAATCCGAATAGGATAAGGACTTCCATCTTCACTTCAAGTTTTCAACACTGATCAAATAGTTGCAGGCTTTTACACACGCATTCCAAAGAAATCAAGTGTCCAAAACTCTGGTCCTTAGGTTGCTACTTCTGGTAACATGCCTCTTCTGCAAAATTGATAACGACGAGGAATGTCGTACAAAAATATTGGTTGCAACTGCATTGTGTAGACACGAACGATTATATTTTATTCTTACGCTAGGTTGCTCGTCATTTTCATCATCGGATGGCTCAGACCCAGTACACGTTCTTGCATTATGATTGGTAGAACAGCACTTACTGCAATGCTTTTGCCTTCCCTAAACCATTTCTATGTTTTTGCCATCTAAGCTCCACCTCATCTTTAGCAATTGCTAAAAGTTGGGGATGAAGCCATTAACAACCATGAAATAGCCATGAAATAGCCTAACTATTTCATTTATGGCCCCTACCGCCATGTATACACCTTTTACAATTTCATCTCTTCACTTCCATTTTGTCTACATCCATGAAATCTACTTTCAATTTCATATGGTGGGCCCTATTCACGTTTATAATACAACAAATAATTTGTATACTCTCTAACCAATTGAAGTGGGCCCACTTTGCCTCTTCCATATTGAATTTCATCTAATGAAATCTTCCATATATGGTATTGATTGGTTAGGGTATAAGGTGTTATTGTTATAGAGTATATGGTATTGATTGGTTCGGGTATTAGGGTTTGGTTTAGGGTTTAGGGTTTAAGGTTGCAATAACATATACCAAAGCAATAGATTAATTTTGATAAACGAAAAAGTTAGTTAATCTACAAAGCCAGTCTAAAAGCACATCACCATCTCCCGTCGTTAATTCCCAAACTTTTCCTTTAATCCGATGGTGAAAGACCTTCAATCCTTGCCGTGGCGTGTCACCCAATCAGATTTTTCCGTTTTCGGAAAGTAGCATTTGCCCATAGCCAGTGCTGACGTTACCAAGGCCGAGGCAGCGGTAGGGAGTGTGATTTTCAGTAAATGGGAAGGGCTGGAAAGGCAAAGTAATTTTATGAGTCCGTTTATAAATTCTTTAATCAGAGAAGGAGAGACCATGCTCCGAAACCCGAGAGGCACTCATCTCCTGCCGTTGTTCGTTCCTCCTCCTCTCGATCCCTGAAAATACCCCTTTCTCCCATCTTCTCGATATGAAACTCTGAAAATCAACCCCATCCGCCTCTTCGTCCTCCTGTCCCATGCTTTATTTTCGGGTGTAGTGGTAATGATGAGACTGCGTATTATTTTAGATCTCAGTTCCTTTCATTAGATCATTGTTAGATCATGACTGTTAAACTAACTCTTTCGTTTTATTGTTTCTTCTTTTCTCTCCATACAGGGCCTTTGTTAGAGGCAGGGAGGGGAGCAATGACAATAAGTCGTCGTCTGAATATTGCCGAAAGAATCATCATATGTTGTTACGATTCCATAATAGGTGTTGTGGAACCCTACGTCACATGATGGTTCTTTTGTGCAATATTGAAGCGTACATGTTGATCATGCTCCGAAAATATATACAAGAGGGGAAAGTTGCCATATGTAGTATAGTATAAAAGTGGGAGGAGGGAAAGTACATTGTTTTGTTTTTCAAGATTTGTACTTTTAGTGTTTGAGATCTTAATAATATATCAGTGAGGGATCTTTCACTCAATAAAAATACTGTAGTTTATTTCTTGATTACTGCCTCCATTTTCAGAAGTATTTTACTATTGGGCCAACAGTATTTTTTCCGGATTTCGAACTTTGCTCATCTGTCGCCGCATGCTCTTGTCATTTCACGCCTAAAATAATAAAGTCAAATGGAAAAAGAAAAATTTTCATTTCATAATTTTAGTAGCCAAAATTAAATAAATTTATAAACAAGTAAAAAATACGATATAATAATTCAATAAAAAAAACGAGTGAGAAAAATTACTCATCTGAAATGTTGCACATGATTTAAATCAAATCCATCCGAACTAAATAAAACGACACCGTATAAGGCAGTAGTCTTCTTATAAACCAAAGAGACACATAAATAAAACGACACCGCATAAACCAGCAGTCTTCTTATAAACCAAAGAGACACATAAGTAAAATGACACCGCAGAAGGCAACAGTCTTTTTATAAACCAAACGACGCCACTTCAAGCTGACAGTGGCAGTCTTCACATAATCCTAATCCGAATAGGATAAGGACTTCCATCTTCACTTCAAGTTTTCAACACTGATCAAATAGTTGCAGCCCTTTTACACATGTATTCCGAAGAACTCAAGTGTCCAAATCTCTGTTCCTTAGGTTGCTACTTCTGGTAACATGCCTCTTCTGCAAAATCGATAACGACGATTTTAGTCGTACAAAAATTTTGGATGCAACTGCATTGTGTAGACACGAACAATTATATTTTATTCTTACCCTAGGTTGCTCGTAATCGTCGTCATCGTCATTTTCATCATCGTCATTTTTATCATTGGATGGCCCAGACCCAGTACACGTTCTTGCATTATGATTGGTAGAATCGCACTTAGTGCAATGCTTTTGGCTTCTCTTCGGTACTGTTTGCGACTGATCTTGAGTGGTTGGAGGATCAACATCGGTGTCATCGCCACCGCCACCTTCTTCCGAAACACCAGCATTCGGGGCATCACCGTTTGAGGTTGGCTTCACATAGCCAACAAGATGTGGGCATCGGGTCCTATAGTTGCCAAATTCACCGCAATTGCTACACTGTCGTGGTTCTCCTTTCTTCCTTTTAGATTTTTTAGCCCCCGAACCTTTAGCTTTGACCTGCAATGGATCCAACAAAATTTCATTCGCCTTCGGTCTATTAATGCCGGGTAGGTCCACGTTGCCAGTGTCCACCATGTCCAGCTTTTCATATAATGATTGAATTCCCTCACGAGCAATCTTGAAGCACTCACTAGATTTTGCCCCTTTTAACATTAGTTGTAAGTTGTTTTGTTGAATAGTACCATACCTGATTGACACAATATTTTATACAAAGTGAGTAAAATTAACGTTCACCTAGCTTCGAACCAATATTAAAAAAAAAAAGTGATAGTCATGGCAAACCTCAATGCGAAAAGTTGCGATTCAGCTATTTATGTCCCGTTCCTCCAAGCTCTCTAGTGTCTTCGGCTTATTTGACCATCTTCGACGTACTAGGCCTTCAGGAAGTTCCAGTATACTCTCTTCTTTCAGTACAAAAATCATATGACGACATGGTATTCCCATATAATCGTAGTGATTACAACTACACTCCATTGCAAAGGGTTCAACTGTGTACGTGACTTGAAAAACCTTATCCATGCCAGATACCTTGACCTGGTACACACGCTCCATTTCCGATCGCTCTGACTCCACCCTTATGCAACATGCCGACTTTTCAACCTCATCTCTGAATAAGAAGAATGCGTTCTTTGTGAAAACTGCCGCTCCACTCTTCTGAAGTGAGACTAAGACATTGCTTGTGATAGTTCGTTCTCGATGAATCGATTCAAAATCAGCATGACGCTCATTCTCCCTCAGATCCCTAGTCCAACGATCAAAGTGAATAAAGAACTCAAGGAGATTTTTATCCTTCTCGATATAATTGGCAAGTTGAGAGTTCAGTCCTTCACATCTTGATGTTGTACTCAAGCCTGCGAAGAACTTCGAACGCAAATATGCATACCCCCATTCATGTCTTTGCTCAAATAAATTGGAGACCCAGTTGTTGTGCTGAAGGGAGCATTCCTCAACCACTGATTTCCACTTTTCTTCGAATTCTGAAGGTTCCCAGTCAGCTGTCACAAAATGCTTCCATCGGGGCAACAAAGTAGGATGATTCTTCACATTTCTGGTTATAGTCTTGTCTATATGCCAGGAACATAGACGATGTGTTGCATCGGGAAATACTTTCTGAATAGCATTACGCATTGCTCTATCCCCATCTATAATAAAGTCTTGGGATCTACACCACCTAGCCTTCTCTTCAAAGCTCCCAACACCCAAATATAATTTTCCTCTCTCTCGTTAGCCAAGAAAGCACATGCAAATACGCAAGTTTGCGAATGGTGGTTGACACCTAAAAAAGTACAAAATAAGTTAGATTATGCAAACTGCTAGGGTTATTTTAGCATGCTCGGGATAATTCTATGTGTGAAGGAAAAGTACCTGAAAAAATCACGAGAGGCATCTGGTAAATGTTCCTTTTGTAAGTAGCATCGAATGACAGTAATTCTCCAAAGCATGCATAATCAGCAACAGAAATACTATCGGCCCACAAGATGTTAATAAGCCGGTCGTCGTCATCCTTCTTTAGTTCAATAACGAAATGATCATCCATGCTGCATTTAGCTTGCAGGTAGGCTAGGGATGTTGCGGCATCACCTTCACTGATTTGTTCTTTCCTCTCTTTGTCCACATAATTATATGCATCCTTCCTCGTGTACCCCAAATTGTCGTAGCCTCCTGCTTCTGATACGGCCAGATTCACAATTTGAGAAGTTTTCATACCTGCAGCTCTTCTAAAATTTATCGCTGCTTTGACTGCATCACTCATACGATGTTTCCCTTTCATGTAGTGTCTATATTATCTGGGGACCGTTTCATGTGTGTGTACATCATCAAACTGGTGCACATACCACTTCCCATTGACATTGTCTTGTTTAACACGCATTTTGGCTCTGCAGTTAAATCTGGTCTCCCCTCTTGCTTCTCTCTTTCGTTTTGTGCTCTTCATGCGCCTCTTTCCCTTGCCAGAGCATACATAGTCACGCCATATCATAACTTTGTTCTTATCACGACCAATGTCTGATTTTCTGATGTCGAAGCCTTTAACTAACCCGTAGTCCATGTAGAAATCATAGGCTTCTTCTGTATCATCGAACTTCATTTTTTAAAATCTTCAGGCTGTAGAAATATGAGATCGGCGACATTATCTTCCTGGGTGGTGTGACTAGCTCCGACACCAGCGTTTTCTTGGACTGACTCCGACGTCAATAGTAGGACTTCCTCCGACGTCAATGGTGGGTCTGCCGCCGACGTCATTGTCACTGCTGGAAATTTTGGGGAACCAAGGATGTAAACTACAAAACCCTACTGGGAATGATAGGCGAATTAATGCTTCAATGGGCCATTTAATAATTATCCCCATTAATAACACGATTTGTGATATCTTATTTTTTTGGTAGGAACGAGTTGAACTTTCTATTCTTTATCTTATTGATTTCTTTACCATTTTCATAAATAACGAAAATATTTAAAATGAAAAGGTATGCTTAGTAAAGCCAAACGCCAGCTGACTCTAGCTGGGTACTACGTGTATGGGGAAGGATCAAACATTAATATGAGCGAATATTTACTAATAGCACTCAATTTTTTATTCAATCGAAAAAAGTATATTTTTAATTTTAGGTTTAATAACTACCCATGTTTATCCCAAGTTCATGTACCTTAGACTAAACCCTAACTATTTTTCCGCGGGAAAAATATGCCGCCACATTTTATCCTAACCTTGTATATATAATTAATCTTCAGCGGTAGAGCAGTGGTTCCACTATCATTGTGGTCCTTAAGCCCTCGCTCATTCGTAGATGCTGAAGTAATCAACGGAACTCCAAAATTTTGTTTTGTTTGTCCACTATCAATGCTTTCTACGTAGAATTATTTTGTAACAAATCTATAGTATCATGAAGTGTTTTTTGTCCATGTTATATTAGGTTATAACAGCGGTGGCCTGCCATTTGACTCTAGAAGAGTTGTCGACAAATTCTAAGGACGAAAAAGGAGTGTGCTATCTGCCTGCTGAACTACAGGTTCTGCTCCGATTATGCTTAAGATTAATTTCCTCTCACCAAAAAAATACAACACATGTTTTTTTAGCGTGAATGATATTGTGTTGACAAAATTTCAATTGTGCAACTACCACATGGGCAGGAACTAGTGATTTCATGTGGAATAACACCCAAGAGGGCATTAGACCTATACGAGTCAAAATTCCTTAGTCTTAATAAGTATTACATGGTTTGCAGTTTATTTTTTTAATACGTGTTGACAATTTCCGCATATGTAGGTGTGTGTTCCGATGACAGATAATGCCCATTGGTACTTGGCTGTCATTAAGTTGGACAAGGAAGAAGTCCATATCTTGGATCCACAACCAAATGAAGACCGCAATTCCTTTCGACTACAATCTGTTCAAACAATGGTAAATTTGTGACATTGTGCCGTTATAACACAAAAAAATGTAAATAACTCTTTCTAAATACAAACATTTCTTAATTTGTACAGATGAGATTTATGAAAGCCTTGTGGAAGATTCTCTATCGTCAACAATTTCCAGGATTGTCGCCACCGAGGATTGCAGAGTTTTCGTACACAAATCCTTCAAATGATCAATAACAACTTCATCGGTAAGTATGCCCATTTTGTGTGTATTAAACGACGGCTTATCAACTTGTTTATCATGCGATGCTTTCATTTTATGTAGGTCTAACAGTGGAGTCTGGGTCTGCATGTGAATGTATGGCGCAAGCTGGGACTCCTCTTATATTTGGGTAAAGACAATTCTAGTTCGCATATTAGAAAGCCACACTTGATTGTTATTTTTGAATCATGCGTTAAGCACCATGTTTGTTGATGTTTATAGCCATGCACTCAAGTGAGGAGGATGCAGATTGCTTTGTACCTTGTTCGAGAGCCCATGAACTACAAGGCATATGGTGCTCACGGAAGCAAGGACAATTGCACCTCAAGTTGAAGCTTCAGTCGAAGAGTTCAAGATGATGGACAACCATGTTATGTTTTTTTTTTTCAAGATGATGGACAACCATTTTTGGTTTGGTTTGGTGAATGCTTTCTATATTTGTTTTTTGGTTTGGTTTGTTTTTTGGTTTGGTTTTGGTTTGGTTTGGTTTGTTTTTTTGTGGAAACTATATTGACTTTTCGGACAGCCATCCCTTCCGAATCGAGTCTCAAAGTATCTAGCTTTAACCTGGCTATTACACATTTGCACAACCTGAAAAGGGACCTTCTGGACCTGATCTCCAGCTCCCAAGTAATCCCTGGTGTTCACAAATATCCCAGGTTCAATACAAATCAATAAAATCTCATTTTCATCGAGCCATGCGTGACGAACAGGCTTCCAAAGTGAGCTGCCCGAAATGGCAAAGGGGCTTGACCAAAATTCCAGCTTCCAACTTGTGAATGAGGTTGCTTTTGATAAAGCTATTGTATCTTGTAGAGAGGTTTAACTGAGATCATATCATTCCACTTCGTTCCCAATTGCCCTCTTCTAATTAAATTTGCATTCATGTATAGTTAACCCAAAAAGTAAAACTGATTGGCTCCCAATCAGCATAATTAATTACCAAAACCCGTACAAGGCAGATAGAAAATTCTTAGGTAATTAATTTAATGTTCCTAGGATATGGAAAGACTTACATTCCTTGAATTTCCACCAACGATGTATGCACTCTCCTTTTAGTGAGAGAATTTATTGTATTAATAAATACAATAAAAAGGCTTACATAATTAATTTATTCTTTATTGTGTATAATTAAAAGGGTATTTTACTATAAACGAAGCATCATAGATCCACCGGGGGAATAAAAGAAGCATGAGTCTTGATGAAAAAGGGAAAAAAATCACCATAGATGAAATAAGTAAACACATTCTTCGACCTAATTAGAACTGCTTAGAACAAAAGCGGATTAAAATCTCCCCCAATGAAATTCATTTGCAATTTCATAGGTAGTCCCTACTTCCACTTCTATAATTTTGAGAAAACACCACTTCTCAACTTCATCCTCTCTCCAACAATGAAAGTCAATTGCAATTTCATCAATAGTCCCCACTCGTGTGCCCATTTCAATTGCAAGCAAATTTGCACACCAAGCAAATTTGCACACTTGCAAGGGCACCCCACATCAATGCAATTCAAAGTTGCAATTGCAACTTATTGCCACATCAGCTTGCAAGTCACTATAATTGCACCATTGGATATGCTCTTATGCAAATTTGCACCCTTGCAATAGCTTCTCACATCATAGCAATTTAGAGATGCAATTGCACCTCCTTGCCACATCATCTTGCAAGTCACAAAAATTGCACCATTGGATATGACCATTACTGCATCTCGTCACCTGTCTAAGGGAACTTAGCCATGGCAAATTCAAAAAATACTGCATGCATAGAAAAATATTGGTCTGGACAATTCAAAAAATGGGAGACTTTCCTAGTCAGATGATGTACTGGCTCCCCTCAGTACCTGACAGTTTTAAGTGCTGGAGAATTAAGGAAAAGACAAAAGACTGGAAAAAAAACCAACAAAGACTTAGGAAACTTGTTAACAGAAGACATTCATTGCTGGCCCCTTTGCTGCTCCAACGCTCCACCCCGCCCTGCATCAATCGACTCTCATGTAAGCCGAGGACGTTTGCTTGAGGAGGCCTCAGGGGTCTCTTGATGCTCCGTATGCCGAAGGTCAATAAAAGTATTGGTCAATTCGGCTATACGGTACACCGGCAAATAAGCGCACTGGTCCTCCTTAACATAAACCCCCATATCCATCCCAACCCTTTCAAGAAAGGTGGTCACGAAGGTGGCATATGGAAAGGCAGTGTACCAGTTTTCCCCTTTAGGAGCAGCCTCAACCATGTTCAGTCACATCAGAGATGCGAGGTTAACAGGAACACCTCTTTGAGCTTGCACAAGGATAACCAAGTCAAGTTTACGAATAATCGAATGACCACGGTACCTTGGCAGGAAGTAGTTGGAGATCATCCAGTGGAGGAATCGAAGAGGATCTGGGAGGAAAAAAGCCTGGATCCGCCCCTTCGTGAGTTTCGCCAGTTCAACTTCAAACTCAAAATCGTACAACCGCCCAAGATCGCTTATGCTCTCTATGGGGTGTCCTCCGGCGGGAAGATCGAGGATCTCAGCAAACTGATGAGGCTGGAAGCAAACTCTATGTCTCAGGAAGATCGACACGAGATGAGAATCACAGGGACCAGAAAGCTGTAAATTGTGGTAGAACTTCCTCACCACATGGGGGCAGTAACTGGTGCTTCCTCGACTCCAGAGATCAAAGAACTTTTCCCAGCCAACATTTTTTATTAACTTATTCACTTATGGAGGGAAAGGACTTAGGCGGATGAACTCGTACTCGGCCACAATTGTTGTCTTGCTTGTAAATGAAAGATAGTCACCGAGACTTTGGGTGGATCGGCAGTCTTCATTTGATAGAGATAGTATCCCCATTTCAGCAAACGATTTACCTTTGTTTGCAATGGCGTCTGGAGGAAGAAGGAACAAGGGGAAGGTGAAGATGGAGGAAATAGAGAATGTAGGTGTAAGAAAAAGTGATCGTGGGCGTTGAGTATGGAGACGGTTGAGTCTGGAATGTCAAGAGTTAGAAGATTTCGGAAGATATGTAATGATGATGGTAACTCGTGTAGGTTAAATTAGGGTAAGTAAAGCTAGTTAAACTAGGGTTGGCGCACAAATTTATACGGTAGGAGAAATGAAATGGGCTCGCACGTTCCAGACCCACTTTTGAATATTGCATGGGTCATGTACAAGCCCACTTTTGAATGTTATTTAAAAGCTTGCAAAAATCAATGATCAGACCCAGTCCAACTAGAATTAGTCATAAACGCACCGTTAATACATAAACACAAATTAAGGAGACCTCTCCATCCGATTCGAATCAAATTTTGTCTTCTTCATCTTCTTCCTCAATCCTCTGGGCGAGACGAACACTACATATAAGGAAACCTTAATTTCACCGAGTGATAGAAGTTTCGAGAAAATGACAATAACGCTAAGACAAGATGACAAAGCACTAGCGACATGAACCCTAGGGTTAGCAAACCTCTTTCAAGGGTTCTTTTGCAAATGAAAAGTTTGATGAACACAATAATAGACATGGTCGTCGCAATCGTGTTAGAAAGAGATAGGCGAGGAGAAATAAAATGGCGAAGAACAAACAAGACAAAATAAATTGGGAAATTCAATCTACGTCGAATGTGGATGCAAGTAATTGGGATTCAAAAAGATGATTAAGTTGGGGAGTTCAAATTGGATGGGGAGCTTCTCTTGGAACTGTGAAGGGGCATCCCTTCAAGACGAGAGAGGGATCGTGTAATTGGTTAGGGAGACTGGAAATTGGTTAGGGCGGCAGTGGGTCTACCCAATTGGGTTTGCAGTCTTAATCCATTTAATTTAATCGGGGCAGTTAGTTGGACTAGGATGAAAACAAACTTAACGCGGCAAGAGGCTTTTTGTAATTTGTTTAGTTATTTAGTGGCGCAGTTAGGTTTAACAAACGTGAGCCGTGGAGATTGAAAATGGATGGTTAAGATCGGCCAAGGTACCCGTACCCGGATTTTGCCCTGGGCACCGTAGAAGTCATCATATATATATATATATATATATATGGTGCCTTCTACGGTACCCCGGGTGAAATCCGGGGTACCGCATACCTTGAGTATAAAAACGCTATCTAGACCTCGAATTACCAGGACTTTTGGGCATGATACTATACCCTAACCCTTAATGAGTGAACCCTAGGTCCTAATTATCTAAATCATAAACTATAAACCCTAAGATGGTGCATTGATTTTTTTACCTGTATTCGGACGAATCATAACCGTCGATTATTGTTTCTAATTAAATTGATCTTCGGGTATAAGATTTAGAGAATTAAGACCTAGATGTTGATCTTTAAGGGTTAGAGTATAGTATCATGTCCGAAAGATTAGTCAATTCAAGTTCTAGATAGCGTTTTCTTACTCAAGGTATGCGGTACCCCGGATTTCACCCGGGGTACCATAGAACTCCCCATATATATATATATATATATATATATATATATATGGTGGCGTCTTCGGTGCACTCACTTTTTTGGGTGCATTCAGTGCACTCACTTCATAACCGTCATTTTAAATATGTGATATATGTCAAAATGATGTCATTCATCACTTATGATGTGATGAACAATAACGCACATGAATTTGCACAAAAACCATTGAAGATTTACTTTAATTTGAAGGATTTAGAGTTTAGATATTTAGGGTTAGGGTTTACAATTTGGGGTTTAGGGATAGAACTCAAAATTGGAGGTCTAGGGCTTAGGGTAATCCACTAATTAGTTGTTATCATCTGTTATATCATCATATTACACTAATTCTACAAATTAAAATTCAAAATCCTACACCTTAAGACTAGTTTTTGAGTTGGGTGCATTGAACGCATTCATTTTTGTGAGTGCACCGAAGTAGTTACCATATATATATATGGTGCCTCCTACGGTACCCCGGGTGAAATCCGGGGTACCGCATACTTTGAGTATGAAAACGCTATCTAGACCTCTAATTAGCAGGAATTATTTTTTCTAATTAAATTGATCTTGGGGTATAAGATTTAGAGAATTAAGACCTAGATTTTGATATTTAAGTGTTAGAGTATAGTATCATGTCTGAAATATCAGTCAATTCAAGTTTTGAATAGCGTTTTCTTACTCAAGGTATGCAGTACCCCGGATTTTAAAAAAAATCAAACGTCCCCTATATTTATCTATAGTATTAACGAAATTTATCCGCCAACTTGGGCCCAAATCTAGTGTAATCTGGAGGCAAAGCACGGGCCAACCATTACCTCGCTCTTACCACTGTCGCCGCCGGGAAATTAGGAACTTCAAGTCCGGGAGGTGTCCCCGCTAGTCCACCTGACACTCAGCGGCCGATGGTGCTGTCAATCCTCCTTGCCCATCTCTCCTTCTCCAAAACCCTAACATCTGAAACCCCTCTGTTCCTCTCTAAATTCTCCTTCCTCTCCATCCAATCCCAACTTGTACCGAGGAAATCCACCGTAATCTGAATGGGCGACGACCCACGAACCTTCCCAGGCGGAGTATCGCGCTGGCAGTGGAAACAGATGCAGGCCAAGAAAGGCAAACAACTCCTCAAGGTTTGGCTGAGCCGCGAGAGGCAAATCCACAAAATGAGGAAGCGAGCCGAACTTAAGGCAGCGGTCGCCGAACTGGAGCGTCCTTGGGATGCTTTCAAAAAGGCCCCTCTTTATATTCGGTGGGCGCTGATGAGCAGGTGAAGGTTTTGGCAGATAGGTTTCAGAAGCCAGGTGGGTTCGATTTGTGCACGGAGAGACATGGCCCCCAATTGTTCAAGACCCCCGACGACGGCATCCCTTCCGCTAGATTTTTACCTCAAGGGGTCGTTCAGAGCGTGAGGCCATACGGGAAGGTTAATGGGCTTGATGATGAGTTGGAGGATGAAGAACTGGGTGATGTGTCGGGTATGGAAGGGGAAAACGGTGTTCTCAAAAATGGAAGGATGCGAAGAGGTATTCTGAGGTTTAAAAATGGGAACTTTTCTTAGAGAAATTTTTATTTGGAAGATTGGAGTTCGCAGCATTTCAGCGGCAACTCGGGGGTGCACAAGTACGAGAGCGTTGGGAGGAGGAGAAATGGTGGTGAAATGACGAATAGAGGGAGTGGAAAGTTTGGGAATGCTAATGGGTAAATGGAGTCAAATCATGTTGGGTTTCAGATGAAGTTCTCAGGAAGGACATTATCTAGTAGAAGCGAGATCAGGAGCAGTAGGGTTCATAACGATGGAGAAAGCGACGATGGAGGTTTCCGGAATGGCAAGAATCAATAAATCATAGGGTAAGGACTTCGTCAAGCAGAAATAAGAGCAATACTACTTGGATCCATAACAGTAGTGATGAAGAAGGGGGGGCTATACCACAATACTAACACGTCCCCTCAAACGAAAGCAACTTATAAGGGCTTGAAGTTTGCACAAGTCTGAAGTCAAGAATACCATGTGCTTAACAAATGGGGGTCACCGGGAATCGAACACAGGACCTCTCGGTCACAGAAGGCTCTTATACCATGTCAAGAATCAGTTGGTCCCAATAACTCGAGTTGTTGAAAGAGGTTCAATCGTGGATCATATACCACAACACTAAAAAGGCATGAATCGTGACTCTGAAATTTATGGTTCGGGTTCCCAATCCCACATAAATCATAGGGTAAGGACTTCTTCCAGCAGAAATAAGAGCAGTAATACTTGGATCCGTAACAGCAGTGATGAGGAAGGGTATGCTCGAGGTTTCAGGAAAGGCAGGAATCGTGACTTTGAATTATGCTTCGAGTCTCCAATCCCAGATTAATCATAAAGGCAGAACTTCGTCAAGTAGAAGTGAGAGCAGGACTACTAGGATCCATAACCGTAGTGATGGTGAGGCTCGAGTTTTAGGAATGGTAGGAATTTGGACTCTGAAACTTATGATGCGAATTTCGAATCCCGTATTAAGCATAGAGGAAGGACTATATATAGGACAAGTGAGAGGAGGACTACTAGAAGCATTCAGAACAATAGTGATGGTGATCCCTGGAATGCCATGAATTCGGGCTCTGAGATGTATGATCGGAGTTTCCAATCCCAGATAAAGCACAAAGGGAGGACCTTTTCAAGCAGAAGGGACAACAGGACCAGTAGTAGCATTCGGAAGGACAATGGTAGGACCAGAATTAGAGATGGGGTGAATTCCAGGAGTTCAGGCTCTAAAGTTTATGATATGAGTTTGTGACTGGATGGAACTTATGGACTTCCAGATGGTCAGTACTGAGTCCAACTGAGTCTCACATGGATTGGTTATTTGAGTAGAACCATTCTGGCTTTGGTTCCGCTGACTAAGTTGAACAAAAGAGGTTACAGGTAGTGGGCATTAAATGAGCATCTGGATGTTCAAAAAATCTCCACCAGTCGTGAATCGTGATCGTGCTTTCAGTCGTGGCTGGCGACTTGTTATCAGTCTGAAGAGGTAATCGTTCCAATCTTCAACAATCGGTTGATGCTTTATCCGTCCATGTATCAAAACTCATGAATTGTGGTTGTGGGCAAGCTGTGCAGTACACTGAACCCCAATACTTTAACGGAACACTTCTTGTTATGTACTCCGAGCATGTATGACACCTTCGGTCGGTAGCAACTGGAAGGGAAAATGTGAAGAACATGAAAATAAATTTGTAGTCATGGGTATGTAATCAAGAATTCTCGGAGGCTTCAAACATTGTTTCCTTGTGAGTTGTGAAGAGGTGCATGGCACGACTCTGTAGATACTAGATAGCAACTTCACTTGTTCTTCCTAATTTGCTATCCAATTGCCTTCCTTGGTGGGCTGTTTAGTACTAACCTCCACTTTTGACCTGCCCTATTGTCAATACCTCAAGTTCGTGAAAGATGATGTTTCTGCTACCAGAAAGTCACCTGCTTTGCCTGATTATCTGAATGAATGAGCCTGAAAATTATCCTATATCACGTGTACTTGCTGAAGTGAAGCAGAGCATCCATTTACCGAGACCAAGCATCAATTTACTTTCATAAGCTATCTGTAAATGCAGCATGGAAGTTGTTCTTCTTTTCGTTGCACTTGCAGAAAACAGAGAAGACAGAAGTATATAAAGTCTTATGGGAAAACTGCACAAGAGTGGTAAATTCATTGATATTAAGATACTTTGAATGCATAGTGTTGTCTTGTTGATACTGGTCCATGACAAAATCATTACCCGGTGGAGGTATTTGGGTCAAGATAGTTGAGTATGCGCACAGTTGGAGTTGGGATGGAAGTTTGTGCATCTGCGCTTGTCTGGATCATGATGCCAAAAATAGTCTAGTTAAGAACCCACATCTGGATTGTCCAAATCCCATTGTTCACCAGATCTTAGCGTCAGATCTTAGCTTAGTAAAGGTCATTCCTACTTTGAGAAGATATTGTCAACACAAGTCGGAAGAGGCAGAGTGTGAACCAACAACGTGAAAGCAGCAGTCTTGAGTACACAGCTTTACTTCTGTACTAATTATCACTATCTAGTCCGGGAAATGGTGAGTGGGACTGTGGGGCTCCTGCACTGCACTGCACTGCACAGCACTTCTCCAACCCACTAAAGGCTAGTGGCATTCTTCTTTCTATCCATTTTGAGCACTTTTTTTAATATTGGTGTTGGTCTATTTTCCTCCAAACTCTTTGCTTTGACTTATCTTGAAATTGGTGGCTGTTGTGGGTTGGTTAATTCACAGCTTCTCCAATCCATTTGACTCTCCAGTCCACTGTGGCCACTTATTCGCATTCATCTGCAGAAATGGGTGGCATCACCTTTTCCCATCTCATCAGTCATCCCCAATGAAACCACAAAGAAAATGGTGGAAAAAGGAGGATTGTGTTGTTGTTACTGTATGACACTGTTGCAGTGGTGGCTATTGATGCATATATTTCCTTATCTCGGTTTTGACTGAAAGTTTCAGCGGACTGCTCATGATGCCCTGCAAGGAAAAATTTGAGGCCGCACAGAATTAGCCCACGTACAGATAGATACATTAATTAATATATTAATTATTAATATATAAAAGCCAAGGTTTGGTGCTACTAGGGGTGATAATAGGTAGGATCAGTTGCGAGTTTACCCTATACCAACTCCTAACCCGCCAAGTAGAGCCTTGTAAAATACCCGACCAAATAACCACCGGGTATGAAAATGATATAACCATACCCTACCCACCGGGTAACCACGAGTATTCGGGTAACCATGGTACGAATCCTAAAATATGAACTTATACACATATATGCACATACATACTATTGTCTATTAAAATTCTCAATACTTGTAACTGTTCTAGTTTTAACAATCCACACAAATAAAAACAGCAAACACATAATAATTGTTCTTGCTTCTACAATCCACACAAACAAAAACAAAATACATCATATTTGTTCTAGCTTCAACAATCCACACATATACAAAACAGCAAAAGATAATATGAGAACCAGACCACATCAAATGCTCACTGCTTAACTTATGCTTCATGACATCCATCAATGCATCATTAGTAGAACAATTATCCATGGTAATCGTAGATACCGTTGTGTCATATCCCAAGCAAGTAAAGTTTCAAGAAGAGCCCGAGCAAGCACCTCACTTGTGTGTGGGCAAGGAAAATCGACTACTGGGTAGGGTTATGGCTAGGAAAATTGACCCTTTGATTAGTGGGGCGGGTATTATCTATTACCATACCCGTACCCTACCCTTTATTTTGAAACCTGGTATTACCCGTACCCGTCTCTTAACCCGTCAAAGTGGGTAATTACCCTCGTTGACCGGTTACGATCGGGTAGGATATCCATGGTTACGGGTTGGATTGACATCCCTAGTGCCACTATTCATTAGTGGCTCTCACACTCCTCCAATTGCAGGTGGGGAAGTTCCAAATCCTTCTTTTACCTCACTCCCCATTCTATAACCTTTGTGTTTAGTAATTGTTCGCTAGGTTTTCGTCTATGGCTTTTTGCACAAATTATCTCTTTTTTGTTTTGTTATTGTTCGCTAGGTTTTCGTCTATGACTTTATTAATTAATATATAAAAGCCAAGGTTTGCTGCTACTATTCATTAGTGGCTCTCACACTCCTCCAAGTGCAAGTGGGGAAGCTTCAAATCCTTCTTTTACCCCACTCCCCATTCTATAACCTTTGTGTTTAGTAATTGTTCGCTAGGTTTTCGTTTATGGCTTTTTGCACAAATCATCACTTTTGTGTTTTGTTATTATTCCCTAGGTTTTCGCCCATGACGTTTTGCACAAATCATCGCCTTTGCCCACCATTTTGCAGCCCATCTCGAAATACTGTCGTCGGGATCCTAAGTTGTTCCCCAACACCGTTTTCCAAGGCCGCTACCACGAGTTTTTTTATCGGGACCAAGTTTCATCCTCTTTAGCGTTTTTCTTTCTTTTCTTCCTTTTTGTTGAGTAACTCAAACACATCGGTCTCCTACCTTGAACATAAATCATCGTCTTTGACAATCATTGTACGCTTTAATTTTTTTTATTTCTCATTTTCCTTTCCGTTGAGAATGAAAATTGAACTCTGACCCATTGTTGACGTGTTTCGTATCGAGAGCGAGTTTTATCTGCTTTTGTAATTGACAGGTTGGCTAAATTGTGAATTTGTTAAAACTGGGTTGACCCGATCAAAGCGAGTTGAACGTAGTGTTGAGAGTTTGGGGTCATGAGCGAGTTTTATCCGCTTTATTATTTTTTTTTCTTTTTCGTTTTGGTTGATAATGACAATTGTGTAACGCATTGGTATACAATCTAATTCAACCCGACCAAAGCGACTTGAACCCGATTTTACAGGTTTTCGCCGGGAGCAAGTTTTATCTGTTTTGTAATTGGCGTGTTGCATGTGTCAGGTGTGAATTTGTCCAAAACTCAGTCCAATCAGGTCGAAGCGAGTTTAACTTGGTGTTGACGAGTTTTGAGTCGGTAGCGAGTTTTAACTTTAGTGTTTTTCATTTTGCTTTTTCATTTTGTTTGAGAAAGACAATTGAACCCAAATCCATTGGTATCCAGCCTAATTTGAATCAATCAATGCGAGTTGAACCTTCTTAAACCTGCAATCAGTCCAAAAATTTCATAAACGAGAACTACGATTACCTCAAAGGCAAAAGAGTACAATTATGTTTGGCCCAAATTTTAGAAGTTTTATGTTTCAAAAGTGTCCTTACCATATATTTTTCTTTTTCTAGAAAACAAAATCTTTCATATATATCATTATAAAAAATAAATTGAAAAATAATATTATTAATATGAAATAAATTTAACGTGATTCATTTTAAATATTTTTTATTTTTTAGAATTTGTATTCATATTTTATGTTAGAAATCTTTTTTATTCATTTTTCCTTACCTTTTATATTAAAAAGTAATTTGATAGTTTTTCAATTAAACACTCAACAGTTTTTTTTTAAAATACTAATGAAAAAATTCAGAAAAGCTGTTTCATTCTGCAAAAGTTATAGTAGGATTAATTACTAGTAATAGATTATGAAAGGCTTCCACTTGTGTTTTAGTTTTTCTTTTCCCGCGTCATCTGAGGGTAATTGGTGGTGGAAAGATGCAATCCGGTTAGTGTCTTTCTAGTTCGTACAAGACTTGGGTAGCCGATAGCCTGTATATAGGGGTGAACAAACACACCCGCAAACCGACCCACCCACTCGTCCAACCCGACCCAACCCATCCGTATTTATCGCTAAAACGAAGGTTTTGGGTTGGGTGAGAGTTTTCTTTTGTACAACCCGCCTCTTTTGGGTTGGGTTTGGATTTTGGATTACACAACCCGTAAAACCCGACCCAACCCGTGTTCCAACTATTAGTATGAATTCGGATCTAAAAAATATTTATGTAGTATATAGTCATATACTTATGAGAAAATTAAGATATTTCGCCAGGTTTTTCTCTCATGGTCTCCCTAATCTAATGCATTATTCGACTTAAAGTTTAGACATAAATTGAATATAGGTATGATTCACGTAATCTTTTTTCTTGTGTACAATTTTAATAGAATAACATATGGTGGATACATTTGCTTATAACATTTTTAGCCTATTTCAACAAATATCGTGAAAAAAACAAGATATATGTTGAAGTAAATAACATTTTATTAAAATTTAAACAACATTTGTGAATTTTCATACCTTTCACCTTGGTTCATTCGTTTGAAATTTTAATTAGTTATAAAATATTTTTATGATGTAGAATAATTATATATTTTATGTTGGGTTGGGTTTTACTTAAAAATATCGCCAACCCGACCCAACCCAATTAGATGCAAACCGTAGGGTTTAAATTTTTTTGGGTGGGTTTTGGTTTGATATTTCCCAAACCGTAGTGCATGGGTCGGGTGATTAAAATGACTAAGCCCGAACCACCCGATCCATGTACATCCCTACCTGTATAGTCTTATGGTAAAAAACCTATCCATAATTCTACATATGACATTAATGAAAGATTTCTAATCCAATTACATGATACCCTCGATTAGTAAGAAAATCTACACAATTATTACTCTCCCTATAAGTGTGCTATTCTCTCTATAAGTGTGCTCAATAGAGATGTCACACTGTCTATGTAGCAGCTCGGAGCCTATATCACTTAGGCCGATACCAAATAAACCACCCAGGAATGGAATCCCAAAAGCACGTTGTGAATATCAATCACATGGGTGGAGCTCTAACTAAGATGGTTGCATGGTGATAGACAATATCTTTTTCTTAATTCTAACGAATTATATCTTTTTAGTTGAAATTGTATTTTATTTTTTTATTTTTGCATAGATAAATCATATCTACAATAATTCTTTTTCATGTATTTATGTTGTACGCTACCATGGTGTATGCCCCTGTGATTTTAGTGTTTGCAAGGACTTGGAGTAGTCGAAGCATATCGGCTATGGACTAAAGTATATTGACTTGGAGTAGTCGAAGTATATTGTATGCCCCAGTGAGTTTAATGCTTTGAGCATTTAAATTAAGGAGCTAGAATTATCATGGTTGTTAAGTATAATAATTATTACTAGCTTTTGGAAATTAAGCTATTTCGTAAAAGTTAATTCACATTAGAAAACATTAATATTTTCTTAATAACGAAGGAATTTTAGTTAATAATAAAGGAATTAAGTCATAGAGAGTATGATATTGAATTAAACTGTTACGTAAAAAATAATTTAACTTACTAATTTTTTCTTAATATAAATTGACGAGATGGACGACTATTTAGTTAATAATAAAGGAATTTTCACTCAAAGTAATACTCTTAAAGACATACTAATTATGTTTGTTTAACTGGGCCATAAGAAATAAATAAAAATTCATGAGTTTTTTGTAATGTATGTATCATTTTACATAATTGCTCGTAATATGGTCAAAAAATAAAATCAAGTAATTGAAAGTATCACATCTTTTTTTAAATTGTTATGTATAAGGTTACCAACCATATAAAATCTTTGTGTAACGCAATTGATGACATGATAAATATTTTAGTTATTAATAAAGAGATTAAGTTATGAAAAGTATTAAGTTTGATTGAACAATTATACAAAAAATTTACCTTATACAAACTTTTTGTAATGCGATTTGATGAGATGGTCCACAATTTAGAAATAAGAATGAAATATTTATTCGAAACTTATATTAACATGATTTTAATATTGGCAAAAAAAAACATATAATAACTTTGCAAAACCTTTATGTAATGAAAATTGATAAAATGGTCAACAATTTAGTCAATAACAAATAAAATTTTGTTAAATTTATATTACAAAAGACTTAAGTAAAATTTTGTTTAATTAATACATAAGAAATACATTTCCCAAAAATTTGATACTTAAAAAATAACTATTCCTCGATAAGCTTTATTTAGTGTATTAATCAATACAAAAGACTTACATAATAAGTTTGTTTAATTTATAAATAAGAAATACTTATTACTTTTTAAATTTTACATAATGTGTTTGTAATTTTCATAACTATCATAGAATGACCTTATGTAAATATTTTATAATGTATGGTCTAATTATAAAATCAAGTTGCAAAAATAGTATCAGTTCTTTTAAAAAATTATGTAAAAGTTAAATGACCTTATAAAATCTTTGTGTACTGTAAATTTATAAGATGATAGATATATTAGTTAATAATATAGGAGTTATTATTAAATACCAAAAGAATTAAGTTACTTAAAGCATCAAATTTTATTAAACTATTATGTAAAAAATAATTGAATTTCTAGAAACTTTATGTAAAAAAAATTGATGAGATGGTAAATATTTTATTTAATAATAAATAAATTTGGTTATAGTTGGGATTTCATATTTTTATAGAGAGGGTATAAATGCACATAATTTTTTGTTCCTAGCTCCGATCTTGCTTTGATGATATGGATTTTGTATGACGCTCAGTGAATCTATGAATCCTGTCCAATTTTGATGAAGGTAAGGATGCTTTGCATTCATTTATAAAATAAAAAAATTTGGTTCCTTAAAACTTATATTACGATGGATTTACGTAATAAGTTTGTTTAATTGATACATAGAAATATCTATCATTCTATAAATGTAATTTCTATTTTTTATTCAAACATTTTTCAGATTATTTTATATTATCCAAACATATCGAAATACTAAGAATTAGACAAAAGTTAACTTTCAGTTAGCAATTTTGTTAGTAATATTGACTTGGTAAGATAATACTGACTTGGAAGAGACCCATGAAGGTCAAAATTTCAAAATTTAGTATTTTAACTATTAAAAGAGCTACAGAATTATTAACGATAACGTAAAAATGGCTAATATTTTGATGCATTATGAATAATTTGACTAATTAATAGAATTTTAATAGGTTTGGATAATATAAAAGCATTTGAAAAAAGGTTGGATAAAAAATAGACATGATCCTTCTATAAATCAAATTGTGTTAAACCATAATTTAACTTTGGTTCAACAATTTTATACTGTTAAAATTGCCTACCGGTTTGGGCTCCAATATGTGTTGTTTCAGTCAGACCACTGATACGATATAATTTTATAAATATTGCTATAAAATTTAACATAGTGTATTAATCATAGTGTCTTCATCAGTACGATTCAGTAACGCTAGGGGGGTAAGCTATTGGGAATTGTGAGAGAAGATCGTAAAATCTTACTAAAGTTACATCGAAAAAGTTAGTGGTATGATATTTTGTGTTGAAACCATAATTTAACTTTGGTTCAACCATTTTATACCGTTAGAAATGTCTACCGGTTTGGACTACTCTAGGCGTTGTTTCGGTAAGTCCCCTGATAGGATATAATTTTATAAATATTACTCTGTACAATTCAATAGCGCTACAGAGGCTAAGATATTGAGAATTATGAGAGATGGGAATTTGACCTTTGTAACTTTGTTTGGGTGATCCATACGGCGACCTTGATTATAATGATTAAAGATGATAAAAAAAGGCTGCAAGATGAAGAAAAGCGGATTCTGGTTTTCTCCGTCGGTTTCAGTGGTTGCGGCCGCACCTAATTTTAGCAATAATGAATAGTGACCGAGGGAGACAATTTCGTGAGAAATAGTGTAATTATACTTGTGCTATTAATTAATGAATTTTAATTAAGTACGAGGTGGTAATTAAGCGTGAGGTGGTAATAAGCACGAGGTGGATTATAATGATGTAATCATCCTTATCTTTCACATTATTACATGAGGTGTTGAATTTAGATTCCTTTGAGAATGAATCATCATCATATTGTATGAGTCATTTCGATGATTCATATGGCTAACAGTAAGTTTTGAATTTAGGTTTATTTGACATTGAATCATCACCACTTTAGATGAGTCATTTTGATGACTCATTTGACTTATCATGAGGTGTTGAATTTAACTGCATTTTGGGATGATTCATCTCCACATTTGACGAGTAATTTGATGACTCATATGTTTCCGGGCGAGGGGCATATTTTTGGGTTCACTTCAGATGAATCACCATTTAATGAATCTATAAATAGGGGTTGAAATGACTGCGAATTTAAACAATTCAAATTCCATCTTTAGCTTTATTAGACATCTCTTATCCGATCGAAGATTGTGTAGATACCAAAAGAGCATATGGCTACAACTGTTGTCGATGGCTCTTGATCCTACAACTCTTCATTTTGTGTCATTCTAAAGGTTATAATTTTAAACTCTAGTTCTTAATGCCTCACTTGGATTATTGAGGGTTTTGGTTATATTTTTGCTATGTCTTTGGGACCCCAAAGCCTACTATTGAGTTTTAACTAGAGTTTTGATTCGTGCTTTGTATATCTAGTTAAATCTTTATCGCAAGTTTTTAGTTGATTGTACTCATTAAAATCAGTAAAGGTGTGAGAATAAATGTTGATATCATATTAAAGTTTTTGATGTGATGTTGGGTGTTTATGTAAACATGAATCGTGCTTTGTATATCTAGTTAAATCTTTATCGCAAGAGGTGCATGTATGAGTAGAAAATGTCCTTAGTAAAAGGGATATAGTGATTCTATAGATAAGCCATTGGTGCATGATGTTATTCAAGCTTACCTTCTTATAAATAAGGTACATTTACTTTAACACATCTACAAATTGAGAAAACACTAAAGACTTTACTCTTCTTACTTGTTACTTGGAAGAAAATCATAAGACAATGTATCAACCAATGAGTAAAATCTATAAAATAATGGATTACATCTTTTTCGTTCAATTCGTATTTTAATTATTATTATTATTATTGCATAGATAAATTAAATCGACAATAATTCTTTTTCTTGTTTTTATGTTGTAGGGTACCATGGTATATGCCCTGGTGATTTTAGTGTCTGTGAGGACTTGGAGTCAGAGCATGTTGGCAATGGACTAAAGTATGGAGTGTTATGCTTTGAGCATTTAATTAAGGAGCTAGCAGAAATATCCTGGTTGTTTATTAAAATAATTGTTATTTTCATTAAACAAGAGGTGGCATTTGCATGAGGTGGCAATTAGCATGATGTGTTAATGAACACGAGGTGGTAACTAAGTGTGAGGTGGTAATAAGGAAGAGGTGGATTATAATGGTGTAATCATCCTTATCTTTCACATTATTACATGCGGTGTTGAATTTAGGTCGATTTGAGAATGAATCATCATCATATTAGATGAGTCATTTCCATGATTCATATGGCTAACCATGAGGTGTTCTGTTTAGGTTCATTTGAAAGTGAATCATGACCACATTAGATGAGTCATTTTGATAACCCACATGACTTACCATGAGATATTGGATTTGAGTGTATTTTGAGATGACTCATATGTATAAGGACAATGGATATATTTTTTGGATTCACTTCAGATGAATCATCAACATTTAATGAACCAATAAATATGGGCTAAAATGAGTGTCAAATTTAAACAATTCAGTTTCCATCTTTAGTTTTATTAGACATCTCTAAAAGTTGGCAAAAACTACTTCCAAATCTATCACCATTATTTGAAAACCGTCTGGGGAAGCGGCAGTTCAAAGGAGAATCGCGTGGGGAGGGGGGGTTTCCCTTAGGATAGCCAAAAAACCGCTTCCCCATGTGGCGTTTAAGAAAACCATCGGATGAGGGCGTGATCCTACGGTAGACCGCACGCTAGGTAAGCGATCCGCATCTGGTCGTGGTAACCACCTCGAAGGTGCGGTTTGCGCGTTGGGAAATGAAAACCGTTGGCTGGGGGCGCGGTTTCCTTTGGAATAAAATTACAAAACCGCCCCCTAGCTAGGCGGTTCAAAAACTATATAAACCCCATTCCTCATTTCTTCACACCAAAACCCATTCTTCTCTCTTTCTCTCTCTCTCTCTCTCTCTCTCTCTCTCTCTATTCCCCTCTCCACTCAAAAATCTAGAAAATAGTGGTTTGTTGGTTGCGGCTAAGTCTGATCTAGTACCAGAAAATATTTCTTTGGTTTTCCTTCAAAACCCGTCGAATCCCTGTCTAGTTCCTGAAAAATGGCCGATATTTTCGAAGAAGAGGGTATTTACTATGATGACTACAAGTGATGTTTGGAACGATCATAAGGTACATATAATTTATCATCACTTGTCATTTCTTTTTTTAACGTAAGTTAGTGGTTTGTAAAATAAATTTGTAACTAGTTAATCGTATTGATTATTTTCAATGATTTAAAATAATACCGTGTGCCACTTATTTAGACTCATTATAAAGAGATACATGCCCAAGGAAATGGGGTCTTAAGCGATCACCATGATCCTCCCATGACCGGGGAAAATCGGGTTCTAAGCGATCCTAGGATCGCCCCTTTTTTTTATCGAAAAGGCTGTGTTTCTAAGGAGATCAATACCTCGGCTAAGAGTCTAACGAGTGTACTTGTATTGCTTTAAATTATTGAAAACAACCAATACAAAGTACAAAATAATATAATTAATTTTAAGTGTATGTGTACACAATTAATTTTATTTAAATTTTGAAAATGGTTTTCATTTTAGTTAATTATTTTAGTATGCTTAATATGTTTGTTTTATAAAATTATGTATATATCTTGTAGTACGGTATAGGTACACAGTGAGTGAACCTCATACTGGCACCACTAGCGGCTCCATGTCAGCATCAACAAAATAAATTTCATTTGGAATGTGATTTTTAGTATGGGATAGGTACATGGTCACGAGATACATCATCATGATTTTCATCTGAGTCTAGGCCTGAATTATCAGCACCTTCAAGAGGGTCGGAGCTGTCTGCACTGACATCACCTTACTCCTCTTCATCCTCAAGGTCACTAACTGAACATGGCAGGGCATCTTCCATCTGTTCCAAATAATGAAAGGCACCTTCATCAGGTCTGTAATGGTAGTTGTGATAACTACCGCTGCCTTGGGGGAAGTTGTACTCGGGTTGGTATTGGTAGCCTTCTTATTGGTTGTCATGGTACCCTTGGGCTTCTTCTTCATTTGATGGGAAGGATTGATGATAACCTCCACCTCCTTCC
Source organism: Linum tenue (assembly GCA_946122785.1). NCBI lineage: Eukaryota > Viridiplantae > Streptophyta > Magnoliopsida > Malpighiales > Linaceae > Linum > Linum tenue. Next base: position 91,012,923 of record CAMGYJ010000005.1, on the reverse strand, counting down.
CGGTACTCATGGTAGGTACGAGGATCATGGTAACCTTGGTAAGGATGATCTTCTTATAACCCACCTCCATCGTGGATACCAGATGTTTGGCCATCTCCAGAATGACCTCCACTGTCTTTCGACCGCCTCGGTGTAAATGAAAATCTCTATTTTTTTAATGTTATTGGCGATCAAAAATTCGACCATGGCATCTACGTCCTCCTGGGTGGTTATGAGAAATTCTTCATACCACAATGACCCGCCATGTCTGTTTGGATATCAATACACCATACGATCAACTCTTCTTGTGCCATCAATGCAAGTAACCTCAGTACACATTTGACGGACCTCTTCAAGGTTCGGTCTCGTAGAGACCTTCACTTTATGAAAATTATCACAGACATAACGTACTTCATTTTCGGTCTCTTCCGTATAACCATTCCACCGTAACCCAAGCATTAACTTTTAAAATGTCATATGCAATAAAATCGTAACTAAATTAATATCATAAAAATCACAAATCACAATAAAAAGCAATAAAAAATAAAATTACAAAGTAACGTTAATCGCAAAAACTCGAAAAAGTAAGGTGCACAAGAGAAATTTGAAGAAGAACAAGGAGAGGGGTGAAGAACTGAGACTTTTAGAGCTTCCTTTTATAGGCAAAATTTTGACTAAAACCCGTTGGGGGAGGGGCGGTTTTAGTCTGGCATGCAGCCCCACGTATGCACCCCCTGGCTGCCGACATGTTGGATGTCAGGGGAATGGGGACGACACACAAACCGCTGGGGAAGAGAACGGTTTGTCTGTCGACACAATAAACTGCCTCCTCTTGAAGAAGGGGTTTCATTTGTCGACGTATAACCGCTCCTTCATGAGGTGGTTTGTTTTAGGGCAGCCAATGCCTCTCCAAGAGGCGTTTTGCTCAAAAAATTTAAAACGCCTCTTCACCATGCGGTTCTCCAACAAACCGCGACCTCACCATGCAATTCATATGCAAACCGCCTCCTTAGGGAGCGGTTTTCAAATAATGGTAGTAGATTTGGAATATTTTCGGTTTGGGTAATATATTTGTAATTTTTTTAAATAGTGTTAGATTTGGATTTTTTCTAAAGTAAATCAACGCTAAAGACTGTTATAAAGAAAACTACACAACCAAGGGGTTGGAAAATTTTCAAAACTTAAAGGAGTTTCTAAATAAAATTTGTATGATATATAAATATGAATGTTTATTTGTAATTTTTCATAAACACATTAAGATGTTCACTTAGACTTTGTGTAAAGAAATGCCCGTCCTAGGAAAGATGGATTTCAAGAATTATATTATTTATTTAGGGCATTTATAAACTATAGTAATGGTCTATAACATTGATGATCTAAGGCATCAAGCATTAATCTCATACAAGCATGGATGGTTGATCATTCCACTCCATACACGTATAAGACAATAAAACATCACATATGGTCAGTTTCCTATCACTTAATATGAAATTATAAACAATACCATAGTAGCATATATAGATGATATAAGCATCACATGGTTAAGGAATAATAAACCTAAAGCATTTGAATGGTATAAGCATCACATGCATAAAGCATCTAATGATATAGGCATCCAATGATAAAGGCATATAATGGTCAAAGAATCTCATTAAATAATAGAAAGAAGATGCATAAAAATTGAACCAAACACGACCAAATATGATCATCATACTTGGATATCAAAAGTGTAAAGAAGAGGTCAAAAGCTAGCTTCTAAGGCTTTTTACTGGCTTGATGGCTTTTACTTGGGCTTTTGGTGCAAAAGGCTTTTCAACAAAAGCTACAATATTTGGGGGTTCCAAAGCATAAAAGCGTAGGCTTTTAGGCTTTAAAGCTAGCTTTTGACTACATTGGGTACCGCCATTGAGGACGAAGGCATCTCCTTAACAGCACCCTCCTATGAATGTTACTTCGATCTCCACTTGAGTCAAGTGTCTCCTTGATCGAGTTTGTAAAGAGTTAAATTTGTAGTAGTTGCAATCTCACTAATCCTATAGCTTGGCCCTCTATTTATAGAGTATGGAAGAAGGGGTTTTCAGGCCTTTTCAGCCTAAAACTCGGTCAGAGGTGTACTTTTACCACAGGGATACATATTTCTTGATTTAATGATGAAGAAAAAGCATATTTCTGAAGCTTCCATGGGCTTGGCCAACAAGTAACCTCTGCAAGGATTTTTAGCGCGACTTGTTAGGTTCACCCTATGGCGCTTGGACCCATCACATGATCACCATGGATTTTCTTCTCAAAATGAGCTGAAATTTCTCTAGTAGAGTCCTTTTGGGCTCACATGAAGACTTCTTGAAGGCTTTACCTCCATTGAGAGAATGAAATAGTGTAAAAGGTGAAGTGTTGGACATTATTCCGCTTTCACAAGCACCAATTCCCAGGTTGCACTCCTACCTCAACGACAGACGGGTTGCCACATATGTGAGGTACGAACGAGACCCAACGTCTCTTATACTAGTCATTACCACATATATATATATATATATATATATATATATATATATATATATATATATATATATATGGTGGCTACTTCGGTGCACCCACTTTTTTGGGTGCACTGAACGCACCCACTTTTTTATTTAATCTCAACCGTTGAACACATCTAACGGTTACAATAATTTGATTTATTTATAATTCATTATTAACTAATCAACTATATTATATTTATTAAAACAATTTATAATTAATGACAATTGCAATCAAGTCCCTCACGTCACTTAACCCTCCTGTTGGCCGTTTGTTTTCCCCTCTGGCACCGTCAATAGTTTCCCGGTGGCAGGCGACGATTAGTTTCCCGTGCCGGGCAACTGCCATCGTCGTCCTCCGCCACTAACCCATCTCAGGCGATTCCGTTTGGAATAGGAGAAGACAGATTTCTGTTCTTGATTCGTTCCCAGAAATCCTCACTTTCTCTTCAATTGTTCGAGTCTTCTGGATCCTTTCCTCTTCCTGCATCACTACTTTCTTTTTCGATTCGGCTGCTTTGTTGGTCGATTAGTTCGATTTCTCGACAATCGCCTTTGTATCCCTTCGATTCGATCGTTTCGTCGACGCAATCGTGTTTCCTTAGTCCAGTGCAATCGGCGCTTCAGTCTCCACCCGGCTTCAAGGATATCTCCTGGACGTAACACACCGACCAACCCCCTCTACACCCATACGAGACTTGCGCTGATTGATTAATTCTGGGGAACGACAGATTTGCTGAGTTGCGGTGGATACAGAGAGTCAACTAAAGATCGCCGGCTGTCGAGTGATTCCCCTGCGAGCTTCGCCGGAAACAGGATAGCAGTAAGATTTGGTGAGTTGCGGTGGAGCCTCCCCTGCCATTCCAATTCAGTTCAGCCTTGTTGCTTCCTCACGTATCCAGAACCTAAAATCCGTAGAGGTAATCGACGCAGCTTTTTTAGTTATTTTGTTGAGTGATTTGTGCTTTGGCTGAAGGGTTAGTTATGTAATGTAATGTACTGGTCTTGTTTTGGGTTCTCTTAAGTAGAAGAATATATAGTTTTGTTGTTTACTGTACCTTGTCTTTATCAAATAAATTGAAACAAATTAGCTCTGCAGGTACGCAAGTTGAAGGTGGAAGATGGATCCCACCAGCAATAATACACCAACAAGTGACAGGTTAGTCATCCATACTTTTGATTTAATACTACAAACGGAGTATTTTACTTTAACAGTCATTTTTATTTAATTTTTACAGCAACGAAGTTAGGGTAGGGTCAAACATGGAGGGGACCTTTACTGTAAGGGAAAAAAAAGTTGAGGTTGAACCAGCACGTGAGAATGAGGAGGAAGAAGAAATAGCACAATCTGTGACAAATGAGAATGGGGAAGAAGACTCCGAACAATCTATTCATGTTGAGGAAGAAGAATGGGAAAATTTATCGAAGTTGAAGGCTACTGATGTCTATAAAACGACTTTTGGTAGTTTGCAGGATGGTGAAGCTTTCTATAGGAGATTTTCCAGAGCAATTGGGTTTGGAATTAGAAAGAGTAATACTCGGTATGATACAAAGAAAGAAATCGTGTCGCGCAAGTGGGTTTGTTCTGGTGCAGGTTTCAGACTAAAGAAAACTACAGACAGAAAAATAGAACCAAGGGTAGTAACGAGGTTTGGTTGTGAAGCTTATATGCTTATCACTTTGAAGAAGAAGAAGGACATGAGATGGCATGTTACTCGGTTTAGAAATGAGCATAATCATCAATTAGCTCCCTACCATCAAGTTCATCACCTTAGATCACACCGTGAGTTGAGTAAAGCAGATGCAGCACTTGTCTCAAGTTTGAAATCTGGCGGTTTGAGGCCCTGTCAAATCATGAATGTTGTGTCCAATGCAGCTGGTGGGTATGCTAATGTGGGGTATACGAGGCAAGACGTATATAACTATGTCGATAGGTGCCGAAAAGAAAACATCAGCAACGGTGATGCTACAGCTGCACTGAGTTACTTGAGTTGTAAAAGCTACAATGACAATGGTTTTTTTATGAAGTTCAAAGTTGGTGATGATTCGAGACTGGAGAAGTTATTTTGGGCGGATAGCATAAGCAGGCTAGACTTTGGATGCTTCGGTGATGTGTTATCGTTTGACACTACATACAAGAAAAATGCGTACAATATGCCTCTAGTGATCTTCTCAGGTATATTATTGGAATTACAAGTTTCTTTGTTTTTTGAATTATTGTGATGCTTTAATTTCAATCTACATATGTTTGGTCAATATTGTAAAAAGTTCGGTAATCTAATTAATTCGTGACTAAAATTATTGTGCTAACTTTAATTTGACATTGCATTTTTCGTTTGTAGGTGTAAATCATCACAACAACACGTGTGTGTTTGCATGTGCACTCATGAACAATGAAACTGAAGAATCTTATGATTGGGTGTTAGAAGCCTTTGTGGAAGCAATGGGTAAGAAGCCTAATGCCGTTGTCACAGATGGAGATAAAGCAATGGCGAATGCTGTTAGTAAGGTTTTTCCTGATGCAACCCATCGTTTGTGCTCATGGCATCTGTTTGGTAATGCAAAGGACCATGTGAAGGATAAGAAGTTTCTTTTCTCGTTCAAGAATTGCATGTTTGCTGATTGTGGGATTGAGGAGTTTGAAGAGAGGTGGAGGTCAATGATCACCAAGTTTTCAGTTGAGGACAATAGCTGGATTGGAAACACTTATGAGAAACGGCGAGAGTGGGCAACTGCATACTTAAGAGATAAGTTTTTTGCTAACGTCCGGACGACATCTCGTTGTGAAGGGGTCAATTCATTCATTAAGAAGTACGTTAGTTGTCAGCATAATCTCCTGGAGTTTGTGAATGATTTTGATCGTGCATTGCGGCATTTCAGAGAGAATGAGGTTAAAGCAGACTTCAAGTCCAACTATGGAACTCCTGAGCTAAGAAACACAGGTTTGAGATCTCTCGAAATAAGTGGTGCTAGTGTTTACTCAAGGGAGGCATTTTTTACATTTCGGGAGCAGCTCGAAGCATCTAATGGATGCATTATGACCAGATCTTTTGAAAGATCTTCTCACCGTGTCTATGAGATGACAATGTATGAAGACTCCGAGGTTGTCATAGAAGTTACATATCAACCAACCACATCAGAAATGGAGTGCAGTTGTTACAAGTTTCGTAGTACCGGTATGCTCTGCGCACACATGATTTCTGTATTACGGGAGCAGCGAGTGAAAGAGTTGCCTTCGGAGTTGGTTTTGCCGAGGTGGAGAAAAGACCCAAAAGGTACTATGGAAAAACTTCAAAGAAATGACACTCCATCAGAGGAAGAAGAACGCATATGGAGATCTGGCATTATACAGTACCACAACTTACAATTGACATCCTTAGCTGCCGAATCTCCAAGTATGTTCAAAGTTGCTCGGGCAGAGATTTCAGCATTGTGTGCGAAATTGAAGGGAATGAGTACTCTTAGTAAAGGTGCTTCCTCAGAGCCTGCTGAAGATGATCACGGTGATGCATCTGAACGTTATAAAGATGTTAAAGATCCGGTACAGACACGATTTAAAGGTGGTCGGCTGACTAAGAACAAGAAGGGGAAGGTCGTCAAATCGAGACAATGTGGCCATTGTGGTGGTTTTGGTCATTATGCCTCAACTTGTAAAAATCCTCCAAAAAATTCGACGAACAGTTCGAGTGAGCAAGTTAGAAACAAGAGCACAGCAAAGGTTGAGGAAGAGGACGAGCTTGATAACGAGGTCGAGGAAGACGAGGACGACGAGGAAGAGGAAGAGGAGGAGGAGGAGGATGACTCTCAAGATGACGACGAGGATGGGGACGATGATGAAGAGGAAGAGGATGACGATGACAACGACGATTCTTGAAGTAAGTATGCACTATAATTTTATGTTAGTCCTCCTGCTGCTCGTGGCCTTGTAAGTCTTAGTTGTAGCATTTCATTTTATGTTAATGTTAGTCCTTAGCAGGACGGCAGTTTAAAATGGTTTTTGTTTTGCGTAGGCTCCGGGTGTTGGAACTAGTTCTGGAATACCTCCTATTGCCAGTGTGGATAGACAGACAGGTACTGTTAATTGTAGCTTGTTTAGCATACCATGAGTTTATAGTGTTTTCTTGTGGATTAAGGAACTGGATATATACTACAACCTTGGTCTTTCCTTTTTACTCATGTCATTAGATCTCGTACTCGTAGAGGTACTACTACTGTCAGCAAGACTATGCCAATTTTAATCTCCAATGGACAGTTCATTTGTACTCTTTTCGGTATCAGTTCATTAGTTTAACTCAAATTTATTTATTTCTGCTGTCATTTCAGGTAATGCAATCAAATGGAACTATCCCGTACGTGTGGCTCTAAATTCTGGAACTGAAAGCAGAAGCATCAAAGCATAGATATGCCTACTTTGAATTATGTAATATGTACTCTAGCTCGCAAATTCTTGAAAATTTCGTAGTTAATTAGCTGGTGGACAAACTTTGATCAATCGGATCTAGCACTCATAGTTATTTATTTGGTCAAGCTTTGAAATTGATTTGGGTAGTGTTAAAATTAGCAGCTCGATTAAGAATTTCATGTTAGATAACTCATTGATCATATTCATGATATCTGAGTGGGACATCAATGGAAACTGAATTAAATTATCTAAATTACAAGACCCATCCCGGCGCAGAGTGTGGGTAAAAAAACTGAATAAAATTGTAAACGATAGTCTTATGTACGAATGGCAGGCGACCAGCCTAGTGGTTTAATATGCTGACTAAATTTAGTAACATGGAAAGGTAGCAGGTTCGATCCCCCATAGAGACTTTAAAAGTTTTTTATGTATTTGTTTTAGTTTTCCTCTCACTTCGTTAGCTTCCTCATACAGCCAGACCAGCGTTTATAGTCTATACAAATATCTAAAGTGGTCCTTGTACTTCTACTGTTTACAACTAGCTCTTATTAGACCTTGGGCCATTACAACTCCCAACCCCTTAAAAACTAACTTCCCCTCAAGTCTGTATCCCCTGAAAACCCACAAACAATGCAGCAATGAATTGACTCAAAACAAAGGAATTGAAATGAAACTATAACAATAAAGTAATGACTCCAACAAGGACACTTCTTTAGCCAAGTTTGATGGGAGGTTGCTACTCAAATATGGTCAGCTGCTGGGAGTTCAGGTGGACGAAGGAATTCAGTGACATCATGATTGCAATCCAGGAATAAGCACCAACACAAGGAACTCATATGCAAGTTCATTCGGCCACTAAATTGGAATCCCATGGGAAGATAATTGACAGAAGCTCTTCTATTAACAGCAACCTTAGCAACTCTCAACCATTCAGAAGTAGTGACAGTAACACCAATCAACTCTTCCAGAACACCACTTAGTGCCTCTGCTGTATGTGGAAGATCACAGCCATTAAACACGTCCCAAGCCTCCTTGTACGATTCTTTGAACCCACATACATTGCCTCGTCCATGAAAACGAAGACAGTCAATTAAGCACCTGTAAACAGCTCCCATGAACAACCCCCTGCACTCAATAATGTATAACAACAGGACACGGTTTACTTTCCCATCAACATACACAAAGAATAAATTGAAACAAACTGAGATGAAAAGAAGAGAAGATAGCTCTTTAGTTTCATCAAATCGCATTAAAATATCCATGGGCAATATCATTCAGCTTAAACCCAGCCGTCTAAGCAAAGTACTAAAGCCTCATAACTTGGAACACTAATCCCCAACAACATAACGAAATGAACAAGAGATTCCAATCCACGGAATAGAACTAATAATCCCAACAACATGCAGAAAATCCTCCAAAAATAAAACCAAGCCAATTGTTTAAACACAACAAAATATTGATAAACATCTCATTCGCCTCAATTCATCCAGTAAAGCTTATTCATGCGACCAGTTCTCTTGCTTTGTGAAGTAAGGCTGTCTTCTCATTCTGGGTGCAATCGATCAGTTCCAGCACCAACTTCAAACGTTCATCCTCACTATTGAACTGTCAAATTACAAATGAATTGATCAATGAAATTAGAAATCACAATAAATGGAGAATGAGTCGATTTTATCAACTTACCCGTTTCCCCATGCACTTTGCTGTCTTTTTGTTCAAGGAGCGGCCACATTTCATCCAATTAATCACAAACATACCACAATCCCACCTGTACAAAGAACGTAGCTCTATTAGTGAACTTATTCGAAAAAATGGTGTACAAATGAAAACATTGCTATTCTACTTACGTATTGGGTTGGCGGGGAGCATCATTTGTTGGGTTGAACTCAAAAGCCAGAAATGAGCTAACGTCATGGAACCAGGCAGCGCCGTCATCAAAAAATAATACATCCAAGGCTCCCATCTGTAATTGCGCAAGTTAATGTTAGTACGATTGTATCTATTACCAGATTCCGATGTCTACAAACTCTACTTACAATGTCCACCAGCTTTTGATTAATTTCTGTCTCCTTCATGCATGACGGTAGCGAGTCCCAAAGACAGTACTGTTGCTTCTTCAGGTTTACCACGCACAGCAAGAAATGGTTCCCCATGTATATGGGAATGAATATCTATAAAAAAACATATAAAGACAGTTCGTGCATTTAATCTCATGTACAACCAATACAAAGAAGTAGAAAGTCTAGGTTCTGGAGGCAGTATGCTTTCACTGCTTGCAAGGATGGGACATAATATCTAAGTTCTGGCCAAACTGAAATACAACATAAAATAAATCAGGGAGAAAGTTAATATGTAAGCAAGACAATTGGCTCTAGAGTAGACTGATAAAAATGGAAAAGTTAACTGCAGCATCAAGACTGAACATGATACCCTGAATTTTACATTGTGGGTTTCTCCTAGTGATTCGATGGTCATGGGAAAGGAAAACTTTGAATCAAGCTTGTACAAAAATGATAAAGCACAACAGTGATAATCAACTAATTACTCAAGTGAAAAAAAAAACAATTAGTTAAGCATGTTCATTATGATCATTGGCTGTTGACTACTGAATCAACAAAACAACAATAAATTAACAGCAAGACATTAAAACATGTCGAGGTCTGGGAGTAATCGCCTTAGTCAAGGAAAATAAATAATCGATGCCATCAACAGCAAAATCTGTTCCTACTAAGAACAAAATGAAGGTTTTAGCTTACTACAGGTTAGACATCATCGTTGCTGAAATCCCACCAATTACTCTTCTTCAAGAGAATCAAACAAAGTTCTACTCTAAATCAGTCTAAGCCATACCACATCTAACAGCTACAACAATGTACACCTGATTAGCCATACAAATTGAATTCCTATAATCTCAATCAGCACTACTTGTAAAAGCATAGGAGACGGATAAGTGATAAAATTCACAATGAAAAATACAAATTCTAATACAAATTCACAATGAAAAATACATACCGCCTCGCAGTCACGAATGTCAGTACAGTATAGCGTTTTCAAGTGCTCTAAGCTGATGAAGCTTCGTAGGTCGTCTCTATTTCCAGAAGCTTTCGCCTAATCCAATAAGATGATCAGTCAAATGAAAATCTCAAAGCCACAAGCAAAATAAATGTCATACCGCAAATGTAACGGGCAGAAAGGCGCATTCCCTTTTTGGTTTGTCCCTGTCTTCCCATGTCAACTTTTCGACAACAGTGTCCAGAATCTGTAGTTCACCAGATTAATTATATATGGGTTTTCGTAGGTTACTTTGTAAATGTATATCAATGGCCAAACATGCAGAACTTACCAACGTGCTCAGTGGAGATTTAGGTGCAAGGGTCAAAATATCCTCCCTAGTTAGAAAGGTGCAAATTATCATGGCGATCTTCTCATCACTAATGAACAAAGCAATAATTCAAGTTAGAGTCACAGAGACAAAAGTACTTAATAAATTGAAAAAGATTAAGAAATAATTACCCTCCCTCTTTGCCGGTACGGAATACATAATCCACTAACATGCTGTCCTCGGGACTGACATGAATCCCCACTGTGAAAGGCCCAGCTCTACATTTTGTAGTCTTTTTCTTGGGTTTGGTAATATCCGGAAACGCTGGCACCTTCAATTTTCCACCCACGGAACGAGCACTTGCACGTGCACGGCGTACAGGTTTGCTATTTCCCTAAAGTGTAATGATAATTAGGGTCAGCAAAGAAGGAAATAAAAAGCATACATAGCCGTGTAAAAGAAACTCACCCCGTCTGATTCTAAAGTCAAGTCGACATACTGGCGTTCCTTCTTTGTCTCAATGAACTTCTGAACCTCGGTCCTCACTGCATCCAGCAGATCTGTCTTCAGGTTTTTGATTGCATTGTTCACGCAACGAACCTGTTTAGACAGATCAGCAACCTCATCACTCAGGGTACCCCTAAGTTCTGTAACTTCCGCTTCAACCGCTTCAGTCGTCTCTCTCAGAAGCTTACAATGCTCATAATTCCTCCCTGTCAGATCCAATAAGTCATTGGCTAGGTCATCGAAACGCCTATCAGTTTTTCTGAACATCACCGTCACTCCCTCATAAACCTCTCTAATCAGATTCTCAACCTTCTCGGTATTCTCCTGCATCCACGAAAACAAATAATACAGATTTGTAAAAAAGACCCATTTTCCAGGACAGAAGTGAACATTGCTCGGATCATATTCAAAATTTGATAATACATAAAATTTGAAAAGTTGCTGATATGAAGCTCACCATTGTATTCTTCGAAGAATTCCCATTGAGGCCATTAGTTGATTCACTTCCCTTGTCCGCACCCCCCATGTTTCCAGTTACTATCCAACTACACAGTACACATGCACAAAAATACGATTACACACAAGACCAGCAAAAGGGGCAAAGGCAGAACAGAATAAACAATGAATTAATATACAGGGGAAACTTTAATGAGAGAAGGGAAGGGAACGTACTAGTTTGCACACAACAGAAACACAGAATTAGATTCACACCACTATTCTTATTCACGAAAGAGTTTATAACACCCGTCGAAAAAAACTGTTGTCGCATTTGAGTTTGAAAAGGACTTCTACGGATCTGAAAATCTGTATGCATCTGCAATATCTCATTTTAAAATTTAAAATAGCTAAACTCTAAAATTAAAAATAGATAAAATCTTTATGTTTTCGCATTTGAGTTTCTGTAACTAACTTAAAAAACTATTATATTTGAAATTTGGTACTGCTGCACTAAAATCGGACACAATGAAACAATAAATCAGCAAACCGCATCACACAGACCTAATCCCTCCTTCTTAACAGCTTAAGATGAAGAAAACGTTTTTTATTTGAGAGGTAAAAGTCGGATACATGACAAAAATTGGATAAACATTGGATAAAAGTCGGATACATTTGAGTTAATGCTACATGACAAAAATTGGATAAAAATGACTAGCAAATATAAGGGAAGTCAAAATAATCATTCAATTGAAGGACCACCGCAGACCAAGAGCAAGAATGAACTATTAACATCCGAAGAGCATAATGGACTATTAACAATGTACAAAGTTTGAGGTTATCTCAACAAAAAGATCTGGATAATGGTGCTCTCAGCCAAGGAAGTTTCATTATAATAGTGGTGTGGACCCAGTTTTACCATCTAAAATTCAATCATTAATGAGTTGAGCAGCCGCGAACATTAGTATATATGATCATGCAAGAGAAGATGGAATCAGAAAGAACAATAAATCAACAAAACTAGCAAAGGGAAGCAACCTTTTGGTTAGAGAATTATTACTGCTACTACCAGTAGGTAGTACCAAGATTACAAATTACATGAAAATCAAACCCATTAACAGCTATAATGTACCAAGTTCTCTATTAAGAACAGACAAACTAACCTTAGCTGATGCTTCACCAGGGCTTGAATTCTTCCCAGTGATCGACCTTCGCTTCTTACCTCTCTGGAACAGAACATAGGATAGCAACTATTACCAGTGGAAAAGAAACCCAAACTAGGTATAACAGACAAATGATTATAAGAAAGGAATACCTGTTCCTTATCAGCGAGCAAAACATCAGTTGTAGCATATGGGGATTCCAAGAAGTCCTTGATTCTTACAGTGAGTTCTACCTGAAAACATTTCCAGACAACCAACGAATTTATAGGTACCCAAAAGAAAGCAATAACATTACCAATCACAACTGACCTTTATCACTGTGGCTTTAGTTACTTGAATATTGAGCACATCACAAAAATCTATAAGCTTTTCCTTTACGCACTTGTCAAGCTTCTCCTTAACTTTTGACTTCTGTTTTTCCTATTGTGAGAACAAGAAATCATAAACCACAATCAATTTCAAGCTTAAGACTAAGCCTTCGCATAAAGAGAATTCTATCCCAAAATTTAAGTTAAATGTATAACTCAATACATACACACCTCATTACCGGTCCAAATGAACCCGGAAAATAGACCAATATTTCGCTTCATATTTCGTACCTTAAGAAACAGTAAAATTAACACAATCACAACACCATAGATAAGGATAGCTGACACTCGTACAAATAAGACAAGAGAAATGAGAACCAACAAGTCAGCTGCATTCATCTACCACAAGAACTTGATCTCAGTATGCAGAACTTCACAAAATGTCTACATGGAATTATAGCTATATGCTAAATTTGGTGTCCAAATCATCACATGTATCGTGCATCTATCACATCAGTAGTTACTAGTATTAAGACCACGAAGAACTTCTCATAGATCTCACTAGATGCATGAAACTGAATTGAATTAAGGCCTAAATAAGAGAATGAGCACATACCTCCAATGCTGCATATACTGCCACAAACAAAGCATATCCAGCTGGTCCATATCCTGTTCACAAGAAAACCAAAGAACTTAAAACGAAAAAAAAGGCTTTCTTTAATGAGTAGACGTGAAGAATTACTGAGAAACTTCCATGCCACACAACTTAGCAAAACATCAAACTGAATCGACCATGGAATAGCAAAACCAAAAGATCAATAAAAGGGAAGGGAATTATAGGCAGACTGGAGATCGGAAGGTAATTTACATTGCAAACTAGTCCAAACCATTCTCGTGTTGCATTTCCTACTGTAAATATCCATCCTTCAAGTTATCAATAAAAATTCTACCTTCTCGCCAATGAAAGCTCGAATTCTTCAAACAAAAATAACTAAACTGAAAGGGAACTGCAGCTGCCATCCATTTTCACTAGCTCAATGCTGGAACTGAGAACGAGAATCAAAGGATAACTGTTGACGCAGTCCCCAGACTTTAGATCAACTGGCAACAAAAAGCATTCTCCACCGACTAGTTCAGGACTTCCCAAGAACTCCCCAATTCAAGAAAAATCCCTAAAGTGACACTCTTGCATTCAACTACTGATTCACACCATGATGCACAAATTCATCGAATCACAGAACACTTCGAAACAAGATGACTGATTGAAGCCAAAAATGACAAATAAATGAGATAGATGGAAGCAGAAACCTGAAATCAGACTGTTGTAAGACACTACGTTGGGGCCAGCAAGGTTCTTTAACACCAGATACGGGTAAGAGAACAAGAACCAGGTTGAGATCAGCTCCGATTAGAACATTTCCCAGGTAAGTGCCTTCTCCAACCTTGAGAACTCCAAGTCGTCTTTCCAGTACTTGACTCCCTCTCACGGTGACAGGATGGGCTAAATGCCATGCACCCCTGATACTCCAGCCTTAGGTAACCTAATTCGTCAGATTTGGATTGCCGATCCTGCTTTAGCACCAACAAATCGACAAGCACTCTTCAAGTTTTACCCTAGATTCAGAATTGGGAAAATTCCCTAAATTCAACACACCTTAATTTGTGCGATTTTCTTCCCAAATGGACTACATTCTTGACTTCATACCTGGGAAAGGGAGAGGCTGCTCTTCGACGACAGGAGGAGGGACTTGGTGGCAATGGCTCCTGGCGGTGACTGCTGATGATTGCCTGCGGGACGAGCCACCAAACTAACAGGCGGCGGTGCGGCTGGTTGGCGCGGCCGAGAGAGCATGGAGAGAAAGGGGTTGCGACCGCTGAGGTTGGCAGGCAGGGCGAACCACTAAAGAAATCGGCAGCGGGCGGTCGTCGATTAATGCGGGAGGGCGCATTGGAAGCAGAGGAATGAAGGAGAGCCCGTGCTCCCTTGTCATTTTTCCCAATTTTTCATCTCGCACAGGGATGAAGCTCGGTTGTGGAGGGGGATTTTTTTTTTTTTTTTTTTTTTACTGGAAGTGGAGGGGGAATTTTCCATCTTTGGCTTTTGGGTAAACACGAAAATGTGGAGGGAGTTTTTCACTTTTTTCCCTCCAATATTTTCATTATCTTTTTTTTTTGTCTAATACTTTCATTACCATATACAGATAACCCGCCTAAATTTGTTGACGGGTCGTGAAAATTTACTATACACATTTTTAAAATTGGACTGGTGCGCCAAATTCTTGATTAATTGGTAGCACATTAGTTTTGTAATTACGCCATCTTTTACAAATTGTATGGACCAATTTGATTAACCATCTAAATCGTACATCAAGTTGTATGTGCACCATCACATGTGTGGACAATCATGACAAGTGTGTGTGAATGTCCACCGAAAGATACATTGGTTCAACTCGAGTGGCTAAACCTCATAATCTATCCAATGATGTCTCTCTTTCTATAGCATTCATTGCCTCAAATGTAATACAAATCTAACTAACCTCCTTTATAGGACACCCATGCTCGAAATAAAAAAGTTTGCATTGTAGTTACAACTTATCTAAACCAAGAGTTTGGAGATTATCCAAGTACCAACGACGAGATTTAGTGACAATAGAGGTCGCTTTCGCTGTGACGTCTTTACTGTTATGTCCACCCAAATTGATAACAACTCACTAAACCATGTTGGAAGCGTGCACCATGACCGATGTTGGAAAAATGCTAGTATCAGGCAATGACATTTAGCGAATGAAGCAGTATTGTGCATGTGGTAATGATAGTCTTTTTGTACTTGAATTGAGGGTTCCTCTTTTATGAGTAATGGGGAAGAGGATCGAAACATGCAACTTAATGACTCCACTCATACAAGGATGGATTGTGTTGAACATAGAAAATGTGGGATGGGCACTTGGTCAGCTCTGGTATCAACGGCTTGAGTTCAAGTCCTTAAGTCTCATTTTTTAAGGAGAATCTTAAAACCTTCCTATTGGTTGATGGTGGATTAGGTAGTTAAAGGGTGTTAGTAGTTAATAGGTATTAAGTTCGAATTTCCTTTTCATTGTAGTGGAGAGAGAGGGTTATGGAGAAATAAGGGAGAGAGAGAAAGATAATCATTAATGAGTAATATTAATTATATTTTTATAATATCTTATTTATTCAAACTAAATATTAACTACTAACCATCATTAACTACCTAATTTAATATCAACCAATAAAAATAGTTTAAGAACCTCCTTAAGCAATGAGGCTTAAGGATTGGATCCAACCCGGGTATCAACGCTGCCGCTTTAGGAAACGCGGAATGAACCCGTCAATGGATGACCTACTTGGTCACCGTCATTCTTGGCCTGAATGATGTACTCATTGTTTCATACTCAAAATCTATCACTTGATCTTCATATGAGTTAAATTAGCTTGATTACTTGTGGTCTACTTTCATTCCATGTTTCACGAAGAACAATCCAACGTTAATTGTCGAGAGAAGTTTAAGGGTGAAATGGAGGAGGTTTTGTCAGATCTTTGATGTTAAATATGAGGGACGATCCATTTGGACCTCCTTTACTAAATACTAAACAAGTTAGTCGAGTAAGCTCGAGAATGTGATGTGAGAAAACATGAAGAAACATGGTTTGTGTTTTTAAACGTATGACTGATTTCGGGTTGGTTGATTACCGGTATACTATCGAATCTATCCCAAAAATACCTATCGATTTTTGGTCTTATCGTGTTACGCTCTTTCATACAAAATAGCTTACATTGGGATTACTTTTTCCGATTTTGTGCCTCGCTAACATGATAATTATGGACTCCATCGTACATACTATTTCAGTACCATAAATGATAATTTTAAAATTGTACAACAAATTACTTGTAGTCTTATGAAAATTATGTGTCGTTGACAACATACATAAATTTGAATTACATATGCTACCACTTACATATTTTTTTTACCTTCACGCAATCTATTACCCAAGGTTGGATAATCGTTTCCAAATTTCAGAACCGAATGATTCATACCACATTCAACTAATTTTACGAATTAAATTTTAAATCTAATATCATAAGAGATTGTTATTTTTACAGGTGGCAAGCGGCCAACTACTGGTACTGGTTTAAGTTGCTTACCTGGGTGATGGTTGATCTTGTTACGAGGTTCAGGTCTACGTACAAACACATTTTTTTTGCTGATTTCGCTCGATATTATTAAAATCAAAACAGGTCACTGGCACAAGTGGTGGGCTACTATTCTAGTGGTTTAAATCCCTGGCTATGTTAACGAATTAATTAACAATCGTGGTACGAACCTGGCGAGGTGGGTTCTAATTTTCATACATACATTCTTTTTGACGAAACTCGGGCCTTTATACGTGCGGGCTTAACATACAAAAAGAAACCCAACTGCACACATTATATTTGGTGAAACTCGGGCCTTTATATGTGCGGGCTTCACTTACATTTTACAAGTGAGCAAGAGATTCGATTACCCTGCAAATACTTTATTCTGGGCCCTCAGAACGTGAAACTTGGGCCTTAAACTAGCGGCCTTATGTCAGCCGATAACTGGGTAAGTAAGCAAGTTCGTTGAGCCCATAAACATAATTTGAGAGCTCATCCGAATGTGTTAGGAATTCGGATCGAAAACAGCCCTTCCTTCTGCAACCTCCTTCTGGTTTTGTTCTTTTACCCGCAGCATAGGGGTCCAGCGATGTTTGATTTAATTTGGTACAATCAGTAAAATTGACAACTCAGTATCGCTCCAGTCTGAATCAAGCACTAAAAAAATCAGTTTCCCCCTACGATTTCCAGTTATTGAGCTGAAGCCTTCCCCTGCGTCTCCGTCGCGGCAAAAGGGAAACAAAAAACACAGATCATTTGACTACTCAAGACTGGCTCTGTCCCTGATCTATCGGCCATGCTCCCGACTTCCGAAAATCGCTCTGTAGTCCCTGTGCAATCAATCGTCGCCGGCGATAGGACCTGTGTTCGCGAAACCCAGAGGCACAGCAACTCAGCAACTCTTCGGCCGGAGCAATTGAAGACATGGACTGGATCGACTGGATGAGCTGGATATAACCGAGAAGAATCACCGAGCGACGCGAGGATCTGGACCTGACGGAGCTGTTATCTGAAGGGCGAAGACGATGCAAGCGACGGGTATTGGCGAAGAAATACTCCTGGTTCGCATCGACGGGAGCAGAGACGAGAGAAGCGGAGCTCGAAGAAAAGATGAGCCATCGCACCACAACTGAGTGCTGAAGCGCCGATTGAAGAAATTGGAGAAGGAAACACGAATTCGTCAAGGAAACGGTCGAATCGAAGGAAAACAAATGCGAATTCGTCCAGAACTCGAACGAATCGACCAAGAAAGCAGCGGAATCGAAAAAGAAAGACACTCGAACAATGGAAGAGAAAGTGAATATTTCATGGAACAAATCAAGAACGAAAAGTTTTTTCTCCTATTCCATGTCGAGCATGCCGGAATCGCCTGAGATGGGTTAGTGGCGGAGGACGACGATGGCAGTTGCCCGGCACGGGAAACTAATCGTCGCCTGCCACCGGGAAACTATTGACGGTGCCAGAGGGGAAAACAAACGGCCAACAGGGGGTTAAGTGACGTGAGGGACTTGATTGCAATTGTCATTAAGTATAAATTGTTTTAATAAATATAATATAGCTGATTAATTAATAATTACATATAAATAAATCAAATTATTGTAACCGTTAGATGTGTTCAACGGTTGAGATTAAATAAAAAAGTGGGTGCGTTCAGTGCACCCAAAAAAGTGAGTGCACCGAAGACGTCACCATATATATATATATATACTATATATATATATTGACTGGTGTACGTCAGGGAGGGAATCACTTGGAAAATCATTCCCTCAACTCATCTGGTCCCTCGGCTTCAGGTGACTCATCCACTGACTCGTCCTCGGGTAATGACATCAACAATTCACCCAGTCCGTCGACGAGAGCTGCGGGGTCATACGAGTCAGGAGCTTCATCGACTTCGTCGCCCACTACGGTGGCGTCACTTTCTCTAGCACGCACTAGCTCCTCTCCCTAGACCAATGATCACGCGAGCTCTTCGTCCTCGCACGATCAATACAGAGACTCCAACACAACAGGTTCAACACATGAGTTGAGTTCTGAGTTGGGAACACCGCCTACTCTACCCTAACTGAGATGGTCAACTCACACCACGATGGGACAGCCTCCCAAGCACTTGGAAGATTATGGTGTTGGCTTCTTTGCGGAACCAATTCCTATACCCAGCAATTATCGGTATGCTCAAGGGAATATTTATTGGGATACAACCATGAAGGAAGAGTTGTGGGCACTAGAAGAAAATAATACGTGGGATTTAGTTCCACGTGTTCCGGGTACTTTAATAATTGGTTGTCGTTGGGTGTACACGGTTAAGATGAAACCAGATGGTACATTGGATAGGTACAACGCAAGACTGGTGGCTCGGGGTTTCAGACATGAACATGGGATAGACTACGATGAGACATTTTCACCTGTAGTGAAGATGCAGACCATTAGTAGTGTGTTGGCTGTTGCAGCAATGAAGAAATGGAAGATTGTTCAGTTTGATGTGAAAAATATTTTTCTTCATGGAGACTTAAAGGAAACAATATATATGGAGTGTTCAGAAGGGTATATTAAAGGAGGACCATGGTTGGTTTGCAGGTTATAACGTTCTTTATATGGCTTGAAGCAGGCACCGCGGGCTTGGTTGAAAAAATTTCATGGTATACTTCAAGCTGGATTTGTGCAGAGTCAGAATGATCCCTCAATGTTCACTTGTTAGACTGTCCATGGTAACACAGTTCTCCTTTTGTATGTTGATGACATGATTGTAACAGGCAGTGACATAGAAGGCATTCATGAGTTAACTCAATCATTGCGGGCAGGCTTCAATCTCAAAGAACTAGGTGAATCATCTTATTTCCTGGGATTAGAAATACAAAGGAATGAAGCTGGTTTGTTTTTTAATCAACGGAAGTACATTAGTGATTTGTTGGAAGCCGCAGAGTACACAGAATGTAGGTCGTGCTTGACTCCCATGGAGTAGAACATTAAGCTGAGCCGAGACCGTGGTGTATTATTGGAAGATCAAACTTTTTACAAAAGCATAGAAGGAAGCTTGATATATTTGACACATACTCAACCGAATATTTCTTATATTGTTCAAGTAGTAAGCCAGTTTATGGGAGTTCCATGCACAACTCGTATGGACGCAGTGCATTGGTTGCTGAGGTACTTGAAACAAACTAAGGATGTCGGATTGTTCTTTCCAGCATATGGTGATTCGACTATAGAGGCTTTTGAAGATACAGATTATGCAGGTTGCTTAGATACCAGGAGATCCACATCAAGTTGGTGCATCAAAATTGGGCATTCCTTTGTTTCATGGAGGTGTCGAAAACAGGACAAGGTTTCCAAGTCATCCACATAGGCAGAGTACAGGTCAATGTCAGAAGTCAGTTCAGAGATGGTTTGGCTTCGAAGACTTTTTCAAGAGTTGGGCGTAGTGTGTCAGCTACCTATGAGGATCTATGGAGATAACACAAGCGCTATATAGATTGCAGCTACTCCTGTACTACATGACAGGACAAAACACATAGAGGTACAAGTTCATTATATTAGACAGCTTGTAGCAGAAGGAGTGATTCAGCTTAGCTACTTGTCTACAGAAGATCAGACTGCAGATATTCTAACAAAAGCAGTCGGATCAAGCAGACACTGGTATCTGTCTTCCAAATTGATGTTGAGGACCGAACATCAATGTGAGAGAGGGTGTTAGTTTATAGTAATTCATGTACCATTATGTAATTGTCCATAGTCGAGTAGAGTAGGTTTCTGGAGAAACCTATATATGTACCTTGTATATGTGGTGAAAAGGTACCGAAAAATAATAAATAAAAAAACCTGAGAGGGAGATCCTCTCCGTAGACTAGTGTCATACTAATGATACCACGTTAAAAAACTCTGGTGTTCTTTCTTTCATTCTAGATTATTTGACACAAGTATGGCGGGCCCGATCGGTTGGGGCGGCGCAATGGCAAACCAGTGCGGACCATATAGGTTTGGTCAACAAGGTGGGTTCGACCAGGGGCCAAGGTTTGAAGAAGATCGAGTGGGACCGTTCAAACCCAAACTCCCACAGTTAGAGTCTCCTAAATTTAATGGGAACGAGAATCCTTCTAGATGGTTTGCACGTGTGGAGCAGTTTTTCAAAATTCAAGAGACCCGAGAAGACCACAAGGTGCTCCTTGCATCTTACCATATGGAGGGTGATGCTAACCCGTGGTGGCAATGGATGGATTGCACCTACCAAGCATCGAACATGGCGATCACGTGGCCGCTATTAAAAGAGGAACTTTGGGCAAGGTTTGGACCGGCAGAGAGTGCGTCAAATCATGAAGCTCTCGCAAAGATCAAGCAAACTAGATCTTTGGGAGATTATCTCTTGGGTTTTGAAAAACTAGGGAACCGATGCTATGGATGGACCGAGGAGGCTCTAGTAAGATCCTTCATTGGTGGACTTAAATCCTAAATTTCTGACACCATTCGCATGTTCAAGCCAACCACGGTAAGAGAGGCGATTCGACTGGCCAAGGTGAAGAGTGAGGAGTTGTCTAAACATCGAGGAGGCCGTCGAAATTTCCCAAGGGTTTCTATGGAGCCGGCGGCCGAACCAACCCCGCCACCTTGAAACGCACCGCCTCACAATCCAACGGCTAGGTGAATGTTGCCGGAGGAAGTGGTGCGTAGGAGAGCTCAAGTTTTATGCTTCCATTGCGACGAGAGCTTCACCATTGGACACCGTTATGAAAATCTTAATGTTCTTCTTATGGTGGGGCCGTGCAAGGAAGGAGAGGAAGGTCAATTCATCGACGATGAAGACCAACCTTGAGAGTAAGGTTGTGCTTAAGGAGGGAGGATTGTTACAAGACGAGCCATCGTATCAAATGGAAAATTTTGGGCTCATCTATTTTTATTAATTTGTTGGTATTTTATTTGGGAGATTAAGCATTGTTAATTGTTTTCATTATTCTAGAAGGATTTGGATAGTTATTAATAGTTTTCTTGTTCAAGTAGGATTTGTCTTATTGTTAGTAGCTTCCTTATAGGAGTAGGAGTCATGTTCTAGATAGGAAAAGGTAGAGGCTTCTATGCCTATAAATATGTACTAGTTCATTCGACTAATGTCACGAAGAAGATTGGAACCCAAATAGCTTTCTTATCGTCTTTCGTGCGAGTTTCTTAGTTTTCTTTGAGCGTTTATTTATTTCCTTTCGAGTAATCATTTTAGTTCGTTCTATTTTCGTACATTAGTTCATAAAATCGTTCTCTTAAATAAATATAGATAACACAAGGAGCCGCCAATGCTTTGGTCTCAAAGGAAAAACTTATGGGTATAGATGCAATTTGATGGGTTGCATATGTATTGTTGAAGTAATAGTTTTGGTTATAATATTTTTTTTGGGGTAAATTGCAACGTTGGTCATTGAGATTACTAAAAACGTTCATGTTTGGTCACCAAAAATATTTAATTCCATTCGTGGTCATTGGAATTAATCAAACAATTTAAGTTTGGTCACTCTCCGTTACCTTCCGTTAGTCTCCGTTAACACTGTCAGTTTTTTGCTAACGTGACTAACAGAAGCATCTGATCAGCTAATTTTAAATTTAAAAAAAAAGTCGTCCAGCCATATCATTCAAACCTGACCCGAACCAACCCTATATAAGAGGCCACTTTTGGGTTCTCCGGTTCCACCGGTCGGTTAGTCGCCCACTCCTGGGATTTTGCTTCCACCTGGAACGATTCCTTGCTCCTGCTACCTCTGTTCCTGTCGCTAGGAAGGTCAAAAATGGAGTTGGTTTGAGGGTTCTAATGGGTTTGGCATTTGGTGGGGGTTATTAGTGTGTTGTCTTTGATTTATAGAATTTTCTACAAAAAAAAGTCTGCGTCGATTGAGAGGTGTGGGTAGCAAGGATGCAGAGCATCAAAGAACTTGATGGGCGACTGATGGATAAGATATTGGGGAATGGGCCAGGGCGTTTGTGCAAGCGGATTCGAAGTAATCGAAACAGGGGATCAAGGAATTTTATTTCAGATCCGAGCTCGTTTGTGCAGGCGAGAGGCGGCAGCAGAGGAAGCCTTGCGATTTGCGAAGTAGTTGATCCGAGGGGGAGAAGTTATACGAGCAATCCATGTTGGCGAACTCCTTGAGGAGATCGAGCCCAGCTGCCCTGAGCTTCTACGCCACCAGGACGGTGTGCTTGGTGTCGGTTGCCGCGATGGAGAGGACGACGAAGCGGCAGTTCCGCTGCCTTGGGAGCGGAGGTTGAGGGAGGAAATGGAGAAGATGGAGAGCGAGGAGGAGAGTTTGGGATTGAGGAATGGGACGTGAGGGTGGAGTTGGAGTGGAGAAATTTGGGAATTGGGAGATCAACTTGCAATCTGATTTGTGAGTTGGGAGGTAGGGTTTATTTTTTATCAATTGGGTCAACTAGAGGAAGAAGTGGAAGGGTCGGGTTGGATTGGGTCGGTTATCTTATGTGGCTGATTTTAATGATGTGGCAGGTTGAATTATATTTTATTTTTTGTTAAATTTAGCTGATTAGACACTTCTGTTAGTCATGTCATCAAAAAATTGACGGAGTTAACAGAGGTAACGGAGAGTGACCAAACTTGGACTGTTTGATTAATTTCAATAACCACGGATGGAATTAAATATTTTTGGTGACCAAACATAAACGTTTTTTGTAATATCAGTGACCAACCTTGCAATTTACCCTATTTTTTTTTTTTTTTATTTTCATCTCTATTGTAATCTTATGTCTTTAAGTATAGTCAAATAGTATATTATTCATAATTCATTCAATTGAGATATCGGTTGTGGCATGCTTATTTTTATATCTAGAACCACTTTTGAACGTCAAAAAATATACGAGACAACCACTCTACCAAACAAACTGACGAGACTACATTTATGCAAAACAAACAATATCAGCCTAAAGTTAAGACTACCATGGACAACATCGCGCTTTATGTTTTCATGAGTCACCTAATACTATAATTAGATGATTGAAATGTTTAGAACATAAATACGATCCAAAAAATAATATTTGTCGACCATTAAGCCACTCATTTAATTCTTTTAACTAATTAATGTCACTATTCAATTTAAAATGTCACCTATTCAGGTTCGGGTTTTACCCGTACCCATGAAAAATGGTTCGGATTCGGATTTTATCCCTACCCAATTAGGTCGGATTCGGGTGGATATCCACGGTTACGGATATTTTTGTCATCCCTACTCAGAAGATATTCCTTTAAATTAAAACACACTTACTCATTTTACAGCATCTCATCCCGCCGCAACGCGCGGGCCAATTATCTAGTTAGGTTTAATCAGGTGTTTTTTTTTTCCGCACACCTTCTGATACGAATAATTGTATTTCTCTAGGGTCAATCAGGATAACAATAATTTCAATTACCCATATGTAAATTGTAGTGAAAACAGTGAGATATATAGTTCCTCGAGTAGTTTAACTTGCAGCAAGAAGGGTGTAGGTTGATGCAATTCACACACACGGTAAGAGAACGAGATAAGTAGCTAGTTTAGTTCTTTTTGGTTCGGTAGCCCATTATTCCATTGAGCATGTATGCAACAACAACAACAACAACCAAAAAGCTTCAATATATAGCTTGAGAGACAATCAAAATGCGCATTTGCCGCCATTCTGAACTCACAGTACAGTCAACTACCTGTTAGCTTCCTCAACTTGTCTGTTTCGGGCACCAGAATCAGAGTCGCAGCCCATCAAACATTAGTCGCCGTTAGAGCCGGCCAAAGTGCAATATTATTCTTAAAACATGTCTGTCTGTCTATCAAGTCCTCTCTTTTAGGCGAATATATTCCTGCCCATGAAATCATAATCTAATCCCATTCATGTTCTTAAAAGGCACCCTATGATTCTACAATTCGCACCTTAATACTGCGATGGCCAGATTAGAACATAACTATGGGTTTCATGGCAGAATCTCATCGTAAAAACGACAACTGATCTAATCCCTTCCCCACGATGCGTGATTCCCCAAAAATGGAGTAGAATCTGATTATCCATTTTCATTTATGATTTTTTTTGGACCTTTCACTCATCAGCTTTATCAATAAAGATGAATGGATGATTGATTATCCTCTTTCTTTCTTTCTTTTCACATCTTTGCGTCATTTCTCTTGACAGAAATCCTCCCCGAAGCTTAATTGCATTCACATTTTGTTGTTAGCTGCAGTCACATTTTTACTTTCACCAAATTCGGAACGATAAACACATGGTTCATTGGATGAGATGAATACTACTACGATATATTGGAAACACTTTATTCAACCTTTCACTCATTGCACCCATAATATTTGATGCGATTCTGGTGAAGCTGACCAGGGCCACAAAATTTTCCCATATCGAGTCGACGAAAAAAAGTTTAATGGCAGCAGCAGGGCAACAAGTTTTGGGAATGCTTTCTGTTTTTGGAATATTAATTAATTATGACTATTCATTGCCATTGATGTAAAGTGCTCGAACCACTTCCTGCTAGGGATGGCAATGGGGCGGGTTTGGGGCGGGTTTGTCTAAATCATCCCCATCCCCATCTTCAAATATCCAAACCCATACCCGCCCCATACCCATGCGGAGGAATGTTTTGCAAACCCATCCCCATACCCGTGGGTTTCGGGTACCCATGGGTAATACCCATCCCCGTACATCCAACATTATTATACCTAAAACTTACAAGAAAAGTTTTAATTATAACCACAAACAAACCTATTATATCATGAAGTCAACAAAACACGGTCATTTTCTAAATACGATTCAAAGAATATGATCCTAAAACATCCATTAATACATAATATAGACTATAATATTTTTTAAATTATTATGCTCGAACTCTTGATATATTTACTAAGTAATAATTAACTAACATAATTTTGTTGACAAGGGGGAAAGTGAAAGAGTGGAAGGAGAATTGAGGGAAATGAATTAGGTTTTGATTAAGGTGGTTACTCAATTGCATTTCTACTATTTATTTTCTCGAGTTATCATCATCCTGCATAAACAATATATACATATAATTAATTAAGGTTGCGCATTGCAGTCATCCACTATATATAGTTTAGCCACTTAGTTAGCTAGCTCTAGTGTGATAATTAATAAGCTTTAATCATCAAAGTGAAGGAAATTAGAGTGGTGCAAGTGGTTTAAATGTCTTCTATAGTGTTCGTGCCTACGATTGGTTGCGTTAGCCCCATTTTCCTATCTCTAATTCGGCAATAACATCATTTATTACCCCCAACTAGCTTAATGACACTACTCTAGTTAGGTTTTGACTTGCAATACTAATTAATCTATTCCCTCTTTGATTTCTCTTCTTATACGATATTGGAGGACACTATCATCAAAATGTAATCGTGTCTCATGCATATATATACTGACTATTGATATTGAACATCCTTAATCCTTGGGGTTCAATTGAACGAACTGTACTGTGGGAATAGTAATGCTAGGTGGTTTCTAGTGTCATGCCTTCGTCTCTAAGACCTACAAGAAGCCCGCGTTAAAAAGCTGGTAATGAAACTGGTATTTTTTTTCTTATGAACTAGCTAACACAAGTCGTATTAATGAATATTATTATATATAAAAGTGAAGTTTGGTTACTGTTACGCAAAATTTTTCATTTTCATACCTCAAATTTAATTAAATCACAACTTAATCACTATAATGTATATTTTATATTTTGATACTCCAAATTTAATTATATCCCAACTTAGTCACTATAATGTACATTTTAATTTTTCATACCCCATAATTAGTTAAAACACAACTTAGTCACTATAATGTATATTTTACATTTTGATACCCCCAATTTAATTTAAATGTAAAATGTTGAACAATTATGTTTTGGTTTCTAAAGTTTATGAGATTTTCGTACCTACAATTTTTTAAATTTACATATTGGTCCAATATTTTGATTTCACTTGAATCCATGAATCCAATCCACTAATCCTTTTGAACCAATCCATGAATCCAATCCACCATAAAATAAAAGTATAAATTTAGTTTGTACAATACAAGATGTTGTATCACTCAACTGTAGGAGATGATTCGACCATTTTATATTTGTTCATTACGTGAAACATTAAATAAATGATAAAAGAGACACGACTCTAAAATATTACAAGTGCAAATTTATAAACTTATTTAGTACATTTACGGGGTCCTAAACAAACTTATACTAACTACATGTAACAAAATATGCGACATCTACATAAGCAAGTGTCAATAAATCCTACGGTGAAAAGGGTTGACCGTTGTATTGACGACCAACTAAAAGAATTGGTAAAAACCTTTCCATCATCTACTTCCTTTTCGTTTCATTTTCCACTGCCCTTCCATAACCCTATTTCTTTCTTTCTTTGCCTTCTTCGTCTAACCCTAATCGGTATACTATTTTTATGTATTCTAATCACAAGTATGAACGGGTCCATACACGACTCACCAACATTCTATAAAAATAATAACTGAACCATGAACTACCAACATTTTCAGCTCAATGTCGAGTCGAATTAAAAATAAATATATATGGGTATTACTTATTAGAAATTCGCCATTTTCCACGATGAGATTTGAAGGCGTGAAATTTAAGCGAGTTCCAATTTGTATTCCTTTTGCTTTTCTCTAGAGTTTGTCTTTTTCACCCTAGCTAAATTTTAAACAATTATACATGAAATGTTTGGCTAGGTATCTACACATATCAAATAAATAGTTTCCATTTTTCTATCAAAAAAGTAAATAATATACGTTAGTTTCCCCAAAAATAAACTTCGATCTCGGTGACTGAGGGTAGAGAGAGTGCGATCTCGGTGACTGAGGGTTTCCGAGCGTTTCCTCGTTGCCGGCTCCGGCACCTGCGCCGGAGCAGCCTTCTCTTTCCCCTCTTATTCTGTTCTTATGAGTGACGAAGGTACTGCGATTTCATTCTCGGCGCCGGAGAGACTGGGTAGCGACCCTAGGGGAATCCCGACGAAACCCTGGGCCTCGCTATTTGGGATCTCTGAAGCCAATCGCCTCACTTACATCCCGTCTGAAGTGGTCAATGGTGGTTTACGAATGCCAAAAGCGGTTCAGGAGGCGGGAGCTGCTCATTGGAAGAACTGTCTTGTTGGCCAGTTTCTTCAAGACCCGCCGCCGCTGTACGTTCTGAGACGATGGGTTAACAAGCTTTGGGGCAAGGATGGTCTAGTGAGGGTTTCTCTGCTGTATGATAAGATGTTGTTGATTCAATTGTCCAATCAAAAGGTGTGTGAATGGATACTGGAGAATGGCCCATGGTTTTGGTATAATAATCTGCTCTACCTTCGGCCTTGGGTACCTGGCACCAGTGTTGAGGAATTAGGTAGGAAAGCTTTGCCGATTTGGGTTAATTTGGCAAATGTTCCCTTGGAATACAATGATTTTCAGGGCTTAAGTAGGATATCAAGTTGGATTGGTGTGCCGCTGGGAATGGATCACACTACTCGTATGGGAGATAGGCATGGATTTGCCAAAGTGCTGGTGGAACTAACAGTGGATAGTGAGTGTCCTGATCATATTCTTCTGTGGCCAGATGAGGATTCATCCATTCGGATTGGGGTCACTTACTGTAACCTGCCTCCAGTTTGTCAGGTATGCCACCTATTCAGGACTTCTGGACCCTGTACTGAACATCAGGGCAAGAAATGGGTGGCAAAACCTGCTCAAACGAAGCATGCTGTGCTTTCTGAGGTTCAGAGTATTCAAATTGACGAGAAGGTTCAGGAAAAATGTGCTGAGGTGCAGGTTACTAATGAAAAGGGTAAAGAAGTGGTGGTGTATGAAGATGATCCACAATTGACAACCATATTTGCTAGCCCAGTGGTGATGGGAGGGGGCCTGATTGCTCCTCAGAATCTTGAGAAGTCCTTCCAAGAGGTGGCCACTTCATCCTCACCTAAACTGCCTTCTGAAGATGAATTCCAGAGAGTGGTGAATGGTGCCAAACTTCGAGTCTGGATATCTCCAGGAAGTTCGAAGGGCATTCCTGCCTCAAGCTCATCATTCAGTGTGTTAGGGAAAATTGGGGATAAAGAAGAGGATAAAATTCAGGATGCTCCACGAAAGAAGGAGGTTAAAAAGGATGTGAAGAAGGGTGGGGGAAACCCCCAACTTAAAAATGATTATACTCTTCTGGAATGTTAGGGGGTTGAATAAACCCTCTAAGCAAAGGGACTTGTTACGAGTCCTGCATAGGAATAAGGTAGATGTGGTTGCAATTTTAGAAACTAGAATTCAAGCTGCTAAAGCTGAGGAAGTAGTGGAAGGGGTTTTTGCTGGTTGGGTAAAATGTTTGAATTGTTCTGGCTCAAAGCTGGGAAGGGTTAGGCTTTTCTGGAATCCTGCCATTAAAGTCCAGATCCTTGAGCCTAGGAAGAATTTCTTACATTGTCTAGTTGAAGACGTGAATAGAGATAGGTTTTTCCTTACTGTTGTATACGCTTCCAATGATGAAGCAGAAAGGCTGAGCATTTACAGGGAGCTTGCTCAATTAAAAGTGTCTGGTCATCCCTGGATTGTTGGAGGGGACTTTAACACTGTTCAGGTCACAGCAGAAGAGGTGAGGCAGGTGGTGTTTAACCTGAACACAGATGGTTTCTCTGCGGGGTTCTACAAGAGAGCTTGGCCAATCATTGGTGATGATGTGCCAAGGGGAGTTCTCTATTTCTTCCAAACAGGTAATCTCCCTAGTGGTATTAATGCTACTGTTGTTTCCTTAGTCCCTAAGGTTCTGAATGCTGACACCCTGAAGAACTTTAGGCCTATCTCGTGTGTAAACCTTTTATACAAGATAATTGCTAAGATTCTTGCTAGGAGGATTAGTGAGGTTATGCCCCTGATCATTAGCACTAATCAATCAGCTTTTGTTCAGGGGAGAAGCATCATGGACAACATATTGATGGCTCAGGAGTTAGTTAGTGGTTACAACAGAAGTGCTTTATCCTCTAGATGTGCAATTAAAATAGATATTATGAAGGCTTTTGACTCTGTTAGTTGGAGCTATCTGTTTCATATGATGGTTGAAATGGGATTTCCTGTTCAGTTCATGAAGTGGATTAGGGCTTGCCTACAAACTGCTCACTATAGTATCAATATAAATGGAGGGCTCTGTGGGTTCTTTAGGGCTAGAAAGGGAGTCAGACAAGGTGATCCATTATCACCTTACTTGTTCACTATTGCTATGGAAGGTCTCTCTTCCATGTTAATAGCTGCCAGCCAATCAGGGAGGATCCCTTACCACCCTCAATGTCGAAGAATTGGGTTAAATCACATGTGTTTTGCTGATGATGTCCTTGTATTCACCACTGGTTCAACTCAAGCACTTCTTCAGGTCAAAGATGTATTACAGCAGTTCTATAAGCTGTCAGGGCTTAATTGCAACCCTGCTAAGTGTGAAGTTTACTTTGGTGGCGAATCTGTTAAATATAAAGGCAATGCTCTATTTCAGTCTGGCTTCAAGGAGGGCCTGCTGCCTGTTAGGTACTTGGGGCTTCCATTGATGACTGGGAAACTATCTTCAAAAGAGGTGGATATACTGGTTGACAAGCTCACAAAAAGAATTAAAACGTGAAGAGCAAGGAAACTGACTTATGCAGGAAGATTGCAGCTTGTGACTTCAGTATTGATGGGGGTTATCCAGTACTGGATGCAGTTGTTTGTGCTCCCTAAAGTTGCTCTGAAGAGGATCCAGCAGGTCTGTTCTCACTTCCTCTGGCATGGGGCTGATACTGGGAAAGCCAAAGTGGCCTGGGAACATGTGGCATTGCCAAAGAAGGAAGGGGGGTTAGGTATCAAAGATCTGCTGGCGTGGAATCAAGCATGTACTATTCGGAAGCTGTGGTTATTTTTAATGAAGGCAGGTACTCTATGGGTTGCATGGATGCTTGAATATAAATGAAGACAGGGAGACCTTTGGAGTTTGAAGGTACAATACAGTAGCTCTTAGACCTGGAAAAGATTACTTAAACTAAGAGGCGTCATATTACCATGGATCAATCTTTATGGGGGTGTTTTTTATTGGAATTCTCAGGAAATGCATGTCTACTCGGTTCGCAGAGTCTGGGAAACACTACGAAGGAAAGCACCTGTTGTCCCATGGTACAAGCTCGTTTGGGGAAAGTGTTGCCCCCCAAGATATAGTCTACTTGCCTGGTTGATTATGAGGAATGCCATAATCACCAGGGATAAACTATTGAAATGGGGTAAAATAACCAATGCAACCTGTCCTTTATGTGAGGGGGAGGTTGAAAGCCGAGACCATTTATTTCTTAGCTGCAATTTCTCTATGAGGCTTGCTGCACAGTTACACTTCCGGTTCCTTCACTATCAGAATTGGGATGTAATGGTGCAGGAATTGAGTGCAGGGATTTGTAGAGATACTCATGATGGGTGCTGGCATGCTTTGATATGGTGTTTTGTTGTTGCTTTCATTTGGAAGGAAAGGTGCAGAGTGGTACATGGGTCGACCAGACAAGATCCAGCGAGGGTAGCCGAGTTTAGTAGTCGGGTTTGATGTTCGTTTTTGTTTGAACAGAGATTCTTTTAGTGTTCCGTGTACACGGGTACAAGGTCGAAAAGAAAGACAATAAATTTTTTTTTAATAACAATTGAATAAATTTCTTAAATAACTCGGCGCTTCAGCTTAAGGAAGATTTGTAGTTCATAGCGTGTGGAAATCGAGGACTGAGAGATGCACTTACAAAGCTTCATTACTTATAGTTTTGCTTTCACAGTTTCTGTCAGTAGTGTTGTATACGCGATAGTTGAGGAAGACATCTGGGGATATTTTTATATATGCCCCACTTCGTTGTATTGGCTTTTCTTGGGAATAAAGGAATCGATTCAACGAAGAAAAAAAAGTAAATAATTATCATCTTAAACATCACCATAAAAGGAATTAGCATCAACTATGCAAATTAAAGTTATGTACCTAAACTTAATAGATTTTTAAATTTATAAGCTAAATTTTCTTTTTGGCATATAAGTTCTCAAAATATTGATGGAACATTACATTTTAGTACCTAAAATTTTATGTATTGAATTTTGGTACATAAGCTTTTGAAGTTCTACAAATAGGTCTAATTTTTGTATGTGTCATTAAAATACCCTCGAATAAATGGGTATCCATACCCAACTTATACACATTTAGATTATGAAAGTAAATATTCATACATTACCCAAACTCATCTACAAACTTCCAAACCCATATATGCGCCACACATACACTACCCATAATCAATTAGTCTACTTGGGTTTAGGTAAATATGATTTACTGGCCAAAATTTTCAAAATTTTTTAAATTGGATGTTTTTACCGTCATATATCTCTTCTCAGTCAATATTATTAACAAAACTGCTTACCAAAAATTAATTTTAGACTAATAATACTAACAAAACACCATAACAGGCCAAAACCCATCTCCATCCACGTTAAGACGCGGCATTGCCACCTAGTATAAATTTATGTATTATGTATTTTCTTCCTTTTATCATTCCATCGTAATTTTTTTTTATTTTAAACTTATGTGAGAAAATGAAACTTGGGAGAGTTTGAGAGAATTCTACCTTCTCTAAGCCATAATAATACAACATTTACGGATGTGAGAAGAAATTGATAATAATTTATAAAAATATCCAATAAATATATATGAATTATTATTTAAAACACTAAGACATGTTTTCTCTCACGTGAGGATATTCATTTTTTAAATGGAGCACCTTTTTGTAAAAAATTTGGGAGTCCAAATTGAGAAGAGTCCCACACATATGTCATAACTTCGATAGCAAATAGTATCAATACAACAAAGTGGAAAAGAAAGTAAAACACGTCATGCATGAATAACCTCCATAGCACCACACTACTCTCTAAAATGCACATCATGACAACATTAAATTTTCAAAGCACATTGAGTATGAATCATGCAAGGGACAATGTGTTTAGAAGTCCTCAAATTTTAAATTTTTAAGCATATAACCTAGGTTCCAACATACTGACATTGTAGGCCAACAATCAATCATTCATCCAAGTTCTTGGAGACCTCAAATTGTAGAATTTTGTGCAAGTACAAAGTTTCAAAGTATTCTGATCGGGATGAGATGCCTCCCTTAGGGGGGTGGATCGAATCGGAGTTTCCTTAGGTGACCCCCCGCCTTCCCCAAATAGTTAAGCCTACCATTTTCCCCAATGGACCAAGAGTAAGGGAGAAACGAAATTACCGAACCATTGGCGAGTGAAAAGTCGGACTGGAGATTGGACCAGTTTTGAGTGAGAGTGAGCTTTACTTGGAAGAAATACACAAGCACGAACACATGCTCACCAAATGTGAGGTTATTACACAAACATATGCGATTACTTAGATCTTCCCTTGACTTATATCCTTCAATAACACCTTAATCAACCCATCAATATTTGCTTCAAGTTAAGGGCTTGCCTCGGATGCATGCACACCTTTCTCACGAGTTCGTCTTTCTCTCATTTTCATGCCTCAATCATACACCTTTTCGTCATTTATTCGAATAACTCCATCATTTGTGGGATTGTCTTGCTAAGCAAGTTCCCTACAGACAAGGAATCAATGAGCATATGGTCCTCTTGGAAGAGACCGTTATAGAATGTTCCCATCTTGAAATATTTATCGAAACCATGGCGAGGGATTGAAGGAAGAGCTGGGTCTATCTCTCCCAAGCATCCCTTACTGTTTCATCTTGCTCTTAAGTAAAGTGAGTGATATTTCTTCGAAATTCTGCATCTCGGAAGTCGAAAAGATCTTTCCATGAACATTGTCATCGAGTCGTCCCAAGAAAATTTTGAGAGAGGAGGTCGGTTGTTGAGCCAACTTTGTGCCTTGCCACTTAGAGACTAGGTGAAAAGGCTCAATCTAAGTGCTTCTTGAGGCACTCCATTCATCTTTAGACCATTCATCAACTCATAAAATTGTTTGATGTGTTCTCTTAGTGACTCATGATCGCAGCAGTGATCGAGCTTTAAATATACAAGTAGATGCACACTTACTAGTCAATCCTAACTAGGCCAAGTATAACCACTCTAGGGATGTAGTAAAGTGGCTCAGTCGTATTCCAAGGTTCATAGTATCTTAGGCTACTTAGCTCGATTGTTATCTCTTAGCCGGTCGGCAGTTGGCGATTTCTAAACTAAAGATCGATAGATGAGAAGAGGTACTCGGGGTAACTCACTCTCCCTATCTTTGGTCTAAAATGCAAATGACTAACTATGTTGGGTTTATCATATATGGTGTGTGAGCTGTCTAATTTTTTTTTCCTTCGTCATTATCCCATGCCGCCGAGTACGTCCCCAAAGACCCATTGTCACCACAGTCAAGGCTTACGTATCTGGGGGCATTACGAATTTAGCTCCTTTCAATAGGTTCTACCTATCGTGTACTATGAAGAGTCGAATATGTGTGTTTGCGAACCTTTAGAGCATTGTCTAAGAAGGCGTACATTCTTTTAGCAAGGGTACGATCGCCTCATCTACTACAAGACCCTAAGATCATTCATCTACCCGTAATCTGCTAGTTGGCGCTACCTAGTCTATCTCTAAAACTCCTACCCAATGTTGGCTCATCATAGGCTAGTAGAGAAGAGCAGGGAGACTTACCCAAGCATAATTAAGCATAAATGAAGCATACAAACACATCCATTCATAAACCCTAAAATAATTCATTCATCTATATTATAAACCTAATCTAGGGTTTGGGAATTTTCCCTAGTACTGTAGTGGATTACTCTATAAAGGAGGGAAGAAGAAAGATAGAAGAAAATGAAGAAGACTTGATGGGGGAGATGGCTCCTTCCTTCTAGCTCCTGCTTCTTCGCCTCCTTCTCTTCTTATCATTCCTTAAGATTATCTCTCTAATATCTCTCTAACATTAAGAATCTGCCAAATGCCATCTATTAAAGGGGAGGAGGCTCCTATTTATAGAATTTCCAGATTTTGGGCAAGTTCACGGGCAAGGGGAAGAAGTTTGCGTTCATGAACTTATGAGGCGAGGTCACGATCTTAGTTCAGAACCTTTACGCGTTGAAGACTTGAAGGATCGCGACATGACGTCTTGGTCTCGATACTTGATGTCACGGTCAAGATCTTTCTCGCGTGCTCTAAAGAAGGTGGTTGTGAGTCGACTGTCGAAACCTTTTGTTTCTCCCTCATTGGCTGCCTCTCCAAGTTCGCACCTAACGCTTCAAAGATCTCATTCGCGATCTTCGGGTTGGAGACCATGATCTTAGCTCTCTCTTCGCATGATCCATTCCTGATCGTGACCTTCCTTGTCCAGATCGTGATCTTCAGCTTTTGCCTCATTCATGCTACAATTGTGACCCATTTGGTACCTAATTTGTGCATACAGTCTAATACACCCTAAACGAGCAATATTTTCTGAAAACAAACCTAAATATGAAGACTAAATAACACCAATTTAGGCGTTATCAAATCATCATCAAGAAAATATAATTTTATGTTGCTTTGGATCTTGGTGATGAGACTGGTGTTGATCTCAAAGTTGTTGGCAGCTACGGGCGGATGTCAGATGCTAATTTGGATGTCCACCAACCATGGGGCATATAGTACCCCCATAGTCCTTGCTTCATCAACATCTTGTGCGGCTTCGTTTTCCATCAATGTTGTCAAAACCAGACCAGACATCGATCCGGATTAGTGAGAGGTTTAAGGTTTATTGGCTAACCGTTGATTAACCGGTATTATAAACCGGTTCTAAAACCGGTGGTATATAATTTGTCAAGGTTGGAGTTTGACCGGCGATGGACATAGTGCTTGATGGCCTTCTTATCTCCACTCTCCAAGACTTAAAAGCTAAGTCAAAATGCCAAATAATTATTGGAAGTTGGAACTGCAATAAGTATGCGTAGATGATTCTTGAACTTTAATTATAAAAGTAACGGATCCAAATGTAGGCACAATTAATGTTTTTAATTTGGCTCTGAAAAGTTTAAAATTGAGGACGAATGAAGCTCTAAACCGCCGGTTTGGTTTTGCCGGGTTTGACGGTTAACCGGCTGAATCGGTCATAATCCGGCCGATAAGCTGCCTTCTCATTTTAAGCCTTCCAGGACCAAATTATTGGCCGAGTCCGGTTATTTCCGGTCCGGGCCGGGTTTGATAACATTGTTTTCCATATCTCCAACCATAAATTCCTCTTCTTCAACTTTGGGTTGATCCCAATTGAAGATTTGCTACCTCGTCTATCGAGCGTTTGTGTGCTAAATCACTGTGTCTAGGCCATGTATCAAGCTAGTTTACTCTTGTTTTCCTTCCCATTTGCCAAACATCCATTTTGGCTTGGGTTATCTTAATATGAAAGTTTTCATGGGGAAATCAATCCACTTTGTCATATTTTATTCTTTTTCTGTGTTTGGTGATGAAATTCCATGTCTTATATTCATCTAGGATTGATCGAGGATCGATTGGAGTTCATCCAAGCATGATTGGAAAGCATAGGGATATAAGGGGGAAAAACATAGGTCATGGCCATGACCAGGTAGTAGTAGCCGCGAACTTCAGCAAGCACCTAACAAAGAGCGCATAAAGTCTTGTTACCCGAATCACGACCAAGGATCTTTGCAACCGCAAAAAAGATCACGACCGTGACACAAAGATCATGACCGTGATCTCATGTTGGAGGTCGCGATCTTAGGACTTGAAGATGATGACAAGACACAAAGTTTCGAGCAATTTGGCACCGTCCCAGCCTAGTCATGACCTGGTCACGCCCAGTTTATGCCCGTGACCATCGATCGCTCCCTTGAGGTCGTGATCTGCAACAGGACTCTATAAATACCCCCTTTTCTACAATTGACAAATGAAAGCCAACTTTGAGTGAGAAATTAGAGTTCTTGGGTAGTTTTAGAGAGAGAAAAACCTTGAGAGAGCTTGATAGGAGATCAAAACATTCAAGGATCAAGGATAAGGTGCAAATCAAGGATAAGAAAATGATTTCCAACACTTAGTTAGTATTTCCTTTCCCTCTCTCTGACTTGAATCCTTAAGGTTGTTTAGGAAAGATAAACACTAGCTTATAGAATGTTTATGGGTCATGTGTATGAATTATTATGACCTATAATCTATGTCTAATTGATGTTGGGCATGACAATCTTTTACTTTATCATGATTGATTTGTTCTTGACCTAGGAGAGATAACCATCCTCTTAAGTCTAGATTGTGGAATTAATCAATTTTTTCGGATTGTATGTATCCCATTTGCTTGTTTGCACATAAATTTGTATAATTGGGTATAAATACAATGCTTAATGCTTCTAATTAGGATTTACATGTGAGTGAATACTTCTTACCTTGAATGGTTGACTTAGAGATCTAGCTAGAGGTCAAGGTGACAATCCCCTTCCAGTTTGATTCTCACCCAGTTGATGCTTTTCATGTGATTGCATGACCATCAACCTATCCGACTTGTAGCATACTCGACCATAGAAGAGGTTGTTGAGCAAGTTTATGCACGAAATATACACAATCACCTTTTAGCGATTACTGACATAGAGGATGACGAAGAGGCAAACATTAAGAAAATTGTGGAGCAAATGGAAATTATCACATAGAGCTCCCATTATCATAATCAATAATGATGTCCCATTATGGCTACCCACGCCTTTCCCATCCCAAGTCAAGTTTAGAAGAGATGCATATGAGAGCACAGAAGCAAGTTGATCATGTCGACGACATTACGTGGAAACTTACTTTCTATGTTGTACTTGAAGAAACGAATGGAAGAGTGAGAGACGAAGTTGTAGAGAATTAAGAGAGAAAAGAAAAGGAAGATCTTGATTTCAAAAAGGGGAAGGCCGCAAAATCTCTAGTGTACTCGAAAGCTGAATGTTGCTCGTTTCAATATAAGTTGACTAGTACAAGAGCTTCCCATATTCAATGAATTATAATTTCCATCCATGTCACATATGCCTTCTTTGATCTTTGTAAACCAAATTCTACCCACTAGTGCCATTTGGTAGTTAGGAAATTCTACTACCACCTTGTTGCTTATGGTCCAAACTTCTCAAATCTTACTTCTGCCTTCTAAGGTTTTCGGGAATACTTAAAGTCAAACTAATTTACTAAGAAGTTGAATATTCTCTCTCATGGTATGACCCTTCAAAGTGAAGATGACTTGTGGTGACATGCCTTCCATTTTGAAGAAGAAGTCAAGAAGATTCCAAATGTGTCAGTCAAAACTTCAGCCCTACCTAACCCTCTAAAAATCCTTCACTAGCTAGTCACTCACTTTTTTCATCCGCGACCTCGAAACCTATCTCTCATTCGACTTCTTGATCTCTTCATTCTGACCTATGATCAAGAAAAACGTCCTCTAAATCTGGCCTCATTGATGTGCATGGACATGGTCAACACAACAACAAGGGAATAGACTTGGATCACATTTCTCCCTTATGCTACATTCCTAACCAGACTCCTTCAAATGTTGGTATGGATCTAAATGGGTTTGCTCTTGAACATCAGTCAAGCATCATCCCATTTTTAAGATCCTACACCGGACTAATGCCTATCAGCATCTAGGAAACCCTGACCACAAGAAGGATGTATTCAAATGCGCTAGAAAGTCTCCAGATTTCTCAAATCTCAGGATAGTAAAAGTTGGAGAAGGTGTCAGAAATTGTTTCCAAGATAATCAAAAGAGCACAACATGAGGAGGGAAGGTATGAACATTGAGTATAGATCAAGAGCATTGTTGGAACATATCTTAGATTTAGTTACTTATGTCTAACACCTTCTTTTTTAGTACTTACCATCTATGAATGAGATCATTGGCACAATACTTTTTTGACCCATCTTTGATTTTCAAAATTCGATATCTTAGAGTTTTGTATCGTTAATGAATCAATAACTAATGGATTGATCTTTATCCTAAAATGATGTTAGAGTATTAAAATCGTTCCATCTCTAAGCCCATGACTGAATCATCGTTCACCTTATACCTGATTCTATGGATCAGTAGTAAGCACAAGTCAAGCCATTAATATTGACTAAATCACCCTTTTTAAAATAATATATCTTAGAGCTAAGTATCGTCAATGCATCAATCAATCACTAATGGATTCATTATTTCTTCTAAAATGATGTCGGAGCAGTAAAATCATTCCATCTCTAAGTCCATGACTGAATCACCATTTCCCCTCTTGAGTCTAATTCTCCGAGTCAACATTTGGTACAAGTCTCCCTAAGGCCTCTCTATTTATACTTTTTAGAATCCATCTCTTGAAACATCATCATCACATTTATTCATCATGGTGTTTTCCTTTGCAAACACATTCAGGCGAGCTCTCCTTTGGATCTCATTCCTCTAAACTCCCATCATCCCATTTAATCAACCATGAAGTTAATTTTCAATCCTACCTTGACAATCTTGGGTGGAACATTCTCCTTGATGAGCCTCCCACCCTCATCTACCCTGAACCTGTGAGGTACTTTTATTCAAATATTATATCATTCATTTTTCATACTCGTACTCTCACAACTCTTGTGTTCGAACAGACGATCCCCATTCCTGTCTCTGGCATTTGTCGTATCCCAACCCTTTGGGAGGGGGAGATACCTTTGCTCATGAGATGTAGGTGGAAGCCTATGGCTTTGACATTACATATTAGACTATTCAACTTACTGGTTATCCTCCCAAAGCCCACATTATTTTACCAGATCCACGTGTATTTCATTACTTCCTCACGCGCACATTCTTCCCCTAGGTGCTCTTTTAGGATATGATGCTACCACAAAATCTCTGGATTATTTCTCATGTTATAGCCTCCATTCCTCTTGATTGTACTCATATCTTGCTTGAAATCATGGTGCCCTTTAGAGACTTCAACTATTATGTCTCGCTTCCCTTTGGGATCATGATAACTCATCTCCTCATCAACTTTGGGATAAATCTATCACCCTTTCGAACCACCACTCCTTTTATGTTTCTCACTGCAAACGATCTCTAACAAGAATTGGAGTTTGCAATTGAGGGGAGAATGCTCCTATAGTAATATGGATAAACTACGACAGTCAGTCAGAAGAGTAAGAGTCAGTGGACTGATCTAGCCTCTCTTAATGGCATAAGCGATCCATATTCACCTCAGTTCGCACCATACACCACGAGAATCCCTCTTACGACCCTAACTCTTTAATTTATGGCACGCCTTCCTTGACAAGAAAGCTTTTCTCTTATTCAAACTTTTATAACTATGCATGAATTTTCATGCTTTTAAATTTTTGTACATGAACCTCTATTGTGTTTGTGCTCTGATCTAATGATTTGCTTTAGTTTGATCTCTCTGGTATGTGGATGACATGGAAATTATAAGTAAGGGAGATTAAAGGTTGAGCGGGAGCCTTGGTGCTTCCATCACTATTAACACACATGCAATTATAAGTAAGGCATGAAATTGCATAAAAGAAAAGAAGTGGGAGGTTGTTGGGAAAAAGCTTTCCCTTTCTGCAAAGGTAAAACAAAATAAATTATTACTTTCCTTCAATGTAGTCAAAATCGGGATTTTACCTAAAATCAGAAATCGGGGTAAAATCGGAATCATAGGATTTTAAGTACCATATAGAACATAACATACAATAATGGGGATACTATGGTACATAGGGTGAAATCCAGGGTACCGCATACCCTGAGTATGAAAACGCTGTTCAGACCATGAATTGACTGATCTTTCGGACATAATACTATACTCTAACCTTTAAAGATCAAAATCTAGATCTTAGTTCTCTAAATCTTCTACTCAAAGATCAATTTAATTAGAATAATAATCTACGGTTATGATTCGTCCAAATAAAGACAAAAAATGAATGCACCATCTAAGGGTTTATAGTTTATAATTTAGATAATTAGAAACTAGGGTTCATTCATTAAGGGTTAAGGTATAGTATGAGGTCCAAAAATCCTGCTAATTCGAGATCTAGATAACATTTTCATACTCAAGATATGCGGTACCCTGGATTTCACCCGGGGTACCGTAAAAGGCACATACAATAATATTAATAAGGTAAATCATTAATAACACAAAGACACATAACTTTTAAAATAATAATTCTCAAGATTTTTTTTTGCATAAGATAATTCTCAAGATTAAAGTTCCAAAATTACTATTTTAATTTTTATTTAATGCATAACTCAAAATAATTCATGTTAGGACAATTGTTTTACCAATAATTTAAATGGGGTGAAGGAAAATGGATTAACCGAACCAAAATTGGTTATTTTATTATTTTTAAATATTTTTTAATAGAAATAATATCTGAGAACATTCCCGTCATTGTCCTTTCCGCCGAAACAGTTCTGCTTTTATTAAATTGACTCAAACCACCTATTTTGTTCTCATACAATCAAAATCCCAATTTGGTAGGATCTTAACGATTTTAATCCCAATTTTAAAGTATTTTAAGGTCCGTTGATTTTATAGTAAAATTAGGATTGGTATCCCTAAGTAAAATCCTACGATGATTTTGACAGCAATGCTTGCCATAACTGTGAATATGTGATTACGGGACAGTATCTCCCACGTCAAAGGAAGATCAAGAGAAGACCGTTGCACCAAGAGGAAGCATATTATTCGGGGGTTTTATCAAGCTAACTTGCATCTATGGACTGGATACAATTTATTGGTTGCTTCGATAATTACTGGTGTTGAATCTGCTGCGATTATCAATGAGCAAGGTCTTGGTTCTCGAGGAGACCCGTCTAAAAAATCACTCCAAGATTGATAATGCAAGCTCCACTGAAACAGCCTTTGCTGCCGACAAATATGGTTCCTCTTCCAGGCCTCTTAGTTCACTCGCCCACCACCAGAGGGAGTTATGTGCCACTTCTTTCATGAGGTTGGACATCTTCAAATTCACTGTAACAAATGAAATTTTTGTAATTATTGCAAAAACTTGGTCATATTGTTTTAGATTGTCCCACCTTAAGTCGTCGTGGTATATTGTGCCCTCCACCTAGAGGACATCCTTCCAGCTTGGCCTATGTTATCACTAGCAGTGGGGATCCTTCTGGCCGAGGTGTTCCTGCATCTTCTTCACACTGGCTGGGGTTCTTCTTTGTCCCCCGATTTCTCTCTGGACTTGGTTCGTAAGCTTTTTCAAGAGGCACTACAGGATGCGTTACCTGCTGCCATTTCTTTTGCATTCTCTATAGGTCCTGCCCCAGGTAAATCTATCCAGTTAGCTTCTTGATTCAGCTGCTTATAATCATATGACCCTTGCTAGTACATCTTTTACCCAATTGCATTTGTCACTGAATATACAACTTCAAGTTGCCAATAGGGCTTGTCTATCCTTGGCAGGCTGTGGCACCTCTTCGTCTGGTTCCGTCACTCTTCCAAGCACTCTTCTTGTTCTCGAATTGAAGCCTATCTTAGCATCGGTGGTTCAGTTAGCCGAAGCAGGCTCTGAAGTCACCTTTAATGCTAGTAGTTGTATTGTGCAGGACCGAAGAACAGGGAAGGTGCTAGGGAAAGGAAATGTGGCCACGTATTTGTCCTTGATGAACTGCAAGCATAAGAGGACACATGTTTGTTATTAATGAAGGGAAAGAGGAAGTTGTTTCCGGTGTTCAGGTTGTGACCAAGAGTTAGAAGGCTGTCGAAGGTAGTTGGTTAGGTGAACAGTTG
The DNA here is from genome assembly GCA_946122785.1 of Linum tenue. Lineage (NCBI taxonomy): Eukaryota > Viridiplantae > Streptophyta > Magnoliopsida > Malpighiales > Linaceae > Linum > Linum tenue. Next base: position 90,970,454 of record CAMGYJ010000005.1, on the reverse strand, counting down.
AGGGACTGTGAGTTTTTGGATTACGAAAAGGTTCCTCGGGATAGTTTGTTATATGAAGATGTTGGTTTTCGGTTCTTTCCTTGGAATTTTTCGGTTAAAGGCTCAACGTGGGATTTATGGCACTATCGATGGGGACATTCATGTTCGTCTCGTTTGATGTCTATTTTTCTTCAAAATATGTTACCAGATAAATTTGATCATGCATTTGATTCTCATTTACCATGCGTTACATGCATTGAGGCGAAAACCTCTGAAATATCATTCTCTTCTAGTGACACAGTTTCTGAGAATCCATTTGATTTGGTACATTCTGACTTGTGGGGTCCTTTCCCCGTGGCAGCTCGATTGGAATTTTGGTATTTGGCCCTGTTTATTGATCATGCCACAAGTTTTTCCTGGGTTTATTTCCTTAAGACCATTAAAATTCTTCGTTCTGATTCGGGTGGGCTTGTAAAACGCAAGCATCATAATGTTCTTGAGTTGACCAACCACTTTTGTTTCACTAAGGTGTTCCTCGTCGGTTTAGGGTGGAGGCAGTTCAGACAGTCTTCTATTTCATTAATCAGCATATCACTCCGGTATTGGGTCAGTGTTCCCTTATCAGACTTTGTTCGTATGAATCTTGATTATTAAGCTTTGTGCGTGTTTGGGTGCGTGTGCTTCGTTTTACTTCCTCGTAAAGAAAGAGATTAACTTGCTCCAGAGATAGCTCGATGTGTGTTTGTTGGTTACAGTGCAAAGCATTAGAGTTATTTGTGTTATGATCCGATGGATCGTCGTATGCGTATCGCCTGTCACATCTCTTTCTCATGCAAGTAATTTATTATTCAGTTAATCAGGATGAGTCTACTACAAAGTCGTTGGATTACGAACTTTTTGAACCAAGCCTCCCCATGCCACCCATGTAGCTACGTTGAGTACGGCTGATTCCAATAGCTCATTGTCTTCCACCGCGTCATCTTATTTCTCCGATCCTAGCTCTCTATCCTCGCAGAGCGAGGAATTTTCTTCTCCCACCAATTCGAGTTCGAGCTTGCGACAGTCGAGTGGATCTTCATAGCCTTCGTAAGCGTCTCCCACGCAACCTTTGGTTCCTCTTCACCGCTGGACACGTGCCAGTTTACGACAACCACCATTTCGTATGTAGGATTCTGTTGGTTTTTCTACTATTTCCATTGACATTCCCTCAATCTATATTGAAGCCAAAGGTCATCCGCGTTGGGAAGAGGCTATGGTAGAAGAGTTTGGCAAACTTTAAGCCAATAATACAAGTGATCTCATTCTGCGCGAAACATTTATGTCCGTGACTGGTAGTCCTTGGGTCTATAATGTGAAGATGCTCTCTGATGGAACTCTTGAGCGGTTTAAGGCACGGGCGGTTGCACAAGGGTTTCGACAAGCATATGGAACTGATTATGAGGATACATTTGCTCCTGCTATGAAGATGCAAACTGTTCTTTGTTCCTTGTTTTATGAAAGCAATTGAGGTGGATCCTATCTTTTCAATCTTAAGGTTTTTCTCCACCTTCATTCACGTACTAGGACCTAAAATATCATAAACAAGAATAACCTAGCGTGAAATTGGCCTAAAACACGAGAAACGAGGCTCAAACAGTATAAGAATGGTGGACAAAAACATGTGTAAATATCGAGTCATTAAATTCCCCCACACTTAACTGTTTGCTTGTCCCCGAGCAAACCAAGTCAGATACAAGGTAAGCTCAAAATGTTTTAATAATGCAAACTTTAGGGACATATCATATAGACAAAACACGCGTGAATCATACTAGCTTGTAGACGTCAACACATGACCAACGGCAACAGCAACCTAGACAACCACCACAGATGACATTCGAGTGTAGAAAAATTAAGTAAAGGAAGAGTCTCCCTTCTGTTCACCAACCAATGTAGACTTGACTCAACCACTTATTCAAGACAGTCACCTCATGCATAAAATTCAAGACATTAGAATCAAGACCGAGTAATCTAAGCCCTCACCGGGGCATATAATATGAAAATTGAATCACTCACTCTAGACCAGTGGGGTCAGGACCATTTGATATGAAAGATGCGTATGCTTATTCCCTCAATCCTAACGTCTATTCACCATGATGGGAGCCTCTAAATGCTAGAGTTCACATATCGGGTGTCACCACTAAATAGTGAGGAGGTCTTAGACACAGGTTCAGATGACTGGTTAGGGTCTTGGACATGGGGAAAAGGCCTTTTAGGTGGTGGAAGAATTCATACAAAAGGTTCCACAGTTCTAAACCTAGCAAATCGACAATCAACCATACCAGTTACCTTCTTTCTCTACTATTCTGCATTAATTAAGTCTTTTAGAGCAGAAAGGTGAAGGATGTAACATGTAAGTATTTCCAAGCCGATCTGCTAAGAAATACCTTTTATGAGCATGATTAAAATTTCTGTGGTGGTTCTCTTCTTCTTTTATTTGTTTTTTTTTTCTCTTTTTTTCATCTTCTTGAGAGAACCACCACCTTCACGCATTCTTTTATTCTTGCAAGAACATGCCCAATTTCTAAGAACGATCTCCAACCCTCATTTTATTTCTAGCATAAACAGTAGAAAACATGCAAAACCACTATGTGGAACCTCAAAGAGATGCAAAATGGTGATTTTCATTGTAGACACGAAGAAAGAAAAGTACACGGCTCAAAGGGGCTAACTAGGGGATATGACACACCAGGACAGTCAATTTGGTCGTGGGTTAATCCTATGCCTCCATCATCCTAACTAGTGGCAACATGAATGCTACACATCATGGAAGATGGATTTATCACACAAGAAATAAACGAGCAGGCTCAAATCTCACATGGATACCTATATGCTCTATCTCTCATTCTAATTTGCTGAACTAGATGCATAAACGACTGTAAAAAAAATACGTGATCAATCCAAGTCACAGTTGGTAAGCAAATAGTTGAAAAACAGAACCCTACACAACTCTACTGCACGTCTGAGTCATCATTGTAGGTTGTCCTAGTCACAAACAAGTTGTCATGCACCAATGTTAACAGCCAATCGATTCACCACATAAACCACAGTGCTAATATGATCATGAAAATATCATTACTTGGAGCCCTCAAATCTCGAGATTTGGACAGTGGACTAGGCTCCAAGCACAAAAACATATGTTCCAAGAATTACAAAGCACCCCCCGCACTTAAGTTCGACATTGCCCTCAATGGAGCATAGGGAAGGGGAACGATGTTACCGGGAAATGACGATCGGGATGGTAATTTTGGTCTAATTGTACACATTTTACCTCTGATTATCTTTCACGTTTGTTGCAATTGAACTCCAAAAATGTAGGTTTTATGCGAGATAGTCGCAGTTCACGGCCAGACATTGGAGTTTATGGTCTTACTGGACCATGAACTGGAGCCATGACCCATGAAGCGAGGAGCAAACAAAGGGGGTTTTCAAGTTACTAGCTCCTAAGCAGTTCACGGTCTCTAAGACCGTGAACAGGGGCCACTGATTGTGAACCCAATCAATTGAAGCGGTGCATATTGGTCGTGGCACTGAGTTCACGGACGCATTTCAATGTTCACGGCCGTGAACTCAGCGCGATCTCCCACTTAAAAGGAAATTTGAAGGAAAGAAGAGAGGGGAAGAGCTAGAGTCAGAAACCTCTCCTTCTTCAGATTTTAGAGTGAGAAAGTGACGAACCAAAGAAGAGGAAAAGATAGGGTTTGATCTCTAAGCAAGGATTTGGGTTTCTTCAGCACAAGGAGCAAGGCTTGCATCTTCATGATGATTTTCCTTTCCCTCTTTTGTGTTTTTCCTTCTCCTAACATGGAGTAGTCCCTTATTTTCCTTGGGTGTTTGTAAACCCTAGTTACAATTATGTGAATGCTTGTATGAATTGAATGATTTGTGTGTGGTTGTGTTTTAATTTGAATGTGGAGGTATTATTCAGAAATGATTGTGTTGTGTGAAAGCCTATCAATCTAATTGCAAATTTAACATAGATTAGAGAGGAGACCTCCTTAGGTTAGGAGTTTCATTGGGTGTTCTTTGGCATTTCAAGCCTCCTAGGCTAGTTTAGAGAGGAAACCTCCTTCACCCAAGAGGTTTCGTTTCCTTGGGAATTCAAAGCCTTCTAAACTAGTTTAGAGAGAACCCTCCTTAGCCTAAGAGTCTCATTTCGAGATGGGTTTCCTTGGGCATTCAATGCCTCCTAAGCTAGGTTAGAGAGAACCCTCCTTAACTTAAGTGGCTCTATTATTGATGGGTTTCATTTGGAATTCTATGCCTCCTAGTCTAGGTTAGTAAAAGGGCAAACCTCCTAATTCGTATTAAACACTTAGGGTTCGGTTGTGGGTGGTCGTCCGAACTCCAATTCAAGGGTGAAGTCTAACCATTCCGTAGTTGATAGGTTGAGAGGGTCACATCAGTGGCTTGGATTGTATCTCATTCCTCAACCTAGAGTCTAAGAGGGTAACTTTGGTTGCTTGTTAGACTTCCCTGCGGTTTATGAACCCCTAACCACACACGGTGGTTCGATTCTTCAAGTCGTAATTGTTAGCTAGGGGGAGCAACACCCAGGTGAAGCTTTCTCAACTAGATTCAAATCCAGTTTACCTTTGCAAAGTAATTTCGTTTTCAACCTTTGTTTACACCAAAACTGATCCGCTAGATAATGTTTCAAACATTCGAAGTAGAGGTACATGAACCGGCTCGGGTTGATATTTAAACATACTTGCCCTATATTGCACTGATAGACCGATAATTATACATGTTTTTACCCCTATTCTGAGGCCGTTTGTGACGAGGAATCTCGTGTTTTAAGCCGATTTCACGCTAGGTTGTGTGTTTATGTCATATTTCAGGTCCTGGCGTTGGAATCGAGTTGGAGAAACGAGTTCTGGGTCGAAAGGAGCAAGGTTGGGACGAATAGGGCTGAAGGAGGAAAATACCCGGTCAGGTGGCCAAATACCCGACCGGGTATTAACCAATTTTGGGCGCCCGAGAAGCAGAGAGGGGCCCGGGCACAGCAGTTAAATCCCCGGTCGGGGATTTTGGTGGTAGACCGGGGATTTTCCCCTTTAATGGAACGGTGCGTTTCGGAATACCCGGTCGAACCATAAAATACCCGACCGGGTATTTCGACCGGGTATCGCGGGGTCAGCTGATAAAAGAGGAAGAAGGCCAATTTTCAAAGGGTTCCGAGTTTTTGAGAGAGAAACCGATACCTAGAGAGAGAAAGCGTCGAACCAGAGTTCTCAAGCGCCATAGATCGATCTTCAACACCATTGGAGCCCGTCTTGAGCTTGGAGAAGTGCGATTAAACGTCCAGAAGCAGGAATCCAACTTCACAGTATGATTTCCGTGTCTGAATCTGCTTTTGCTTCTTTCTCTATGGAGTAGTTTCCCCATTCATCTGGGTATGGAGAACCCTAGATTTGTATGCTAGGTCTGATTGTATGAACCCAAGTACAGAGTTTGTGAATTGATTATATTCGATTGAGGTTGGAATGATTGAATGACTTGAATCCTGATCAAATTCCTGTTGTTTCTGCTTTAACCTAGAACGAGAATATCTGCCTAGGTTGATAGAGTATCCTTAATCGAAGGTGGCGAATTGGTGACTTTAGTCGAGAAGCCAATTCGCTGTTCTGTACCGAAGTCAATTCGGTAGTGGAGGTTTGGTTCATTAGGGCCTCAATCTGTTTACTCCGGTGGAGGTTAGTCTCCCGCTAGAGACTCAGATTGAGAGGGTCTGGAGACCTTTAGTCGAGACTTCAGGCTAATTGAGAACCTTCCGCAGTATAACCTTCATGAAAACTGAACTGGGTAAATTGCAATCCGACTTGACTGCAGTCTAGGGGGAACCATATCCGGGTGACCTCTCTTGACTTGACAACAAACCGTTTACTTGCTCTGTGTTTTGTTTGCTTGAGTTTCACTAAAAGTTCACTGCTAAATAACAAGAATTCACCGAGTAGTCATCACATCTAGGACCCGGGTTGACATTAAAACCCGACCCGCTATGCTACGCTTTAGGAATTGGTTATACTTGGCCATTTTCTAGGGTGACAGTAGGAGTGAGTCAAGTTTTTGGCGCCGTTGCCGGGGACGGCTAGGTTGTTGAAGAAAAGTGATTTCTGTTAATTTAGCATTTTCATTTTTTGCATTGAGTTTTTGCTTTGTCCCACTTGTGCCTTCACGGGTTTGCTTGCTTGAGTGTGTGCAGGTAGTGCATGACCCGTAGCCAGTCAGGAGGTTTACTGCCGTTGGATCCAGAGCTTGAACGCACTTGCCGCCAACTTAGGAGACAGCAGCGAGCTAGACTGGTTACGGGAGAGCGCATAGACGGCCACTTGACCAGCGATTCTGAGGAAGAGTACGAGATGGAGGGCGAAGACATCCCACAACCGGGGAATGCTCGACAGGCTCCCCCGGTGAATCAGCATCCACCACCACCGCCGGGTCCCACCTTGGAGTACTACTACACTCCACGGATTGCTGACATCCGCCCGGTCATCCTAAATCCACCCATCCCAGCAAATAACTTCGAGATCAAGCCAGGCTGGATTCAGCTCATCACATCCTCTATCCAGTTCCATGGCTTGAAGGATGAGGAAGCCCGGGCACACCTTTCCCGTTTTCTGCAGCTGACAAACGGTTTCAAGCTGAATGGTGTTCCGGATGATGCAATCCGCCTTCACCTCTTCCCCCATTCTCTGGCGGGGAATGCTAAGAGGTGGTTGGAGACCCAGCCCCCACTGTCCATCACTTCTTGGGACGATCTGGCGGATAAGTTCGTGCACAGATATTATCCGGCATCGAAGACTACTGAGATTCAGCGGGAGATCACTCACTTCCGCCAAGAGCCAGATGAGTCCCTTCGTGATGCATGGGAGCGGTACATGGGATACTTCTGGCAGTGTCCCCATCATGGCTTCAGCGATGCTTTCACAGTGGGGAACTTCTACAGTGCCATCACCCCAGACAGCCAGAGGGTGATTGAGTCTCTATGCCCAGGAGGGGATATCCTTACTAAGACTCCACCCGAGCTGAACCAGATGATCAGTACTTTGGCTGCCCGCGATCATTCCTGGGGGCAGAGCAGCAGAGGCAGGCACTCCCGGGACCGTGGTGTGCATGCTATGGAGGCCAGATCCGGGTTAGAGCAGCAGGTGGCTGAGTTGGTGCAGACACTGAAGCAGCCTAACAGTATCCTTCCGGGCCGAGGTGTAGCTGCGCCTCCAGTAGCTCAGTGCCAGTGGTGTGAGAGTCCAAACCATCTGGTGGAGGACTGCCAGGCTATGCGGGAGTCCTCTACTCCCCAAGAGCAGGTGGCCTTCATCGCCAATGCTCGACGCTTCGACCCATACAGTAACACATACAATGAGGGATGGCGCCAGCATCCCAACTTCGCCTGGAGCAACAACACCAACAAACCACCTGGTTTCCCAGCACCAGCAGGTGGTTTTCAGCAGAGGCAGCCCTACCAGGATAGGCAAGGGCCACCACCACAGTAGCAGCCCTACCAGCCTAGGCAAGGGCAGCCATTCCAGCAGCCCCAGGGCCAGTTTGCTCAGCCTCCAGCAGCCGCAGCTCCCGATAATCAGATGGCTGATCTGAAGAACATTTTGGCGACATTCATGACCACCAGCCAGGCGAATTTCGCAAGGGTGGACCAGAGCATAGCTTCTTTGGAGGCAGGGCAGAGGAACCAGGGTGCTATTTTGCAAGATCTACAACACCAAGTCGGTGTCCTAGCGCGCCAGCTTACTGCTCGGGCCCCGGGGACTCTACCTGCCACCACCATCCCCAATCCACGGGACCCGCACGAGACCGCACATGCCATTTTCACCCTGAGCAGCAGTCCTACATCAGCTGATCCTGCCTCGACTAGGCAGGAGGAACCACTACCTGCTTCAGCACTTCCAGCCGGTGATACAGAAGTGCGGGTGGAGAAGAAAGCCCCTGCTCCCAAGCCACAACCAGTGGTGAAGGAGCACGTACCCCAGCTTCCCTTCCCCACTCGCCTTCACAAAGACAAGTTGGAGACTGAGTTTGCCAATTTTATGGCAATGTTGAAGCAGCTCAACATCAGCGTACCATTTGTGGAGGCACTGTCGAAGATGCCCAAGTACGCTAAGTTCATGAAAGATCTCTGCACCAACAAGAAGAAACTTGGGGATCTCTCGACAGTGCTGCTGAGCGAGGAATGTTCTGCCATCCTGCAGAACAAGCTGCCCGAAAAGCGCAAGGATCCAGGGAGTTTTACTATCCCTCTTACTATTGGCAGCATGCATGTAGGAAAGTCCTTGGCGGACCTAGGCGCTAGCATTAATGTCATGCCATACAAATTGTTCACAAAGCTAGACCTAGGTGAACTTAGCCCTACTAGGATGAGCATTCAGCTAGCTGATCGTTCTGTGGTGCATCCTAGGGGTATCATAGAAGATTTGCTTGTTAATGTGGGTGCATTCACATATCCTGTTGATTTTGTTATTCTGGATATAAATGATGATGTGGATGTGCCTTTGATTCTAGGTAGACCATTTCTTGCCACCGCCAAGGCACTGATTGATGTGCATGATGGTAAACTGATCTTGCGTGCTGGAAATGAACAGGCTGTTTTTCCTGTGACTGAGTCTGATCATTGTGCTATGATTTCTGTATCGCCTGTGCATGCTATTTCTGATCAGGTACACGAGCCTGTCGTGTACCCTTCTGCACCTCTCATTTTGCAGGACCCGCCTATCACTCCTTCGTCGCCACTCCATCCAGTCTCGCCTCCGAACAAAAAGCTCAAGGAGGAGTGGCGACCGAAGCCGCAGGTGGCTAAGCCTGCACGAAAGAAGAGTGGAGACCACTATGAGCTGGTCCCACCCCCAGCACCACGACCACCCTGGCCATCCGAGTACTCACTCGCCTGCATCTTGCCGGATGGCCAGGTCGAGCTGACTTCTGCTGGTGGTTGCAACCGTCGGGTGCACGGTCATCACCTGAAGCTGTACCTCAAGAGCGATGTGGATCCGCTCTTGGAGGCACCTATTCCTGCACCTCCCTGAGTATCCACCATGGGCGTCCAGCTAAAAGACGGTAAAGAAGCGCTTGTGGGGAGGCAACCCCACCACGGTTTGACGTTCTTTCTTATGATTCGAGTCGGATTGCGATTTGGTTTTGTTTTGGTTTGTTTTCTTTGTTCTGGATGATGTCTTATTGGGCTGACATCGGACCTAACATATTCTGGTTGAGCTCTTCTGTTTCCCTTGAGCTGTGCTGTGTTCCCGACTGGTCCGTGTCCAGTCCCCTGCAGTCTGTGCATACCGGTAACATCGTTCCCCTTTCCTTTCCTCTTCTCCATTGAGGACAATGTCGATCTTAAGTGTGGGGGGATGTTTATCTTTTGACTGCATTAGCTCTGTTTGTGTGCTTGGAGCCTAGTCCACTGTCCAAATCTTACGATTTGAGGGCTCCAAGTACTGCTGTTTGATCATATTGGCACTGTGTTTTGATGGATGAATTGATTGGTTTTCGGATTAATACATGACAACTTGTTTGCGACTAGGACAACCTATGATGAGGACTGAAATGTGCAGTAGAACGATGTAGGGGTTCAGTTTTTCCACTGTTTGCTTGCCAACTGTGACTTGATCCGACTTGATCTGATTACTTGTCCTGAACAGTCGTTTATGCATCTAGTTCAGGGTATCAGAATGTGAGATAGAGCATATAGGTAGCCATGTGAGATTTGAGCCTGCTCGTTTCTTTCTTGTGCGATAGATCCCTCTTCCATGATGTGTAGCATTCACGTTGTCACTAGCTAAGATGATGGGGGCATAGGATTAGCCCACGCCCAAAACTGACTGTCCTGATGTGTCATATCCCCTAGTCAGCCCTTTGAGCCGTGTGTTATCCTTTCTTTTGGTCTATAATGAAAAAATCACCCTTGTTGCATCTTTTAGAAGGTTCCACAGAGTGGTTTTATATATTCTCTGCTGTTTCTGCTAAAGTCTATGTGAGTGTTGGAGGTAGTGCTTAAAAATTGGGCAGGTGTTTGAAATTTATGCAGAAGTGGGGGCTCTCTTAAGAAATGAAAAGAAAAATGAAAGAAAAACAAAGCAAAAATTTGAAAGCAAAAGAGAGCCACTACCAAAAATCTGAATAATGCCCAGTAAGCAGTGTTTCTTAGCAGTCTGGCTTGGAAATGCTGATGTTTATGCCTCCTTCGCTCTTGTGCTCTTAAGATATTGAGTGATGCAGAATAGCAGAAAGAAAATACCGGGTTGTTTGACTGTGATTGTGTGTTTGGAAAATGTGGAACTTTTTGCTATGAATACTTCCACCACCTAAAAGGCCTTTTCCCCATGTCCAAGACCCTAGCCAGTCATTTGAACCTGTGTCTAAGACCTCCTGATTAGTTAGTGGTGACACCCCATATGTGAACTCTAGCATTTAGAGGCTGCCATCATGGTGAAGAGATGATAGGGATTGAGAGAAATAGCATGCGCATCTTTCGCATCAAAAATTGTCCTGACCCCACTGGTCGAGAGTGAGTGATTCATTTCCATTTTCTATATGCTCTTGTACCCCGGTGAGGACCTAGATTGCTCGGTCTCTATTCTGATGTCTTGAGTTGGATGCATGAATTGACTGTTTTGAGTAAGTGGTTGAATCAAGTCTAGGTTGGCTAGTGAACAGATGGGAGACTCTTCCTTTACTCGATTTGCTGCACTCGAATGTCCTTTGTGGTGGTTGTCCAGGTTGTTATTAAGGTTGTGCATGTATTGATGTTTGAAAACCAGTGCGATTCACGTGTTTTGTGCCCTTATGACTTGTCCCCAGTGTTGGTTGATTGAAATATGTAAAGCTTACCTAGTGTCTGACTTGGTTTGCTTGGGGACAAGCAAACGGTTAAGTGTGGGGGAGTTTGATAGACCGATAATTATACATGTTTTTACCCCTATTCTGAGGCCGTTTGTGACGAGGAATCTCGTGTTTTAAGCCGATTTCACGCTAGGTTGTGTGTTTATGTCATATTTCAGGTCCCGGCGTTGGAATCGAGGTGGAGAAACGAGTTCTGGGTCGAAAGGAGCAAGGTTGGGACGAATAGGGCTGAAGGAGGAAAATACCCGGTCAGGTGGCCAAATACCCGACCGGGTATTAACCAATTTTGGGCGCCCGAGAAGCAGAGAGGGGCCCGGGCACAGCAGTTAAATCCCCGGTCGGGGATTTTGGTGGTAGACCGGGGATTTTCCCCTTTAATGGAACGGTGCGTTTCGGAATACCCGGTCGAACCATAAAATACCCGACCGGGTATTTCGACCGGGTATCGCGGGGTCAGCTGATAAAAGAGGAAGAAGGCCAATTTTCAAAGGGTTCCGAGTTTTTGAGAGAGAAACCGATACCTAGAGAGAGAAAGCGTCGAACCAGAGTTCTCAAGCGCCATAGATCGATCTTCAACACCATTGGAGCCCGTCTTGAGCTTGGAGAAGTGCGATTAAACGTCCAGAAGCAGGAATCCAACTTCACAGTATGATTTCCGTGTCTGAATCTGCTTTTGCTTCTTTCTCTATGGAGTAGTTTCCCCATTCATCTGGGTATGGAGAACCCTAGATTTGTATGCTAGGTCTGATTGTATGAACCCAAGTACAGAGTTTGTGAATTGATTATATTCGATTGAGGTTGGAATGATTGAATGACTTGAATCCTGATCAAATTCCTGTTGTTTCTGCTTTAACCTAGAACGAGAATATCTGCCTAGGTTGATAGAGTATCCTTAATCGAAGGTGGCGAATTGGTGACTTTAGTCGAGAAGCCAATTCGCTGTTCTGTACCGAAGTCAATTCGGTAGTGGAGGTTTGGTTCATTAGGGCCTCAATCTGTTTACTCCGGTGGAGGTTAGTCGCCCGCTAGAGACTCAGATTGAGAGGGTCTGGAGACCTTTAGTCGAGACTTCAGGCTAATTGAGAACCTTCCGCAGTATAACCTTCATGAAAACTGAACTGGGTAAATTGCAATCCGACTTGACTGCAGTCTAGGGGGAACCATATCCGGGTGACCTCTCTTGACTTAACAACAAACCGTTTACTTGCTCTGTGTTTTGTTTGCTTGAGTTTCACTAAAAGTTCACTGCTAAATAACAAGAATTCACCGAGTAGTCATCACATCTAGGACCCGGGTTGACATTAAAACCCGACCCGCTATACTACGCTTTAGGAATTGGTTATACTTGGCCATTTTCTAGGGTGACAGTAGGAGTGAGTCATGCACCCATCTAAGGTTTATACTTGGACCTTAGGTGGGATTTTATTGTGATAGTTAGAGCGAGTCAAATGGCGACTGGAAGGCAGACCAGTCAAGAGCAGGGGACCGAAAGGGGAACAGTCCAAAGGCACAGAGCTAGAGTCATCAAAATACACTAGGTGATAGAAACCATAGTTCCAAGTGGAAAAACGAAAACAAACAAAAGAAAAGCAAACCATGTGGGGGTTGTCTTCCCACAAGCGCTTCTTTTACGTCTTTAGCTGGACGCAGAGGGTGGATGCTCAGAGCGGTGTAGGAACATGTGTCTCAAAGAGCGGATCCACATCGCTCTTGAGGTACAACTTTAGATGGTGTCCATGCACACGGAGGCTGCAACCGTCATCACGGGCTAACTCGACCTGGACATCCGGCAGGTTGCAAGAGAGTGAATACTCGGATAGCCAACGTGGTCGTGGCTCCAGAGCTAGGACCAGCTCATAGTGGTCGCCAGCTCTTTTGAGTGGGCTTAGCTCTTTTGAGTGACGAAGAAGGAATGAGAGGAGAGTCCTGCAAAAACGGGAGGCACAAAAGGGTACACGACAGACTCGTGCACCTGGTGAGATAGGCATGCACAGGTGAGATAGCAGTCATATTATCAGCAATGGAAAATGTTATCTGCTCCTCGCCATCTCTCAAAATCAGGGTCCCATCATGCACATCTATGAGAGCCTTGACGGTGGCCAGGAAAGGCCTACCTAAAATAAGGGGCACTTCTGCATCTTCATTGATGTCCAAGACAACAAAATCCACAGGATAAAACAATCCGCCAATCTTAACTAGGAGGTCTTCCACTATGCCTAGGATGAACTACAGATCGTTCAGCTAATTGAATACTCATCCTAGTTGCACTGGGTTCACCTCGGCCTAGTTTCTTGAACAATTTGTATGGTATAACATTGATACTAGCGCCTAGATCCGCCAAGGACCTCTCTACATGCAATTTACTAATAGAGCACGGATAGTACAACTACATGGGTCCTTTTGCTTCTGTGGAAGCTTGTTTTGCAGAATGGCCGAGCACTCCTCGTTGAGCTACACAGTTGACAGCTCGCTCGACTTCTTCTTCTTCTTAGAGAGGAGATCTTTTAGGAACTTCTCATACTTAGGAATCTGAGATAATGCCTCTAGGAAGGGCACTTGAACATTCAGATTCCTAAGCATGGACATGAAGTTCCCGAACTCTGCCTCTAGCAGGTCTTTGTGCATCCTGGTGGGAAAAGGGAGCTTAGGCTTATATTCAGCCACTACTGGCTGGGGCTGTGGGGCTCGAACCTCTGGCTCCTTTCCCATCACCAGGTCCTCTTCTACCTCCAAGGTGATCTGCGTCACCCTCTTTGCACTCTTCGGTGGTGCATCCTCGGTCACAGTCCGACTTCTCAGCATGATGGCGTGTAACCCCTCCTTATGATTTTTGGGATTCAGCAAGGATTGGCCAGGAAGTGTGTCAGCCGGTCTAGAAAAAAGGGCATCTGCCAGTTGCCCGATTTTGGTGTCCATATCCTACAGAAGTGCATGCTGGTTCCTCTGGCTAGCTTCAATCTGCATGAATTTGCCCACACCCACTTCCATGAATTGCTCCAGTTTACTGAACTTTTGGGTACTAGTTGTGGTCATTGCATTATTGCTTCTTTGGCCTATTTTACGCTAGGTTGTGTTCCTTTGTCACAATTCAGGTCCTAGCACATAAAGTAAATCATAGGCGCAAGTTTCAAGTCAATCAGAGATCAATTGGCGATTCGGGAGAAAAAACTCGGGCATGACCTGAAGAAGAATGGATTTCTACCTCACTTTATAGACAAAGAATCATTCAAGCTTTTCATGAAAAGAAAGAGGACGAGACTACGAGCGTCTGGGATTAAACGGCGACTGATTCGGAGTCTGGACGAGGGAGAAACGAAGCATTGAATATAGGAGAACAGGTCGGCAGTAAAAACACTGGCAGACTACCCTAAAAACACGACCGTGTTTTATCTGGCCCCCGCTAGTGTTTTTACTGCCGAGCGCATGTCGTGAGAGAGCTGGGAGCAAAACACGGCCGTGTCCATATTTAGGCACGACCGTGTTTTGACCGACGCGGGCGTGTTTTGACCGACGCGGGCGTGTTTTTAACACGCGGCAAGGGCACGGGCGGGCAAAAGCAAAGCAGGGTCGTGCCCTCGACCGTGTTTTGCCCAAGGTCGGCCTTTTTAGGCAGATTTGAGCCAAAGGAGAAGGGGTTTCGAGTTTTAGAGAGACAGAGCGATTCCTAGAGAGAGAAAGCGACGAACTAGAGTTCCCAAGTGCCCTAGCTTGATCTTCATCACCATTGGAGCCCGGCTTAAGCTTGGAGAATATCTGATTAAGCGCCAGAAGCAGATTATCATCCTTCACAGTATGGTTTCCGCATCTGAGCTAGATTTCCCATCTCTCTCTATGGAGTAAACTTCTTATTCACCTGGGTATGAAGAACCCTAGATTTGTATGTTAGGTTTGATTGTATGAACCCAAGCACAGATTCTGTGATTTGATTATATTCAATTTAGGTTTAATTTATTGAATGGCATGAATCCTGATCAAATTCCTATTGTTTCTGCTTTAACCTAGAAAGAGAATATTTGTCTAGGATTGATAGAGTACCCTTGATTGAAGGTAGGGAGTTGGTGACTTTAGTCGAGGAGCCAACTCACTATTCTGTACCGAATTCACTTCGGTAGTGGAGGTTTTGTTCATTAGGGCCTCAATCTGTTTACTCCGGTGGAGGTTAGTCGCCCTCTGGAGACTCAGATTTAGAGGTCTGGAGACCTTTAGTCGAGACTTCGGGCTGTTTAAGAACCTCCCGCAGTATAACTATCATTGAAACTGAACTTGGTAAATTGCAATCCGGCTTAACTGCAGTCTAGGGGGAACCATATCCGGGTGACCTCTCTCGATTTGAAAACAACTGTTTAACTGCTTGCTTGTTTGTTAGTTTAGACCTGCACTAAAGTTTCACTGCTAGATAATAAGAATTCACTGAGTAGTCATCACATCTACGACCCGGGTTGACATTAAAACCCAAATCCGCTATACTACGCTTTAGAAAGTGGTTACACTTGGCCATTTTCTAGAGTGACAGTAGAAGTGAGTCACCCATGCATCCCGGATGGTCTCATCCTCTTCCTGTGCGAAATGGGTGATCTCTTTCTGCAGGTCTGCTGTCTTAGATGGAGGATGATAGCGTGTCAGGAACTTGCCGGCCATGCTGGTGAATGTAGAGATCGAATCTGGAGGCCAGTTGTCCAGTCACATCTTTGCCTGGCCCTCCAGTGTGAAGGGGAAGTAGCATAGCCGGATGGCATCTTGAGGGACCCGTTAATCTTGATTCCTTCGACCAGCTCGTGTAATCGCCTCAAGTGAGCACGCGGGCACTCGCCTGCCTTCTCATGGAACACCAGTGAACCTTTCAACATGGTGATAATAGAGGTGCTCACCTCAAAGTTGTTGGCCGCAACTTGAGGGTGTTGGATGGGTGACCTCATGTCTGCGGCCCTGGCGGACCAGTAGTACCCCATGGTATCCTCATCGAGGACAACCTCCCCGCCATTATTTGGTTCACCCATGTCTCCCTCCCGGTTAATGTTCAATTGAGCAAGAGCTTCTTCCGCAGCCAGTCGCGCCTTTAAAACTCTCTTGAAGTTGCAACAGGTTCGTTCAAGCTCCTGGTCCAATGGCAATAAAGCTCCCGACTGGCTACGGGTCATGCACTACCTACATACAAACAGCAAAAGTAACCCGTGAAGGCACATAGGTGGAAGAGAGAGAATGCAGTAAAGAAAATGCTAAAGAAAAGACTTTCACGTTTCTACAATAACCTAGAGGGTCCCCGACAACGGCGCCAAAAACATGACTCGCTAAAACACAACACCAAACTGCGACCAAGTGTAATCGCAGAATGGAAATGCAGAATAGTGGGTAATTTTAATTTATCAACCTGGGGTCTAGATCTACTGCATACTCCGTGAATTTCTATTATCTAGCAGGACTAAGTGTGTGTAGGTGAATTCAAAGTAAACAAAAAGGAAGCAGTAAATTAATACCAGTACGATACAGATTGCTATCAATCCGGTGTTAAATTACAGGACGAAACATATTGAGGTGCATGTCCATTACATCGGGCATTTGCAGAGAGTATGATACAGGTTGGACATCATTCAACTGAAGATCGGGCTGCAGATATTCTGACTAAGGCGCTGAATTTAGGTAGAGATTGGTTTCTCTCTTCCAAATTGATGTTACGCACCCTATATCAATTTGAGTGAGGGTGTTGGATTATAAAAGTTCATGTACCTGTTTGTAAACAGCCAGCCGAATATGTATCTATATATGTAGGGAGTTGCTAAAGGTCGCCCTTAAAATTGCTAAATGTCGCCCTACAAAATATCAAAGTTACAAATTTAACCTTTTAGCTTCTTTACTCTTCCTTTAGCAAACAAACACCACTTAGTAAAAAAAATAAAACATTATTCAAAAGAGAGAATCCATCATCGTCATTCTGGAGCTGGAATCGTCGATATGATGTCTGGATCATGACTAACGACTCTGAATCGGTAAAGTTTACTCCAAAAATTGAAAAAAACAAAACAAACAAGGGAACCGTAGCTCATTTGCGGTTGCACCATGGGCCAACCGCAGCTCACTTGCGGTTCCACCATGGGCCAACCGCAGCTCACTTGCGGTTGCACCATGGACCAACCGCAAGTGAGTTGCGGTTGCACCATGGACCAACCGTAACTTGCCTTAGGTTGAGCATTTTTTTGGAAATTTCGTTAGAGAACGGGCGACGACGACGGCGGGAAAGACGTCGACGAACTGGTGCGTCGAGAGGGATTCGCGAAGAAGGCATATGAGGGGTTCAGTTTGAGGGGTTAGGGATTGTTTGTTTTGTTTAAATTTTGAAATTTTATTGGGGGTATATAAGTCATTTCTCATTAAAGTTAAGGCGACCATTAGCAATTTTAAGGGCGACATTTAGCGATTCAGTATGTATGTATCATGTAAAACACTAACGCGAATAAGAATTTACCATTAAAGAGAGTTATCTCTCTCATGAACTAGTCCTGATACTCAGAAAAATCACTTTAAATCCTGATGTTCTTTAGATTCCATATGCTAAATTGACAATATATACCACACTATCATTTCGGACCTTGAGCTATAGAAAAAAATAAAAACTCTTCCTATATTCAGCAATATCTTTTGGTCGATACTTAAAAAATCCAAGAGATCAGGATCCACCCTCCCGAGTCCCGTCTAGAGGACCTCAGCTGATTTGTGCAGTTGGTGTAGTTGTGGAATGATTTTTTAATCGATTCGTTTCACAAAGTGTGTTATATGATGCGACTGGTGAGACTAGATTAACGATTAACGAATAAGGACAGTGTTTTAGCCACGCAACTATGTGTTTCAATTAATTCAGAAGGATAATGACATTCTAACCATAGGCCAAAATGTTCCACTTCTCTGAATGCTTAAATCATCATTAATTCTTCTCTTGCGATGTAAGTAGTATAGCAGAATGCGGTTTTGGAAATACAAACAGTACTCGGGTAGCAACGGCCGATACGTCGTTAAGTAGAGAAATCCAATTCAAGACTCTAAAACAAACATTTGTTTTTGAGCTCTTTCTTTGAAAAGGCAAAACGTTTTGCCATCATTATTGGTGAGTTCAGACAACACTAGCTAACTGGATTAGGATGTGCTAACAGCAAATACGTACCCAGTTCTCATGCAGAAGTACAAATACGAAAACAATTTAGAATTCATTCATTAATTAATAGCACAAGTATAATTACACTATTCCTCACGAAATTGTCTCCCTCGGTCACTATTCATTATTGCTAAAATTAGGTGCGGCCGCAACCACTGAAACCGACGGAGAAAACCAGAATCCGCTTTTCTTCATCTTGCAGCCTTTTTTTATCATCTTTAATCATTATAACAATCAAGGTCGCCGTATGGATCACCCAAACAAAGTTACAAAGGTCAAATTCCCATCTCTCATAATTCTCAATATCTTAACCTCTGTAGCGCTATTGAATTGTACAGAGTAATATTTATAAAATTATATCCTATCAGGGGACTTACCGAAACAACGCCTAGAGTAGTCCAAACCGGTAGACATTTCTAACGGTATAAAATGGTTGAACCAAAGTTAAATTATGGTTTCAACACAAAATATCATACCACTAACTTTTTCGATGTAACTTTAGTAAGATTTTACGATCTTCTCTCACAATTCCCAATAGCTTACCCCCCTAGCGTTACTGAATCGTACCGAT
Source organism: Linum tenue (assembly GCA_946122785.1). Lineage (NCBI taxonomy): Eukaryota > Viridiplantae > Streptophyta > Magnoliopsida > Malpighiales > Linaceae > Linum > Linum tenue. The sequence goes on along the minus strand of CAMGYJ010000005.1, from coordinate 90,951,867 downwards.
GAAGACACTATGATTAATACACTATGTTAAATTTTATAGCAATATTTATAAAATTATATCGTATCAGTGGTCTGACTGAAACAACACATATTGGAGCCCAAACCGGTAGGCAATTTTAACAGTATAAAATTGTTGAACCAAAGTTAAATTATGGTTTAACACAATTTGATTTATAGAAGGATCATGTCTATTTTTTATCCAACCTTTTTTCAAATGCTTTTATATTATCCAAACCTATTAAAATTCTATTAATTAGTCAAATTATTCATAATGCATCAAAATATTAGTCATTTTTACGTTATCGTTAATAATTTTGTAACTCTTTTAATAGTTAAAATACTAAATTTTGAAATTTTGACCTTCATGGGTCTCTTCCAAGTCAGTATTATCTTACCAAGTCAATATTACTAACAAAATTGCTAACTGAAAGTTAACTTTTGTCTAATTCTTAGTATTTCGATATGTTTGGATAATATAAAATAATCTGAAAAATGTTCGAATAAAAAATAGAAATTACATTTATAGAATGATAGATATTTCTATGTATCAATTAAACAAACTTATTACGTAAATCCATCGTAATATAAGTTTTAAGGAACCAAATTTTTTTATTTTATAAATGAATGCAAAGCATCCTTACCTTCATCAAAATTGGACAGGATTCATAGATTCACTGAGCGTCATACAAAATCCATATCATCAAAGCAAGATCGGAGCTAGGAACAAAAAATTATGTGCATTTATACCCTCTCTATAAAAATATGAAATCCCAACTATAACCAAATTTATTTATTATTAAATAAACTATTTACCATCTCATCAATTTTTTTTACATAAAGTTTCTAGAAATTCAATTATTTTTTACATAATAGTTTAATAAAATTTGATGCTTTAAGTAACTTAATTCTTTTGGTATTTAATAATAACTCCTATATTATTAACTAATATATCTATCATCTTATAAATTTACAGTACACAAAGATTTTATAAGGTCATTTAACTTTTATATAATTTTTTAAAAGAACTGATACTATTTTTGCAACTTGATTTTATAATTAGACCATACATTATAAAATATTTACATAAGGTCATTCTATGATAGTTATGAAAATTACAAACACATTATGCAAAATTTAAAAAGTAATAAGTATTTCTTATTTATAAATTAAACAAACTTATTATGTAAGTCTTTTGTATTGATTAATACACTAAATAAAGCTTATCGAGGAATAGTTATTTTTTAAGTATCAAATTTTTGGGAAATGTATTTCTTATGTATTAATTAAACAAAATTTTACTTAAGTCTTTTGTAATATAAATTTAAACAAAATTTTATTTGTTATTGACTAAATTGTTGACCATTTTATCAATTTTCATTACATAAAGGTTTTGCAAAGTTATTATATGTTTTTTTTTTGGCAATATTAAAATCATGTTAATATAAGTTTCGAATAAATATTTCATTCTTATTTCTAAATTGTGGACCATCTCATCAAATCGCATTACAAAAAGTTTGTATAAGGTAAATTTTTTGTATAATTGTTCAATCAAACTTAATACTTTTCATAACTTAATTTCTTTATTAATAACTAAAATATTTATCATGTCATCAATTGCGTTACACAAAGATTTTATATGGTTGGTAACCTTATACATAACAATTTAAAAAAAGATGTGATACTTTCAATTACTTGATTTTATTTTTTGACCATATTACGAGCAATTATGTAAAATGATACATACATTACAAAAAACTCATGAATTTTTATTTATTTCTTATGGACCAGTTAAACAAACATAATTAGTATGTCTTTAAGAGTATTACTTTGAGTGAAAATTCCTTTATTATTAACTAAATAGTCGTCCATCTCGTCAATTAATATTAAGAAAAAATTAGTAAGTTAAATTATTTTTTACGTAACAGTTTAATTCAATATCATACTCTCTATGACTTAATTCCTTTATTATTAACTAAAATTCCTTCATCATTAAGAAAATATTAAAGTTTTCTAATGTGAATTAACTTTTACGAAATAGCTTAATTTCCAAAATCTAGTTTATATTTATGTTTCTCCCAAATCAATGATTTTTCAAATATAAGTTTTTAGTAAAATCATTATGACTACAACAAACCTCTATCTACACTTCAAATAAATGATTTAGCTTACCATTTAATGTAACTTAATAAAAAAATTCAACTTTATTTTTGACGATGCTGGAACAACTCAAGGTATCGAAATTATATGAATTCCATGCCCAAAATACCTACAAATTAGACACATGCAACGAAGCAAACAATATTGAGAAGAAAAAAAGAGAGAGGAAGAATTTCACGCAAAAAGATTGGTCCCAAAGGCCAATAGATAACAAAACGAGAAATAGATGGACATATGTTTAGATATATTATTCCGCTTGAAGAGTGACGGGAAAGAAAATGACAAGCATATACAGTGGAGATAATCACCGGAAATTAGCCCTCCATTCATCCATCCCTTTCACAGCTATACAATTTGTCATCTCCACATTGCATGCGCCACTTCTCTAGATGAAAAAAAATACCTCTGGTCAAGGAAAAAGAGTACAATCATTAAGAAGTCGAGACAAGAGGAAGGATGGGTAGAAACAGACAGTACACACCACCCCAATTGTCCGTTCAATGTAAGATAGTTTGTAAAATATTCGGTTTAATACATGTATATTATTGTCAAATCGTTTTATTTTACCTGTTCGTTTGATTTCTTTCATTTTAAATACATATAAAACTCATATAACAGAATTAATATATATTTTTAATGAATCAAATTGATAGTTTGAACATTATTTATATTTTCTACTTTTATAATATTTAATTTTATGACTATTGACGTAGTATTAGACATACCAATAGTAGGGACTTTGCTACGGTGACATGCATGTCATGGTGACATGCACTTTTCGGTCGACCTAATATGTTGTTTCAGTGTAAAAACGGTTTCATGGTGCCTACTTTGGATATTCATATCTTACAATTGGCTAGATGGAAATTGGAGATTAAAGGCTTGTTTTGAAGCTGAAGTGTCTCTCTACACATTAAAGTACTTGGGAGCTCAATAGAAAGTCCAGAAGACCATTTTTGAACCTGACCAAAAGGCAATGCCAAAACTGGGAAACTGCCTGAAAATGGCTAAGTCTGGCAACGTGTTTGTCAAGCCTACTTTGGGGCTCAATTTGAGAAGCATGGATGCGAGTCAAGTCCAGGGGCCTCTACCACGTTAAATTACGTATTTTTTTTTATATAAAGACAAGGCATTTGATGAAAGATTGAATATCTTTAAGACTTCAAACAAAAGGCTCGAAGTTGCTACGAATGCTATTTTTCTTGCCGCTTGCTTGTGCTCGAAATCTGCCAGAAAAACAGCCTTCGTAGCAACTTCGACCCTTTTGTTTGAAGCCTTACAGATATCCAATCTTTCATCCAATGCCTTGAATTTGTATGAAAACATACCTAATTTAACGTGGTAGAGGCTCCTGGACTCGACTCACATTCATGCTTCTCGAATTGAGCTCCAAAATAGGCTTCACAAACACGTTTCCAGACTTAGCCATTTCCAGGCAGTTTCCCAGTTTTGGCATAGCCTTTTGATGAGGTTCAAAAATGGTCTTCTGGACTTCCTATCGAGCTCTTAATCACTTCAATATGTAGAGGGACACTCCAGCTTCAAAACAAGTCATTAGTCTTCAATTTCCATCTAGCCAATTGTATGATATGAATATCCAAAGTAGGCACCATGAACTGTTTTTACACTGAAACAACAGATTAGGTCGACCTGATCCTATATGAGGTCGACCGAATCCTAAACGAGGTCGACCAGATCCTATATGAGGTCGACCGAATTCTAAATGAGGTCGACCTAATCCTAACTGAGGTCGACCGGAAAGTGCAAGTTACCGTGACATGCATGTCACCGTAGGCACACCCTAACACTTATTATTTTTTTATGGTTTTTTTTTTATGGTTATATTAACACTTATTATAAAGGTATTATAGTAACTATCTCTTGTCTCTTCCCCTTTCCTTCTCCTCTCCTCTTCATTTACGTTTCTTTTCTATGTTTTATTTACAAATTACAGTTTTGATACCTAAACTTAGTAGATATTGATATTTAGTACCTAAAATTATTTTTTTCTTGCATTTGAGCCGTAAAAATATCGATTAAAATTTACATTTTAGTACCAGAAATTTTTATTTGTTACAATTTGGTACCTGAACTTTTAAAAATTTACAAACAGATCTACTGCTAAGAAACTTATGACCTTCTTTGAAAAACTTTTGGCCTGCTTTGAGGTTCTGGCGTACTTTGAGATTCTGGGTTGCTATGAGGTGGTTCTGATTTTTGGCCTACTTTGATGTTCTAGCCTGCTTTAAGGAGGTTCTGATATCTAGCCTACTTTGATGTTCTCGCATATGCTTTGAGGTTCTGACCTGCTTTTGAGAAGGTTCTGACCTACTTTGAGGAGTTTCTGGCTTAGTCTGAATAGTTTCTGACATACTTCGGTGTTCTCCCTCTTTTCCTCACATTTAATGCAAAAAGGACGGTTGGTCTCCCCATTCTCATTCCCCAATTTTTCATAATACCAAGGGTGCCCCTCCTTTCCCTTTCCCATAATTAATTATGGTCAACTCATTTAAATGGAAAAGTAATTCAAATGAAATGTTCTTATTGGCTGAAACTATTGTTAGCATGCTAACCTTTCCCCATTAGTATAGATACAAATCAAAATATAAATACATATTTTATCCGTAACTTACACAGCAACATTGAAATTAATGGTCGTATTAGATTCTGCATGACCCTTCCAATACCATTGAAGATTAAGCCTCTCGTTCGATTTGATCTGTTCGCAAGGGTTGAAGTTCGGGGTTCAAGTAGTAAGAGTTGGCCACTGAGCACGCTTAAGTGGTCTGACTGAAAAATTTTCTACCAAAATCTAAAAGTTAGTAGCTGATTTTTGAGTGCTAGCAACTGTTGAATCATGAATTCTACACAAAATATCGGATATCCAATAACTGACTTTTTCAGTACAATTTTTAACACAGTTTTATGATCTTTGAAAAATACCCCAATAGTTAAAATCATATTTCGAAACACACATGGAAAGAAAATAGTACATCTTAAAAAAAATAGTAGTGAAAATATCCCAGCTGAAGGAGAGATCCACCATATAACATTTGTTATTATTTGTTAATTACTAAATCAGAAAAGAAAATTTTGTAACGTGTCAATTATTTGTATTTTAAATTACAAGGTTTCATTTGAATTTGTAAAGGGCATAAGTAAGCTTATACAATAACTTATCTGCACAAAAAGATTTTGGATGGACACGAAATCCACAATAACAAAACCAAAAAGCGAATAAACCAACAAACACCACTTGGTGAGTCCCGGCCTGAGAGTCAAACTAGCTTATGCCTTAGCTATAGCTAAGGATCTTTTTCCTCTTCCTTTCCTTCCTCTATATAAAGAAGCTCCTGTCCTGCAACCAAATAACCATCTCTCTCTCTCTCTCTCTCTGCTATACAGGAACAGAAGTAGCACAAGTACCCTCCCTTTGTCCGTCCCGTACTCATCAAGAGTCCAAAAGGCAGAAATGGAGGTTGAGAGGGAGAAGAAGACGAGGGCGGTTGATCATGAAGCAGCAGACAAATGGGTTCGGGATTCTTCCGTTGATCACAAAGGCAGAGTTCCTCTTCGATCTGCCACCGGTGCTTGGAAAGCTTCCCTTTTCATCATCGGTACGTACGTAATAATCATACTTGCCACTTACACTTCCCAACCCCAAACCAAACCCGCCCACACTCACTTTTTTAGCTACCTATTTTCCGCTTCGGTTTCTTTCTTCTCTTCTCATGGGATTGGGAGCAGCAGCTTTTAGTACTCTTCTTTCCTGGCTCCATCTCTTCAATAAGATAAATTAGCTAGATCGCAAAGCTACATAAACGAATAGTTAGAGACATATTTATGTGAGTCAAGAATAGTTTAATTTTAGAGTAGCAGCAGGTGAAAATTATGGATACTGAACCTTGTTTCTTGTAGCTTTGAGTAAGTTTGCGTTCAAAACACTTTGTCTTAGTGAGTAAAATTGAGATTAATAATATACCCAAGACAACATATAACATATTCCATATTCTAAATTAGATTCACTTTTATCGGGTAATGCCCTGTAAATTTGTAGGATTTGTCAGGAGGTATCAAATTCAAATTCATTAAGTAATATCTAACAACAAAAACTAAACTTATATTATCCTTTTAAAAAAAATTGAATTGTTTCTTCCAGAGGCATGGGGGATAGACAGATAAGGTAGGTATAATTGGTCTTCTCCACAAATGAGAATGGGATGGTGGTGGTGGGGCTATCAAATTGTTAAGGTTCCCAAAAGCAAGGCTTGAGTTCATTTGAGTAGTTCCATTTCCTCATTAAGACACTAACACTAGCTTGGAGAGTAGTAGTGACCAATTCCACTCGGCCAGTCAGTCAGTCAGTCAGTCCAGAACCACAAATATCCTTGTGGACTGCCATGATTCTCTCTCTCTCTCCCCCCAATATTGGCCCAAGTTGGGCTGTCACTCGGTCGGTTTCGGTTTAACCGAAAACCGAAATCTCGGTTTTCGGTTAAACCGAGACCTGCCCTGTGCCCAACTTCGCACTACTATTATATTGTGTCTTTGTTAGCGTTGACGAGTGGCTGACCCAACCAACTTTCGGCCAAGCATGTGGGCTGTCCTGTCGACCTCCGAGTCTTAAATAACACGTACGATGCCGTTTTGCTTTGATTCCTGCAGCCATCGAGTTCAGCGAGAGGCTAAGCTACTTCGGCATAGCCACCAGCTTGATCATCTACCTCACCAGGGTGATGCATCAGGACCTCAAGACCGCCGCCCGCTGCGTCAATTACTGGGCCGGCGTCACCACCCTCATGCCCCTCCTCGGCGGCTTCCTCGCCGACGCCTACCTCGGCCGATACTACGCCGTTTTCGTCTCCTCCATTGTCTACCTCCTGGTACCCTACTTAACTAGTCTCTTCTCTTAAATCAATCAATCAATTGTATTCTTAACTTTACCTATAATTAATTACTTACTTCATTTGAGATTTACCTACGCGTCCAATGGCAGGGCCTGATTCTCCTGACCCTGACCTGGTTCGTCCCCAGCATGACGGCCTGCGTGGGCGGCGGCGCGGCATGCCACGACCCACGCAAGGTTCACCAACTCCTCTTCTTCCTCGCCATATACCTCATCTCCCTGGGCACCGGCGGCCACAAGCCCTCTCTGGAGAGCTTCGGCGCCGATCAGTTCGACGACGACCACTCCGACGAGCGCCGCCAGAAAATGTCCTACTTCAATTGGTGGAACTTCGGGCTCTGCTGCGGCCTCCTGCTCGGCGTCACGCTCATCGTCTACGTGCAGGACCACGTCAGCTGGGGTGCGGCAGACGTCATCCTCACCGTCGTCATGGCCCTCTCCCTTGTCGTCTTCGTCGTCGGCCGCCCCTTCTACCGCTACCGCGTCCCTACCGGCAGCCCCTTGACCCCCATGCTCCAGGTCCTCGTCGCCGCCATCAGGAAAAGGAACCTCGCGCTTCCTTCCGATCCAGCTCATCTCTACGAGGTTGCTCATCCCTCCACAACCGCGCAAACTAGGCCGCTCTGCCACACAGATAACATCAGGTAAGCCTCAAGTAATGAATGCAATCTAGTGTGACAACCTGACAGGAGTTCCTATTACAAATGAAATGCATGCTTACAAACAAAATCGGCTGAAACTACAGGTTTCTAGACAAGGCGGCAATTGTCGAAAACAGAGGAAACCCTAACTCCGCCGCGGAAAAACAGAGTCCATGGAGACTATCGACGGTGACGAGGGTGGAAGAATTGAAGCTGCTGCTGAACATGATCCCAATCTGGTTGACGACTCTACCCTTCGGATTAACCGTGGCCCAAGCTTCCACGTTCTTCATCAAGCAATGCACAGTGCTCGACAGGAAGATCGGAAACAGCTTCCTAATCCCTCCGGCGTCAATCTTCGCCCTGACGGCGGTCGGGATGATAGTCTCCGTCACCTTCTACGAGAAGCTCCTGGTCCCGGTTCTCAGAAGAGTGAAGGGGAACGAGCGCGGGATCAAAATACTCCAGCGAATCGGGATCGGAATGCTCTTCTCTATTGCCACCATGGTGGTGGCCGCCCTGGTGGAGAGGAAGCGGCTCGCCGTCGTACACGACAATCCGGCTGGGGAAGGGTCGCTATCGATGAGCGTTTTCTGGTTGGCGCCGCAGTTTGTGATAATTGGGATCGGGGATGGGTTTACTCTGGTGGGTCTTCAGGAGTATTTCTATGAGCAAGTGCCGGATTCGATGAGGAGCTTGGGGATTGCTTTCTACTTGAGCGTGATTGGGGCGGGGAACTTCATCAGCAGTGTTCTGATAACGGCGGTGGATCGGATAACGGAGAGGAGCGGCGGGCAGAGTTGGTTCGGGAAGGATTTGAACGGAAGCCGGTTGGATAATTACTACTGGCTGATGGCGGCGATAACGGCTGTGAATTTGGTGGTGTATGTGGTGCTGGCTCGGCGGTACAAGTACAAGAATGTGCAGAGGAGTAATGTTGCTGTCGCGAATTGTCAGGAGGAAGATGAGTGGGTGAATTCGGTTGCTTAATTGACTGCTGCAAGGAAAAATGGTGATATAGTGCTGTTTGACTTTGGGATTAAATAACAGAAAGAATGTGGTGCTAGCTTGAGGATCTTGTAAGCTTTTCTTGTCTGTTTGAATGCTCGAGTCAGAAGGAGAAAAAAAATGTATACTAGTATATGTCTAAGGTTTTCAATTTCAGATGGTCGAAGAAGGTGAACTCCAATTTGACTCTAGTAGTACTCAACCATAGCAATGGATCTTTTAAACTTTATGAAACCATATTAGAGATCATCATATCGGTCATATTAGCAGTTTATAAAATGATAACTATAGTATTAATCATGTTGATGTGACTTGAATCGACCTATTCGTCGCTACAACTGGAAGTCACGGGAGTCAGCGAGTGGGGTCCAGGTGCAATGCCCGCGGTGTATGTGCTCAATGTTATTTGAGTTCGTGTTCTGGGCCTCGTTGTAACCGCTTTTCCTTTACTGGTTTGGATTAGGGTTAGACCTAGGAGAAGTACTATAAATACTTCTCATACTCCTCTGTAATCTGTATCTTCTCAAAATATACTGAAACTGGCTCTCTCTTGCAAGTGGACTAGCTAACACAAATTGTGTTAGTGAACCACGTAAATCGTATGTCATGTGTGTATGTGTTTGCGCTTTCGTTTCTTGCATTGTCGAATTCTCCTATTTTCCGATTCACAGAAAACAGTCGTGACAAACCTAGAACTTTAATAAAACGGTCATATGGCACTAAAGACAGTGCCAAAGCCACTTGGACCTCAAGGAGGTCTATATCATTGAACAAGGACCTGCGGGGTAATGACTATTAAACACAAGCTACTTCATGCTTTCTTCCTAAAATTGAACTAATTTATATGGACATGACTTAATGTCACATAAACCAGAAAGCAACATATATATCTTACTTCATGATCAACTAAATGCTTATATTATATATGAAGATAGTTGAGAGGTTTACAAGTTTGAAGGGAATTGCTAAAAGTTATCGAGAAATGATTTATGTAAAAAAAACATCGTATATTTTCCATTAGTTATCGACTTCTGAGGTTCATGACTCTTTTTTTTAACATTGGTCTATTTTTAAACAATATCAATAGAAGGATTTGTATTTTTAAACAGTATCATTAGACCTTGAAACTACAGGTCTCCTAGAAAAATATTGAAAATTAGAAGGATTTGTATTTTTAAACAGTGTCATTAGAAATTGATCTTGTACAAGTATGCACATTGAACATCATTTAGTTTGGAATCGAAAACATGAATCGGAATTGGATGTGCCGAAGTGATTAGCGGGCAAGGCTAGAAATCAAAATAGTGAAAAGTAGAGTGGAAAGTTTGGTACGTTATTTTTCTAGAATTATACATATCATAATAGTGCAACGCAACCAAGGGGTCATAGAATTATGTATCGTGTAGTGCCAGCATGTAGAGCTTCAAATTTTCTTCAATGGTCGGCCACTCCTTACAGTTACAGAATTACATCCTTCTTTTGGGTTAGGTTCCGGGTTTCCCGATAAAGCTCCTTAAGGTCTGGCCGCTAAAGATTGAGCCATTGAGCTCAATTGTGCTTCAAGATTTTGAAGTGTTGCTTGAGGATTTCTTTGACCAGCCGCTAAGGTTTAAAACTCGTTTGCGGCGTTCTCCACTAATTTATCAACCGTGTCGAACCTACTTGTGGCAATGTTGATGAAATGTCCCACCATATCTTCAAGCTTTGTCCGACGATTATGCAAAGATCAGCTTTGATCTAAGTAGGGATCTTGGCTTCAATACGGGTTGGACCTTTGAAATGGAGCTTGTATCGATGCTTGCCCTTAAAAATCGGGAGGTTTCCTATGCGATGGTGAAGATCATAAAAAATTAGGATGAATCCTCCATCACGGATTGTAGGTAGCAATATAGAGATTGTTTCCTCTTTGTTGTCCTCCAAAAAATACTGAATAAATACTTCTACCATTGCTTTGAAATCTTCTAAGTTATGATTGACGTTGCCACACCAATCGCACTTCATCAATTACTATTACTCTTCATAGCCGATGGGACAAGATCAATCTTCTTTGTTAATTCTTGAAGATGAGTCATCAATGAGGATGGTTCTTCAATTTGTAGCACATTAACCCTCCTTGTACTCTTTCCTCACCTTCCATCGCCCTAATCGTAGCTATTGAGAGCAATTTCTTTAATTGGCCTTTGCAATTCCCCCACTTCTTTGTTCCAAATAGCTCATCCACTAGCAGCATCAATCAAATTTCAGGACTCATCGAGTTACCCATTATAGAAGCTCTCCACTTGTAGCCAATCGGTTATGGCGTGGTGCGGGCACTTGAGAAGTGGTGAGGTGAAACTTTCCCAAGCTTCAAATAATGGCATGTCTTTCTCTTGTTTGAACATTTGAATTTCACTTCTCATCAATGTCGTATTTGAAGGTGGGATGTATCTTGCGAAGAACTTATCAGAAAAATGTGCCCAACAGGTAATAGAATGATGTGGATGGTTGTTCAACCACTATTTCGGCGCTCCACTAAAGGTAAAAGAAAAAATCCTTAGTCGAATCGCCTGTTGAGGAACTCCGTTTACTTTGATACCATCTGTAATCTCATAAATGTTTTAATGTGAGCATGTGCATCTTCACTCATCAACCCATGGAATTGAATCGCATTTTGAAGCATAGAAATCGTTCCCGACTTGATCTCATAATTGTTGTTAGGGATAGTTGGGCAGGGGCAAAGCTACACAGGGCCTAAGGGGGGCCCCGGCCCCCCCGAGAATTTCGAAAATCATGAAAGAATGTACGAGTATTCTGAAAATTACGAAGTAAATACAGGTTTTATAATAATGGCCACGGGTTAAAATGTATCTATAGAAGCTGATTACCGTAGTGGAGTTGTAGTGGTTCTGTATTCGGCAGGTCAGCGGTTCAATCCCCACTTATGTCAATTTTTTTGTTGGAGTTTTTTTACAATTTATAGCTTTAATGGAAAAATGTCCCATTCAACGGAAAAAAAAAAATTTCCCCCCGATAAGTTTAACAACAATGTCAATCTAATTATTTGACAAAACATGTCGTATATTTTGATAATTCACGCAATTAATTTATTTATATAGTTCTATAATTATTTTGATTTTTGTCTAGTTACGATAGTATACGAAACATTTTCGGGCCCCCCAAACACAAAATCCTAGCTCCGCCCCTGTAGTTGGGTGAAGAATAAGATATTGCACATTCTCCACACTCGGCCTCGAGAATGACTCCATCGTCCTCGGCCTCGGTTCTGGTTGGGGGGAGGTTGAGGTTGTAGTTGAGGTTGGGGTTGTTGAACCACCATCGGTTGAGTTTGAAGTCTTGTTGTTCTTCTACTACCTCGAAGGGTTCTCTCAGACTCCGTATCAAGAGGTGTTGTCTCAAGAGAGTCTCTCCTTTGTGTACAAATAAACTTTAAAACAAAACCTTGAACACCCGTGACGTACAAAGTGGGATAACAAAAAAAAAAAGATGAAACTAATATATATGGCAAAGACTAGCGTACGTTTACCTTACCGATTTGTCATGAGATCGATCCACTCACCAAGTCTAGGGGAACCACTAGGAGAAGCAACTAGCAATCCATTTGTCACGGATGGATTCGCTAGGGATCGATCCTCTCACTCAGGCTCTACTGGCTGCTTAGGTCTTTCCCTCAAACCAGAGTTTGAGCGGCTTAATCACAACCAACCTAGATGCAAACTGGTAATCGCGAACCGCAGAGGGATGCATATGTGGTCGGAGACCACAATCTCAATTGCTAAACCGAGGTAAGCATGAAAGGACGTGTCACTCGACCCTCTTGGTTTAGAAAATTGGTAGTTGACTTACTCCCTCACTCAACTCTAAGGTCGGACGGCTTAATCGCAATTAACCGACTTGCTTAACTCAATATTGAGGGTTGCCCTAACTTAACCTAGTTTAGGTGGCTTAGAAAGCAGAAGGAAAACCAACTCGATTGAGTCTCCCATTGCTAAGGTGGCTAACTAGATTGCTAGCACCAACATGCACAAACCTAAGGGTGATAAGCACAATTATTCACAACCCTTAGATTGCTAAGCACGAGCAAGCACAATCACCATGAAAACACCTCTAATACTCAAATTGATGCAAACCCACACTTAATCATTCAATCTAAAAAGGCAATTACAAAGTAATGGTTAAGGATCTACAACACCCAAGAGAAAAGAGTGATTTTCTAGAGAGAGAGAGAGAGAGAGAGAGAGAGAGGGATTACAAATATGAGCTCAACATCTTCTTCTTCTTCTAGGCTTGAATCTTCCACCCAAGCCTCCAAGGATGCTCCAAGATCACTATAGAACTCTCTCTCTCTCTCTCTCTCTCTCTCTTACTAGAACTCCCCTTTGGTGTTTAGGTTGAAACCCTAGAGAAAGAAATTGTTTCTTCTCCAAAAACCAGCTCTCCTTTCTCTCTCCCCGCTGTTGTCTTCATATTTGCCCGAAAGCGATCAGTTCACGGACGCATTGGCCAGTTCACGGCCGTGAACACCTAAACGCGTCCGTGAACTCAGCGTCGTCCAATACGCACCACTTCACTCGCCTGGGTTCACGGTCAATGGCCCCAGTTCACGGTGTTAGAGACCGTGAACTGCCTTGTCGTTAGTAACTTAACGAACCTCGTTGGACTGCTCGATGTTCACGGTTTGTGGTCCATGTTCACGGTCTTAGGAGACGGTGAACTGCCTTGTCCGGCCGTGAACTGCGGCTGTTTCCTGGGACACCTTCAGTTCACTACTACAAGTCAATTGTCACGGACTTCGGACTTTTCTTCGGTTTTTGCGCTTTTCGACCTCCAAATATCCCAAAACTCATCCTCGACCCTTCCACACGTGCTAGGACCTGAAATGTATCAAAACAAGCGCAACCTAGCGTGAAATATGTCCAGGAACGATGAAATACTAAGCTAAACGAATAAGAAATGAGGGGTAAAATGTGTACATTTGAGCACGAATCACACCCCACACTTAGACTTTTGCTTATCCCCAAGCAAACCAAATACAAAACAAGGTAAGCTTACAACTTCTTTTTCAACACAATTTTTGGGGCATGTCATAGGGCACAAAACGAATGAATCACAATGGTTATTTGGCACCGACCTATGGACTAAAATAAAGTAATCTTGGCAATCACCACAAACGACATTCAACTGTATTAAGATTGTGCAAAAGAAGAGTTCTCACATTATTTATCAACCAACATACAACATGCCTCGACGACTCACCAATCACAGTTACTCATGCATGAAGATCACATCATAGGAACGAACGATCAAGCAACCTAGGTCCTCACTGGGGTAAAAGAAATGAACAAAACATGATGAAGAATCGCTCACTCTCGACTAGTGGGGTCAGGACCATTTGATGCAAAATATGTTCATATTGACGCTCAATCCTAAAGTCCCTTTACCATGACGATAACCTCTAAATGTTAGAGCTCACAAGATGGGTGTCATTGCTAGCTTGTCCGTAGGTTTTGGACACAGGTTCAAATGACTGGCTAGGGTCTAGGACATGGGGAAAAGGCATTTTAGGTGGTGGCAAACATAGTACAAGGTTCCACATTTCCATCCTAAAACCACAAAAGGTTCTAAGGTTTCGATTAGAACCCTCTCCTATACTCAATGGCACTAGCATCGGCCAAAAACCACAGTTCCCTTGATTCCAAACCACAACCAATCACCAAACCATTCACAACAATCTTTCTTGCTACCTTTGCCATTCAATTTCAAGCACAAGAGTGTGGTAGGCAAACAACATGTAAGTGTTCCTAAAGCTTGCATGCTAAGCAACACTTCTAAGAGCATGTTCAACATTTATTATATTTTTGGTAGCCACTCTCTTTTCTTCTTTGCCCGCTTATTGATCTATTTTTTTTTCTTCTTCTTTTTTCTTTTCTCTTTCCTTCGAGGGCTATAGAGAGCTAAAAACATGCCACATTTTTTAACTTAAAGAACAATGCTCACTTTGAAAAACTACATCCACACTCACTTCAGCTCTTAGCAAAACCATACACAAATCACTCATGTGGAACCTCGTTTAAGCTTCAATGGTATGAATGGATCTTCCAAACACAAGGGTGACTCGATAACGGTGTAGACACGAAGAAAGTAGGGTCGTTCTATCAAAATCAATCAGGCTCAAGTAGCGTGAGCTACCTAACACTAGAATGACCCTTAGACACATGGCTCAAAAGGGTTGACTAAGGGATAATATGATCGGGTTGGTCAACTTTTGGGTCGTGGGCTAATCCTATGCCTCCATCTTCCTCGCTAGCAACAACGTGAATGCTACACATCATGTAAAGGGGCAACTATCGCACAAGAACGAGATGAACGACACAAGTCTCATATGGTTACCTAGATGCTCAATCATTCGTTCTAACTCCCTATACTCGATGCATAGGCAACTGTGAAAAGCAAGTAACCGATTCAAAACATCTATCTGTTCACAAACACATGATAAATGAACCAATGCACAAACCTAATACATGTCTCAGTCATCATCATAGGTTGCACAATCACAAGCAAATCATCCATAGACCATGCTAATAACCACGAGATTCAAAACAAATCACCACAAGATGGCACTATGATCATGAAAATGTAGAAGTTGTTATGCTTGGAGCCCTCATATTTTTCAAATTTGGGGATACATCAAGGCTCCAAGCATTCAAAATCACACCAAACATTCACACACACATGCATAATGGACTACCCCCCCCCCCCACACACACACACACACTTAAGCTCAACATTGCCCTCAATGGCGTAAAAGAAGGGGATAGAACGATGTTACCGGTCAAGTTGTGAATGTTTGTGCTTGAGAGCGGAGGGTGGGTGAGATCCGGAAGAGCAAGGAGATGGCAAAACACCACCAAAATTTCTTCATTGATCGTCTTATTGAAAGGAAAAGAGATTCAAACTGTCGCAACCGTCTCTCCGGGGGTCTAACTGGTCACGTTCGCTTTTTGAGAGTCCATCGATCTTACTTGGAGTGGATCGAACACTCTTCGATCGGCTCTAACCTTAAGTCAGAACCGGGGCTTGGGCTGCGGTTAAGAGATTCGGGTTCGGGAGTACGGTTACGTGTGGGGAAGTGAACTCACACCACACAACGCCCTAAATCGGTACTACTTAAGTCAATAAGTTTTTATACGAGTTGGGTGTATTTTTAGTAATAATTTTGTAATTTTAGGGTGCCACTGGACCATTAAATAATTTTATCGTATTAGTTTAAGATTTAATTATACGCCCAGTAACATAAAATTTAAAGATAAAGTTAGTGATTAGTTGGACTCGAACCTTAACGGTTGCCTACGTACCCGTTAGACAGGATCAAAGTCCACTTAGTTCGTTAGATGACTTTATAATTTTGAATGTAGTATTTACCACGTCCCATTGATCGTGGTTCTTGTATTAAAGATTTTTTTAATAAAATTTAAATTGATTATTTTTTGGTTATGAAAAGATAACACGAGAATTTTAGCTATTAAGAAGTATTTGACATATTAGAAAAAAAAACAAGAGAAGCTTAATCCGCATTCAGCATTTCGTATTAAGGATACTAATAGGTATAATAAAACTAGATGATTAAATTTACGCATGATGGGCCAGCAGCCTAACTGGTCAAACCGCCTAAAGAAAAGCACATTCGACCCCGAGAGCGCGGGTAGGGGTGGGCAACGGGACGGGACGGAGTATCTGTCCCGTTTGGAGATCAAAGTCCTTCCCATATCCCAAACTCATATGGGAAAGGGGTACCCATTACCCGTACGGGACGGATAACTGGTACTCATACTACCCATAAATACACAAAATTTAAACCACTAAAATTTTAACAAAAGTTTAAACTTACAATGTTAAGAGTAGTATGAAATCAATGATGTAGCAGCAAGCATCCAAGTAGCAACAGCTACAATCATCACCACTATGAGTACTATTTGAACTTCATAAGAATGTAAACCCAACAGGAATGCAACATATTCCTCCCTTTACCAGCATAACCAGCCCACTTCACTTGGCCTCTTGCACCCACAAGAAATCATCACGAAAGCAGCAACAACAATATAACATTCCTATCAAAATCAGTTACAATCACAAACTAAACCCAGTGGAAAAATCAGTTACAATCACAAACTAAACCCAGTGTTTGTCTGCTGCCAATCTACAAGCTGTTTGGCACTCTGCAAGCTGCCAAAATATACTCCATTATTAACAAATTGAAGGGGAAAGCATGGAAGAAAAAACACAGCAAATGCTCGGTAAAATAACAACACAATTAGGGGGAAAACATGGCAGAAAAATCAAGCAAATGACATTCAAAGTGCAAGCACCTAGAGAAAACAGATTAAAATAGAGATATGCAGTCTAGTTTTCCTTCATTTATGAACTTCCACATCCAAACTACAAAATAACAACACAATCAAGAAGGCTTCTGCTTTTTCATTGTTCATGTCTCTTCCTAGAATAAATCATCAATTCAACACCAAAACAGAAACCATAACCAACAGCTCATCCGGTGCCAACAATTTTATTAATGAAACTGACCAATGATAGGCGACAGTGAGTCTTATTTCCCAGTCTTGAGCTACTCGATAACGCCTTGGGGAGCAGCAACGGGAGTTGCAATTACAGCGGGGTCGATCGATGATGGGATGAGAGGAGGTGGTGCGGCTGCGGCGGCGAGGTCTCAGGCGGTGGACCGGTGGTTAGGGTGAGTGGTGACAAGATGATAGGAGCTGGGGGGCTGTGCGGTGACTGCGCCTCTGTCGCGAGGCCGAGGAGAGGGTCGAGGGAGAGCTAGCTAGGTCAAAGGCGAAAATGGTTCTGCCGTTCTGGATGGGCTGGGCCTGTGTGATTGAAGACTGACTTTCTGTCTTTAATTTTTGAACGGGTATAACGGGTACCCATATTACCCAACGGGTAATTGCGGGTAACCCGCGGGTACCCAAAGTAGGAATATACAATCCCAAGTCCCATCCGTTAATAATATTACAGATAATATGAGTATCCGTAACCCTAAAAAAATGGGACGGGTACGGGTATACCCAAATACCCGTTACCCATTGCCCACCCCTAAGCGCGGGTTCGAAACACGTTGACTGTAAAAAAATTTGGATTTTCTTTTTAATGTAGAAATGGGGAAGGGCAATTTTATAATTGCCCAAAAATGCGGTGCTAGGCCACGTAATTTCAGCGAAACCCTAGGGGTATTTGGGTCATTTGTGGGTAGGTATAAAGTTGTCTCTTAAGACAAAAATGAAAATCCTAATCTAATAAAAAAAAAGGCTGCCACTCTCATCATTATCCTCACTCGTTCTCTCGACCCTATCTACCGCTCCATCTCTCGTCTCTCTTCCAGAAGCAAACCGAAACCCTAGCAGAAACTAGCGCCACCCTCATCTTCTTCTCCTTCGTCTCTCGCCTCTCTCTCTCTCCCGGATCCCTATCCCCTCTAACCAGCGCCCCCTCTATTCTCTGCTCTCTTCCCAGAAGAAACCAAAAACTCCACCTCTCTTTCTGCCTCTTCTGCCTCCTCGGAGACGAGAAGAAACCGAGAGGAAACTCTCCCTCTGACACAGAAAGGATATGCGACAGCGGTGACAATAGGGCATACACCACTATCGACGCCAACGACGGTAACGAGAAGGGAGTTCGAAGGTTCATTTCTTTTATTTGCATGTCTGACTTCTACTATTTTTAGATTTTATTTTTAGGGGTTTTCGAGGTTCTAACCTTTTTTCTTGTTTATTTTTCCGGAAATCGGCTCAAACCCGAGGGGGAACTCTTGATCTATTCAACCCCAATCTCGATTTACTTTTTCTCGTTAAAATGACGGCGACGATGAAGAGATCTAACCCCCGGTAAGCCTCTTTTTCAACATGCATGCTCATTTTTTTGGGCAGGCTGTGGAAGATGTAGATCTGGGTAATGTCTAAAACTTCATATTAGTATAACTAGGAAATTTTAACTCAAAAAAATGGAATTTATATCTCTAAACTTTGAAAAGATGCTTGTTTGCGTATGTTAATAGCCATTAGTATGCGAGTTAAATTGTTAAGAAAACCGAGTACTTTTTATGAAGGTTGACTCCTTAATGATTGACCACCGCCACTGCTTGCGGTCAAGCTAAATTCAATATTTTGAATTGTTAATTTTGATTTCTATGAACTGCCGCGATTCTTGCTGACTAGGGTTGATATCTAGAAGGAACTATGATTCCTTTTATGGATTCCTAATTCGGGATGGTTTTAATGTGAAATGGGTATTGATTTAATACTTAATCACTGCCTCTTCTAGTGATTTCACTGAAATGGTTCTTGAAATCTGAATTCTACTTGTTTGGATGATTTTTGCTCGATCTGGATCTAGGTATATCACGAACTAAATGACAGTATTATTTACTCTTATCTTTTGTCTATGTATGTTCTAAACAAAATGAAGGAATTTTAATATGGCAGAAATTAAGCTAGACAAAATAAAGCTTATATTGAAGTGATGAACTAAAAAGCTTTACTGCAAGTATAAAGCCTAGTAGAAGCGAAATCGAAAGCATAGCGGGTAAATAGATGGGCGTAAGTAATAAATAGCTAAAGCAATCGGTAAGTACTCATCTTGGAAAATAACTCAACTCAATGAAAGGAGATTGGTGTAAGCAAATCACGGTGATAATTAAGTGCTTAATGATTTCACATTGAGAAAATCTTGAACAAAATAAGGTATTATCAAAAGGAAGGTTTGTGAGCAGCAACCTGGATTAGATTCATGGCTCTGTCGAATGCCCTCTTTCTGCTTGTAGCTTGCGGAACTTTGAACTGATCCTTGTATAACCGAAATAGTGAAGACCAGAACTGCCAAAATGTATTTTCCTTTATTGAAATTTCTGTATCTTGTCCTTTTTTCTGCCATCCCCCCCCCCCCCACAATGAGTCCCAAAGAGCTCATTTATACCAAAAGGAGTGCGCCACGTGTCATTTGTTAATTGGTAGTTGTTGAGGCTGAAATTGTGTTGTCTCTTTCTGATTGGTCGAATTTTAAGGCCGCATCTCAAGCCTCCACCTACAAAAGTCGGTGTTGACTAACTGCTTGAATAAGATTGGGTCGAGTTGGGCCTGTCTTGAATTTGTCTGGGCCGGTACTAGGCTTGTGCGTAGACTGATAATTGGGTCGTACTGCACTTGTAGTGGGCTCGAATTGGTGATTCTCCAGAGCTGGGCCGAGTTTGGTTTGGAATTTGGGTTTGACCCGATGGTTCTTTTTTTTGTTGCAGGTCAGTTCCTGGTTTGAGCGGTAAAGAGATGGGCTTCAAGCCTAATTTGGGTTTTCATTGAATTAGAGTTGTATTTCGTTTTATTTTTGCCTATGTTAGCAATTGTGTTTTAAGTTCTCATGGAATATTAATCAAGGTCATTGTTTTTTTTTTTGTCGAGATGTAATCCCTTATGCTGATGTATAATTGACAAAACAAAATATCTATTTCTTTTATTCAATTGAGCTCATCTCTTATGTCCTATCCAAATCCAAACGCAAACCTTGAGTAGTCTTTGACATGGTAGACCAACAAACCATAAGATTAAAGTTACCATTGCTTTCATCCAATTGAGCCAATCTTAAAACTAGACATGGGCAGCTTTGGTCATTGATGTTTTAGATTTGCCACTGCAAATCTCAAATAATTTATCTATAATTGTATGGGAATGATTAGGGTAATCACTAGCGTCACTGGTAATCCTGATCAATTTGATATTAGAACTAAATAAAACTGAAGTTTGGAGTCATTGGTACTTATTGACTAGCCACTGCTAATCTCAACCAACTCCTTCAAAGTATTCTATTTAATTCATTGTTATAATTTTTCCTTTTCTGAATTGAAGTACAGTCGTTGCCCCGGACAAAATGTGGTATCTACAAATGCCCCCCCCCTATATCTCTTTGTATAAAGAGTTGTACAAAGTTCTTATAAAGACACCACATTTTCTTGCGAAAATCTTAGAAGTAGCAATTTAAATCACATTTAGTAGCAACGAGGTATCCAGATTGTTAAGATGATGGTAACCAAGTTGTACATGAAAATGGCAGGGATAAAATCAAACTGACTATTTGGTAAAAACTAACAGCGATATACTCAAGTTGTTCGTGATAGAAACAAATCGATCGATTTTGAAACATGTTAGCGATGAATCAAGCTAACCATTTTGTAAAAATGATATAATCAGGTAGTCTGTGATAGAAATTGAAATGAAGATCTGAATAAGTGCTAGCGATAAAATCAAACTAACCATGTTGCAACAACGATGTACTCAAGTTGTCTGTCCGTAGAAATCAAACTGATCAATGAGTAGAATGACAACGATAGCATCAAGCTAATCATTTTATAAGGACGATGTACTCAAATTGCATGTGATAGAAATCAAATAGAATAATGAGGAAGACGTCAGCGATAAAAATCAAGCTAACAATTTTGTAAAGAAGACGTACTCAAATTGTCTATGATAGAAATCAAATAGAATAATGAGGAAGACATCAGTGATAGTGATCAAACTAACGATTTTGTAAAAGATATTGTACTCAAATTGTCTATGATAGAAATCAATTCAAACAATGAGGAAGATGTCAACGATAAACATCAAGCTAACAATTTTGGAAAGGATATTGTACTCAAATTGTTTGTGATAGAAATCAATTCAAACAATGAGGACAACGTCAGCGATAAACATCAAGCTAACGATTTGGTAAATGATATTGTACTCAAATTGTTTGTGATAGAAATCAATTCAAATAATGAGAAATATGTTAGTGATAAAGATCAAACTAACAATTTGGTAAAGTATATTGTACTCAAATTGTTAGTGACAGAAATCAATTCAAACAATGAGGAAGATGTTAGTGACAAAGATCAAACTAAAAATTTTGTAAGGACGATTTACTCAAATTGTCTATGATAGAAATCAAATGGAACAATGAGGAAAGTGTCAGCGATAAAGCTCAAGCTAACAAAGGGTATTGTACTCAAATTGTTTGTGATAGAAATGAATTCAAACAATGAGGAAGATGTCAGCAATAAATATCAAGCTAACAATTTTGTTAACAATATTGTACTCAAATTGTTTGTGATAGAAATCAATTCAAACAATGAGGAAGATGTTAGTGATAAAGATCAAACTAACAATTTTGTAAGGATGATTTACTCGAATTGTCTATGATAGAAATCAAATAGAACAATGAGGAAGATGTCAGCGATAAAGATCAAGCTAACGGGAGGTAAATGCGTAGTGGTATTTCGCAATGAAAAGTTTTCATGTACATTTAGAAAGACATTTTAGGAATTTTAGGAAGTGATCGTGATGCATAGAAGGTCACTTTCATGTATGATGATGTTGTGTATTGAATCTCAAAATAATTTTGAGAATGATTGTACGATGCATCATGCTAATGTAGTCATGAACGTTGAGTGAAAAGAGGATATGATGCATTTGACAATGCTATGAAAACTATGTTGCTTTATTTATTTATTTATTTTTTTTTTTGTCTTGTTTTTGCTTAGGGTTCTTTTAAATTGCTAATTTACTAGGAACTGTCATTTCCTTTTTGTTCAACTTGATCCTCAGGTTTTGCTTAGGTTGGAGAAACTTTCAGCTTGTTTTCTTGAAACTTGTCTTTCGTGGTGGTACGTAGTTGTGTGATGATATACTTTGTTGGGTGAGCTGAGGGTGTGTACTACTTCATCCTTCTTGTCGGCCAGGCTTGGGCTCATATGTTTTGGAGTCGTATAACTCTCGGTCAGTGTGGTATAGTAGGACTTCTTTCTTCCTATGCATTTGAAGTATAATTAATTGGTTGGTTGGCTTAATGAAATCGAAATGTTCTCAGACTCCCAGAGAGTTTTTTTTCATCAACTCATGAGTAAAAAGTTGATTAATCCAATTCTTGGGTACCCAGACTTCCCCTTCTTCCATGATGTACCAATTTTGCCCCTGAAGATCTGTAACTCACTTTCTATTCTCCGGAACAAAGAATGACTGTATCAATATTGACTTAAGACGAAACCAAAAATGTTTGAAAATGTTTATTAGAGAATTAAAATTGAAAGACATATAAAGACTTGGCTTTCGTGAAGTGTGTGCAAACTCGAGAAAAACGTTTTTGTGGGGTAGTTGTCATGTTGCCAAATCTGGTTTTCTTTTTAATAAGAGAAATGTAAGCCAAGCCATGAGAATATTAGTAAGCCCTCGCTCTCACTCTGGCTTTTGATTTTGCTCGCTTTCACTCCCGCTTTGGATTTCGCTCATCACTCACTCCTATAGGTGATTTGAGTGTACGACACTTCAGCTACCATTAAGATTCTGGTCGCCTTGAGACCTCGCCTTTATGTTGTGGCCAACTGTGTTCCTTGTGAAGATTTACTCAAATATGGAAGCCCTTGGTATGATTGATTTAGGAGACCTCCATATGGCTTCGTCGCAGACGTTTTTAGTGATGAGGACATCAACACCAAGGCAATCACAAGTCCAACTTTGGTGCAAGAGGAACGTGGTCCAATCACTAGAAGTCAAGCCAAGGCATTCAAAAGTCGACTTCAAGCTTATTTGGCAGATCATTTTCCATCTTTGGAGTCGAATTCGTTCATGGGCCAGGAGGTCAATGTCATCCACGTCCAAGATGAGAAAGAAGGACATTCTTGATGCCCAAGTTGGCCACACATGGAAAGGCAAAGGAAAGGGGAGAAAGAAGGACATTCTTGATGCCCAAGTTGGCCAAACATGGAAAGGGAATAATTAGTGGCTAAGATTCTTCCATTAGCATTAAAAACAATATGTTAGAATCTTTTGGATATTTGTTTCCTTCTTTAACTCCTATTAGTTTCCTTCTTAATTTTGTAACCTCTATAAATAGAGGGTGTTATGCCTACGGGCAAAACAACCTTTGATCAATGAAAACCCCTTTATTTGAGAGTTCGTTCTTGAAACTCGTTTACCCTTCTTAGTCAGTTCGTGGAATCAAGCCGTCTAGAAGAAACAGATGTTATCAACTAGTCAATCACCCTAGTTGTGGAGTCACTTCGTAGACTTGGCCCTCTGCCCAATTGTGGTTTTGGTTTGAGTTATTTTCCGCCTTTTTTGCTCTTTGTTTTGCTAATCGATCTTTGTTGCGTATTCTGATTGTCTAAGTCCAGGAGTTAGAGCCTTGGGTTATATCATTTAGTCTCCCATGAAAGAGGCTTTTGTCCGATATGACTTTGAGGATATGAGTCTCCTTGTTCTTGAAGTGTAGTTTATGCAGATGGGTAATGAATATGTGTTGGTATTGATGCCTCAAATTAATTCCAAGACTTGGAATTATGGAAGACACTTGAGGTTACTTGGGGTTATGAAAGTTAATGACCACATGAAGTTAATTGTGTGGAGTTTCCATTTGGTTAATGGGGGTGTCGTTCACTTTTTTCTTTGGCATCTCATAAGCCATTTTACATGGCTATAAATAGAGAGTCTATTGTTGTTGAATAGACACAACAATTCCTTCCAACTCCTTTATTCTCCTAAAGTGTAGAATATCTTCTTGAGTACTTTTCTTTTATGTTGGGAGTTTTCTACGTACTCCACAACTTTGTACATTGAAGATTATTCCTTGGTCATAGTGGATTTACTGGCTTGTCCAGTCCGTGGTTTTCTCCCTCCTCTTTGGAGAATTTTCCACGTAAAATTGGTGTCTTGTCTTTGTTCATTCTCTTCTCTATTTTCTTGTTCGATTTCATATTGGGTTTGCTTTCGCTAGTGCTCATTTATATCCAGGTTCAAAAGTCTATAAAAGACAACAAGTGGTATCAGAGCCCTTGACAACCAATTGAAATCCTTGACAAGATGACTGCAAAGTTTGACATTGAGAAGTTTGATGGCAAGATATCATTCTCAATATGGAGAATTCAAATGAAGCAATTTTGACACAAAATGGTGTTCAAAAGGCTTTACTTGGTCTCGAAGCCAAACCAGAGACCTTGACTGATGTCCAATGGGAAGAGCTCGATGAAAAGGCTCTTATTGCTATCAATTATGCCTGTCAAAATCGGTTTTGCAGGAGGTGGTGAGTGAGACAACTGCAATTGGACTTTGGACAAAATTAGAGTCACTTTACATGACGAAAAGTCTCGCTAACAAGCTTCGTCTAAAAGAGAAGTTATACACTACTCGTATGGCTGAAGGTACTCCAATTCAACCCCATCTTTCTACCTTCAATTCCATTGTTATGGACTTGGAAAATATTGACGTGAAAATTGAAGATGAGGATAAAACTGTTTTATTAATATGCTCATTGCCCCAGTCCTTTAAACACTTTAAAGAGATCATGCTCTATGGAAATATGGATACTTTGTCTTATGAAGATGTAAAATCTAACTTACTGTCAAAAGAAAATTTTGACTTTGAGTCCAGTTCCAATGACAAAGGTGAAGGTCTAACAAAGGTAAAGGTAAAGGTAAAGCTCGATCCAAGTCACATGGTCGAAAATCTGATGATGGGAAGTATTGTCGCTATTGTCGCAAAACTGGTCATGAAATTTCTAATTGTTTCAAATTAAAGGCCAAAGAAGAAAAGAAAAAGCAATCTCAAAAGGCTTCTGAAGCCGGAGAAGCTAGTATCGTCAATGATGATTCTGATGGTGAAGGTTTGGCAACAATTTCTTCTTACGATGGCAGTTTTTCGGATGTTTGGGTCCTTGATTCTGCATGCACTTTCCATATTTGTCCCAATAAGAACTGGTTCAAAACGCTTAAACCTGTTAATTCTGGTGTTGTGCTAATGGGAAATGATGATCCTTGCAATGTTCTTGGTATTGGTACAATTGAAATGCGTCTTCATGATGGGGTTTTCAGAACTCTTTCTGATGTTCGCTATATTCCTTACATGAAGCGAAATCTTATTTCTTTAGGCACCCTCGAGTCTCTTGGGTGCAGATATGGAGCTGAAGGTGGAGTTCTTAAGGTATCTAGAGGTTCTCTTGTTTTGATGAAGGCTAACCGCATTGGTATGATATATGTCCTGCAAGGTTCTGTCGTTATAGGTTCGGCAGATATTTCTACCTCGCTGCTTGATTCACATAATACTCAATTATGGCATATTCGGCTAGGACATATGGCTGAGAAGCCAATGACAGTTTTAAGCAAAAGAGGACTATCGGGAAACCAAAATTTTGGGAAACTTGACTTTTGTGAACACTGTATCTTCGGGAAGAAGAAAAAGGTAAGTTTCTCTGCAGCTTCTCATAGTTCCAAGGGGGTGCTTGATTATATTCACTCAGATCTATGGGGACCCCCTAAATTTCCTTCCATAGGAGGTCGTAGATACATGATGACAATTATTGATGATTTCTCTCGTAAAGTTTGGGTTTATTTCTTACGACACAAAAATGAAGATTTCTCGGCATTTAAAAAGTGGAAAGTGCTGGTTGAAACTCAATCGGGAAGGAAAGTTAAGAAACTTGGAACTGACAATGGTTTGGAATTCTGTGAAACCGAGTTTAATGAATTTGGTTCCTCACATGGAATCGGGAGACACAAAACTCTAGTTAAAACACCTCAGCAAAATGGTGTTGCTGAAAGACTTAACAGAATAATTCTGGAAAGAACTCGGTGTATGATGTCAAATGCAGGTTTATGGCATAGACGTGATTTATGGGCAGAAGCTGCAGCCACAGCTTGTTATTTAATCAACCGTTCTCCACATAAGTTGCTGGATTATAAAATTCCAGAAGAAATTTGGACAGGTAAACCAGTTGATTATTCCAAATTAAGATTATTTGGTTGCCCATCATACTATCACGTCAATGATGGTAAGCTCTCTCCGAGAGCTAAAAGGTGTTTATTTCTAGGATATTATATGGAGTCAAAAGGCTATCGTTCTTGGTGTATTGAATCCCTCAAGGTTATTCAAAGTAGAGATGTTACATTTAATGAAGATGCCTTATTTTCTGCCAAAGATTGTACTTCTTCGTCTCATGATGCAGAAAATCTTGAGACTCCAAGAGACAAGGTGGAGTTCGAACACAAAGTTTATTCACCTACCCATCTATCTTCTCTAGAGTTAAATCCTAGTGAAGTTCAAAATGAGGAAATGCCACAAGATTATATCTTGGCTCGAGATCGGCCAAGGAGAGTTATACAAAAACCTGCTCGATATAGGGATGATGAGCTTGTTGTGTATGCTCTCGCCGTTGCACAAGAAATTTCAGAAGAAATTGAGCCTTCTTCTTTCAAAGAAGCTATATCTTGTGTAGATTCATCTAAATGGATTGGGGCAATGAATGAAGAAAACGAAAGTTTATTGAAGAATAATACATGGGAATTATGTATCCTTCCTACGAGGAAGAAAGCACTTTCAAATAAGTGGATATACAAAAAGAAAGAAGGAATTCCCTGTATTGAAGAGGCAAGATGGAGGGCGTGGTTGGTTGTTCGCGGCTGCAACCAACGTGAAGGTATTGATTTGAATGAAATCTTTTCTCCTGTTGTGCGTCACACTTCCATAAGAATTTTGCTCTCTTTTGTTACACTCTTTGATTTGGAGTTAGAGCAACTTGATGTGAAAACGGCTTTCCTTCATGGTGATCTCGAGGAGGAGATATACATGAAGCAACCAGAAGGCTTTGTGATTCCAGGAAAGGAGCATATGGTTTGTCGCTTGAGAAAATCATTATATGGTCTCAAACAAGCTCCTAGACAATGGTATAAGCGTTTTGATACTTTTATGATTGGAAATGGTTATACACGAAGTCAATTTGATAATTGTGTATACTTCCAAAAAATTCCCGAGGGCTCCTACATTTATCTACTTCTTTATGTTGATGACATGCTTATTGCTTCTAAGAACAGAATGTTGGTCGAAAGGTTAAAGTCACAACTAAAAGGAGAATTTGAGATGAAGGACCTTGGAGAAGCAATGAGGATTTTAGGTATGGAGATCCAAAGACATCGACAAGCTGGTAAATTATTTTTGAACCAAAAAAAGTACATTGATAACGTACTTGAAGGTTCGGAATGATTGATTATAAGCCCACTTCTACTCCTCTCGCTGCTCATTTCAAGTTATCTGCTGCTTATTGTCCAACAACAAATGAAGAAGTGGATTATATGTCTAGCGTTCCATATTCGAGTGCAGTTGGCAGTTTGGTGTATGATATGGTCTGCACAAGACCCAATCTTGCATATGCAGTAAGTGTTGTTAGCAGGTATATGCAAAATCCAGGAAAAGAACATTGGAATGCTGTGAAGTGGATACTTCGGTATTTGAAGGGAACCCGTGATATGGGTCTATCATTTGAGAGGAGTGAAAATCCTTCCAACAATATTATAGGCTTCACATATTCTGATTTTGAAGGTGACTTAGATAAACGGAAGTCTCTTTCCAGATATGTTTTCACTCTCTGCAATTCATGTGTTAGCTGGAAATCTTGCTTGCAACCAGTAACTGCTTTGTCAACTACAGAAGCAGAGCATGTTGCTATTTCTGAGGGGGTTAAAGAGGCTATTTGGTTACATGGCCTAGTTATTGAGCTTGGAGTTGAACAAACTGTTTCAACCATATTTTCGCATAGTCAAAGTGCCATTCACTTGACTAAAAATGACATGTATCATGCGAAGACAACACATATAGAAGTCAAGTACCACTTTGTCCGAGATGATATGGTTGCAGGTGATATTAGTGTGAAAATAGTTCATACTGACAACAATCCTGCAGATATGCTCACTAAAGTTCTTCCTTCAACCAAGTTTAATCGTTGCTTGAACTTAGTTGGAATTCGAAGAGCTTGATTACCTCTCAGAGGTTTATGGACAAGTCTTTCTAAATTTGATTCAAGGTGGAGATTGTTGGTATTGATGCGTCAAATTAATTCCAAGACTTGGAGTTATGGAAGACACTTGAGGTTACTTGGGGTTATGAAAGTTAATGACCACATGGAGTTAATTGTGTGGAGTTTCCATTTGGTAAATGGGAGTGCCATTCACTTTTTTCTTTGGCATCTCATAAGCCATTTTACATGGCTATAAATAGAGAGTCTATTGTTGTTGAATAGACACACCAATTCCTTCCAACTCCTTTATTCTCCTAAAGTGTAGAATATCTTCTTGAGTACTTTTCTTTTATGTTGGGAGTTTTCTACGTACTCCACAACTTTTGTACATTGAAGATTATTCCTTGGTCATAGTGGATTTACTGGCTTGTCCAGCCCGTGGTTTTTCTCCCTCCTCTTTGGAGGGTTTTCCACGTAAAATTGGCACTCAAAAGTCTATAAAAGACAACAATATGAAATCTTGATATTATCAGTATAAAGCCTCTCGAAGAGGGATTTTTTATTTGCCCCCAAAGTATGGGATTGAATTGATGGATTAAGAACCACTATTATCTGGATCTTTTTGCTGACAAAGTCTTGTTCAAAAATACTGGTGGATTTTTCTGGGAATGTATCTTCAGCTGGGTTTGCCCCCCACTCTTTTTCACTAGCCGAGGATATGATTTTCGTGAGTGCAATCTGGCTTGGGACTTGTCGAGATCCTTGTTTTGTCTCTAAATGTTGACTGCGATGGAGTTTCAGCTTCTGGCTTTCTCTCAAAAAGATGAGTACCTTAGATGATGTGGTTTTGGCCATAAAAGCTTTCTTATCATGGAATTTTCTGGCTTGAAGGTCCTCATTGCTGTATCTTGAGGTCGATCGACAAAGATCTTGGCTTGGTATAGATAGTTGGTACTTCAAATGCTAAACCGGGGGCACCCAGATTGTAAGTCCCACGACATTTTGTTTGTTTTTCTTTTGTTTTTTCTTTTTTGCTTTTTTTTTTCTTTTTGCTTTTTTTTTGTGTGGGACTTACTTGACTTTGTCATGCCCCCATTTACAATTCACATTTTCTTTGATATAGCACTTGTATTTGGTAGGACGATTATCGAAAGGTAGAGAGTCTTCTAGATGATCGATGATGTGAGTGCCACTGCTCAATAACTAGCTTAAATTGGCTATTCATTTTGGTAAAAGTGGGGATGCTTACGCAATTTGCTTGTCGGTATTGCGCAAATATCTCACAATCGGATTTTGACGTGTGAGTTTAATGGACGCCCTCCGCCCGTAAGGATTTAATCTCCTGAACCGAGGACATGAGTGCTTTCTGCATGTGATTCCTTTGTATGATAAATTATATCCTTGATCTTCCTCCATATTCTAGGCACGAGACTTTGTGAGGGTTTTCTTGGTATGCTAATGTTTGGCTCCATGTGCATCGGGATTTGGCTATTTGGCTTCACGTTAACTGAGTCTCAATTTGTTGGCAAACGACGACTATAGTGGTGACGAGTTTCTACAAGTAGCATGATGTCGTATACTCATTACACCTTTTGACCATTAGTTCACATAATTTATGATCACCAGTAGGGTGTTTACCTCTCGATTTTAGCAAAACGCATACACTCTCAACCCTAGTGGCTGCTCAAAATATTGACAGTAGCAGGGTTTTAATAATTGTTCGACATTAGTGGGGTGTCCCAAATCTCAACACCAGTGGGGTGCTCATATTTTCATAGCATGACAATCTCATGGCTTAACTTGAAAATAAAATTGAATTTGGATGGCTTTCCTTTTTGTAGAAGATAAATTTGTTTTAAGAAGGACATGAAGCGGCATTCATTATTATGATAAAACATTGATGCAAACTCTTAAATTAAGATTGATAATGGTCACACAATGCTCTGAAATACGCCGAAACGTGAGAGAACTTATATTTATGATGATAAAAGCAAAAGTGATACATATCTTGCTATGGCAAATTATCTCGATATTTTATTTACTAGATAGGATCAACATCATCCTTAAATCGAGCTTTGCCTTGTAGTATGTCTACTAATTCCCATGAGTTGGCAGTGGGTTATTGTTAACATCTGGACGCTTTGGCTCTTCTTCGAACTTTAACCAGCCAGTATTCATCATTTGTTGGACCTTGATCTTGAGCAATCTGCAATCTTAAGTGGAGTGCCCCGCTACTCCCAAATCGTAAGCACAGTGCTGGTCTGTTTTGTACCAATTTGGATAAGGAGGTTTCATAGGTTCCCATGGTATTGGGGAAATTAGGTTACTCTGAATCAGCTGAAGGAAAAGTTCAGTGTATGTGATAGGGATAGGATCGATTTGGTGGTGGTGCGACTCGTGTCGGGCTCTGGATGGCTCGTTAAGTAGGAAAATTTGGACGTTGATTAATTATGGCAGCATTTGCAACACATGGATGGGCTTGATTGGCCCGAGGTTGACGGTCCCATCTCATCCCTCTTGATGAATATGTTTGAGCATAATGGACGTCTGCTTCACCCCTTTAGGCTTGGTGTTGTTTCTTAGAGGCTTCCGGAGTTTTCATCCGGCCTTGCATCAAACCTTTTTCTATTCGCTCTCCGATTACAAGCAGATCTGCAAAGTTGGTTGTGGTAATTCCGACCATGTTGTTGTAATATGGAGCCCTTAGTGTTCCGAAGAAGATTAACACCATCTCTTTTTCTAACAGTGGAGCTTGAACGTCTGTAGCTTTTTCTCACCACCTTTGAGCATATTCTCTGAAAGACTCTTTCTCATTCTTTTCCATATTCCTCAGATCTTGTCGGTCTGGGGCCAGATCTTGGTTATGCTTGTATGCCTCATGAATGCATTAGCTAGGTCTTGACATCTTCTCACTTTTGTTTTCTCTAGTTTCATATACCATCGTAAGGCAGAACTACTCAGGCTGTTTTGGAAGCATTGTACCATTAGCCTTTCATCTCGGATATGGTTGGCCATTTTGTTGCAGTACATGACCAGATGGTTTTTTGGGCAAGTAGTGTCATTGTATCTTTCAAATTCTGGCATTTGAAACTTGTGAGGAATCACGATATCTGGGACTAGACATAGTTTTGATGCATCCATAGGCTTGTACGAGTCAACTCCTTCTATGCTTCTTATTCGTTCATTCATGTGTTCTAATTTTTTTTCTAACATAGCTTCGATTTTATGTTCCTCTTGCTTCTCGGGTTCTCCAGATTTGTCATGTTTTGATGACCCAATGTCACCTTTGTCGCCTATGTTCTTCGAAGGTATGAGGATGAATTTACCTCCCGAGAGGTTTCCCTGAGGTTGCTCATAGTGATCGTCGTCGTCAAATACGATTTCTTCCTCGTTCATTGCAACCTCCTTCCCTTTTCTGGACAATATGATCAATATTGTGTTGAGCTGGCTTTTCATCTCATCGAAACCAGTTAGTTTCTCATTGAACCCTACTAGCTTTTCATCAAACCCTGTCAGCTTTCCTTTGATGTCATTCAACTCTTTTTGAAATGCCTCCATGACGAACTCGAGCTTGGATCTAGTTAAGTACCTGAAGTCTTGAGTTTTTCCTTGTGGACGAGAAATTTTAAGGAACCCTGACCAATTAATTTTTATTAAATTGACTTGAATGAGTAATGGAGAGTATGTATGATGCTTATGCGATGCATAGATGCACAGATGATTCATTGGATGCACGTGCACTTTGAAAATGTTTTCATGATTTATTTTAAATGCATAAGTGAAAACAGAGAGAATAATGTTTACGAGTTTTTAAAAAAAATCACATTGTTCTCACAAATGAATATATTGTGATTAGAAGAACATACCACAAGTTATCACATCGTTAGAAAACATACATACGGATAATAAAAACATAACCCTATTTGGGAAAACCTAGGGCTTTCGGAGGACAAAATGACGTGGTGCTAGGGTGGCTTCGGGATATATTTAAGATGCTTGAAGGTGGTATCTAAATCGATTATGTGATGGGTAGGAAATCATAGGAACTGGCTCCTAAGTTGTACCCCGCTATAGCCCTTTGGAACTAGCTGGATACCTCAAGATCAACCTCAGATCTGAGATCAGCTTGGTTGGAAAGTTTTGTGTGCTTTCCACTACTGTGAAAGTCACAGTACTCCTTTTCCATTTCTAATAGAATAGCTCGGGTATAGAGATTTTATGCATGAATGTAGAATTAAATTGCGAAAATATAATTATGCAAATAAGAAAGTAAACACCCAACACGTAATAGGAAAATAGAAAACTTATCGAACTTAATTATGTAGCTCAACTCTCGAAGTCCCTAGCAGAGTCGTCATCTGTCGTAACCGTCCCTCCAGGGGGTCTAACTGGTCGCATTTGCTTTTTGGGAGTCGCCATCGATCTTACTTGGAGTGGATCGAACACTCTTCGATCGAATCTAACCTTAGGTCAGAACTGGGGCTTGGTTTGCGGTTAAGAGATTCGGGTTCGGAAGTACGATTACGTGTGGGGAAGTGAAATCACACCCCACAACGCCCTAAATCGGTACTACTTAAGTCGATAAGTTTTTATACGAGTTGGGTGTATTTTCAATAATAATTTTGTAATTTTAGGATCCCACTTGACCATTAAATCATTTTAACTTATTAGTTTAAGATTTAATTGTACGCCCAGTGACGTAAAATTTAAAGATAAAGTTAGTGATTAGTTGGACTTGAACCTAATCGGTTACCTACGAACCCGTTAGACGGGATCAAAGTCCACGTAGTTCGTTAGTTGACTTTGATAATTTTGAATGTAGTTTTTACCACGTCTCACCGATCGTGGTTCTTGTATTAAATATTTTGTTAATAAAATTTAAATTGATTTTTTTTTTAGTTATGAAAAGATAACACGAGAATTTTAGCTATTAAGAAGTATTTGACATATTAGGAAAAAAACAGAGAAGCTTAATCCGCATTCAACATTTCGTATTAAGTATACTAATAGATATAATGAAACTAGATGATTAAATTTACGAATGATGGGCTGGCAACCCAACTGGTCAAACCGCCTAAAGAAAAGCACGCTCGATCACGAGAGCGCGGGTTCAAAACATGTTGACTGCAATTTTCTTTGGATTTTTCGTTTTAGTGTAGAGATTGGGGAAGGGAAATTTCAGCGAAACCCTAGGGGTAATTGGGTCATTTGCGGGTAGGTATAAAGTTGTCTCTTAAGACAAAAATGAAAACCCTAATCTAATCAAACCAAAAAAAAAAAAAACAGCCGCCACTCTCATCATGCCCCTCTCTCGTTCTCTCGACCCTCTTTACCTCTCCATCTCTCGTCTCTCTTCCAGAAGCAAACTGAAACCATAGAGAAACTAGTGCTGCCCTCATCTTCTTATCCCTCGTCTCTCTCATCTCTCTCTCTCGGATCCCTATCCCCTCTAACCATCGCCCCCTCTCTTCTCTGCTCTCTTCCCAGACGAAACCAAAAACTCCGCCTCTCTTTTTGCCTCTTCCGCCTCCTCGGAGACGAGAAGAAACCGAGAGGAAACTCTCCCTCTGACACGTAAAGGATATGCGGCAACGGTGATCATAGGGCATACACCACCGTCGACGCCAACTACGGTGACAAGAAGGGAGTTCGAAGGTTCGTTTCTTTTATTTGCATGTCCAACTTCTACTATTTTTAGATTTTATTTTTAGGGTTTTCGAGGTTCTAACCCTTTTTCTTGTTTATTTTTCCGGAAATCGGCCCAAAACCGAGGGGGAACTCTTGATATATTCAACCTCAATCTCGATTTACTCTTTCTCGTTAAAATGATGGCGATGATGAAGAGATCTAACCCCTGGTAAGCCTCTTTTTCAACATGCTAGCTCGTCTTTTTGTTTAATTTTAGGTACGATTGGGATTTTAACTCTTGTTTTTTTTTTTTTTGGTTATGGACGGGAGGAGAGGTGGAGGGTGGCGCCGGCATTAAGCCTTACCAGCGACGAAACCCGACGGTAGGGTCGGGACGTAGACTCGCCGTTGAAGGTGGGTCTCTTGTTTTTTATTTTTATTTTGAGTTTTCTTTGATTTATTCTAGATTTTTTTTCAAAAATGAAAATATGATATTTTCTTTTCTACTTTTGCAAATCCGAAGATTTGTTTATAATTGTTGTATTCTGATTTTCTTTTTTTTTTTTACAGGGTGTGGAAAATGCAGATCTAGGTAATATCTAAAACTTCATATTAGTATAACTAGGAAATTTTAACTCAAAAAATGGAAATTATAAATCTGAACTTTGAAAAGATGCTTGTTTGCGTATGTTAATAGCCATTAGTATGCGAGTTAAACTGTTAAGAAAACAAAGTACTTTTTAACAAAGGTTGACTCATTAATGATTGACCACCGCCACTGCTTGTCGTCAAGCTAAATTCAATATTTTAATTGTTAATTTTGATTTCTATGAATTGTCGCGATTCTTGCTGACTAGGGTTGATATCTAGAAGAAACTATGATTCCTTTTATGGATTCCTAATTCGGGATGGTTTTAATGTAAAATGGGTATTGATTTTATACTTAATCACTACCACTGCTAGTGATTTCGCTGAAATGGTTCTTGAAATCTGAATTCTACTTGTTTGGATGATTTTTGCTCGATCTCGATCTAGGTATATCACGAACTAAACACGTTATTATTTACACTTATCTTTTGTCTATGTATGTTCTAAACTAAATGAAGGAATTTTAATATGGCAGAAATTTAGCTAGACAAAATATAGCTTATATTGAAGTGATGAACTAAAAAGCTTTACTACAAGTATAAAGCCTTGTAGAAGAGAAATTGAAAGCATAGCGGGTAAATAGATGGCAGAAGTAATAAATAGCTAAAGCAATCGGTAAGTACTCATCTTGGAAAAGAACTCAACTCAATGAAAGGAGATTGGTGTAAGCAAATCACGGAGATAATTAAGTGGTTAATGATTTCACATTGAGAAAATCTTGAACAAAATAAGGTAATATCAAAAGGTTTGTGAGCACCAACCTAGATTAGATCCTTGGCTCTGTCGAATGCCGTCTATCTGCTTGTAGCTTGCGGAACTTTGAACTAATCCTTGTATAACTGACTCACTCCTACTGTCACTCTAGAAAAGGGCCAAGTGAAACCACTTCCTAAAGCGTAGTATAGCGGGTTTGGGTTTTATTGTCAACCCGGGTCCTAGATGTGATGACTACTCGGTGAATTCTCGTTATCTAGCAGTGAACTTTTAGTGCATATTCAAACAAACAAAAACGCAAAGCAAGTTAAACGGTTGTTTTCAGGTTAAGAGAGGTCACCCGGAAATGGTTCCCCCTAGACTGCAGTTAAACCGGATTGTAATTTACCAAGTTCAATTTTCATGAAAGTTATACTGCGGAAGGTTCTTAAATAGTCTGAAGTCTCGACTAAAGGTCTTCAGACCCTCTCAATCTGAGTCTCTAGCAGGCGACTAACCTCCACCGGAGTAAACAGATTGAGGCCCTAACGAACCAAACCTCCACTACCGAATTGAATTCGGTACAGAATAGCGAATTGGCTCCTCGACTAAAGTCACCAATTCGCTACCTTCAATTAAGGATACTCTATCAACCTAGGCAGATATTCTCATTCTAGGTCAAAGCAGAAACAACAGAAATTTGATCAGGATTCAAGTCATTCAATCATTCAAACCTCAATCGAATATAATCAATTCACAAACTCTGTACTTGGGTTCATACAATCAGACCTAGCATACAAATCTAGGGTTCCCCATACCCAGATGAATGGGGAAACTACTCCATAGAGAAAGAAGCAAAAGCAGATTCAGACGCGGAAATCATACTGTGAAGATGGATTTCTGCTCCTGGACGTTTAATCGGCACTTCTCCAAGCTCAAGCCGGGCTCCAATGGTGATGAAGATCAAGCTATGGCACTTGGGAACTCTGGTTCGTCGCTTTCTCTCTCTAGGAATCGCTCTATCTCTCAAAAACTCGGAACCCTTGAATGTTGGCCTTCCTTTCCCTTAAATCAGCTGCCAGATCACGATACCCGGTCGAAATACCCGGTCGGGTATTTTGGGTCTCGACCGGGTATAATTGAAGCGCACCGTTTCGGCCTAAGGGAAAATCCCCGGTCTCTTCCAATAATCCCCGACCGGGGATTTTTGCCTTTTGCCCGGGACCCCTTCTGTTTCTCACGGACGCCCAAAGACAGAAATCCCCGACCATGGCCAGAAAATACCCGGTCGGGTATTTCTGCTCATGGCCGGGTATTTTGGCTCTCCAGCACACTTCAAGCCTCACTTGCTCCTTTCGACCCAAATCTTGTTCTTTTGCCTCGATTCCACCGCCAAGTCCTGAAATATGACACAAACGTACAACCTCGCGTGAAATCGGCTTAAAACACGAGAATCCACATCTCAAACGCCTCCAGAAAAGGGGTGAAAACATGTGTAATTATCGGTCTATCAAACTCCCCCACACTTAACCGTTTGCTTGTCCCCAAGCAAACCTAACTCAAATCAATGCAACTCTCCAGACCTCTATAGCAACAAACAACCTCGATCGTAGGTAGAGGACTTCTTAGATCATTTAGCAGCTTACGAGGTCAACCGACGCACAAGTCATCTCATAGCTTCTTCGGCGAGAGCACTAGTCTCGAGTCGGCATCATGGAAAATAGTGAACAGAGGACAAATGAATCGTGGATGAAGAGACTCTCAAAAACAAAAGATCATGGACTCACATTTTTCAAGGTGCTCGATTTTCCTCTTGAAGATGGTTGGAACCCCTTTTCTTTATTCTTTTTGCTTGTTTTTTCTGTTTTTTTTTTCCTAGGGTTCCAACCTGTTTTTTCAGAAAACGAGGGCTCCCACCTAGCAAAGGTTTTGCGGGAGCCCGGCTCTTACCGGCCATGCCAGGAGCGGGTGTCTCGAGCCTCGTGCGGGGGAAAGACATGTAAGGGGGCTGGAGGTAGTAGGTGGAAATTGGGAACGGATTCCCGTCTCCCCTTACACACTTTCGCCCTATTCGCAAGGGAGACGTTATTTTAAAGCACATTTTCGAGCACCTGTTATTTTCAAAACATGATACAAGAGTCCATGACAGGCAGAGAGTCCACAACACCACACAATTCAAGGGTCCTAAGATCACTAATTCACTCAATCAACCAACACAGTATGAAGAAGAAATGAGACGTCTTAAATGCATCAACATCCTCCATAGTGCTACACTACCTCCCTAGGTTGCAAATCACTACAGAGACTGTCAATTCAAAGCATACTGAGCAGGCAATTGCAAGGAACACGTACTTGGAGCCCTCAAATTTAAAAATTTGGACAGTGGACTAGGCTCCAAGCACACAAACAGATCTAATGCAGTCAAAAGAGAAACATCCCCCCACACTTAATATCGACATTGCCTTCAATGGAGAAGAGAGAAGGAAAGGGGAACGATGTTACCGGTGTGCACAGACTGCAGGAGACTGGAAATGGACCAGTCGGCATGAAACGGACTGGAGAGAGGACCAGTCAGGTACACAGGCACAACTAAAGGGAACAAAAGAACTCCAACACAATACGTTAGGTCCAATGGTCAGCCCAATATTACATCATCCAAAACAAAAGAAAACAAACCAAAGCCAAAGCTATTGGCAATCCGACCCAAAACAAAAGAAATAAATGAAAACCGTGACGGGGTTGCCTCCCCACAAGCGCTTCTTTACCGTCTTGTAGCTGGACGCCCATGGTGGATAATCAGCGTAGTGCAGGAACAGGTGCCTCCAAGAGCGGATCCACATCGCTCTTGAGGCACAGCTTCAGGTGGTGACCGTGCACCCGACGGGTGCAACCACCAGCATTGGTTAACTCGACTTGGCCATCAGGCAGAATGCAGGCAAGTGAGTACGCGGATGGCCAGGGTGATCGTGATGCAGGAGGTGGGACCAGCTCATAGTGGTCCCCACCTTTCTTCCGTGCATGCTTGGCAACCGGCGGCTTCGGCCGCCACTCCCCCTTGATCTTTTTGTTCGGAGGCGAGGCTGGATGGAGTGGCGGCGCAGGAGTGAGAGGGGGGACCTGCAAAATAGGAGATGCAGGAGAAGAAGGATACACGAAAGGCTCGTGTACCTGGTCAGAAATAGCATGCACAGGTGTGACAGCAATCATAGCACAGTGATCGAATTCAGTCACAGAAAAAGTAGCCAGTTCATTTCCTGCACGCAGGATTAGTTTACCATCATGCACATCAATAAGTGCCTTGGCGGTGGCAAGAAATGGTCTACCTAGAATCAAAGGCACATCCACATCCTCATTTATATCCAGAATAACAAAGTCAACAGGATATGTGAATTCACCCACATTAACAAGCAGATCCTCTATGATACCCCTAGGATGCACAACGGAACGATCAGCTAGCTGAATGCTCATCCTAGTAGGGCTAAGTTCACCTAGGTCTAGCTTTTTAAACAACTTATATGGCATGACATTAATGCTAGCGCCTAGGTCCGCCAAGGACTTGCCTACATGCATGCTGCCAATAGTAAGAGGGATAGTAAAACTCCCTGGGTCCTTGCGCTTTTCGGGCAGCTTGTTCTGCAGGATAGCAGAACACTCCTCGCTCAGCAGCACTGTTGAGAGATCCCCAAGTTTCTTCTTGTTGGTGAGGAGATCTTTCATGAACTTTGCGTACTTGGGCATCTTCGACAGTGCCTCCACAAATGGTACGTTGATGTTGAGATGCTTCAACATTGCCATAAATTTGGCAAACTCAGTCTCCAGCTTATCTTTATGTAGGCGAGTGGGGAAGGGAAGCTGAGGTACGTGCTCCTTAACCACTGGTTGTGGCTTGGGAGCAGGGGCTTCCTTCTCCACCCGCACTTCTGTATCATCGGCTGGAAGTGCTGAAGCAGGTAGCGGTTCCTCCTGCCTGGTCGGGGCAGGATCAACCGATGTGGGCCTGCCACTCCTGGTGAAGATGGCATCCAGCTGCTCGTGCAGCTCTCGAGGGTTGGGGATGGTGGTGGCAGGCAGAGTCCCCGGTGCCCGGGCAGTAAGTTGGCGCGCTATGGCACCGACATGGTTCTGTAAATCTTGCAAAATAGCACCCTGGTTCCTCTGTCCTGCCTCCAGAGAGCCTATGCTCTGGTCCACCCTCGTGAAATTCTCCTGGCTGGTGGTCATGAATGCCGCCAAAATATTCTTCAGATCGGTCATCTGGTTATTGGGAGCTGGGGCTGCTGCTGGCTCGGCATACTAACGTTGAGGCTGCTGTTGAGGGATTGGCCCCTGTCTAGCCTGGAAAGGCTGCCTCTGCTGAAAACCACCTGCTGGTGCCGGGAAACCAGGTGGTTTAGTGGTGTTGCTACTCCACGCGAAGTTGGGATGTTGGCGCCACCCCTCATTGTATGTGTTACTGTATGGATCGAGGCGCCGAGCATTGGCGATGAAGGCCAACTGTTCTTGGGGAGTAGAGGACTCCCGCATAGCCTGGCAGTCCTCCACCCGGTGGTTCGGGCTCTCACACCACTGACATTGAGCTACTGGAGGCGTAGCCAAACCTCGGCCCGGAATAAGACTGTTGGGCTGCTTCAATGTCTGCACCAACTCAGCCACCTGCTGCTCTAACCCGGACCTGGCCTCCATAGCGTGCACACCACGGTCCCGGGAATTTCTGCCTCTGCTGTTCTGCCCCCAGGAATGATCGCGGGCAGCCAAGGTACTAATCATCTGGTTCAGCTCGAGTGGAGTCTTAGTAAGAACATCCCCTCCTGGGCATAGAGACTCTATCACCCTCTGGCTATCCGGGGTGAGGGCACTGTAGAAGTTCCCCACTGTGAATGCATCACTGAAGCCACGATGGGGACACTTCCAAAAATATCCCATGTACCGCTCCCATGCATCACGAAGTGACTCGTCTG
This sequence comes from Linum tenue, assembly GCA_946122785.1. Lineage (NCBI taxonomy): Eukaryota > Viridiplantae > Streptophyta > Magnoliopsida > Malpighiales > Linaceae > Linum > Linum tenue. The sequence continues at coordinate 90,911,420 of CAMGYJ010000005.1, read as the reverse complement.
CCTCTTGGCGGAAGTGAGTGATCTCCCGCTGAATCTTTGTGGTCTTCGATGCCGGATAGTACCTGTGCACGAACTTGTCTGCCAGATCGTCCCAAGAAGTGATGGACAGTGGGGGCTGGGTCTCCAACCACCTCTTAGCATTCCCCGCCAGAGAATGGGGGAAGAGGTGAAGGCGGATTGCGTCATCCGGGACACCGTTCAGCTTGAACCCGTTCGTCAGCTGCAGAAAATGGGAAAGATGTACCCGGGCCTCCTCATCCTTCAAGCCATGGAACTGGATAGAGGATGTAATGAGTTGAATCCATCATGGCTTGATCTCGGAGTTGTTTGCTGGAATTGGCGGATAGAGGATGACCGGGCGGATGTCAGCAATCCGTGGAGTGTAGTAGTACTCCAAGGTGGGACCCGGTGGTGGTGGATGATGATGAACCCCAGCTCCCTGGGGATTGGGGTCGTTCCCCAGGAACTGGTTCCCAGGAGGTGGATTGTGGTCGCCTTCCATCTCGTACTCGTCCTCGGACTCGCTGCTCAATTGGACGTCTCTGCGCTCCACCGTAGCCAGTCTAGCTCGCTGTTGTCTCCGAAGTTGGTTGCAGGTGCGTTCAATCTCTGGATCCAACGGCAGTAAACCTCCCGACTGGCTACGGGTCATGCACTATCTGCACACAATCAAGCAATGCAAACCCGTGAAGGCACAAGTGGGAAAGAACAAATACTCAATGCGAAAATGAAAATGAAAATGCTAAAGTAACAGAAATCACTTTTCTTCAACAACCTAGCCGTCCCCGGCAACGGCGCCAAAAACTTGACTCACTCCTACTGTCACTCTAGAAAAGGGCCAAGTGAAACCACTTCCTAAAGCATAGTATAGCGGGTTTGGGTTTTATTGTCAACCCGGGTCCTAGATGTGATGACTACTCGGTGAATTCTCGTTATCTAGCAGTGAACTTTTAGTGCATATTCAAACAAACAAAAACGCAAAGCAAGTTAAACGGTTGTTTTCAGGTTAAGAGAGGTCACCCGGAAATGGTTCCCCCTAGACTGCAGTTAAACCGGATTGTAATTTACCAAGTTCAATTTTCATGAAAGTTATACTGCGGAAGGTTCTTAAATAGTCTGAAGTCTCGACTAAAGGTCTTCAGACCCTCTCAATCTGAGTCTCTAGCGGGCGACTAACCTCCACCGGAGTAAACAGATTGAGGCTATAACGAACCAAACCTCCACTACCGAATTGAATTCGGTACAGAATAGCGAATTGGATCCTCGACTAAAGTCACCAATTCGCTACCTTCAATTAAGGATACTCTATCAACCTAGGCAGATATTCTCATTCTAGGTCAAAGCAGAAACAACAGGAATTTGATGAGGATTCAAGTCATTCAATCATTCAAACCTCAATCGAATATAATCAATTCACAAACTGTGTACTTGGGTTCATACAATCAGACCTAGCATACAAATCTAGGGTTCCCCATACCCAGATGAATGGGGAAACTACTCCATAGAGAAAGAAGCAAAAGCATATTCAGACGCGGAAATCATACTGTGAAGATGGATTTCTGCTCCTGGACGTTTAATCGGCACTTCTCCAACCTCAAGTCGGGCTCCAATGGTGATGAAGATCAAGCTATGGCACTTGGGAACTCTGGTTCGTCGCTTTCTCTCTCTAGGAATCGCTCTATCTCTCAAAAACTCGGAACCCTTGAATGTTGGCCTTCCTTTCCCTTAAATCAGCTGCCAGATCGCGATACCCGGTCGGGTATTTTGGGTCTCGACCGGGTATAATTGAAGCGCACCGTTTCGGCCTCTGGGAAAATCCCCGGTCTCTTCCAATAATCCCCGACCGGGGATTTTTGCCTTTTGCCCGGGCCCCCTTCTGTTTCTCACGGACGCCCAAAGACAGAAATCCCCGACCATGGCCAGAAAATACCCGGTCGGGTATTTCTGCTCATGGCCGGGTATTTTGGCTCTCCAGCACACTTCAAGCCTCATTTGCTCCTTTCGACCCAAATCTCGTTCTTTTGCCTCGATTCCACCGCCAAGTCCTGAAATATGACACAAACGTACAACCTCGCGTGAAATCGGCTTAAAACACGAGAATCCACATCTCAAACGGCTCCAGAAAAGGGGTGAAAACATGTGTAGTTATCGGTCTATCAATAACTGATAGCATCGTATTTGCACATGTTTGCACTCTTGTTTCCTGACCAGTTTAGCTCGAATTTGTGGTTCCTTGGCCTATTTTACGCCAGGTTGTGTTGTTTTGTCGTATCTCAGGTCCTAGCGAGTAAAGGGATGCATAGGCGCAAGTTTCGGGTCATTTGGAGGTCAGTTGGCGATTCAAGGTTCAAAATACGGGCATCCCCTGCACAATTACGGGCGTAATTGCCTCTGCCCCTGACGTAATTCGAATGCCGAGCCAAAATCCCTGAGAATGTGTGTCGAAGATCAAAATACGGGCAAGAGAAAAATTAATTACGGTCGTAATTCCACAAATACTGGCAATAATTGGTAATGACGACCGTAATTCCCTTCATCAGTGTTAAGTGAAATGCGCGTTTTGGGTGAAATACGGGCAGACCATGTTTACGACCGTAATTCAGCCCGTATTTCGCCCAAAATTGGGTCTTTAAGGCAGATTCGAGCCAAAGGAGAGGAAATCGAGTTTTTGAGCCAAAAACCGAGCTTTAGAGAAAGAAAGTGCGAAGAACAAATCGTAGGAGCTATTTGGAGTGGATTTCTCACCATTGAAGCCCAGATTGCATCCCCAGGAGTGAAGATCGACATCCAAGAGCAGATTATCCTCATCTTTATGAGTATGACTACTCTGATTTCTGTTTTCCTCTCTCTGTGGAGTAGAACCTTCTCTCACTTGGGTATGAAGAACCCTAGTTCCATGTGTTAGGAATCTTGATTGTAATGACTTTGGATTGATATACTGATTGATTTTAATTGATTGATGCATGATTCATTGAGTCAATTGAAGCCTGATCATCTTTTCTTGATTTCTGCTGCAACCTGAGATAGATAGAATCAGATTAGGTTGTTGGGGCTTCATCAATCGGTAGTGGTAGATTGGTTATACGATAGTTGATCGATTTACTGCTTTGTACTGTAATCCAATTCCAGTAGTGGAGTTCTCCGTTTATTGCCTCAGTAGTCTATCCCAGTGAAAGCTAGTTGCCTGCCGGTTACTCTGCCTGAGAGTGCTTGGTCAGCTTAAGAGATTCCAAGCTATTGTCGGATCTTCCGCAGTTTAATCAACAGTTAATCAACCCAGAGTAATTACAACCTTGACCTAACTAAGGAGCTAGGGGGACTCATTCCCGAGTGACTCTTCCCTTGCTAAAGAACTTTGAACCATTTCCTGCTTTCTTACTGCTTTTGCTTAAAATCACAATCACTCGACTTAGTTTGCTAGATAATAGATAATCACGGAGTAGGCAGTAGATCTAGACCCTGGGTTGACAAATAGAGCTTGCCACTTTACTGCATTTTCGGACTGCGATTACACTTGGTCGCAGTTTGGTGTTGTGTTTTAGTGTGTCAATAACCGAAATAGTGAAGACCAGAAATGACAAAACGTGTTTTCCTTTACTGAAATTTCTGTATCCTGTCCTTTTTTCTGCCATCCCCCCCCCCCCCCCCACAATGAGTCCCAAAGAGCTCATTTATACCAAAAGAAGTGCGCCACCTGTTATTTGATGATTGGTAGTTGTTGAGGCTGAAATTGTGTTGTCTCTTTCTGATTGGTCATTGTTTTTTTTATCGAGATGTAATCCTTTATGGTGATGTATAATTGACAATACAAAATATCTATTTCTTTTATTCAATTGAGCTCATCTCTTATGTCATATCCAAATCCAAACGCAAACCTTGAGTAGTCTTTTACATGGTAGACCAACAAACCATAAGATTAAAGTTACCATTGCTTTCATCCAATTGAGACAATCTTAAAACTATACATGGGCAGCTTTGGTCATTGATGCTTTAGATTTTCCACTGCAAATCTCAAATAATATTATCTAGAATTCTATAGGAATGATCATGATAATCATTAGCGTCATTGGTAATCCTGATCAATTTGATATTAGAACTAAATAAAACTGAAGTTTGGAGTCATTGGTACTTATTGACTAGCCATTGCTTATCTCAACCAACTCCTTCAAAGCATTATATTTAATTCATCGATTTAATTTTTCCTTTTTTGAGTTTAAGTACAGCTGTGGCCCCGGACAAAATGTGGTGTCTACACAAACCGTTAATGGTTGGGTTGCCTCCCACCAAGCGCTTCTTTAATGTCGTAAGTTGGACGGTTGCTCTTCAAGTTTCTGTCCACCCAAGAACCTCCTTGAAGTTGAGGTTCTCGTCGGTGAGGTGGTGTCTCAAGTCACGAGCTTTGGACGTGTCCATGATTGAGGGCTCGTGAACTTGAGTGGCTTTGAGGCTCCACCCACGAGACCTCTTTTTCTTTCCTTCTTCCTTCTTCTCTTTGCCACATACCATGTAGTGAATCATCGATTTACCACCATCGCATCCACCAAGAGGGATCGTCGATGGTTTGGCCTTGGCTTGGCAAAGAGCCACAAATAGGTCCTTCTCCAAAAGCGCATCGAGGTTGGGTGGAGAGCTTTGTTCACACTTGTAACTTGTGGAAGCTTCATCCACCACGACCTCGTCTTCATCTTGGACCTCACTTGCTCCTTCTACTTCTTCTTCAACCTCCCTTCCTTCTTCAATTTGTTCCTCCCCTTGGGAACACTCAAGATCTTCCCTCTCTTCAATGCTTTCTTCCTCCTCTTCAACCTCTTCTTTCTCCATCCCATTCATGTCTCCAAGCACGAATTTGAGGGCAAAATGCAATACAGGGTCATAGAAGGGATTCTCTTGCTCCTCCAAACTTGTGTCTTGGTCTTCAATGTTGCTTTCGGGAAGGGGAAAGTGATGGGAGTCATCAATGCAACCTTCTTGTTCATCCTCACCACAGGAGCTCTCCGGGGTGAGTTCTTCTTGCTCCACACGATTGTCATTGATCGCTCCTTCAACCTCCTCTTTCTCCTCCAATAATGATAGGCGATAGCTTTCACAAGCTCGTGTCTTTTCCTACTAGCAACAAGGGTTAATCGTAGGGTCAACGGTTTTTTCCTGTCTATTCCATCCCTCCACTTTCTCTTCTAGTGTCAAACCGGAAAGAGGGAGGGATTGGAAATCCATGTCGGAGCTCGTTCTTCCAAATTTCTCATGGCTCTCTTATTCGACTTCCTCTCTTTCTTCCAATGGTAGGAGGTGATTGTGAGCAAGTTGTGCACATGCTTGCTCAACAAGCTCTCCTTGCCTCTCCTTGCACCGACGGAGCTCCTCCGCCTCCTGAAGAAAGGTTGAGTCGAAAGGGTCGGCGATGGGAAGATCCGAATTGGAGCATCCTTCGTCGGCACCTCGGGCAAATTGATCCACCATGAGCTCTAATTTACTCGTTGGCTCCGGTTGTGGAGTGGCACATGCTCGTGATGATTTTCCCATGAAGGCTTCCATTGCCAACTTGAACTTAGATTTCTCCTCGACTTGAGGAGGGAAGTTTTCTTCATATGGGGGAGCTTCTTGAAATCCCCAATGGTATGCTTGTTCTTCGTGGAAGGGAGGTTGATCATATAACCCGGTTCCTTGGTTTCCACTTTCTTGGTTACTCCACGAAGCTCTGGGGTACCATTGGGAAATCCCCACAAGTTGTAGAAGCCATTGGGATCCATGATTCAACCTACATAAACAAAAACAAAATCAAACAAACACAAACCACCCTTCAAGACGAAGAGTGAGTAAACAAAACTCAACGAGAAACGCAAAACATAAACAAAAAGGCAAGATAGAAAATGCTAGATTAACACTAAGCGACCTTTTCAAAATAATGGACGGCGGTTCCCCGACAATGGTGCCAAAAACTTGACTCGCACGAAACTACACCACAAATTATTCCCAACTAGATCCCAAGTTCTTAAACTCTAGTCGGGTGCAGTATAGAGCAAGTATTTAAATTTTCAACCCGGGCTGATCCATGTACCCCTACTTCAATCGCACAGGTTGTTATCTAGCAAGCAACTTTAGGGTTTAGGTTTATTGGAACTACAAACTAACCAAGTAAATAAAGGAAAATTCTAACTAAAGGAGCTTCACCCTACCTAGCTATCGTGACTCGTTGGATTGAATGGAGTCGTGAGGCATAGGTGGTTGTGAACCTCGGGGTGAGAAACTAGTGATCAATCTGTCACGGCATCAATTCACTAGCGATCGATTTGTCACGAGATCGAACCACTCATCAAGTCTAGGGGAACCACTAGGAGGAGCAACTAGCGATCCATTTGTCACGGGATTGATTCGCTAGGGATCGATTTGTCACGAGATCGATCCTCTCACTCAGGCTCTAGTTGTTTCCTAGGTCTTTCCCTCAAACTGGAGTTTGAGCGGCTTAATCATAACCAACCTAGATGCAAACTGGTAACCGCGAAGCGCAGAGGGATGCATATGTGGTCGGAGACCACAATCTCATTTGCTAAATCGAGGTAAGCATGAAAGGCCGTGTCACTCGACCCTCTCGGTTTAGACAATCGGTAGTTGACTTACTCCCTCACTCAACTCTAAGGTTGGACGGCTTAATCGCGATTAACCGACTTGCTTAACTCAATATTGAGGGTTGCCCTAACTTAACCTAGTTTAGGTGGCTTAGAAAGTAGAGCAATGGAAGAAGAGCAAAGCAAGGAGTATCAATCCCACCTACTCTAAGCAATGATTATCTATGCATAACCAAACATTGAACTAGATGGGCCCATTCCAGCACTCGCATACTTTATAAAGGAGAGTGAGTTGAAATTGAAGGGAAAGTTCTAGAGTGCCATGAATCATTGATTGGTGACTCTCTAGTTGCGGGTTAATCTTGAGGGAGTCAAATCGGTTGCCTTATTCATATTTGCGGGTATGAGGTACGCCCATCCTATTAGATCCATTAAGCGGGCTAGGATGCACTCGAATAGGGGGACCTAGCTACTTTAGTGCTCCTAACAGTATATGAAACTTACATATCACATTGGAGTATCACAATAGCACCTCAACACAAGACTAGGGGAAATATCTTTCGAGTGAACTTTTATCCATTGAATTCAATGTCGTTTTAATTACTTGCTTGTTTAATTTATTAGCTTTAACAACAACTTGATTGCTAGATAACTTGTAGACGGCTGAAGTAAGGGTATATAGATCGCTCGGGTTGATATTTGAAATAATTGTGCTTCATGTTGAAACCGAAGTTGAAGTTGAGGAAGAAATTGAAGTTGAGGAAGAATTTGAGTTTGAAGAAGAATTTGTAGTTGAAGAAATCTTGCGATGGAGAACGAAGTCGCACAAAAGGGTGATGAAGGAATGACTATGGGATATTTTATGACCCCATGAGTGACGGACATCCAACTAAGCATCTGACATCCTCCCATGGCGGCCATTAATTTCAAGATCAAGACCGGTCTCGTCATCATTATCCAAAGGGAGAATGAGTCCCCAAGGGAGCACATCAACAGATTCTGTGAGCTGACGGATGGTTTGAAAATTAACGGAATACCGTAAGAAGCTCTTTGGTTGATACTCTTTCCCTAATCCCTATGTGGCAAGACACGAAGTTGGTTGAACAATAGACCTCTGCTCTCGATCACATCTTGGGATGACTTGAGCATATGAGCCTCAATGTAGGCCAATAATCATTCATTCAATCACAAGTTTCGAAGCCTACAAATTGTAAAAATTTGGGCATTCAACAAGGCTCTAAGGCATTCAATAGATAGGCCATATCATTCATTCACATATGTGCTTGGAGTCCTTAAATTTTAAAATTTGGGTATACAAAAATAGGCTCCAGGCACTCACATTCACACCATTAATTCACACTCACAGATCGTGAACTTGGTGTGAATTGAGGCTCCGCCCACGAGACCTCTTCTTCTTTCTTCTCTTTTTCCCATACCATGTAGGACATCATGGATTGACCACCATCGCATCCACCAAAAGGGATCGATGGTGGTTTGACATTGTCTTGGCAAACAGCCTCAAATGGGTCCTTCTCGAGTAACACATCAAGGTCGGGTGGAAAGATTTGGTATCACTTGTAAATTGTTGAAACTTCATCCACCACAAACCCGTCCTCATCTTGGACACTATTTGCATCCTCAACCTCACTTCCTTATTCAAAATTTTGTTGCTCCCCTTGGAGATATTTAAGAGTTTACACTTCTTTGATGCTCACTTCCTCCTCTTCAACCTCTTCTTTCACCTTCCCGTCCAAGTCTTCAAGCACGATTTGGAGGGTAAGTTGCCATGCAAGGTTCTTGTTAAGGTCATATTGATCCTCCTCCCTTATGACTTGCTCTTCAAAGTTGTTCGTATGATGGGGAGAGGTGTGAGATGCCAAATGAGGTTATTCTTCTTCATACTCATCACGAGAGCTCTCCGGGATGAGTTTTTCTTTTCCTCAATGTCCTTAGGGCTTGCCTCTTCGGCTTCCTCGTCCTCTTCAAATGGTAAGACATGATTGTGAGCAAGTTGTGCACATTCTTATTCAGCAATGGAATTCAAACTCGTTATAGAGTTTGCATCGAGCCATACTCATTACAGTGATTATGATTTTGATGTCAAACATTCGCAGGAGTCTTACGTGTATTTGGCCAAGAAGGTCTCTTCGTGACTGGATGTTTCTTCCCTTTGATTGTATATTTTTCTTAGGTAGCTTAATTGCTCGAGGAACATGAGAATACATATGTATTCGACATTGGAATTCAAATTCAATATAGAGATTGCATCGAGCCATACTCATTATAGTGATTTTGATTTTGATATCAAACATTTATAGGAGCCTTATGTGTATTTGGCAAAAGTAGGTCTCTTCGTGATTGGACATTTCTTCCCATGCGCTTCTCAGAAAGTCGAAATACTAAGCTTTCCAGAAAGCTGAAAGACTAATGCTCTTCACAAAAAGTCGGAGTAGTAAGCTTCCTAGAAAGCTGAAGAACTAAACGCTTCTCAGAAAGCCGGAATACTAAGCTTCCCAGAAAGCTTAAAGACTAATGCGTTTCTCAGAAAACCAAAATACTTAAGCAATTCCGAGAAAGCCGAAATACTAAAGCGCTTCAAAGGAAACAGAAAGACTAACAGGCTAGAAGAAAGAACCAGCAAGCTAGAAGATGAAACGCCTCCTACTAGGGGGCAACATCAAGAAGGCTCTCTTCCCTTCCGACACTCTCCACCTATGGTTCACTCTCTAAACTCTCTCATTACTTTATCTCTCTACATATCATACATCCTCTCCTAGATCGTACCAACTTGAGCATCGGAGCGTAGATTTCAAGGCCGCCCCCGCCTCACAAATTCTTCCTCTCGAGGAAATCCGACGAGGGAGTTCAAATCGGAGCATCATAACCACTTAGTACATTCTAGGCTCAAACACTAATACAATTGAAATTTACGTAAAACAAACAAAATTAGATATATTCTTCTTTTGTCTAAAGTGTCCTTGGGTCTGCTTTCTCGTTTTTTTTTTTTTTTTTTTTTACTTCCTTCCCAAAGACGCAACAAGAAAATTAGCCCTATTCCTTCCACACTCTACTTACAACTCCCAAGTCCATCTCATTTGACTGAAATTTCAGGGAAATAGTAAAGCAAACAAAACTCTAGGTCCAAGCGTGGGCGAGCCTCTAGATCCAAGAATCCTTTGACATAAATCCCTCCTCGTACCTATTCTCCATAGCAATGCAGAGCACAATGACAAACCATGGAAGAAAGGAGCTGCCCTACAGATTCTGGAGTTTGTTTGACCTGGCGTCTACCGATCAGGAACAGGACTCCGTAGGGAATTCCATACACAACTTCTGCGTACACCGACCTGGCCATAATTTCTTCAGCAGCAGTACCTAGTACCTTAATTATGGCAATACAACTTGATCGACGAATCAGCACCAGCAGTGAACAACCAAGGTTGTCGCGGATGGAATTTGCAATCCATTACTCCTGCAACATTGTGAGCAAGACAAACAAAGAAAATTAACCAATAGGTAAAGGGATGTAGAACCGACTTTTTTCAATCCAGCTTCATCAGAAATAGAAGTTATTCTAAAGATGATCAGTTTTCTGGTTCTAATAACATATTAGATATCAGAAGCTACATCATATCATTCCAAGCAACTGAATTGTTTTTCTTTTAGTTTTATGGTTCTAATAACAACACATTATTTAGTCGATTCGCATCTTTACCATCATATAAATAAGAAAAGGCCTTGTTTTTCACTTCCATGCTCATCGCAAATTGAAGGGGAATCAAGAAACAATTGACTGGCAATAATGTGCATCTACCCAGAATTTCATTGAACAGTGACAAATTTCTTTCTTAATTGACTGCAAGTACAACAGTGAAGGGGAAAGGTACCAACCTCTTCCATTAAAGGTTGTATGCCCACGAAGAATTTCCAATGGAACAATCAGAGGATTCTGATTAAGATCCGAGTACACCATCCCATGGAAGACATATGCAGTGCCATCATCAGAAGATGATGCGAACAGTGGGTACGAACGATGGAATGCAACATTCGTAACGTCCTTCGAATGAGACCTAGCAAAACACAGTAGTCCATCAGAGAGCTGGCCATCAACATTGAAACAGATCCCCACACAAAAAACGATATACCAAGAGGACTCATAAAAAACTGGAGGCATCCAAGAGGACTCATAAAACACAGTAGTCCATCAGAGAGCTGGCCATCAACATTGAAACAGATCCCCTCACAAAAAACTATAAACCAAGAGGACTCATAAAAAACTGGAGGAATCCATTTGAATGGAGAATTTTATTATCAAATCAACACGATTGGCACACAACTTCTGGTTTCTGAACACAGTGCTGGTAGATATCACTACCAGAACTCAGAAAGAAATTTATAAAAAATAATGCATGTTCAGCAAAAGACCCGTACTTGAGAATCTTGTAAGGTTTAGATGAGAGGTCCATATCAAACCAACATAGCTTTCCTTCTCTGCTTCCTAGAATCACATTATCACCTGCATGGTATGTATTTAAAATGGTGATATTGGATACATACCAAACAAAATAACACAACCATGTTAAAATCAACGAAGCCAAAACATACCACCAGGATGAATTGCAATAGATGAGACTTCACGGAGACCAGTCTCAAGCTTCTTTATCAATTTCTGCTTCAGCAGATCATACACTCTTACATTCTTCTTTGTGACAGCAAAGAATATGGAACGTGTAGGATGAAATACTGATGATACTGCAATTCCTTTCAGCTTAAATGGAAGCCTTTGCGTAAGCTTCTTAGAGAGCTGGTGTATCATGACTGATTTTGATTCACGTGATAAGCAAGTCAAGGCAACATACTATCATGTACATTCACATTACTCCACCTGAAAAGAACTACATTTTACGCTTAAGCAACTCAGAAACACATTCTCGATTATCATCACACAAATAAGACATCCCACCTAGTCCAAGCAAATGCAATGATCAAAGACATAGTAAAGCTGGGTTAGTTGTTTTCTTGGGTTCTGGCGGAAGAAACACGAATCTAATCATCTAGCATACTATCATTTTCAGAATGATTAACTCGGAAAAAGAAAAACAATGGTTAATTTAGGGGGTGATATTCTGATTCTCACAAAGGTATCAATGATAAAAAAAAAAAGCGTTTAGAACGCCATTCTACATCAGAGCGTGAAATGACATGGCATGAAATGATGAAATTCTTAACATCTCATTCATATGGAAATCTAAGTAACAGGTTTGGGTACAGAACTCAAGGACCAAGATACGAAAGCAGAGGCATACAAACGAAAAATTGCAAGAGAGAACAACAGCAAGAAAAGGATATCTGCTGGCATTATAGTTGAAAAATAGTCTCCTTTTCTATGCCACTCCACAGAAGACACGGTCTGAAATAACAAAAAAGAAAGAGAATGAGGTCGAATGCGGAAAAAATCAATTGAATGACTTCTTCTGCATAATCATAAAAGCGAGATGTTACCTGACATCCCATTCTAGATCAAACAACAAAAAAGAAAACATAAACCTTTAGCAAAGCAGACCAGAATGAGAGGGGGAAAATAGCCAATCAGGTTTGTTTCAATATGGTGAATCTTTTACGATCGCCATTATCTGTGAATCTGAAATATTTGAAAGACTGATCCTAAATATTCTACAAAGCCTCTAATTGTTCCTTGGTTTCGAGCAATGAAGATAATTCCCCATGCTTAACCAGTAAGCATAATCTATCATGTTATTCAAAATATGTGCCGACAATTTTTCAGTTTGTGGACGGAGAAAAGCTGCATACAGGCGTTAACAGGAAAAGCATAAAGCCAAGAGAGTTCATAGCCCCAACCTCAAATATCCAATTATTAATCAAATATCTTCAATGAAAAGGTATCAAATAAGAACACTAGGAAAGCATCCAGATCCATTTTCTCTTTCTTTTCAAATTCAGCTTTCGCATGCTTGAGCTGGTTTACATTATCTCAGCTACAACTTATATTCTAATACAAGGTAAATGAGTTAAGTGCCTCCCGAGTAAGGTTTGATGAAAACTCCATTCACTAAAGTCAATAATTTTCTATACAAATTTACTAGAAAAGATAATGATGAGTAGACTTAAGGTCAGATTTAGTGAAAATTAGTTGTTCTCCAATAACCTTCTCAGTTATGCACAACTTCACTACTGAAACTCCGAAATTTAGGGATTGGAACTTCTCCCCGACACAAGGAGAAAGCAATATGGACACTGAAATAAGCAAAACATTTAAGATAAAATAAAAAGTAAATTTACCTTAGCATGTCTCAGCTTGATTCCTCCATGTTCGTCATCTTGGATCCAGCTACATATGGGATTATCTATACAGGAAAATATAAAGATCAAGTCAGGTACACACATTTTTCACATAGCAGGACTAGAATAACCAAGTCAATACTTACTCGAATCATCCGAGACTTTAGCTGCCTCAACATATAGAAGTTCCCCAAGTTTTCTTTGGGTCTCTTCATTTCCTACACCAGTGTTCAAGAGATATGCATCCTGACCCCTATAGAATCATTATGTAGTTGATTCGGATGCACAAACAATAAGAAATCCAAATAAATACAGATAATTAACCAGCCTTACACAGAGACTGCTAATATAGGAAGCTCAGGCATCGGATTCCAAGCTACATAATGCACAGCTTCATCAAACTGCCAGACTTTTCGGCATCTACCAGACTCGACCTCCCAAATTCGAACAGTCCCATCAGTAGAACCTTGAAAGGGAATAACATAATGAATCGGATATATGGGACCTCATTATATGTGATTCCAGTAACAACCATCTGCAGCAGACATTCATCCATACCTGATGCAATCCATTCTCCTGAAACTTCAGTTGAAATCGAAACAACAGGGCCCTTATGACCTATATTACTCAATGTTAGCATGTGGATGGGTAAGGCTTCAGATCCTTTCGGCTAGGAGCTTAGGTTTCAAGGACTCTGGATCTATATTAATCTGAAATCAGGAGCACAATGTATCAACTACAATTGCCTTCACATCATATGCAGTAGAAAACATCAATGCCAAGTCTACTTACACGTTTCTTCCGGACTCTAGGGCACAGATATAAGTCCAAAACAGCGCTCGAAAGAGTCTTTTACAGCATTCTCATACGCCGGAATGCTTCTCATAGAAGTGAATCTGGGAAATATTACATTTTGGTATGTGTCAGCAATATCTTTGGTTGAAAAGAAATGAGCCAGTCACAGGCTCACAGCACTAGCTTCATTACCTTTTAGGTATAAATTTAGGTCTGTCCTTCTTCATACATAAGCTGATATGAATTAATTTCCTCCTGTGTTGGAATGTACTCTAAAGAGGGGATTGTAGGACTCCTCATGGCCTAAAAATAAACAGTTAACCTCACTAGATAAATGCATTTAAAAGGAGACTGAAACCTTCAATATGGGCCAATTCATACCTGGTAACTTTGGCTTTGGGCAGGTATGTAAGACAAATGGTTAGTCTTATCTGCAGCGCCAGAATCATCCCCCCACAACATGTAGAAACGGGGTTCTTCTTTTGGTTTGTCAAACTTTATCAATCCTTTACGAATAGCCCTGACATATTTGACAACCTAGAGAGCACACAGAAGAGTATATATAACAATCATGCTAGAACAGCATACCATTCAAGTACAGTCGCTATTTCAAGTTCCAATTGAATTCATTCAACTTCAACTCTAGTCTAGAGTTCTATAAAATAAGTTGAACAGTAACAAATACCTTTTTAGCTTCCCATTTCGAAGGAATGAACCTTCGCTTTGGCTCTGGTGCATTTGATAATGGATGTATAGCATCATCCCATTTGAACCAGTCAACATACGGCTGTAGAAACAAAACAGAAGTTATTCAGACTTGAATATTGTGTATCCACTATCCATAAACAAGCAATATATAGAAAGATGGTGTCTGGTGAGCAATATATACAACCTAATGCCTACCGCATATGGATCAAACTCAGCATGTGGTGCCTTTCCATTGAGCAATCTACTGATCATTTTTGCTTCTTCCTTGGTTAGTTCTACATCCTCGTCATTGTAGTCATCATAAATCTTGCGCCTGGACATCACACATGAACATAGTATTACATAATTTGTGAAATTAAATCAGTAAATCCATTCATATTATCAGAACTTAGGAGAGTTTTCCAACTATCTCAAGTAAGTTGGCACAGCCGCATCTAAATCCAGACAACAAACAGAAACTAACAACCTAATCACATAAACCCAATGCAAGAAAATGCAGCTTGATCCTCATAAACAGTCGGAAATTCAGGCTGCCATTGTCTTATGAAAGAAATGGTCCAATCAAATGGAACACCAGCAATCATTTTGCACTCTTTAAAAGATAGAACCCTAGGCTAGCCAAAGAAAAGTGGCAGGTATCAATAAAATTATAGCTTCCAAGTGAATATATCTTGACCAGTTGGTCTATGTTTAAACTCCAAGGGTGACATGAAAATTATCAATCTATTACTAGGAATGTGCCTCGACATGATAGACTGATGCATAAAATGAGGAGCTTACCAATTTTTTGAGTCATCAACATTAGCAAGGAAAGAGTCGAGTTTGTCTTGTCTTTCTTTTTTGGTTATTCTTCCCTTCAATGTCATATCCAATATGTGGCTCATCCTTGTACCACTCCAAGGGAACATCTCCAATTGTATTTCGAGGAGCTACCTACTCGGAACAAACAGCCAAAAAGAGAAAAGGAACATAGAAGAGTCGCCTTTAGAGTTAAGTACAGGGATGTGTATGCATTAGGGAGATGAAGAGCGGGAAGGAGTAAGGGGAAACGCAAAGCACCTCATCCTCCGAAGAATCGCTCTCTTCAAAGACTCGACTGCGCTCAGAATCAGAGTCTCCACTTCCTTCCACACTGTCTAGTCCATCATTATCTGTTGCAGAGGCATCCTATAAATTGAATAAACTTGCCATCACCCCCACAATAACTCCATCAAAAAACCCAAGCTCGGCTAAAACGAAGCCAAATGATTTGGAAAGAGTAGCGAGGACAAAGTAGCACCAACCTCGTCATCAGAAGAAGAACCTCTCGCTTCAGCCTCTTCTCCAGAGCCACCCTTTTCACCTTCATCATCATCATCCAATCCACTACCATCGCTGGTACTGGCATCCTGCAAAATATTACCTCTTCAATAATTTCAAAACAGAGAACAGAGCTTCAGCTCGAGTAGAGAAAGAGGAAGAACAATGTGCAGCATACCTCATCGCCCGAAGAACCACCACCCTCTTCAGTAGCTACTTCACTTAACTCTGACCCTTCGCTTGCTTCTCCTTCACTGTCGAATTCGTCACTAATGCGGGCATTCTCGTCCTGCAAAAGAGAAAAACAGAGTTCTTCGTGATCAGACTTACGGTCGAAGCGGATGAAGAGAGGAGAAGGGGGAGGAAGCATGGGCGACATACGACAGTGGTCTTGAGGCGGTCCGCCTCTTTCGGAGGAGCAGAAACCCCCATTAGGTAGTAACAGGCAGGAGATGGAAGATGAGAGAGAGAGAGAGAGAGAGAAGCGGACGGCGGAGTGGGGCGGGAAAAGGAGTAGAAGCGGTGGTGGTGGCGTTTATCTCTGCAAAACCCTTCAGTTCACATAAAACCCAGCAGCAACCCTACTTTTAGGGTCGGCGAAAAACGACCAGGCCAGCAGATACCCGACCCGTCGAAATTGATAAACCCCGAATAGACTAGATTCAGACGGGTTTGGGTAAAACCGGGATAATTGGATATCGTACTATCCGGCCCGAAGATTATCCATATCCGCCAGTACTCTCCTCGTCAAGTCGTCAGGAACTCTGTCGTTCATGGGCCATGTTTCTACAGATTGGGCTTCAGAGTATGTCCAATGTTTTCAAGTCTTCTACTCGCATTATTGACCCCGCAAAATTTGGACAATGAGCAACATTTTCTACCTTCTATCGTAAATTAACTAATGTACCTCTATATTAAATTTTTCACAAATAAATCCTTCTATTATCAAATAATTTTCGGTTAGTAAGCTGTTTAATAGGTCATAAAATGACTCACATACCCCTAATTTATTCCTCATTTTATTTTAAATATTTGCGGCCCAATTCAATTAAAAATTAAACCTAGCCTAAACCAATCCCCTCTATTTCGTCTTCCTCTTTGCCCGCCACCGAAGAAGACTCCCCTAGTCTGTGGCGTAGTGGCTGGACACCCGGCTTTCTCCCCCGTCACCGTTGAAGACTGAGAAATTCTATAATCGGATAAAACACTACAAAAGGAATAAAGGGTTTTGCAGAGGAATGAGCTCGTTAGGGTTTGTGGGAATGCGGCTCAATGGCCATATCATCATCTGTAGCAGCAATTTATACTGTACAATTGTGACCTAGGTAAAAGAAGAGTAAAGACTATCTAAGAACACTGTACAAAAACAGCTAATATAACGGTAACTATAAACTACCCAGTGTTTGATTGTCAAGTGGCAAAGCTGTACGTTTAGACACTAAGTGTGTGCTTAGCCGAAACGGTGCGCAGCTCTTATACTCTCTTTCTCATACGCCACCGTTTCGGCCCTCAGTGGAGACTGTATTTCCTTCAGTCATAGTCCGTCTTCTTCTCCACCGAGTTAAGCTAGCTGCTGCAATTCTCCAAGTGATGCAGAGATCACTGTCTTCATACACCCCCTCAAGCTGGCGTGTACTGGTCTAGTACACCCAGCTTGGCCATCAAAAACTGAAAGCGATCTATGGACAACCCTTTTGTGAATATATCTGCAGGTTGAAAGTCAGTAGAGATATGATGTAATGAGATCAGACCTGACTTCAACCGCTCTCTTGTGACATGTAAATCAACCTCCAAGTGCTTGGTCCTTTCGTGGAAAATCGGGTTTTCAGCTATGTAGATCGCTGACTGGTTGTCACAAAACAGGGGTATAGGTTGTGTGTGTGCCACTTCAAATAACTCCATCAATGATTTTAGCCACTGAACTTCGCAGCAGAGTTGAGCTAGTGCCCTGTACTCTGCCTCTGAGGAGCTCCTTGAAACAGTTCCTTGCTTCTTGCTTTTCCAAGTTACTAGAGAACTGCCTAAGAAGGTACAGTAACCAGTGACATATCTTCTTGAGTCTGGGCATGTAGCCCAATCTAAGTCGTTGTACCCTCTGATGATAAGGTCTGAATCAGATGAAAACCAAAGCCCTTGCCCTGGACTTCCCTTCAAATATCTCATGACACGGTGCAAGACTTGAAGATGCACAGGACTGCTCTGGAACTGGGATAGCTGCTATACAGGGTAAGCAATGTCTGGTCTAGTTGTTGTTAAATACTGCAACTGTCCCAATAAATGTCTGTAATCTTCTCCATCTTCCTTGGATAATGCATCACCATCTTGGCTTGATAAAACTGTCTTCATGCCCAAAGGTTTGGCAGGTTTGCTGTTAAGCATACTTGCATTTGCAAGTATTTCCAAGCAGAATTTCCTCTGGTTGAGAGAAATTCCTTCTGTGATCTATGTATCTCCAAACCCAAGAAATACTTCAACTCTCCTAGATCTTTTACTTTGAATTCTCCTTGAAGCCAACCTTTGACAATAGCTATCAAGTCCAGGCTATCACTAGCCAGTATCATGTCATCCACATATATCACCAAGAATAGAACACTTCTTCCCCCCCCCAGTGTATTTAAACACTGAATAGTCTGCATATGACTGCACAAAACCAAGCTTCAACAACACTTCTGTAAGTCTAACAAACCACTGCCTACTAGCGTGTTTCAGACCATAAATGGATTTTTCCAGTTTAAGAACTTTCCCTTTCAAATCTGGTCTGTTTTCAAATCCCTGAGGTAATGCCATATAAACCTCTTCATCTAGATAGCCATTCAAGAAGGCATTGCTTACATCCATCTGATGCAAGTGCCACTTCTTCACTGCTGCTAAAGCAAGCAACATTTTTACAGAATTCTGTTTTGCTACTGGTGAGAAAGTATCCCAAAAATCTACTCCATATACCTGTGTGTAACCCTTTGCCACAAGTCTGGCTTTGCGTCTCTCAAGCCTTCCATCTACCAGAAACTTGCTCTTATACACCCACTTGTTGCCAATGATGGGTTTATCTGGAGGTGGATCAACTGCTTTCCAAGTCTTGTTTTCCTCCAAGGCAAACATCTCTTCATTATTGCTTGGTTCCAGCACTCTTCTTTACAAGCCTGTGCATATGTCTGTGGTTCAGGATCACTGGTAATGTTCAGAACATATGCTCTGTGTGCATGATTCAGTTTTTCATAGTTGAGATGGTTAGAAATAGGGTGGAGGACATCTTTGCCTTGTGTTTGAGCTGAAGTAACCAGTAGGCTGGTATGATACTCTCTCAACCAGTTAGGTTGTCTTGGATTTCTTGGTTCCTTCCTCAGAGCAATGGGTAAATCCTGATGACTTGGTGAAGGCAAGCTACACCATGATCAGGTGTTGAATGAGTAGTGGAAAGTGTTTTAGAGTGGTAGCTGGAAGTTGAGTGAGGTGTTTGAGGGAAAAAGTCTGATGAATTTGGTGAAAAAGGTGTCTGAGGTTCATAATCCGGATCATTGGTTTCATGAACATTATGATCCGTTGGAAAGAAAAAGTCTGTAATGGTTGAGTTCAACCCATCTTCTTCATTGCTCTGAAAATCTAGACCAGTGTTAATGGGAATGGAAATCTGATCTGTGCTAACAGATTTTTGCTTGCAAGGAAACTCTCCTTCATGGAACAAAGCATCCCTGCTAATAAACACTTTCTGTTCTTCCAGGTCATAAAGGGTGTAACCCTTAATGCCAAAAGGATACCCTATGAACACTACCTTCTTTGCTCGTGGTGTAAACTTAGTTTTATCAGGATCCAAGTTGCTGGCATAGGCCAGGCAACCAAAGACTTTCAAATTGCTATAGTCTGGTGGAACACCAAACAAGACTTCAAAGGGTGTCTTGTTATCTAAGATAGGTCTGGGGGTTCTATTAATCAAGTAGGCAGCATGTAGAAAAAAAAGCTCCAAAAGCTTACTGGTAACCCACACTGAAACTTCAAAGACCTAGCAACATTCAACAGGTGTTGGTGTTTCCTTTCCACCCTTCCATTTTGTTGTGTTGGTCTAACACAGCTCATTTCATGCACTATGCCATGCTCTTTATAGAATTCTAGCATGTGGAACTCCATGCCTTGATCTGATCTTATTGTTTTAACTTTCTTTTCAAACTGAGTCAATGCCATAGCACAAAATGACTGAACCAATTTTCTAGCTTTCGACTTGTTTCCCATCATATAAATCCACACACAACGGCTATGATCATCCAAAACAGTAAGAAAGTACTTAAAGCCATCAATTGAAACAACATCAACTGGTCCCCAATTGCCAACATGAACAAGATCAAAACTGGAATCACTAGAACTGGAGCTTCTATTAAAAAGCAAACGTTTTTGTTTTGATAAGTGGCAAACTTCACAGTGTTTAGAAGTAGGTAAAACTATATGACTATGTGTCTTCTGTAGTTCTTCAAGTCTTGAAATGGAAGGGTGTCCTAGCCTCCTATGCCATAAATCTGTCTCCTGGTTGTTGGTGGTTGAAAGTGTTGAAAAAGAAGGATGATGGATGTTCTGTGTTTGTGAATCTCCCAGAAGGTACAGTCCCTTATCTACTCGGATTGAACCAATCCTCTGTTGAGAGACAAGGTCCTGAACAGAACAAAAATGGGATTTAAAAAGTAAGGATACTAGTGAACTCTTTGTCAATTGACTGACTGAAATCAGGTTGTAGGCAAATGTAGGAACCAACAACACATTGGTAAGAAAAAGACCACAAGACAGTTTGACAATACCAACATGAGTGGCTGGGTTTTGTTCACCATTTGGCAAAGTGACTAGGATCCCATGAACAGGTTTGCATCTCAAAAACATATTCATTTCACAAACTATGTGATCACTAGCTCCAGTATCTAGGACCCAAGAGTTCTTATCATGGACATTTTTGGATAGGGAGAGAGTGATGTTACCTGCCATAGGGTTCTTTCCAGTGTTTCTGACTGTCACTGAGTTAGCCTGAGCACTGGAAGATGGTCTAGAAGACATAGCACCACTGGATCCAAATGATTGTTGCATAGAGGGATGGTTGAAAAGTTGCCTAAGCTTTCCAAGTTCCTCCACAACCGTGTTGAAGTGAGTAAAAAGGACTTGAGCATCAGGAATAGGATTGTTTCCCCTCTCACTTCCAGGGCTGGGAGGATTATGTTGTAAGTTGTTTGAGCCTCCCTCATATTCAGTGTCAATGCTACCTGCAAATCTCATCTCTCCAGAACCATTTCCACCATACCCAGATCCAACAACTCCTCTGTTCTTCTTTAATCTCCAACAATCTTCAATAACATGATTGTCCTTTTTGCAATAACAGCAAAACAAGTCCCCTCTCCTGTCATCCTTCTGTGTATTACCCTGAACATTATGATTAGTGTAATTCTTATACCTGGACTGACTAGTGGGAGCTGCTAAAGCAATGGCCTCTGTTGTCTTTCCCCCAGCTAGACTAGTCTCATTCATCTGTCTCTCCAATTGAAGAACAGTTCTATACACAGTGTCTAAATCAGGAAGAGGATCTAACATCAGCATCTGAGTCCTAGCCTGTTGAAAGTTTTGGTTCAATCCCTACAAAAAATGAATGACCATCTGTTCATACTTCTTGACAGTTTTGTAAGTCCCAGCTTCACAATCACAAAAGGGTATAGGCATGTATGAATGGAGTTCATCCCATGCTACTTTCAAGTTCGTATGGTATTGTCTAACCGATAGATTAGCTTGCTTGGAGAGGTCTACCTTCTCTTGCAGTTCTGCTATACGAATGTAGTATCCTTGACTGAACTTGGATTTGAGGTAAGACCACGCCTCCGCTGCAGATTTGATGCTTCTCAGACTAGGAACAATGTCATCAGACACAGAGTTTCTTATCCAGCACACGACAGTGCCATTGCACCTCTCCCAAGAGCGAAAAAGGTCATCAGTTTTAGCTGGTGCTGGTATTGAACCATCTACAAAACCAAATTTGTTCTTGGTCTTCACCGCCATTTCCATGGATTCGCTCTACAACAAGTAATTGTCGTCTGTGAGCTTGAACCCAATCACAGGAAGGAATGAGTTGTCACTTTGAGCAAGATAATAGTGGTTGTTGTAAGGATCTTCAAATCTGGACCCTGATACGCCTCCTACCTCTTTGCCATTCTTCCTTGGTGATTCGTCTCCTTCAGTGGTTGCCATTGTTTACTCAGAAAGTTAATAGAAACTGGAAGAAGGGAAGATATCAAAGCCAACCAGGCTCTGAAACCATGAGAAATTCTATAATCGGATAAAACACTGCAGAAGGAATAAAGGGTTTTGTAGAGGAATGAGCTCGTTAGGGTTTGTGGGAATGCGGCTCAATGGCCATATCATTCATTTGCAACAACAATTTATACTCTGTACAATTGTGACCTAGGTAAAAAAGAGTAAAAAATATCTAAGAACACTGTACAAAAACGGCTAATATAACGGTAACTATAAACTACCCAGTGTCTGATTGCCAAGTGGCAAAGCAGTACGTTTAGACACTAAGTGTGTGCTTAGGCGAAACGGTGCGCAGATCTTATACTCTCTTTCTCATACGCCACCGTTTCGGCCCTCAGTGGAGACTGTATTTCCTTCAGTCATAGTTTGTCTTCTTCTCCACCGAGTTAAGCTAGCTGCTGCATTTCTCCAAGTGATGCAGAGATCACTGTCTTCATAAAGACTCCCTCCGATAGGTACTCCAGTCCAGCACACCTGCTTAATTGCCCTCGGCAGCGCTGCATCGATTTTTCCTCCCCGGCGGCTGTAGTTGACAACAGCGGGTCCAGCCGAAGAGAAAGCATCGGTTTTCTCCCTGTGAATAGCGGCCAGTTCCGCGGCTTCTTCTCCTCCGTCGAGAAATCAGGCAGCACTATAGTAGTTGACTTTGAATTCTAGAGCTGTAGTTTCATCGATGGACATCCATAACTCACGAACTTTGCTTATTTGCTTCCGGACCCTTTGGTGGCTTCACTCCAATCAACTTAATCCAATTGATTATCATCTTCTTGTCTTATAGGTTGTCCTCACAAAACAAATTCAGTGTATTGAGAAACCATGCACACGGGCTGCCAAGTAAAAGGTCACTCTTATGGAACGAGGTAGGGGGTGGATTTTCGGTTATTTCAGCTATAATCGGTAACCGAACGGTCGGTTATCGGTTAACTGAAAAGCTGGTTACCCAACCGACAACCGACCGAAATAGGCTTCGGTTATCTCAGTTATCGTTTAATCACACCTCCTCCAGGACCAAAACCATCTCGTCCAGCCTCCGATTATCGACCGAATTTCGGTTATATCAGTTATCGATTAGTGGATAACCGGACGGTTATCAGTTTAACCGACCAGTTAACCGGAAATTGGTAACCGAACCTCCACCCCTAGAACGAGGAAGACGAAATAGAGGGGATTGGTTTAGTGTAGGTTAAATTTTAATTGAAATGGAAATTATGATTAAATTAGGGGTATTTGTGTCATTAAATTCCCATTAAATGGTTGGCTAACGGAAGGATATATTGTTACATTTCGATATTAGAAGGGTATATTTGTGCAAAAAATTAGTAGAGGGGTATATTTGTTAATTTGCAATAATAGAGGGTACAGAATGCTATTAACCCATTGGGTTTAGATATGTCCAATGTTTCTAAAGGAGAGCTCACTACGCGTTTAATTGACCGTTTGCATATAAGACCCATTGGTGCATAATTAGGAATGGCAATCAAATCCATCATGACAGGTATCCAGCTGTTTCGATCCATTTCACGTGTGGAATCCCTATAAAAAGTTGATGGGATGGGATAGGTATGGTTTTAGATTCCCCTCCTCATAACCATATTCATACCCATCCCACAAAAAATATTTCTTAATCTATAAAAATATAGACATCATATTTAATCCCTCAATAAAAGGAAGGGTAATTCGAAAAATAAAGAGTTGAAATGTAATGAGTTATCTCAAACCAAACACAAATTTCCTTAAAAAGATTATGTTAGTTATTTATTTCACTTCATTAACCCTTCACCCTTTTACTTATTTCCCCATGTTAAAAAGATTATGTTAGTTCTTTATTGTTTAGTAGAGGTGTTGGAATTATTTGAATAGATTAAGGATTGGATGCGTTGAATTCATATTATGGATTAATGAATGGTTAAGGATTGGATGGGTTGAATTCATTTAAGAATGGTTGTAGGTTTGTTGCTTTCATGATATTATGTAAGTTTAGTGTTATAGTTAAAGATCTACATGTTGAATTCTAGTATAGTACTATTGGACATTCGGGGTAGGTATTACCACAGTCGGTTATCGGTTAACCGAAAAAGCGCCTCCCAATCGACAACCGATCGACATAGACTTCGGTTATCTCGGTTATCATTTAATCGCACCTCCTCCAGGACCAAAACCATCTCGTCAGCCTCCGATAACCGACCAAATTTCGGTTATATAGATTATCGGTTAGTGGATAACCGGATGTTATCAGTTTAACCGATCGGTTAACCGGAAACTGGTAACCGAACCTCCACCGCTAGAACGAGGAAGACGAAATAGAGGGGATTGGTTTAGTGTAGGTTTAATTTTGATTAAATTAGGGGTAGTTGTGTCATTAAATGCCCATTAAACGGTTGGCTAACGGAAGGATATATTTGTTACATTTCGATATTAGTAGGGTATATTTGTGCAAAAAATTAGTAGAGGGGTATATTTTTTAATTTGCAATAATAGAGGGTACAAAATGCTATTAACCATTGGGTTTTGATATGTCCAATGTTCTAAAGGAGAGCTCACTACGCGTTTAATTGACCGTTTGCATATAAGACCCATTGGTGCATAATTAGGAATGGCAATCAAATCCATCATGACAGGTATCCAACCGTTTTCGATCCATTTCACGTGTGGAATCCCTATAAAAAGTTTGATGGGATGGGATAGGTATGGTTTTAGATTTCCCCTCCTCATGACCATATTCATACCCATCCCACAAAAAAATATTTCTTAATCTATAAAAATATAGACATCATATTTTAATCCTCAATGAAAGGAAGGGTATTTTGAAAAATAAAGAGTTGAAATGTAATTGAGTTATCTCAACGAAACAATAATTTCCTCTTGTTAAAAAGATTATGTTTGTTATTTATTTCACTTCATTAATCCTTCACCCTTTTACTCATTTCCCCATGTTAAAAAGATTATGTTAGTTCTTATTGTTTAGTAGAGGTGTTGGAATTATTTGAATAAATTAAGGATTGGATGCGTTGAATTCATATTATGGATTATGAATGCTTAAGGATTGGATGCGTTGAATTATTTTAATGACTTATTATGTACGTTTAGTGTTATAGTTAAAGATCTACATGTTGAATTCTAGGTATAGTACTATTGGACATTCGGGGCAGGTATTATCACGGACGGCTGAAAACCGCGAGTATGGGGATGAGGTTGCAAATCCTCCCTGCCATGGGTATGGAGATGGGTACGGATATGGGTATTTAGATAGGGGATGGGGATGATTTAAAGAAACATGTCACAAACTCACCTCATTGTCATCCCTACCCATAATATAAGTATGTCCAGACTCAGGTATCATCCATAAATGTAGAACTCGCCTATAATCGTCCTTCATTAACAACAAATAAGAATAATTTTCCACATAAATTACAAAATCAAGCTTCAGCTCAAAATGGTCATCTTCAGGGGGAAAATTAGGACTTTACAAAATCAAGGAGCAGTAGTTCTCTTCACCCTTCAGTCTTATCGAGCAGCACCATCAAGCAAATCAGCAGCAGCAAGCCAACAATCAGTCAACAACATCAAGCTAGCAACCACCTTTAGCACACTTTGCCCATGTTCAATCTTCAATGTCCAAGAGTGTACATCGACTCTCGCTACCTTGAAGATCTGAGGCAATTGAAGGTGCTTGTTAACTACTAACTTAAGATAATTGTTTATAATGATAAAACAGATCGACACAAGTACCTTCTTTCTTAAACTCTTCACAACTTGGATCCTCCATTGTCATCACAGAGAAGCAAGTCCCCAAACCTTGAATCGTAACCTTTCGAGCATCTGCATATTCAAGCAGAGTGTAGTTAACAAAGATTTCCAATGTTTGAAATTAAAACAAAGCTGGAAATAATAAAAAAGAGCTCTTACCTTTGCAAATGTCACTCTGAATCTAGCTGCGGGTGCACATGAGTGCCTCAATAGTTTTAAAGTGCAGCCTACTCCGGTGAGGATCTAGCAGCCTACCACTAGAGCTGAAGGCTGACTCAGAGGCCACAGAGCTCACTGGTACAACAAGAAAACCTCTTGCTACCTCTTGCAAAAGTGGGTATTTTTTAGCATTCACCCTCCACCAATCTAAAACCCAACATTGAACTTCGAGGACTAACATCCTTACTGAGATAATGATCCAATTCAGAGCATAGTGAAACTGTTTTGGACCTTTTCCTTCGGCTTAAATAAAGCTCGAAGTCAAGGTCACCAGAATTGGCCTTCACACCATTACCAGAACAGAGAGGCAGAATGGTCATCCCTGTCCTTTGTTTTCAACTTATACTCACGGACCACATCATAAACAGTGGCCTTAACAGTCACAGGATCAAGAGTAGGATCAAAGCCATTACTCTTATCATAATATTACTCAATCAACTCAAGTTTGTATGACTCTTATGATAATAGTACTCAATTAGCTCAAGTTTGTATGCAGGATCAAGAACAATAGCCATAATGAGCAATACATTGATATCAGTCCACTATTTGCTAAACTTGGCCCACATTTTTTCAGATTTCACAAATGATGCTATCAGAACC
Organism: Linum tenue; assembly: GCA_946122785.1. Taxonomy (NCBI): domain Eukaryota; kingdom Viridiplantae; phylum Streptophyta; class Magnoliopsida; order Malpighiales; family Linaceae; genus Linum; species Linum tenue. Next base: position 90,884,916 of record CAMGYJ010000005.1, on the reverse strand, counting down.
AGTCATCCACTCAAGCAGATTCAATTTCAAGTTACAGATCCTTCGAAAGAATAAATTAGCAGTAGCATATTGGGTTCTAGAAAAAGCTCTGAAAAAACAAGTGATCCACCATACCAAGTGGATACTCGGCATCAAAACCATAGTGGCAAGTTCCTTCCTTAAAACCTCTGCATTTAACTGAACAGTACACAGTCTTCTTCCCAAGAACACCATTAGGGAGGAAATTAGTGGCAATGTTTTTCTGATTTCCATCGTGAATTGTTTTAGAACACACACCTTTTAATGGTTCCTCAAATGAGAGGTACCATTGCTGGTCTCACCACGAAGAACCTTTCGACAGTATTGCATCGTGTTTCTCTACACCATCTCTTATCCACAAACCTGTAAAGTGAGGCCAAACATCACTTTTCAGTGGAGGTTTGGCCCAAAAGGTAGGGAGAGAGTTTGACTCACCACCACAGTTGCAGTATCAGCATTGCCATCCACAGCTATTGGTGCATCACCAACAATCACAGGTTGCTGCTGCTATGGTTCAGCATGGGCTGAGGATTGGGGGTAGGGTGAGGATTGAGAGTTGGGAGCAGTACAAATTCAACCTCTTTCATTACCTGCAATCACATGAGAAAAAAATCCAATGAAACCAATCAGTCACTGCTAGATTAAGTTATAAGTACGCTAAATCAATTAAAACCTGAAAGAACTAGGAGAATCAAGTAATATACCTTCCTAAGCTTCATTACTGATCAATGACAATCCTGCAACCAACAACCCTAACATAAATTAAGAAAGTAGAGAGGTATTAGACATGAGACAAGTTGTTGAACAAAATCTTGCAAATCTAAACGAAAGGCTAAACAGAACACTTACAGTTTGTGCTCCTTGCCGTTGCAGTGAGCCAGTATTTGGAAATGTCAATTGCAGGTAGCTGCTAGCTTACTACTTCCCTCGTGAGTGGTCTGCTTTCTGAGAATCTGCAGGGAAAAAACTTAATTAAGTTATTTATAGGCACATGCATGAAGGGGAAAAAGAAGTTGATATCAAACTCGAAGAGTCGATAAAGGGAATATGGCATTGTAATCGCCATAGGGAATGGCTCGATTTGAAAAAATCGAAGGGTTTCAACTTATTGATTGGGTATCTGATCTTGAGAGCAATGAATGTAGGGATTTTGTGTCATTTTTCTCTAGAATCAAAGAGCATAGTGCGAGATTTGAGGAGAAGAAGAAGGGTTAGGGTTGGGGATTCAATTTTTCAGAGCAGCTCTAGTGTAAGGGCAGGATTTTTTTTCGCGAAATGAGCTAGGGTGGGGTGGATGATTCAAGGGGAAGCGGGTATCAGGTTCTCTCAGGGCGGATACTAGGAAACCCACCACCGGCCGACAATCGGCTATAGTGGGTATTAGATTCCCCGCAATCCGTCAACAATCCGTTTGGCTGGATTTTATCCGCCAAAAAAGGGGCGAGTTCGGTCGGGCACTCGGAATTCGTGTCCAATTGACAAGCCTATATGGAGTAGTTCTCCTTCTCGCTTGGGTATTATGAACCCTAGCCTTAGAGATGTGATTGAATGTTTGGATTGAATGCTATGTGTGTGAGTTTGTGTTTAATGCAAACTTTGAGTTATTTTCACAATTCTTGAATTGTGTTCTTTATTTCTCATAATTAGGTCAAATTGGCATAGGTGGAGAAAATTCAGGCTTTGAGGAGCTGGATTTCTTGACCATTTGGGTCACCCACCAAGGGCAATTAAGGGCAAGCCTCAAACCTTGATTTAGCGTCATGAACCTACCATGATTGGTTATTATTTTATCGTCCGGATTAGGTACCAAAGGAGTAGTCTTAGCAACTCTTAGCCGATTAGTCAAGAGAGCTAGTTTCCTAGCTTAATTTGATATTCTTTGGCTAATCATCTAAGAGAGCGTAGTTTCCACTAGTTGCAACCTCCTCACGGTGTATGAGCACACATTTACACATTTTCATTCCATTCGGTCAATCTTGATACACGACTAGGGGTATCAATACTCGGGGTGAATTCTTCTATTATTGAAACCACCTCAATTTACTATCTTTGCTTATTTACAATTGTAGTTCTTTAGATTTTAACCCCAAACCATTATCTACATAACAATTTAATCTATTGAAGTAGGAGTAAATGGACCGCCTCGGGTTGACAATTAAAACTCTTGCTCTATACTACACCCTTCTAGAGTTTACACTTGGGCTTTAGTCGGATTGACGAGCCATACATCTTCAAACAAAAGAGGATGTTTCACACTCAAGTCTTCTCCATGTCGCCACCACTTGATCTACCTTATGTCCGAGTAGCTCATCAACACCCAAAGAGGGACACAGCTTTTCATGCAAAATATGAACCTTTTATGGAAGAATGCTACCCAGGATATCGTTCCCTATCCGCCTCATCAATAAATTGTCGGCAGAATATGGGATTTTCATGTCAAACAACGCCCATCTGAACTACGCCAACATGGGTCCATGGATCTGTATAAGGTCCCCATCCTCGCCAAGGGGTTTCATCAATGCATGCATTGATTTCCAATATACATTAAGCTCGTTCGTCAAGACAGTCATTGTTCACATCTTATTTACCTGGGCTCTCTTTCAAGGTTGGCTCGCACATCAGTATAATGTCAATAATGCATTCTTACAGGGGCCTCTACACGAGGAGTTTTACATGACTCAATTACCTACTTTCTCCACTAATTCACCTTATACTCATGTGTTGTAGGCTCCATTGTGCTGTCTATGGCCTTCAATAAGCTCCTCGTGCTTAGTACAATGCTCTCAGCTCATTCCTTCTTAAGTATGGTTTTGTTGAAACCAACTATGATGATTCCTTATTTTTTTACGATCAGCGTGATGGTTACACTTTACTTTATGGTTTATGTTGGTGATCAGTTACTCACTGGTAATGATCATGCTACCACCACCGCTTTTCAATATGCTTTATCTCGACAATTTTTCGATCAAGGAGCTTGGCTCCATAACTTTTTTCTCAATGTGAGGGTCATTCCTACCACGATCGGCTATCTCTTATCTCAACACAAATACATGACCGATGGCTTAACTTTGACATTTGTGACACTCTTTACATGGCCTGGCCATTCAGTGCCTCCACAAATGGTACGTTGAGTTGAGATGCTTCAACATTGCCATAAATTTGGCAAACTCAGTCTCCAGCTTATCTTTATGTAGGCGAGTGGGGAAGGGAAGCTGAGGTACGTGCTCCTTAACCACTGGTTGTGGCTTGGGAGCAGGGGCTTCCTTCTCCACCCGCACTTCTGTATCATCGGCTGGAAGTGCTGAAGCAGGTAGCGGTTCCTCCTGCCTGGTCGGGGCAGGATCAACCGATGTGGGCCTGCCACTCCTGGTGAAGATGGCATCCAGCTACTCGTGCAGCTCTCGAGGGTTGGGGATGGTGGTGGCAGGCAGAGTCCCCGGTGCCCGGGCAGTAAGTTGGCACGCTATGGCACCGACTTGGTTCTGTAAATCTTGCATAATAGCACCCTGGTTCCTCTGTCCTGCCTCCAGAGAGGCTATGCTCTGGTCCACCCTCGTGAAATTCTCCTGGCTGGTGTTCATGAATGCCGCCAAAATATTCTTCAGATCGGTCATCTGCTAATTGGGAGCTGGGGCTGCTGCTGGCTCGGCATACTGACGTTGAGGCTGCTGTTGAGGGACTGGCCCCTGTCTAGCCTGGAAAGCCTGCCTCTGCTGAAAACCACCTGCTGGTGCCGGGAAACCAGGTGGTTTAGTGGTGTTGCTACTCCACGCGAAGTTGGGATGTTGGCGCCACCCCTCATTGTATGTGTTACTGTATGGATCGAGGCGCCGAGCATTGGCGATGAAGGCCAACTGTTCTTGGGGAGTAGAGGACCCCCGCATAGCCTGGCAGTCCTCCACCCGGTGGTTCGGGCTCTCACACCACTGACATTGAGCTACTGGAGGCGTAGCCAAACCTCGGCCCGGAATAAGACTGTTGCGCTGCTTCAATGTCTGCACCAACTCAGCCACCTGCTGCTCTAACCCGGACCTGGCCTCCATAGCGTGCACACCACGGTCCCGGGAATTTCTGCCTCTGTTGTTCTGCCCCCAGGAATGATCGCGGGCAGCCAAGGTACTAATCATCTGGTTCAGCTCGGGTGGAGTCTTAGTAAGAACATCCCCTCCTGGGCATAGAGACTCAATCACCCTCTGGCTATCCGGGGTGAGGGCACTGTAGAAGTTCCCCACTGTGAATGCATCACTGAAGCCACGATGGGGACACTTCCAAAAATATCCCATGTACCGCTCCCATGCATCACGAAGTGACTCGTCTGCCTCTTGGCGGAAGTGAGTGATGTCCCGCTGAATCTCTGTGGTCTTCGATGCCGGATAGTACCTGTGCACGAACTTTTCTGCCAGATCGTCCCAAGAAGTGATGGACAGTGGGGGCTGGGTCTCCAACCACCTCTTAGCATTCCCCGCCAGAGAATGGGGGAAGAGGTGAAGGCGGATTGCATCATCCGGGACACCGTTCAGCTTGAACCCGTTCGTCAGCTGCAGAAAACGGGAAAGATGTACCCGGGCCTCCTCATCCTTCAAGCCATGGAACTGGATAGAGGATGTAATGAGTTGAATCCAGCATGGCTTGATCTCGAAGTTGTTTGATGGAATTGGCGGATAGAGGATGACCGGGCGGATGTCAGCAATCTGTGGAGTGTAGTAGTACTCCAAGGTGGGACCCGGTGGTGGTGGATGATGATGAACCCCAGCTCCCTGGGGATTGGGGTCGTTCCCCAGGAACTGGTTCCCAGGAGGTGGGTTGTGGTCGCCTTCCATCTCGTACTTGTCCTCGGACTCGCTGCTCAATTGGCCGTCTCTGCGCTCCACCGTAGCCAGTCTAGCTCGCTGTTGTCTCCGAAGTTGGTTGCAGGTGCGTTCAATCTCTGGATCCAACGGCAGTAAACCTCCCGACTGGCTACGGGTCATGCACTATCTGCACACAATCAAGCAATGCAAAGCCGTGAAGGCACAAGTGGGAAAGAACAAACACTCAATGCGAAAATGAAAATGCTAAAGTAACAGAAATCAGTTTTCTTCAACAACCTAGCCGTCCCCGGCAACGGCGCCAAAAACTTGACTCAGTCCTACTGTCACTCTAGAAAAGGGCCAAGTGAAACCACTTCCTAAAGCATAGTATAGCGAGTTTGGGTTTTATTGTCAACCCGGGTCCTAGATGTGATGACTACTCGGTGAATTCTCGTTATCTAGCAGTGAACTTTTAGTGCATATTCAAACAAACAAAAACGCAAAGCAAGTTAAACGGTTGTTTTTCAGGTTAAGAGAGGTCACCCGGAAATGGTTCCCCCTAGACTGCAGTTAAACCGGATTGTAATTTACCAAGTTCAATTTTCATGAAAGTTATACTGCGGAAGGTTCTTAAATAGTCTGAAGTCTCGACTAAAGGTCTTCAGACCCTCTCAATTTGAGTCTCTAGCGGGCGACTAACCTCCACCGGAGTAAACAGATTGAGGCCCTAACGAACCAAACCTCCACTACCGAATTGAATTCGGTACAGAATAGCGAATTGGCTCCTCGACTAAAGTCACCAATTCGCTACCTTCAATTAAGGATACTCTATCAACCTAGGCAGATATTCTCATTCTAGGTCAAAGCAGAAACAACAGGAATTTGATCAGGATTCAAGTCATTCAATCATTCAAACCTCAATCGAATATAATCAATTCACAAACTATGTACTTGGGTTCATACAATCAGACCTAGCATACAAATCTAGGGTTCCCCATACCCAGATGAATGGGGAAACTACTCCATAGAGAAAGAAGCAAAAGCATATTCAGACGCGGAAATCATACTGTGAAGATGGATTTCTGCTCCTGGACGTTTAATCGGCACTTCTCCAACCTCAAGCCGGGCTCCAATGGTGATGAAGATCAAGCTATGGCACTTGGTAACTCTGGTTCGTCGCTTTCTCTCTCTAGGAATCGCTCTATCTCTCAAAAACTCGGAACCCTTGAATGTTGGCCTTCCTTTCCCTTAAATCAGCTGCCAGATCGCGATACCCGGTCGGGTATTTTGGGTCTCGACCGGGTATAATTGAAGCGCACCGTTTCGGCCTCAGGGAAAATCCCCGGTCTCTTCCAATAATCCCCGACCGGGGATTTTTGCCTTTTGCCCGGGCCCCATTCTGTTTCTCACGGATGCCCAAAGACAGAAATCCCCGACCATGGCCAGAAAATACCCGGTCGGGTATTTCTGCTCATGGCCGGGTATTTTGGCTCTCCAGCACACTTCAAGCCTCAGTTTCTCCTTTCGACCCAAATCTCGTTCTTTTGCCTCGATTCCACCGCCAAGTCCTGAAATATGACACAAACGTACAACCTCGCGTGAAATCGGCTTAAAACACGAGAATCCACATCTCAAACGGCTCCAGAAAAGGGGTGAAAACATGTGTAGTTATCGGTCTATCTATAACTGATAGCATCGTATTTGCACATGTTTGCACTCTTGTTTCCTGACCAGTTTAGCTCGAATTTGTGGTTCCTTGGCCTATTTTACGCCAGGTTGTGTTGTTTTGTCGTATCTCAGGTCCTAGCGAGTAAAGGGATGCATAGGCGCAAGTTTCGGGTCATTTGGAGGTCAGTTGGCGATTCAAGGCTCAAAATACGGGCATCCCCTGCACAATTACGGGCGTAATTGCCTCTGCCCTGACGTAATTCGAATGCCGAGCCAAAATCCGTGAGAATGTGTGTCGAAGATCAAAATACGGGCAAGAGAAAAATTAATTACGGTCGTAATTCCACAAATACTGGCAATAATTGGTAAATGCGGGCAGACCATGTTTACGACCGTAATTCAGCCCGTATTTCGCCCAAAATTGGGTTTTTAAGGCAGATTCGAGCCAAAGGAGAGGAAATCGAGTTTTTGAGCCAAAAACCGAGCTTTAGAGAAAGAAAGTGCGAAGAACAAATTGTAGGAGCTATTTGGAGTGGATTTCTCACCATTGAAGCCCAGATTGCATCCCCAGGAGTGAAGATCGACATCCGAGAGCAGATTATCCTCATCTTTATGAGTATGACTACTCTGATTTCTGTTTTCCTCTCTCTGTGGAGTAGAACCTTCTCTCACTTGGGTATGAAGAACCCTAGTTCCATGTGTTAGGAATCTTGATTGTAATGACTTTGGATTGATATACTGATTGATTTTAATTGATTGATGCATGATTCATTGAGTCAATTGAAGCCTGATCATCTTTTCTTGATTTCTGCTGCAACCTGAGATAGATAGAATCAGATTAGGTTGTTGGGGCTTCATCAATCGGTAGTGGTAGATTGGTTATACGATAGTTGATCGATTTACTGCTTTGTACTGTAATCCAATTCCAGTAGTGGAGTTCTGCGTTTATTGCCTCAGCAGTCTATCCCGGTGAAAGCTAGTTGCCTGCCGGTTAGTCTGCCTGAGAGTGCTTGGTCAGCTTAAGAGATTCCAAGCTATTGTCGGATCTTCCGCAGTTTAATCAACAGTTAATCAACCCAGAGTAATTACAACCTTGACCTAACTAAGGAGCTAGGGGGACTCATTCCCGAGTGACTCTTCCCTTGCTAAAGAACTTTGAACCATTTCCTGCTTTCTTACTGCTTTTGCTTAAAATCACAATCACTCGACTTAGTTTGCTAGATAATAGATAATCACGGAGTAGGCAGTAGATCTAGACCCTGGGTTGACAAATAGAGCTTGCCACTTTACTGCATTTCCGGACTGCGATTACACTTGGTCGCAGTTTGGTGTTGTGTTTTAGCGTGTCAATAACCAAAATAGTGAAGACCAGAAATGACAACGTGTTTTCCTTTACTGAAATTTCTGTATCCTGTCCTTTTTTCTGCCATCCCCCCCCCCCCCACAATGAGTCCCAAAGAGCTCATTTATACCAAAAGAAGTGCGCCACATGTCATTTGATGATTGGTAGTTGTTGAGGCTGAAATTGTGTTGTCTCTTTCTGATTGGTCATTGTTTTTTTTTATCGAGATGTAATCCTTTATGGTGATGTATAATTGACAATACAAAATATCTATTTCTTTTATTCAATTGAGCTCATCTCTTATGTCATATCCAAATCCAAACGCAAACCTTGAGTAGTCTTTTACATGGTAGACCAACAAACCATAAGATTAAAGTTACCATTGCTTTCATCCAATTGAGACAATCTTAAAACTATACATGGGCAGCTTTGGTCATTGATGCTTTAGATTTTCCACTGCAAATCTCAAATAATTTATCTAGAATTCTATAGGAATGATCATGGTAATCATTAGTGTCATTGGTAATCCTGATCAATTTGATATTAGAACTAAATAAAACTGAAGTTTGGAGTCATTGGTACTTATTGACTAGCCATTGCTTATCTCAACCAACTCCTTCAAAGCATTATATTTAATTCATCGATTTAATTTTTCCTTTTTTGAGCCCGTACAAAATGTGGTGTCTACACAAACCGTTAATGGTTGGGTTGCCTCCCACCAAGCGCTTCTTTAATGTCGTAAGTTGGACGGTTGCTCTTCAAGTTTCTGTCCACCCAAGAACCTCCTTGAAGTTGAGGTTCTCGTCGGTGAGGTGGTGTCTCAAGTCACGAGCTTTGGACGTGTCCATGATTGAGGGCTCGTGAACTTGAGTGGCTTTGAGGCTCCACCCATGAGACCTCTTTTTCTTTCCTTCTTCCTTCTTCTCTTTGCCACATACCATGTAGTGAATCATCGATTTACCACCATCGCATCCACCAAGAGGGATCGTCGATGGTTTGGCCTTGGCTTGGCAAAGAGCCACAAATAGGTCCTTCTCCAAAAGCGCATCGAGGTTGGGTGGAGAGCTTTGTTCACACTTGTAACTTGTGGAAGCTTCATCCACCACGACCTCGTCTTCATCTTGGACCTCACTTGCTTCTTCTACTTCTTCTTCAACCTCCCTTCTTTCTTCACTTTGTTCCTCCCCTTGGGAACACTCAAGATCTTCCCTCTCTTCAATGCTTTCTTCCTCCTCTTCAACCTCTTCTTTCTCCATCCCATTCATGTCTCCAAACACGAATTTGAGGGAAAAATGCAATACAGGGTCATAGAAGGGATTCTCTTGCTCCTCCAAACTTGTGTCTTGGTCTTCAATGTTGCTTTCGGGAAGGGGAAAGTGATGGGAGTCATCAATGCAACCTTCTTGTTCATCCTCACCACAGGAGCTCTCCGGGGTGAGTTCTTCTTGCTCCACACGATTGTCATTGATCGCTCCTTCAACCTCCTCTTTCTCCTCCAATAATGATAGGCGATAGCTTTCACAAGCTCGTGTCTTTTCCTACTAGCAACAAGGGTTAATCGTAGGGTCAACGGTTTTTGCCTGTCTATTCCATCCCTCCACTTTCTCTTCTAGTGTCAAACCAGAAAGAGGGAGGGATTGGAAATCCATGTCGGAGCTCGTTCTTCCAAATTTCTCATGGCTCTCTTATTCGACTTCCTCTCTTTCTTCCAATGGTAGGAGGTGATTGTGAGAGAGTTGTGCACATGCTTGCTCAACAAGCTCTCCTTGCCTCTCCTTGCACCGACGGAGCTCCTCCGCCTCCTGAAGAAAGGTTGATTCGAAAGGGTCGGCGATGGGAAGATCCGAATTGGAGCATCCTTCGTCGGCACCTCGGGCAAATTGATCCACCATGAGCTCTAATTTACTCGTTGGCTCCGGTTGTGGAGTGGCACATGCTACTTTCCCATGAAGGCTTCCATTGCCAACTTGAACTTAGATTTCTCCTCGACTTGAGGAGGGAAGTTTTCTTCATATGGGGGAGCTTCTTGAAATCCCCAATGGTATGCTTGTTCTTCGTGGAAGGGAGGTTGATCATAGAACCCGGTTCCTTGGTTTCCACTTTCTTGGTTACTCCACGAAGCTCTGGGGTACCATTGGGAAATCCCCACAAGTTGTAGAAGCCATTGGGATTCATGATTCAACCTACATAAACAAAAACAAAATCAAACAAACACAAACCACCCTTCAAGACGAAGAGTGAGTAAACAAAACTCAACAAGAAACGCAAAACATAAACAAAAAGGCAAGATAGAAAATGCTAGATTAACACTAAGCGACCTTTTCAAAATAATGGACGGCGGTTCCCCGGCAATGGTGCCAAAAACTTGACTCGCACGAAACTACACCACAAATTATTCCCAACTAGAGCCCAAGTTCTTAAACTCTAGTCGGGTGCAGTATAGAGCAAGTATTTAAATTGTCAACCCGGGCTGATCCATGTACCCCTACTTCAATCGCACAGGTTGTTATCTAGCAAGCAACTTTAGGGTTTAGGTTTATTGGAACTACAAACTAACCAAGTAAAAAAAGTAAATAAAGGAAAATTCTAACTAAAGGAGCTTCACCCTACCTAGCTATCGTGACTCGTTGGATTGAATGGAGTCGTGAGGCATAGGTGGTTGTGAACCTCGGGGTGAGAAACTACTGATCAATCTGTCACGGCATCAATTCACTAGCGATCGATTTGTCACGAGATCGAACCACTCATCAAGTCTAGGGGAACCACTAGGAGGAGCAACTAGCGATCCATTTGTCACGGGATTGATTCGCTAGGGATCGATTTGTCACGAGATCGATCCTCTGACTCAGGCTCTAGTTGTTTCCTAGGTCTTTCCCTCAAACTGGAGTTTGAGCGGCTTAATCACAACCAACCTAGATGCAAACTGGTAACCGCGAACCGCAGAGGGATGCATATGTGGTCGGAGACCACAATCTCATTTGCTAAATCGAGGTAAGCATGAAAGGCCGTGTCACTCGACCCTCTCCGTTTAGACAATCGGTAGTTGACTTACTCCCTCACTCAACTCTAAGGTTGGACGGCTTAATCGCGATTAACCGACTTGCTTAACTCAATATTGAGGGTTGCCCTAACTTAACCTAGTTTAGGTGGCTTAGAAAGTAGAGCAATGGAAGAAGAGCAAAGCAAGGAGTATCAATCCCACCTACTCTAAGCAATGATTATCTATGCATAACCAAACATTGAACTAGATGGGCCCATTCCAGCACTCGCATGCTTTATAAAGGAGAGTGAGTTGAAATTGAAGGGAAAGTTCTAGAGTGCCATGAATCATTGATTGGTGACTCTCTAGTTGCGGGTTAATCTTGAGGGAGTCAAATCGGTTGCCTTATTCATATTTGCGGGTATGAGGTACGCCCATCCTATTAGATCCATTAAGCGGGCTAGGAAGCACTCGAATAGGGGGACCTAGCTACTTTAGTGCTCCTAACAGTATATGAAACTTACATATCACATTGGAGTATCACAATAGCACCTCAACACAAGACTAGGGGAAATATCTTTCGAGTGAACTTTTATCCATTGAATTCAATGTCGTTTTAATTACTTGCTTGTTTAATTTATTAGCTTTAACAACAACTTGATTGCTAGATAACTTGTAGACGGCTGAAGTAAGGGTATATAGATCGCTCGGGTTGATATTTGAAATAATTGTGCTTCATGTTGAAACCGAAGTTGAAGTTGAGGAAGAAATTGAAGTTGAGGAAGAATTTGATTTTGAAGAAGAATTTGTAGTTGAAGAAATCTTGCGATGGAGAACGAAGTCGCACAAAAGGGTGATGAAGGAATGACTATGGGATATTTTATGACCCCATGAGTGACGGACATCCAACTAAGCATCTGACATCCTCCCATGGCGGCCATTAATTTCAAGATCAAGACCGGTCTCGTCATCATTATCCAAAGGGAGAATGAGTCCCCAAGGGAGCACATCAACAGATTCTGTGAGCTTACGGATGGTTTGAAAATTAACGGAGTACCGTAAGAAGCTCTTTGGTTGATACTCTTTCCCTAATCCCTATGTGGCAAGACACGAAGTTGGTTGAACAATAGACCTCTGCTCTCGATCACATCTTGGGATGACTTGAGCATATGAGCCTCAATGTAGGCCAATAATCATTCATTCAATCACAAGTTTCGAAGCCTACAAATTGTAAAAATTTGGGCATTCAACAAGGCTCTAAGGCATTCAATAGATAGGCCATATCATTCATTCACATATGTGCTTGGAGTCCTTAAATTTTAAAATTTGGGTATACAAAAATAGGCTCCAGGCACTCACATTCACACCATTAATTCACACTCACACATCGTGAACTTGGTGTGAATTGAGGCTCCGCCCACGAGACCTCTTCTTCTTTCTTCTCTTTTTCCCATACCATGTAGGACATCATGGATTGACCACCATCGCATCCACCAAAAGGGATCGATGGTGGTTTGACATTGTCTTGGCAAACAGCCTCAAATGGGTCCTTCTCGAGTAACACATCAAGGTCGGGTGGAAAGATTTGGTATCACTTGTAAATTGTTGAAACTTCATCCACCACAAACCCGTCCTCATCTTGGACACTATTTGCATCCTCAACCTCACTTCCTTATTCAAAATTTTGTTGCTCCCCTTGGAGATATTTAAGAGTTTACACTTCTTTGATGCTCACTTCCTCCTCTTCAACCTCTTCTTTCACCTTCCCGTCCAAGTCTTCAAGCACGATTTGGAGGGTAAGTTGCCATGCAAGGTTCTTGTTAAGGTCATATTGATCCTCCTCCTTTATGACTTGCTCTTCAAAGTTGTTCGTATGATGGGGAGAGGTGTGAGATGCCAAATGAGGTTATTCTTCTTCATACTCATCACGAGAGCTCTCCGGGATGAGTTTTTCTTTTCCTCAATGTCCTTAGGGCTTGCCTCTTCGGCTTCCTCGTCCTCTTCAAATGGTAAGACATGATTGTGAGCAAGTTGTGCACATTCTTATTCAACAATGGAATTCAAACTCGTTATAGAGTTTGCATCGAGCCATACTCATTACAGTGATTATGATTTTGATGTCAAACATTCGCAGGAGTCTTACGTTTATTTGGCCAAGAAGGTCTCTTCGTGACTGGATGTTTCTTCCCTTTGATCGTATATTTTTCTTAGGTAGCTTAATTGCTCGAGGAACATGAGAATACATATGTATTCGACATTGGAATTCAAATTCAATATAGAGATTGCATCGAGCCATACTCATTATAGTGATTTTGATTTTGATATCAAACATTTATAGGAGCCTTATGTGTATTTGGCAAAAGTAGGTCTCTTCGTGATTGGACATTTCTTCCCATGCGCTTCTCAGAAAGTCGAAATACTAAGCTTTCCAGAAAGCTGAAAGACTAATGCTCTTCACAAAAAGTCGGAGTACTAAGCTTCCTAGAAAGCTGAAGAACTAAACGCTTCTCAGAAAGCCGGAATACTAAGCTTCCCAGAAAGCTTAAAGACTAATGCGTTTCTCAGAAAACCAAAATACTTAAGCAATTCCGAGAAAGCCGAAATACTAAAGCGCTTCAAAGGAAACAGAAAGACTAACAGGCTAGAAGAAAGAACTAGCAAGCTAGAAGATGAAACGCCTCCTACTAGGGGGCAACATCAAGAAGGCTCTCTTCCCTTCCGACACTCTCCACCTATGGTTCACTCTCTAAACTCTCTCATTACTTTATCTCTCTACATATCATACATCCTCTCCTAGATCGTACCAACTTGGGCATCGAAGCGTAGATTTCAAGGCCGCCCCCGCCTCACAAATTCTTCCTCTCGAGGAAATCCGACGAGGGAGTTCAAATCGGAGCATCATAACCACTTAGTACATTCTAGGCTCAAACACTAATACAATTGAAATTTACGTAAAACAAACAAAATTAGATATTTTCTTCTTTTGTCTAAAGTGTCCTTGGGTCTGCTTTCTCGTTTTTTTTTTTTTTTTTTTTTACTTCCTTCCCAAAGACGCAACAAGAAAATTAGCCTTATTCCTTCCACACTCTACTTACAACTCCCAAGTCCATCTCATTTGACTGGAATTTCAGGGAAATAGTAAAGCAAACAAAACTCTAGGTCCAAGCGTGGGCGAGCCTCTAGATCCAAGAATCCTTTGACATAAATCCCTCCTCGTACCTATTCTCCATAGCAATGCAGAGCACAATGACAAACCATGGAAGAAAGGAGCTGCCCTACAGATTCTGAAGTTTGTTTGACCTGGCGTCTACCGATCAGGAACAGGACTCCGTAGGGAATTCCATACACAACTTCTGCGTACACCGACCTGGCCATAATTTCTTCAGCAGCAGTACCTAGTACCTTAATTATGGCAATACAACTTGATCGACGAATCAGCACCAGCAGTGAACAACCAAGGTTGTCGCGGATGGAATTTGCAATCCATTACTCCTGCAACATTGTGAGCAAGACAAACAAAGAAAATTAACCAATAGGTAAAGGGATGTAGAACCGACTTTTTTCAATCCAGCTTCATCAGAAATAGAAGTTATTCTAAAGATGATCAGTTTTCTGGTTCTAATAACATATTAGATATCAGAAGCTACATCATATCATTCCAAGCAACTGAATTGTTTTTCTTTTAGTTTTATGGTTCTAATAACAACACATTATTTAGTCGATTCGCATCTTTACCAGTCATATAAATAAGAAAAGGCCTTGTTTTTCACTTCCATGCTCATCGCAAATTGAAGGGGAATCAAGAAACAATTGACTGGCAATAATGTGCATCTACCCAGAATTTCATTGAACAGTGACAAATTTCTTTCTTAATTGACTGCAAGTACAACAGTGAAGGGGAAAGGTACCAACCTCTTCCATTAAAGGTTGTATGCCCACGAAGAATTTCCAATGGAACAATCAGAGGATTCTGATTAAGATCCGAGTACACCATCCCATGGAAGACATATGCAGTGCCATCATCAGAAGATGATGCGAACAGTGGGTACGAACGATGGAATGCAACATTCGTAACGTCCTTCGAATGAGACCTAGCAAAACACAGTAGTCCATCAGAGAGCTGGCCATCAACATTGAAACAGATCCCCACACAAAAAACGATATACCAAGAGGACTCATAAAAAACTGGAGGCATCCAAGAGGACTCATAAAACACAGTAGTCCATCAGAGAGCTGGCCATCAACATTGAAACAGATCCCCTCACAAAAAACTATAAACCAAGAGGACTCATAAAAAACTGGAGGAATCCATTTGAATGGAGCATTTTATTATCAAATCAACACGATTGGCACACAACTTCTGGTTTCTGAACACAGTGCTGGTAGATATCACTACCAGAACTCAGAAAGAAATTTATAAAAAATAATGCATGTTCAGCAAAAGACCCGTACTTGAGAATCTTGTAAGGTTTAGATGAGAGGTCCATATCAAACCAACATAGCTTTCCTTCTCTGCTTCCTAGAATCACATTATCACCTGCATGGTATGTATTTAAAATGGTGATATTGGATACATACCAAACAAAATAACACAACCATGTTAAAATCAACGAAGCCAAAACATACCACCAGGATGAATTGCAATAGATGAGACTTCACGGAGACCAGTCTCAAGCTTCTTTATCAATTTCTGCTTCAGCAGATCATACACTCTTACATTCTTCTTTGTGACAGCAAAGAATATGGAACGTGTAGGATGAAATACTGATGACTACTGCAATTCCTTTCAGCTTAAATGGAAGCCTTTGCGTAAGCTTCTTAGAGAGCTGGTGTATCATGACTGATTTTGATTCACGTGATAAGCAAGTCAAGGCAACATACTATCATGTACATTCACATTACTCCACCTGAAAAGAACTACATTTTACGCTTAAGCAACTCAGAAACACATTCTCGATTATCATCACACAAATAAGACATCCCACCTAGTCCAAGCAAATGCAATGATCAAAGACATAGTAAAGCTGGGTTAGTTGTTTTCTTGGGTTCTGGCGGAAGAAACACGAATCTAATCATCTAGCATACTATCATTTTCAGAATGATTAACTCGGAAAAAGAAAAACAATGGTTAATTTAGGTGGTGATATTCTGATTCTCACAAAGGTATCAATGATAATAAAAAAAAGCGTTTAGAACGCCATTCTACATCAGAGCGTGAAATGACATGGCATGAAATGATGAAAATTCTTAACATCTCATTCATATGGAAATCTAAGTAACAGGTTTGGGTACAGAACTCAAGGACCAAGATACGAAAGCAGAGGCATACAAACGAAAAATTGCAAGAGAGAACAACAGCAAGAAAAGGATATCTGCTGGCATTATAGTTGAAAAATAGTCTCCTTTTCTATGCCACTCCACAGAAGACACGGTCTGAAATAACAAAAAAGAAAGAGAATGAGGTCGAACGCGGAAAAAATCAATTGAATGACTTCTTCTGCATAATCATAAAAGCGAGATGTTACCTGACATCCCATTCTAGATCAAACAACAAAAAAGAAAACATAAACCTTTAGCAAAGCAGACCAGAATGAGAGGGGGAAAATAGCCAATCAGGTTTGTTTCAATAAGGTGAATCTTTTACGATCGCCATTATCTGTGAATCTGAAATATTTGAAAGACTGATCCTAAATATTCTACAAAGCCTCTAATTGTTCCTTGGTTTCGAGCAATGAAGATAATTCCCCATGCTTAACCAGTAAGCATAATCTATCATGTTATTCAAAATATGTGCCGACAATTTTTCAGTTTGTGGACGGAGAAAAGCTGCATACAGGCGTTAACAGGAAAAGCATAAAGCCAAGAGAGTTCATAGCCCCAACCTCAAATATCCAATTATTAATCAAATATCTTCAATGAAAAGGTATCAAATAAGAACACTAGGAAAGCATCCAGATCCATTTTCTCTTTCTTTTCAAATTCAGCTTTCGCATGCTTGAGCTGGTTTACATTATCTCAGCTACAACTTATATTCTAATACAAGGTAAATGAGTTAAGTGCCTCCCGAGTAAGGTTTGATGAAAACTCCATTCACTAAAGTCAATAATTTTCTATACAAATTTACTAGAAAAGATAATGATGAGTAGACTTAAGGTCAGATTTAGTGAAAATTAGTTGTTCTCCAATAACCTTCTCAGTTATGCACAACTTCACTACTGAAACTCCGAAATTTAGGGATTGGAACTTCTCCCGACACAAGGAGAAAGCAATATGGACACTGAAATAAGCAAAACATTTAAGATAAAATAAAAAGTAAATTTACCTTAGCATGTCTCAGCTTGATTCCTCCATGTTCGTCATCTTGGATCCAGCTACATATGGGATTATCTATACAGGAAAATATAAAGATCAAGTCAGGTACACACATTTTTCACATAGCAGGACTAGAATAACCAAGTCAATACTTACTCGAATCATCCGAGACTTTAGCTGCCTCAACATATAGAAGTTCCCCAAGTTTTCTTTGGGTCTCTTCATTTCCTACACCAGTGTTCAAGAGATATGCATCCTGACCCCTATAGAATCATTATGTAGTTGATTCGGATGCACAAACAATAAGAAATCCAAATAAATACAGATAATTAACCAGCCTTACACAGAGACTGCTAATATAGGAAGCTCAGGCATCGGATTCCAAGCTACATAATTGCACAGCTTCATCAAACTGCCAGACTTTTCGGCATCTACCAGACTCGACCTCCCAAATTCGAACAGTCCCATCAGTAGAACCTTGAAAGGGAATAACATAATGAATCGGATATATGGGACCTCATTATATGTGATTCCAGTAACAACCATCTGCAGCAGACATTCATCCATACCTGATGCAATCCATTCTCCTGAAACTTCAGTTGAAATCGAAACAACAGGGCCCTTATGACCTATATACTCAATGTAGCATGTGGATGGGTAAGGCTTCAGATCCTTTCGGCTAGGAAGCTTAGGTTTCAAGGACTCTGGATCTATATTAATCTGAAATCAGGAGCACAATGTATCAACTACAATTGCCTTCACATCATATGCAGTAGAAAACATCAATGCCTAAGTCTACTTACACGTTTCTTCCGGACTCTAGGGCACAGATATAAGTCCAAACAGCGCTCGAAAGAGTCTTTTACAGCATTCTCATACGCCGGAATGCTTCTCATAGAAGTGAATCTGGGAAATATTACATTTTGGTTATGTGTCAGCAATATCTTTGGTTGAAAAGAAATGAGCCAGTCACAGGCTCACAGCACTAGCTTCATTACCTTTTAGGTATAAATTTAGGTCTGTCTTCTTCATACATAAGCTGATATGAATTAATTTCCTCCTGTGTTGGAATGTACTCTAAAGAGGGATTGTAGGACTCCTCATGGCCTAAAAATAAACAGTTAACCTCACTAGATAAATGCATTTAAAAGGAGACTGAAACCTTCAATATGGGCCAATTCATACCTGGTAACTTTGGCTTTGGGGCAGGTATGTAAGACAAATGGTTAGTCTTATCTGCAGCGCCAGAATCATCCCCCCACAACATGTAGAAACGGGGTTCTTCTTTTGGTTTGTCAAACTTTATCAATCCTTTACGAATAGCCCTGACATATTTGACAACCTAGAGAGCACACAGAAGAGTATATATAACAATCATGCTAGAACAGCATACCATTCAAGTACAGTCGCTATTTCAAGTTCCAATTGAATTCATTCAACTTCAACTCTAGTCTAGAGTTCTATAAAATAAGTTGAACAGTAACAAATACCTTTTTAGCTTCCCATTTCGAAGGAATGAACCTTCGCTTTGGCTCTGGTGCATTTGATAATGGATGTATAGCATCATCCCATTTGAACCAGTCAACATACGGCTGTAGAAACAAAACAGAAGTTATTCAGACTTGAATATTGTGTATCCACTATCCATAAACAAGCAATATATAGAAAGATGGTGTCTGGTGAGCAATATATACAACCTAATGCCTACCGCATATGGATCAAACTCAGCATGTGGTGCCTTTCCATTGAGCAATCTACTGATCATTTTTGCTTCTTCCTTGGTTAGTTCTACATCCTCGTCATTGTAGTCATCATAAATCTTGCGCCTGGACATCACACATGAACATAGTATTACATAATTTGTGAAATTAAATCAGTAAATCCATTCATATTATCAGAACTTAGGAGAGTTTTCCAACTATCTCAAGTAAGTTGGCACAGCCGCATCTAAATCCAGACAACAAACAGAAACTAACAACCTAATCACATAAACCCAATGCAAGAAAATGCAGCTTGATCCTCATAGACAGTCGGAAATTCAGGCTGCCATTGTCTTATGAAAGAAATGGTCCAATCAAATGGAACACCAGCAATCATTTTGCACTCTTTAAAAGATAGAACCCTAGGCTAGCCAAAGAAAAGTGGCAGGTATCAATAAAATTATAGCTTCCAAGTGAATATATCTTGACCAGTTGGTCTATGTTTAAACTCCAAGGGTGACATGAAAATTATCAATCTATTACTAGGAATGTGCCTAGACATGATAGACTGATGCATAAAATGAGGAGCTTACCAATTTTTTGAGTCATCAACATTAGCAAGGAAAGAGTCGAGTTTGTCTTGTCTTTCTTTTTTGGTTATCTTCTTCCCTTCAATGTCATATCCAATATGTGGCTCATCCTTGTACCACTCCAAGGGAACATCTCCAATTGTATTTCGAGGAGCTACCTACTCGGAACAAACAGCCAAAAAGAGAAAAGGAACATAGAAGAGTCGCCTTTAGAGTTAAGTACAGGGATGTGTATGCATTAGGGAGATGAAGAGCGGGAAGGAGTAAGGGGAAACGCAAAGCACCTCATCCTCCGAAGAATCGCTCTCTTCAAAGACTCGACTGCGCTCAGAATCAGAGTCTCCACTTCCTTCCACACTGTCTAGTCCATCATTATCTGTTGCAGAGGCATCCTATAAATTGAATAAACTTGCCATCACCCCCACAATAACTCCATCAAAAAACCCAAGCTCGGCTAAAACGAAGCCAAATGATTTGGAAAGAGTAGCCGAGGACAAAGTAGCACCAACCTCGTCATCAGAAGAAGAACCTCTCGCTTCAGCCTCTTCTCCAGAGCCACCCTTTTCACCTTCATCATCATCATCCAATCCACTACCATCGCTGGTACTGGCATCCTGCAAAATATTACCTCTTCAATAATTTCAAAACAGAGAACAGAGCTTCAGCTCGAGTAGAGAAAGAGGAAGAACAATGTGCAGCATACCTCATCGCCCGAAGAACCACCACCCTCTTCAGTAGCTACTTCACTTAACTCTGACCCTTCGCTTGCTTCTCCTTCACTGTCGAATTCGTCACTAATGCGGGCATTCTCGTCCTGCAAAAGAGAAAAACAGAGTTCTTCGTGATCAGACTTACGGTCGAAGCGGATGAAGAGAGGAGAAGGGGGAGGAAGCATGGGCGACATACGACAGTGGTCTTGAGGCGGTCCGCCTCTTTCGGAGGAGCAGAAACCCCCATTAGGTAGTAACAGGCAGGAGATGGAAGATGAGAGAGAGAGAGAGAGAGAGAGAGAGAGAGAGAGAAGCGGACGGCGGAGTGGGGCGGGAAAAGGAGTAGAAGCGGTGGTGGTGGCGTTTATCTCTGCAAAACCCTTCAGTTCACATAAAACCCAGCAGCAACCCTACTTTTAGGGTCGGCGAAAAACGACCAGATACCCGACCCGTCGAAATTGATAAACCCCGAATAGACTAGATTCAGACGGGTTTGGGTAAAACCGGGATAATTGGATATCGTACTATCCGGCCCGAAGATTATCCATATCCGCCAGTACTCTCCTCGTCAAGTCGTCAGGAACTCTGTCGTTCATGGGCCATGTTTCTACAGATTGGGCTTCAGAGTATGTCCAATGTTTTCAAGTCTTCTACTCGCATTATTGACCCCGCAAAATTTGGACAATGAGCAACATTTTCTACCTTCTATCGTAAATTAACTAATGTACCTCTATATTAAATTTTTGCACAAATAAATACTTCTATTATCAAATAATTTTCGGTTAGTAAGCTGTTTAATAGGTCATAAAATGACTCACATACCCCTAATTTATTCCTCATTTTATTTTAAATATTTGCGGCCCAATTCAATTAAAAATTAAACCTAGCCTAAACCAATCCCCTCTATTTCGTCTTCCTCTTTGCCCGCCACCGAAGAAGACTCCCCTAGTATGTGGCGTAGTGGCTGGACACCCGGCTTTCTCCCCCGTCACCGTTGAAGACTGAGAAATTCTATAATCGGATAAAACACTACAAAAGGAATAAAGGGTTTTGCAGAGGAATGAGCTCGTTAGGGTTTGTGGGAATGCGGCTCAATGGCCATATCATTCATCTGTAGCAGCAATTTATACTCTGTACAATTGTGACCTAGGTAAAAGAAGAGTAAAGACTATCTAAGAACACTGTACAAAAACAGCTAATATAACGGTAACTATAAACTACCCAGTGTTTGATTGTCAAGTGGCAAAGCTGTACGTTTAGACACTAAGTGTGTGCTTAGCCGAAACGGTGCGCAGCTCTTATACTCTCTTTCTCATACGCCACCGTTTCGGCCCTCAGTGGAGACTGTATTTCCTTCAGTCATAGTCCGTCTTCTTCTCCACCGAGTTAAGCTAGCTGCTGCAATTCTCCAAGTGATGCAGAGATCACTGTCTTCATACACCCCCTCAAGCTGGCGTGTACTGGTCTAGTACACCCAGCTTGGCCATCAAAAACTGAAAGCGATCTATGGACAACCCTTTTGTGAATATATCTACAGGTTGAAAGTCAGTAGAGATATGATGTAATGAGATCAGACCTAACTTCAACCGCTCTCTTGTGACATGTAAATCAACCTCCAAGTGCTTGGTCCTTTAGTGGAAAACCGGGTTTTCAGCTATGTAGATCGCTGACTGGTTGTCACAAAACAGGGGTATAGGTTGTGTGTGTGCCACTTCAAATAACTCCATCAATGATTTTAGCCACTGAACTTCGCAGCAGAGTTGAGCTAGTGCCCTGTACTCTGCCTCTGAGGAGCTCCTTGAAACAGTTCCTTGCTTCTTGCTTTTCCAAGTTACTAGAGAACTGCCTAAGAAGGTACAGTAACCAGTGACATATCTTCTTGAGTCTGGGCATGTAGCCCAATCTAAGTCGTTGTACCCTCTGATGATAAGGTCTGAATCAGATGAAAACCAAAGCCCTTGCCCTGGACTTCCCTTCAAATATCTCATGACACGGTGCAAGACTTGAAGATGCACAGGATTGCTCTGGAACTGGGATAGCTGCTATACAGGGTAAGCAATGTCTGGTCTAGTTGTTGTTAAATACTGCAACTGTCCCAATAAATGTCTGTAATCTTCTCCATCTTCCTTGGATAATGCATCACCATCTTGGCTTGATAAAACTGTCTTCATGCCCAAAGGTATTTTGGCAGGTTTGCTGTTAAGCATACTTGCATTTGCAAGTATTTCCAAGCAGAATTTCCTCTGGTTGAGAGAAATTCCTTCCTGTGATCTATGTATCTCCAAACCCAAGAAATACTTCAACTCTCCTAGATCTTTTACTTTGAATTCTCCTTGAAGCCAACCTTTGACAATAGCTATCAAGTCCAGGCTATCACTAGCCAGTATCATGTCATCCACATATATCACCAAGAATAGAACACTTCTTCCCCCCCCCCCCCCAGTGTATTTAAACACTGAATAGTCTGCATATGACTGCACAAAACCAAGCTTCAACAACACTTCTGTAAGTCTAACAAACCACTGCCTACTAGCGTGTTTCAGACCATAAATGGATTTTTCCAGTTTAAGAACTTTCCCTTTCAAATCTGGTCTGTTTTCAAATCCCTGAGGTAATGCCATATAAACCTCTTCATCTAGATAGCCATTCAAGAAGGCATTGCTTACATCCATCTGATGCAAGTGCCACTTCTTCACTGCTGCTAAAGCAAGCAACATTTTTACAGAATTCTGTTTTGCTACTGGTGAGAAAGTATCCCAAAAATCTACTCCATATACCTGTGTGTAACCCTTTGCCACAAGTCTGGCTTTGCGTCTCTCAAGCCTTCCATCTACCAGAAACTTGCTCTTATACACCCACTTGTTGCCAATGATGGGTTTATCTGGAGGTGGATCAACTGCTTTCCAAGTCTTGTTTTCCTCCAAGGCAAACATCTCTTCATTATTGCTTGGTTCCAGCACTCTTCTTTACAAGCCTGTGCATATGTCTGTGGTTCAGGATCACTGGTAATGTTCAGAACATATGCTCTGTGTGCATGATTCAGTTTTTCATAGTTGAGATGGTCAGAAATAGGGTGGAGGACATCTTTGCCTTGTGTTTGAGCTGAAGTAACCAGTAGGCTGGTATGATACTCTCTCAACCAGTTAGGTTGTCTTGGATTTCTTGGTTCCTTCCTCAGAGCAATGGGTAAATCCTGATGACTTGGTGAAGGCAAGCTTACACCATGATCAGGTGTTGAATGAGTAGTGGAAAGTGTTTTAGAGTGGTAGCTGGAAGTTGAGTGAGGTGTTTGAGGGGAAAAGTCTGATGAATTTGGTGAAAAAGGTGTCTGAGGTTCATAATCCGGATCATTGGTTTCATGAACATTATGATCCGTTGGAAAGAAAAAGTCTGTAATGGTTGAGTTCAACCCATCTTCTTCATTGCTCTGAAAATCTAGACCAGTGTTAATGGGAATGGAAACCTGATCTGTGCTAACAGATTTTTGCTTGCAAGGAAACTCTCATTCATGGAACAAAGCATCCCTGCTAATAAACACCTTCTGTTCTTCCAGGTCATAAAGGGTGTAACCCTTAATGCCAAAAGGATACCCTATGAACACTGCCTTCTTTGCTCGTGGTGTAAACTTAGTTTTATCAGGATCCAAGTTGCTGGCATAGGCCAGGCAACCAAAGACTTTCAAATTGCTATAGTCTGGTGGAACACCAAACAAGACTTCAAAGGGTGTCTTGTTATCTAAGATAGGTCTGGGGGTTCTATTAATCAAGTAGGCAGCATGTAGAACAAAAAAGCTCCAAAAGCTTACTGGTAACCCACACTGAAACTTCAAAGACCTAGCAACATTCAACAGGTGTTGGTGTTTCCTTTCCACCCTTCCATTTTGTTGTGTTGGTCTAACACAGCTCATTTCATGCACTATGCCATGCTCTTTATAGAATTCTAGCATGTGGAACTCCATGCCTTGATCTGATCTTATTGTTTTAACTTTCTTTTCAAACTGAGTCAATGCCATAGCACAAAATGACTGAACCAATTTTCTAGCTTTCGACTTGTTTCCCATCATATAAATCCACACACAACGGCTATGATCATCCAAAACAGTAAGAAAGTACTTAAAGCCATCAATTGAAACAACATCAACTGGTCCCCAATTGCCAACATGAACAAGATCAAAACTGGAATCACTAGAACTGGAGCTTCTATTAAAAAGCAAACGTTTTTGTTTTGATAAGTGGCAAACTTCACAGTGTTTAGAAGTAGGTAAAACTATATGACTATGTGTCTTCTGTAGTTCTTCAAGTCTTGAAATGGAAGGGTGTCCTAGCCTCCTATGCCATAAATCTGTCTCCTGGTTGTTGGTGGTTGAAAGTGTTGAAAAAGAAGGATGATGGATGTTCTGTGTTTGTGAATCTCCCAGAAGGTACAGTCCCTTATCTACTCGGATTGAACCAATCCTCTGTTGAGAGACAAGGTCCTGAACAGAACAAAAATGGGATTTAAAAAGTAAGGATACTAGTGAACTCTTTGTCAATTGACTGACTGAAATCAGGTTGTAGGCAAATGTAGGAACCAACAACACATTGGTAAGAAAAAGACCACAAGACAGTTTGACAATACCAACATGAGTGGCTGGGTTTTGTTCACCATTTGGCAAAGTGACTAGGATCCCATGAACAGGTTTGCATCTCAAAAACATATTCATTTCACAAACTATGTGATCACTAGCTCCAGTATCTAGGACCCAAGAGTTCTTATCATGGACATTTTTGGATAGGGAGAGAGTGATGTTACCTGCCATAGGGTTCTTTCCAGTGTTTCTGACTGTCACTGAGTTAGCCTGAGCACTGGAAGATGGTCTAGAAGACATAGCACCACTGGATCCAAATGATTGTTGCATAGAGGGATGGTTGAAAAGTTGCCTAAGCTTTCCAAGTTCCTCCACAACCGTGTTGAAGTGAGTAAAAAGGACTTGAGCATCAGGAATAGGATTGTTTCCCCTCTCACTTCCAGGGCTGGGAGGATTATGTTGTAAGTTGTTTGAGCCTCCCTCATATTCAGTGTCAATGCTACCTGCAAATCTCATCTCTCCAGAACCATTTCCACCATACCCAGATCCAACAACTCCTCTGTTCTTCTTCTTTAATCTCCAACAATCTTCAATAACATGATTGTCCTTTTTGCAATAACAGCAAAACAAGTCCCCTCTCCTGTCATCCTTCTGTGTATTACCCTGAACATTATGATTAGTGTAATTCTTATACCTGGACTGACTAGTGGGAGCTGCTAAAGCAATGGCCTCTGTTGTCTTTCCCCCAGCTAGACTAGTCTCATTCATCTGTCTCTCCAATTGAAGAACAGTTCTATACACAGTGTCTAAATCAGGAAGAGGATCTAACATCAGCATCTGAGTCCTAGCCTGTTGAAAGTTTTGGTTCAATCCCTACAAAAAATGAATGACCATCTGTTCATACTTCTTGACAGTTTTGTAAGTCCCAGCTTCACAATCACAAAAGGGTATAGGCATGTATGAATGGAGTTCATCCCATGCTACTTTCAAGTTCGTATGGTATTGTCTAACCGATAGATTAGCTTGCTTGGAGAGGTCTACCTTCTCTTGCAGATCTGCTATACGGATGTAGTCTCCTTGACTGAACTTGGATTTGAGATAAGACCACGCCTCCGCTGCAGATTTGATGCTTCTCAGACTAGGAACAATGTCATCAGACACAGAGTTTCTTATCCAGCACACGACAGTGCCATTGCACCTCTCCCAAGAGCGAAAAAGGTCATCAGTTTTAGCTGGTGCTGGTATTGAACCATCTACAAAACCAAATTTGTTCTTGGTCTTCACCGCCATTTCCATGGATTCGCTCTACAACAAGTAATTGTCGTCTGTGAGCTTGAACCCAATCACAGGAAGGAATGAGTGGATACTTTGAGCAAGATAATAGTGGTTGTTGTAAGGATCTTCAAATCTGGACCCTGATACGCCTCCTACCTCTTTGCCATTCTTCCTTGGTGATTCGTCTCCTTCAGTGGTTGCCATTGTTTACTCAGAAAGTTAATAGAAACTGGAAGAAGGGAAGATATCAAAGCCAACCAGGCTCTGAAACCATGAGAAATTCTATAATCGGATAAAACACTGCAGAAGGAATAAAGGGTTTTGTAGAGGAATGAGCTCGTTAGGGTTTGTGGGAATGCGGCTCAATGGCCATATCATTCATTTGCAACAACAATTTATACTCTGTACAATTGTGACCTAGGTAAAAAAGAGTAAAAAATATCTAAGAACACTGTACAAAAACGGCTAATATAACGGTAACTATAAACTACCCAGTGTCTGATTGCCAAGTGGCAAAGCAGTACGTTTAGACACTAAGTGTGTGCTTAGGCGAAACGGTGCGCAGATCTTATACTCTCTTTCTCATACGCCACCGTTTCGGCCCTCAGTGGAGACTGTATTTCCTTCAGTCATAGTTTGTCTTCTTCTCCACCGAGTTAAGCTAGCTGCTGCATTTCTCCAAGTGATGCAGAGATCACTGTCTTCATAAAGACTCCCTCCGATAGGTACTCCAGTCCAGCACACCCTGCTTAATTGCCCTCGGCAGCGCTGCATCGATTTTTCCTCCCCGGCGGCTGTAGTTGACAACAGCGGGTCCAGCCGAAGAGAAAGCATCGGTTTTCTCCCTGTGAATAGCGGCCAGTTCCGCGGCTTCTTCTCCTCCGTCGAGAAATCAGGCAGCACTATAGTAGTTGACTTTGAATTCTAGAGCTGTAGTTTCATCGATGGACATCCATAACTCACGAACTTTGCTTATTTGCTTCCGGACCCTTTGGTGGCTTCACTCCAATCAACTTAATCCAATTGATTATCATCTTCTTGTCTTATAGGTTGTCCCTCACAAAACAAATTCAGTGTATTGAGAAACCATGCACACGGGCTGCCAAGTAAAAGGTCACTCTTATGGAACGAGGTAGGGGGTGGATTTTCGGTTATTTCAGCTATAATCGGTAACCGAACGGTCGGTTATCGGTTAACTGAAAAGCTGGTTACCCAACCGACAACCGACCGAAATAGGCTTCGGTTATCTCAGTTATCGTTTAATCACACCTCCTCCAGGACCAAAACCATCTCGTCCAGCCTCCGATTATCGACCGAATTTCGGTTATATCAGTTATCGATTAGTGGATAACCGGACGGTTATCAGTTTAACCGACCAGTTAACCGGAAATTGGTAACCGAACCTCCACCCCTAGAACGAGGAAGACGAAATAGAGGGGATTGGTTTAGTGTAGGTTAAATTTTTAATTGAAATGGAAATTATGATTAAATTAGGGGTATTTGTGTCATTAAATTCCCATTAAATGGTTGGCTAACGGAAGGATATATTTGTTACATTTCGATATTAGAAGGGTATATTTGTGCAAAAAATTAGTAGAGGGGTATATTTGTTAATTTGCAATAATAGAGGGTACAGAATGCTATTAACCCATTGGGTTTAGATATGTCCAATGTTTCTAAAGGAGAGCTCACTACGCGTTTAATTGACCGTTTGCATATAAGACCCATTGGTGCATAATTAGGAATGGCAATCAAATCCATCATGACAGGTATCCAGCTGTTTTCGATCCATTTCACGTGTGGAATCCCTATAAAAAGTTTGATGGGATGGGATAGGTATGGTTTTAGATTCCCCCTCCTCATAACCATATTCATACCCATCCCACAAAAAATATTTCTTAATCTATAAAAATATAGACATCATATTTTAATCCCTCAATAAAAGGAAGGGTAATTCGAAAAATAAAGAGTTGAAATGTAATTGAGTTATCTCAAACCAAACACAAATTTCCTTAAAAAGATTATGTTAGTTATTTATTTCACTTCATTAACCCTTCACCCTTTTACTTATTTCCCCATGTTAAAAAGATTATGTTAGTTCTTTATTGTTTAGTAGAGGTGTTGGAATTATTTGAATAGATTAAGGATTGGATGCGTTGAATTCATATTATGGATTAATGAATGGTTAAGGATTGGATGGGTTGAATTCATTTTAAGAATGGTTGTAGGTTTGTTGCTTTCATGACTTATTATGTAAGTTTAGTGTTATAGTTAAAGATCTACATGTTGAATTCTAGTATAGTACTATTGGACATTCGGGGTAGGTATTACCACAGTCGGTTATCGGTTAACCG
This sequence comes from Linum tenue, assembly GCA_946122785.1. Taxonomy (NCBI): domain Eukaryota; kingdom Viridiplantae; phylum Streptophyta; class Magnoliopsida; order Malpighiales; family Linaceae; genus Linum; species Linum tenue. The sequence continues at coordinate 90,856,610 of CAMGYJ010000005.1, read as the reverse complement.
AAAAGCTGGCCTCCCAATCGACAACCGATCGACATAGACTTCGGTTATCTCGGTTATCATTTAATCGCACCTCCTCCAGGACCAAAACCATCTCGTCCAGCCTCCGATAACCGACCAAATTTCGGTTATATAGATTATCGGTTAGTGGATAACCGGATGTTATCAGTTTAACCGATCGGTTAACCGGAAACTGGTAACCGAACCTCCACCGCTAGAACGAGGAAGACGAAATAGAGGGGATTGGTTTAGTGTAGGTTTAATTTTGATTAAATTAGGGGTAGTTGTGTCATTAAATGCCCATTAAACGGTTGGCTAACGGAAGGATATATTTGTTACATTTCGATATTAGTAGGGTATATTTGTGCAAAAAATTAGTAGAGGGGTATATTTGTTAATTTGCAATAATAGAGGGTACAAAATGCTATTAACCATTGGGTTTTGATATGTCCAATGTTTCTAAAGGAGAGCTCACTACGCGTTTAATTGACCGTTTGCATATAAGACCCATTGGTGCATAATTAGGAATGGCAATCAAATCCATCATGACAGGTATCCAACCGTTTTCGATCCATTTCACGTGTGGAATCCCTATAAAAAGTTTGATGGGATGGGATAGGTATGGTTTTAGATTTCCCCTCCTCATGACCATATTCATACCCATCCCACAAAAAATATTTCTTAATCTATAAAAATATAGACATCATATTTTAATCCCTCAATGAAAGGAAGGGTATTTTGAAAAATAAAGAGTTGAAATGTAATTGAGTTATCTCAAACGAAACAATAATTTCCTCTTGTTAAAAAGATTATGTTTGTTATTTATTTCACTTCATTAATCCTTCACCCTTTTACTCATTTCCCCATGTTAAAAAGATTATGTTAGTTCTTTATTGTTTAGTAGAGGTGTTGGAATTATTTGAATAAATTAAGGATTGGATGCGTTGAATTCATATTATGGATTAATGAATGCTTAAGGATTGGATGCGTTGAATTTATTTTAATGACTTATTATGTACGTTTAGTGTTATAGTTAAAGATCTACATGTTGAATTCTAGGTATAGTACTATTGGACATTCGGGGCAGGTATTATCACGGACGGCTGAAAACCGCGAGTATGGGGATGAGGTTGCAAATCCTCCCTGCCATGGGTATGGAGATGGGTACGGATATGGGTATTTAGATATGGGGATGGGGATGATTTAAAGAAACATGTCACAAACTCACCTCATTGTCATCCCTACCCATAATATAAGTATGTCCAGACTCAGGTATCATCCATAAATGTAGAACTCGCCCTATAATCGTCCTTCATTAACAACAAATAAGAATAATTTTCCACATAAATTACAAAATCAAGCTTCAGCTCAAAATGGTCATCTTCAGGGGGAAAATTAGGACTTTACAAAATCAAGGAGCAGTAGTTCTCTTCACCCTTCAGTCTTATCGAGCAGCACCATCAAGCAAATCAGCAGCAGCAAGCCAACAATCAGTCAACAACATCAAGCTAGCAACCACCTTTAGCACACTTTGCCCATGTTCAATCTTCAATGTCCAAGAGTGTACATCGACTCTCGCTACCTTGAAGATCTGAGGCAATTGAAGGTGCTTGTTAACTACTAACTTAAGATAATTGTTTATAATGATAAAACAGATTGACACAAGTACCTTCTTTCTTAAACTCTTCACAACTTGGATCCTCCATTGTCATCATTGAATCGTAACCTTTCCAGCATCTGCATATTCAAGCAGAGTGTAGTTAACAAAGATTTCCAATGTTTGAAATTAAAACAAAGCTGGAAATAATAAAAAAGAGCTCTTACCTTTGCAAATGTCACTCTGAATCTAGCTGCGGGTGCACATGAGTGCCTCAATAGTTTTAAAGTGCAGCCTACTCCGGTGAGGATCTAGCAGCCTACCACTAGAGCTGAAGGCTGACTCAGAGGCCACAGAGCTCACTGGTACAACAAGAAAACCTCTTGCTACCTCTTGCAAAAGTGGGTATTTTTTAGCATTCACCCTCCACCAATCTAAAACCCCAACATTTGAACTTCGAGGACTAACATCCTTACTGAGATAATGATCCAATTCAGAGCATAGTGAAACTGTTTTGGACCTTTTCCTTCGGCTTAAATAAAGCTCGAAGTCAAGGTCACCAGAATTGGCCTTCACACCATTACCAGAACCAGAGGAGGCAGAATGGTCATCCCTGTCCTTTTGTTTCAACTTATACTCACGGACCACATCATAAACAGTGGCCTTAACAGTCACAGGATCAAGAGTAGGATCAAAGCCATTACTCTTATCATAATATTACTCAATCAACTCAAGTTTGTATGACTCTTATGATAATAGTACTCAATTAGCTCAAGTTTGTATGCAGGATCAAGAACAATAGCCATAATGAGCAATACATTGATATCAGTCCACTATTTGCTAAACTTGGCCCACATTTTTTCAGATTTCACAAATGATGCTATCAGAACCAGTCATCCACTCAAGCAGATTCAATTTCAAGTTACAGATCCTTCGAAAGAATAAATTAGCAGTAGCATATTGGGTTCTAGAAAAAGCTCTGAAAAAACAAGTGATCCACCATACCAAGTGGATACTCGTGCATCAAAACCATAGTGGCAAGTTCCTTCCTTAAAACCTCTGCATTTAACTGAACAGTACACAGTTCTTTCTTCCCAAGAACACCATTAGGGAGGAAATTAGTGGCAATGTTTTTCTGATTTCCATCGTGAATTTGTTTTAGAACACACACCTTTTAATGGTTCCTCAAATGAGAGGTACCATTGCTGGTCTCACCACGAAGAACCTTTCGACAGTACTTGCATCGTGCTTTCTTACACCATCTCTATCCACAAACCTTGTAAAGTGAGGCCAAACATCACTTTTCAGTGGAGGTTTGGCCCCAAAAGGTAGGGAGAGAGTTTTGACTCACCACCAGTTGCAGTATCAGCATTGCCATCCACAGCTATTGGTGCATCACCAACAATCACAGGTTGCTGCTGCTATGGTTCAGGCATGGGCTGAGGATTGGGGGTAGGGTGAGGATTGAGAGTTGGGAGCAGTACAAAATTCAACCTCTTTCATTACCTGCAATCACATGAGAAAAAAATCCAATGAAACCAATCAGTCACTGCTAGATTAAGTTATAAGTACGCTAAATCAATTAAAACCTGAAAGAACTAGGAGAATCAAGTAATATACCTTCCTAAGCTTCATTACTGATCAATGACAATCCTGCAACCAACAACCCTAACATAAATTAAGAAAGTAGAGAGGTATTAGACATGAGACAAGTTGTTGAACAAAATCTTGCAAATCTAAACGAAAGGCTAAACAGAACACTTACAGTTTGTGCTCCTTGCTGTTGCAGTGAGCCAGTATTTGGAAATGTCAATTGCAGGCAGCTGCTAGCTTACTACTTCCCTCGTGAGTGGTCTGCTTTCTGAGAATCTGCAGGGAAAAAACTTAATTAAGTTATTTATAGGCACATGCATGAAGGGGAAAAAGAAGTTGATATCAAACTCGAAGAGTCGATAAAGGGAATATGGCATTGTAATCGCCATAGGGAATGGCTCGATTTGAAAAAATCTAAGGGTTTCAACTTATTGATTGGGTATCTGATCTTGAGAGCAATGAATGTAGGGATTTTGTGTCATTTTTCTCTAGAATCAAAGAGCATAGTGCGAGATTTGAGGAGGAGAAGAAGAAGGGTTAGGGTTGGGGATTCAATTTTTCAGAGCAGCTCTAGTGTAAGGGCAGGATTTTTTTTCGCGAAATGAGCTAGGGTGGGGTGGATGATTCAAGGGGAAGCGGGTATCAGGTTCTCTCAGGGCGGATACTAGGAAACCCACCACCGGCCGACAATCGGCTATAGTGGGTATTAGATTCCCCGCAATCCGTCAACAATCCATTTGGCTGGATTTTATCCGCCAAAAAAGGGGCGGGTTCGGTCGGGCACTCGGAATTCGTGTCCAATTGACAAGCCTATATGGAGTAGTTCTCCTTCTCGCTTGGGTATTATGAACCCTAGCCTTAGAGATGTGATAGAATGTTTGGATTGAATGCTATGTGTGTGAGTTTGTGTTTAATGCAAACTTTGAGGTATTTTCACAATTCTTGAATTGTGTTCTTTATTTCTCATAATTAGGTCAAATTGGCATAGGTGGAGAAAATTCAGGCTTTGAGGAGCTGGATTTCTTGACCATTTGGGTCACCCACCAAGGGCAATTAAGGGCAAGCCTCAAACCTTGATTTAGCGTCATGAACCTACCATGATTGGTTATTATTTTATCGTCCGGATTAGGTACCAAAGGAGTAGTCTTAGAAACTCTTAGCCGATTAGTCAAGAGAGCTAGTTTCCTAGCTTAATTTGATATTCTTTGGCTAATCATCTAAGAGAGCGTAGTTTCTCCACTAGTTGCAACCTCCTCACGGTGTATGAGCACACATTTACACATTTTCATTCCATTCGGTCAATCTTGATACACGACTAGGGGTATCAATACTCGGGGTGAATTCTTCTATTATTGAAACCACCTCAATTTACTATCTTTGCTTATTTACAATTGTAGTTCTTTAGATTTTAACCCCAAACCATTATCTACATAACAATTTAATCTATTGAAGTAGGAGTAAATGGACCGCCTCGGGTTGACAATTAAAACTCTTGCTCTATACTACACCCTTCTAGAGTTTACACTTGGGCTTTAGTCGGATTGACGAGCCATACATCTTCAAACAAAAGAGGATGTTTCACACTCAAGTCTTCTCCATGTCGCCACCACTTGATCTACCTTATGTCCGAGTAGCTCATCAACACCCAAAGAGGGACACAGCTTTTCATGCAAAATATGAACCTTTTATGGAAGAATGCTACCCAGGATATCGTTCCCTATCCGCCTCATCAATAAATTGTCGGCAGAATATGGGATTTTCATGTCAAACAACGCCCATCTGAACTACGCCAACATGGGTCCATGGATCTGTATAAGGTCCCCATCCTCGCCAAGGGGTTTCATCAATGCATGCATTGATTTCCAATATACATTAAGCTCGTTCGTCAAGACAGTCATTGTTCACATCTTATTTACCTGGGCTCTCTTTCAAGGTTGGCTCGCACATCAGTATAATGTCAATAATGCATTCTTACAGGGGCCTCTACACGAGGAGTTTTACATGACTCAATTACCTACTTTCTCCACTAATTCACCTTATACTCATGTGTTGTAGGCTCCATTGTGCTGTCTATGGCCTTCAATAAGCTCCTCGTGCTTAGTACAATGCTCTCAGCTCATTCCTTCTTAAGTATGGTTTTGTTGAAACCAACTATGATGATTCCTTATTTTTTTACGATCAGCGTGATGGTTACACTTTACTTTATGGTTTATGTTGGTGATCAGTTACTCACTGGTAATGATCATGCTACCACCACCGCTTTTCAATATGCTTTATCTCGACAATTTTTCGATCAAGGAGCTTGGCTCCATAACTTTTTTCTCAATGTGAGGGTCATTCCTACCACGATCGGCTATCTCTTATCTCAACACAAATACATGACCGATGTGCTTAACTCCTTTGACATATTTGTGACACTCTTTTACATGGCCTGGCCATTCATTGTCGATCATTGCCCCTTCAGGTTAGCACTTCGCTGACTCATACTGGGCTAGCAACCTTGGCGATCGTTCCTCGTCACCACAACAATTTTTTGATTTTTTGACAAAATATTTTGTCATTTTAATTATCATAATAAAGTATATAACTTGACAAATTTCAAGTTTGTCAGAATATCAATGTCTATTGTGACAAACATCGATTTTGACATAACGTTTGTCACATTAAGTACGTATTATGACAACTATTTTGTCGCTATCATTTTGTCAAAATATCGTTAGATGGAAAGAAGAGGCTCGGTATAAAATGGAAATTCGTAAGAATAATATTTGTCAAATTAGACCACACTGGTCTGAACACACACAAAAAACTAGTGTGGTCATGGTTGCAAGAGACACTCGGCCATTTCACTCTTACCGTGAGAATATCAAACTATCTCATAACTAAAGAGGGCAGGGGTTTGGTAGTGGTAATGCCACTAGTCTAGAACCTAAAGGTACCAGGTTTGAATCCTTTAGTAATACCCCTTATCACAACAAAAAAGATAAACCCATATCGCTATTACACCTAGTCTAGAACCTTAAGGGGATGACGACATCATTTTCCATGGTTAAGCCCCAATGGTCGAGTTTCCTATGATAGAAAAATGCACGAATGTGTTATATCATGCAGAAAGGTTGCAAACCAGGGAACTCAAGGAGGAGAGGGGTGCACAACTAGTGTCTTTTTGGTTGAAAAGGCAAAAGATAAATGGTGGGAATGAATGTAGAGAGCATATGTAAAGGTTGATTGATTATCACATAGCAAAGATTCAAAGAAGAGCTGAAGATTTGGTTCTTTAAGACTCAAAACAACAAGTGAAGCTCAAATAAATAGGTTCGATGATCAAATTCTAGCTCGAGTTCAAAAACTTAGGAAATAACAAAGTGTTTATAGTCCCAAAGGTATTCCTAAAGACAATTTGATATGATAATATTGTAAGGCGCCTTGGTTATCTCTGCATTCCGTTTCATTTTGATTTTGTTATGTCTAATAACAAAGTGTTTATAGTCCTTGCCGAAATGACTAGATATGCAAAGGCCCTGTTTACTTTCATTTCTGTTTTCTGTTTTTGAGAAAACAGATGTTGAAAACAGGTGAAAACGACATTTTTTCGTTTTCGAAAACAGTAGGAAGCTGCCACTTTCTGTTTTCAGAGTTGAAAACGAATAGAAAATAGAATGAAAAGTAAACATGTTTTCTCGTTTCGTTTCCCAAATTTGTAACATGAAAACAGAAAACAGGAAACGAAAATGGAAGTGAACAGGGCCAAAGTATGTATAGCACCTGTCGCGCAACAAGACATGCAAAGTGTTTATAGTGTCTAGCAATGTGAATAGACATACAAAGCATTTATTATCCTTGTTAGAGCTACTTGAAATGTGAAGTGTTTGTGGGGTTGCTATCCTACCTTGTTGATATCTATTTACCTTTATTAGTATCATGTGATAATCTAGTTTGGAAAATAAAAACACAGAGAAAAGAAGAGCAGTTGGTGGTTAATTAGTGAAATCGAATTGAGGTAGATGATGATCAAGAGAAATAATTGGCCTTTAACTAATAGTAGACAATGCATTAAATGACGCATAATACACATGCAGAAGTTGCAATCTAGCTAGCTAATCTTGTCGATTGGTGGACTCATTCTATCCTCTCATTTTTGTTTGGTCGAGGATTAATGGCCAGTTATCAGGTTCATCATCCCTTGATTGCATTATTGTGCTGCCCTAATCCAATTATCATCACCAATTAAGCAACCCCAAAAGCCAGCCCTTTTGAATTTTCACTCTCGCATAACATACTACTTAAATTGATTTGATATTTGAACATCGGAACAGGAAATTTTCTTTGTCATCACGCCATTGGGAGCTACCTAATCATCATTTTCTGCAATTTGAAAATCGCTGTCCAACAAAGAAAAGAAGAAGAAAAGCCTTTTACTTTCTTATGCTAACAACTAATTATGCTTACTACGTACTAATCACTTTCCTTTTCCCCCTCTGCTTTTTGGCGTAATTACTTTAGGTTAAGAAAGAAACAAAAAAGTGCTATTATTTTCATGTTTCAACTTTGCGGTGGATCATGAGAGAAGGAGAAGAGGGGCCATTTCATGGACAGCTCCTTACCACATTCAAATGAGCTTAGAATGCAAGATTCATCTTTTTTTTTTTTTTTTGTGAGAAGATTCATCTCTAATTACTGTTACCGTTCCTGGAACAATTTTTTATACCCAAATGGGATAGTATGTATTTTTTTAATAATTGATATGTATGAAAGCATACTACGGAAAAATATAAAATTTCCAACAATATAACCCTCGTGCTTATGTTATTGAATTGACCGTTCAAGGATCGATAATAATTTGATATGCACAATGACGAATTTGTAAACAATAACTATCGAATTATGGATCGTGGCACGCTTGATTTAATGGCACATGGTTACGCCAAAACACTATAGTCAAATTCAGGAGGGAGGGAGCAAAGAAAGATGAAAAGGTCAGCGAAGTAGAAAAGTTGAGGGTTGTGTAGATTAGGGGAAACAATGGAGACTCTACTAAGCTATCGCCTAATCGTGACTTTCCTCTTTTAGGTTTGACATCTATTTAATTTGTTCCACGTACCGGAAAAAGAAGGGTACCCCATGGAATCCAACCAAATCGGTTGCTCTTCGTGAGTTTGTTCAGGACCTGGGCCTCCATGACACAGGATTTCAAGGGGATCAATTTACCTGGTCTAATAGGCGCATGGGATCGGCCCTTATTCGGGAGCGTTTGGATAGAGCATTATGCTCCCAAACTTGAATTGATAGCTTCCCTGATACCTTGCTAAAACACTTTACGGATCAAGGTTCGGACCATCGTGCTCTGCTTTTGGCTGATAAACCCTATGTCCGTAGTAGCCGGCCCCTCTTTTGTTTCGACGCTCGATGGGCGGATAATCCCGAAGTTAGGGCGATGGTTCAGTATGTGTGGCAGGAGGAAATCCAATGGACTCCTATGTACCAGTTCTGGCAGAAATTGAAAAAGCTTCGGCATCTTTTATATGATTGGAGTCGAGCTGGTACAACGAACTCTTTGCGGAATATCAATACCCTTCAATGGGAGCTGGACCGGGTTAAGCTCGTCCACCCAATTGATTGGGATGCTATCAAAGACTTGGAGATTGAGCTTAACCGGTAGTGGGAGGGCGGAGGAAATGTATTGGCAACAGAAATCTCGGGTCACGTGGCTGAAGAAAGGTGATAAGAATACGTCATACTTTCACACAGTGACCTGGGCGCGTAGAAAGCGGAACTTTGTATCTGGGCTACGTGATGACAATGGGGATTGGATTGCCGACGAAAAAGGGAAGGCGGAGATTGCCTCAACTTTTTACCAGAATCTTTTTACCTCCGATAATCAGGTCCCCAACATGGCTGATCGGATTGCGAATCTTCCTATTGATCGGAAAGTTACAAAGGAAATGAATGAGGCTCTAATAGCTGAGGTTCTCCCAGAGGAAGTCCGTCGTACCGTCTTTTCCATGGGATCCAAACAAGCCTCGGGATCGGATGGTTTCACTGGCAAGTTCTTTAAAGCCTTTTGGGACATTGTGGGTGAGTCAGTGAGTAAAGCGGTATACTCCTTTTTTCAACATCAAGGTTGCTTCGGAGCTTTAATCACACCTGGTTGACTTTGATTCCGAAGGTGGATAATGTGGAAAACATGCGGCAGCTCAGACCAATTAGCTTGTGCCAGTTTGTGTACAAGATTATAACTAAAATTATGTCGGAGCGGCTTGCTTACCTATTACCCACGATAATTTCGGAAGGTAAGAATGCTTTCATTCGGGAAAGGCAAATCGTTGAAAATGTCCTCCTAGGACATGAGTTAATGCATTACTTGAAGATCAAGAAACAAGGTAAGAAAGGATATATGGCTCTAAAGGTTGATTGGAAAAGGCCTATGATAGAGTCGAATGGTCCTTTCTGCTCGGTGTTCTTGATAAGATGGGCTTTAACTCAACCTGGTGTGGGTGGATTAATGAGTGTCTTCGCTCGGCCTCTTTCTCAGTTATGATGAATGGCACCCCGTCAGGATATTTCACACCTACTAGGGGTTTGCGTTAGGGTGATCCGTTATCCCCGCTTCTTTTTGTGATTTGTACGGAAGGGTTCGCGGCCCTCATTAGGCATGCCATTTCAGATGGGAAACTGGAAGGGATTGAGGTGGCCCCTCGTGCTCCCCGTATATCCCATCTCTTTTTCGCAGACAATTCGTACCTTTTCCTCAGGGGAACCCTTGAGGAGTGTGAGAATTTGATTGAGGTGCTGACTGAATATGAAGAACTTAGTGGACAGCGGGTTAACTTGGCCAAATCGGCAGTCTGTTTTAGCAAGAACATATCTCCTCAGGATCAGAAATTCCTGGCGCAGATCATGGGGGTGGGGGCGGTGGGGGTGGGGGTACAGGATAAATATTTGGGTCTCCCTACCCTGATCGCCCAGTCTAAAACCACGACCTTTCGGTATTTGGAGGAAAAGTTGCTTGCCCACCTCCAAGGGTGGAAGCAGCGAACTTTGTCATGGGCGGCCAAGGAGACTCTGATCAAATCAGTTGCATTGGCCCTTCCACTTCATGTCATCACATGTTTCAAGCTGCCATTATCCCTGTGCCGCCTCTTGGATAAACATGTGGCCAGATTTTGGTGGGGTGTCGAGGAGGGTCGTTCTAAAATTCGGTGGATGTCGTGGAAGAATATGTGTCGTAGCAAACATGATGGGGAAATGGGGTTCCGTCGCTTTGAACATTTCAATCAGGCGCTTTTGGCAAAAATTGCCTGGCGCATTCTTAACGAGCCCCAATCGCTGCTACATCAAGTCTATAAAGGGAAATACTTTCCTCGTGGTTTGTTCCTCACGGCTGCGGCCCGCTCGCGGCCTTCCTGGGGATGGCAGAGCATTCTGTTTGGTCAGGACCTCCTGTTGCAGGGGCTTCGGTGGCAGATTGGGAATGGGAACCTGGCCCCGTTGTTGGACTCTCGGTGGATTCCTAACCTACACCCTTAGCCCCCGGCTTATAATCCTTGTGTGCTGCCTCATGAAGAGATTAAGGTTAGTGAGGTTATTTGTCAATGTGAGGGTCGTTGGTACGATGCCCAGCTGCAACGATGGTTTGACCCACCCACAATTAGTGCTATTAAGCAAATCCCACTCCCGCGGCAGTCGCTGGAGGATAGATTGATATGGCATGGGACGTCGGATGTCATCTTTACGATCAAATTGGCTTATCACTTGGTTGTTGGTTTAGCTCAGCATAATGGGAAGTCGAAAGCTATGGCTAGTTGGATCCGTTTGTGGGATTCGAGCATTCCCCCTAAGCTGAAGATGTTTGCTTGGCAAGTCTTTAATCGGCTTCTCCCTATGACAGAGGCTCTTATTGAGAAACAGGTGCAGGTGCTCCCGTGGTGCCCGGTTTGCTGGGCCGAGTCTGAAACAATGGAGCATTTGTTTCTAGATTGTCCGGTCGTGAGGGCGTTATGGGATCATTCAGGATTGGACCAGTTGGGTCAGGCTTTGCCGCGTGACACGTTTCCCCTGTTCCTGAAAAAGTTAATGCTTCGGCTTAGGCAACCTGACCACTTTCTCGTTGTTATAATGCTCTTATGGCGTATCTGGAGATCCCGGAACTGGGTAGTTTTTTAGGGTAAACAATTTGGTATCCCGGCATTAATGCGTCAATTTACCCAATAGTACAATGAATGGATTGCCTTGCCAAGAGACCGGGATGGTCGGACTCAGTATTCGCCTCCCCGGGCCATGGACTTGGGTAACCTGTCTGAGGTGGTGTGTCAATGGGATGGGGCGACAAAGACGGCCTCTCATTCAGCTGGTGGGATGGTTATCCGTCAGCGGCCTGGGGGTGTTATTCGGGTTCTGGGGTTTCAGCTTTTTGATGTGGATGATCCAATGACGGTGGAGCTGCTTGTTCTCAGGGAGGCTATCCTCTGGTGTCTGAACCAGGGGTTCCATACAATTTGCTTTGAAGGTGATGCTAAGGTTGTGATCGGTAAGATCAACCGGGCTGATACTAGGGATGGAAGGGTGGGGGCTTTGCTGCAAGAGGTGGTGTCTTATTTTAATCTCCACGGGGGGCTTAGTGTGCGATTTGTTGGCCGTAGTAACAATAGGGTAGCCCATGTGGTGGCTAGAAAGGCCATGTCATTGTACCCGGCTTCATGTCGATCCTTTGATTTTATGGCCTGGCTTAATTCCAGGATGTAACTATCTTGACGATCAATATATGATTATCTATTGTAAAAAAAAAAAATTCCTACCTTGCAACGCACCACCCAACCCAATTCTCTTCCGTTTAAGCAATAAAGAAGGCGAGCCAATTTCATCAGTAACTTTATGGCAAGTAAGCATGAGTAAACCAATCAGAATCCATCACATCAAGACTCATCTCTCTCCTGAAAAGCCTTTAATATTGTGTACCCACAAGATACCAACCCTCACACCAGGGTGGTATTGTTAGGTATTTTTTAGTCCTCTATTTTTTCACCTAGAAATTTTTAGATCCAATAAATCATAAGCAACTCGTTCCTTCTATGCAAAATTTTTCAAAAAACGACTTAAAAATGAAGGAGATATCATATGGTACGAAGTTGGTAACGAGAGATATGGAATTTTTTTCTCAAAAAATATTGAAAATGGATCTCATGTTGTAGAGCACAACAAACTTGTTTCATCTGTGGAAAAAAAAATTGAAATCCAAATTAGAACTAACAACATAAGAATCAATTAAGGAAACTAAAAAAATATATATATTCAATTCCAACAAAGAAAGATCTAGATTTAGTCCCTCACTCGAGCCATAAAGAAGGGTCTTTGTAAACCCTTAACTGATTAACTGAAACCCAAAACGCAATTATTTGCGATTTTACGTGGAGATGAGATGGTCCGTCCAATTTCAGCAGCGAAGACAAACCCTGCGCAAGGCGCGACCCAACCCGTCCCTCCTGACCTCTGCGGGCGCCACCAACTGTTAGGCACTTAGGCCGCAAGAAATAGTTGGGCCGGTGCAGGTTGAATATTATTAAAGTTGCTAGTTGCTAGTACTTGCTACCCTAGTTTGATCGAGTGGTTGGTTGTGCTATCAATTTTTGAATTCAGATATTTTGGTTTTAATTTCAATAACACGTAACTTTTTTTCCCTCTTCCCCAACCTTTGTTGAAGCATCAATAATAAAAGAAGTTATTAAAGCTTAGTTTTTGTTATCGGATCAGACGTGACAATTCCTTAAAACTTAGGGTCGTTTGGAAATTGTGATTCTTCAAATTGATGTATTAGGTCAATTAGAGTTAATATCTTATTTTTCTCCGAATTATATCCAAATAATCTATTTTGATTCGTGATTTTAGAAGTTGCTATCCTAACCTTAACTATACACGATATAGTCTAGTTTGGCCTAATACGTAAATTTTCATTAAAGTAGAAGATCAACGATGTTGACCATTAGTGAATCAACATGCTTTGTTGTCGTGGATAACACGTACACAATAAAAATTAGATAGAATAAAAAAAATCATCTACTATTTTGAACTGAAAAAATAAATTAAAATTCTCCTTGCTCACTCTCTCTCCCCTCACTCTGCTCCTCTAAACCTTCGCCACCGCTCATCAAGGCAGGATTAGGGATGACAATTTTGCCCATACTCATGGGTATTTTACTATCCAACCCAATTGGGTTGGGTATGGATTCCAAATAAATGGTAGATGGGTAGAGTTTGATGGATTTGTATCCATACCCATTTACTTGGGTTGGGTTGGGGGTTTAACACATGGATTTGGGTTTGTACCCATGCCCAAAGGCAAATTACAGTTTGGTACCTAAACTTAATCGATATGCAGATTTATTACCTAAATTTAATTTTGTTTGCATATAAGTCCTCAAAATATCGATGAAAAATTATGTTTTGGTACCTAAAATTTTTTGGTCTTACATTTTGGTACATAAACTTTTCAAGTTTTACATATAGGTCCAATTTTTGTGTGTGTAGTTAAAACACCTTCAAGTAAATGGATATCCATATCCAACCCATACTCATTTACATTATGAAAGCAATATCCATACAAACCCTCAAACCCATCTACAAACCCTCAAACCCATATACACTTCATCCAAACCCTACCTATACTAAATGGATCTATTTGTATTTGGGTAAAATTACCCATGGTGGGTAATTGCCATCCCTAGGCAGGATTCCTCTCCCCCGTCCCGCATAGTTCCGGTCCAGCAATCCCCAACCCTCCTCAAACCCTTACGTCGATTGAAACCCCCAACTATTGTTGATTATTGAGAGGGAGAGAGCGGCCACATAGGCGGTTGATTTTGATTATTGCTCATCTCATCCGTTTGAATGCCTTTTTGGTGGGTTAGGAATTTAGGTTTCGTGTAAATTGATTTGGATGACATAAGTAGTTATAAGATTTAGGAAGGGAAGAGTTTTGGATGACAATCGTGTAAAAGGAGTTGGAGATATCAATTATAAGAGCTGTGAAGCGACGTAGGCGGTGGGAAGCAGAAGCATCGTCTGCTACTAGTTAGCTGGAAATGGAGGTGGATAGGGCTCTGTTTTGTGGGTGGGGCAAAGGCGACTTAGGTACCTCTGCTTTTTGTTTTGTGTTTGGTGTGGAGATAGTCGGAGAAGATAAGGGAGTCGGTATCGCTCAACTCTTACGCCGGTGCTAAGTTTTTGGATCCGTGAGGAGAGAGTCGGAGAAGATAAGGGATTCTTGCCTTTTATTTTTGTTATTATTTTGTTTGTTATTTTTATGGATTTTTTGTTGTTAAACGTGATAATAATAAAAATTAGAGAAAAAATTTTGAATATAATTTTTTTAATGATTTTTAGGCTGGCGAGGCAATGACATTGTGAGTTGACCATTAGTCAATGGTATTGACCCTCCAACTTAACGGGCAACCAACGTGTTTGGTCAAAATAGTCTATATGGTGTATAGTTGAGGCTAGAATAGAAATTTCTTAAACCACGGGCCAAAGTAGACTATTTGGGTATAGTTCGGGCAGAATAAGATATTAACCCTATCTTTTATTGTTTATCCATATTAGGGTTAAGGGTTAATACCTTATTTTGGCCCGAACTATGATCATATAATCAACTTTGGCACGTGATTTCAGAAATTATAACATCCTGGCTTCAAATATGCAGCATATAGACTAAATTGGTCGGATACATGCTTTGAGCGTCAATTTGGACTGTCAACACCATTGATCGTTAGTCAACACGCCATGTCATTGCCTAATCAGCCTAAAAATCATTAAAAATTAAAATTGTAATTATTTTTCTAATTATTATTATTTATCATTTTGAAATCAACCAAAAATTAAAATTAAAATTAAAAAATATAAAAAATTGTGTGTTTTATCTTTTGGGACATTTGAAAATGATAAATTTAAAAAAATAAAAACAATTATCAAATTAATTTTATAAATGTAGAAAATATAAAAAACATAAACCAAAAAACAAATTTTCTAATTCAAATTATTTGTTTTAATTTTTATTATTTATCATTATCAAATTAAACAAAAAAATAAAATTATAATAACATAAAATTATTATAGATTTTTTAAATTACCCAAAAATAAAAAGTAAACTATACAAGTTCAATTTGTATATCGAAGAGTGAGAGTAGAGTGAGAAAGTAGAGTGAGAAAGTAGAGCGTTGGGCGATTAGGGTTTGTGTGGTGCGATCTGATCGCCGCGCCTGAGCCGGTGCCAATCTTTTCCCCCTCTTCTCTTTTCTGTGGTTTCTTCTTCCTAATTCGTCATGGCTTCATCATCGACTTCAGCTCCAGAGCTGATTCCGACGAAGCCTTGGGCGAGCTTATTTGGCATTGCTGAGGCGAACCGTCTCTGTTACATCAAACCTGAGGTAGTGAATGGTGGATTGAGGATGCCAAAGTCGGTACGCGAGGAAGGTGCGGCGAGGTGGAAACACTGTCTGGTGGGTCAGTTTTTGCAAGAGATCCCTCCGTTGGTTGTATTGAGACGTTGGGCTAACAAGATTTGGGGAAGGGATGGTCAGGTTAAGGGTCTCGCTTCTCTGTGACAAGCTTGTGCTCATTCAATTGCCGTCGCAAGCAACCTGCGACTGGATCCTGGAGAGTGGACCATGGTTTTACAACGACAACTTGTTGTATCTCCGCCCCTGGTCGCCGGGAATAAGTGCTGAAGATTTGGGCAGGAAGGCTCTTCCGATCTGGCTGAAGCTGTCGAATGTTCCGCTCGAGTATGTCAACTACCAGGGATTGAGCCGCATAGGTAGCTGGGTGGGGTTTCCCTTGGGAGTGGATCATACCACGAGGATGGGGCGTAGGATGGGGTTCGCAAAGGTCCTGGTGGAGCTGAAAGCAGAAGGTCCATTCCCGGATGCAGTGACTATCTGGCCTGATGATGATGTTCCGATTCAGGTCAGGGTCGAATACTGTCATCTTCCCGCAGTTTGTCCGGTTTGCAAGCTGTTTGGAACGGGCTGCTGTGAGGTTGTGCCGGGGCAACAGGTGTGGGTGCCTAAGTCTAAGTCTGGGCAGAATGATCAGGCTGGTGAACAAAGGGCTGTCGAGTCCCCCTTGGTTCCATCAGTTCCTCAGGTGGAGGCAGAGCATACAGTGGTGCATCAGGACTCAGGGTTGGTGGTTGGCTCTCCATCACTGGTTCATCCTTCCTCCAGAATTACAATAGGTGGGATCAACCTGGATGTGGCATTCTCGGAAGTATCCTCTCCTTCACCTGCTGCAGGGTTGTCTCCTCAGTTACCCTCAGAAGCGGAGTTCCAAATGGTGGTTCATGGAGCCAAACCGCGTCTCTGGTCTCCTGCACCTAGCCCTACTAGTGTTCTGCCTGTTTCTTCCTCTTCCTTTAGTATTCTGGCGGATCAAGGTGAGGAGGTAGTTCGTTTGCAGGATGCTCCTAAGCGAGGTAGTAAGAAGTTGGGGCTTCAGCCCCAGACTTCAGCATGAATTGCTTAATATGGAATGTTCGAGGATTTAACAAATCCTCGAAGAGACAGGACTTCTCCCAAGTCCTGAGACGTCTCAATATTAGTTTGGTAGCTATCCTAGAAACTAGAGTGAGGCAAGCTAAGTCAGAGGAAATTGCAGAGGGTTTTCTTGTTGGTTGGGAAAGGCATTTGAGTTATTGTGATTCGGATTTGGGTCAGATTTGGCTGTTCTGGAAGACGGAAGTTAAGGTGACGATATTGAAACCAGGCAGGAACTTTGTACATACTATGGTTCAGGAGCAGGGAGGTGAATTATTCTTTTTCACCGCTGTTTATGGCGCGAATGATGAAGTGGAGCGTAGAGATACATATGCAGCTATAGGGCAAGTAAAATTGATTGGTGCTCCTTGGTTAGTGGGAGGCGATTTTAACGCAATTATGAAGCCAGAAGAAGCCTCCAATCAGGTCCAGGTGTCCTCGAGTATGACAGAGTTTGATGAATGGCGGAATAACATGGAGTTGGAGAATGTTAACACTCTAGGGCCTTTGTTTACCTGGGTTAACAATCAGCAGCAGAATCCTATTGCTAAACGGCTTGATAGGGCTTTGGTAAATGTTGATTGGCTTTCTGTTTTCCCTTACTGTGTTATAGAGGCAGTACCAGGTACCTTCTCTGATCACTGTGGTATTTTGATTAAGGCTAAGGGATCTGAAAAAACACTGCCGAAACCTTTTAAGTACTTTGAGTTTTGGGGGGAGCATCCTGATTTCCTGCCATTGGTGGAGAAAGCGTGGTCAGTAAGTATTGCTGGGCATCCCTGGGTTATTGTTCAGAGAAAACTCAGTGAAGTCAAAAGAGCCCTGATTCAGTTGAATAGAGATCATTTTGCAAATCTTCCTACTCAGGTAAAGGAGCTTGAAAAGAAGTTATTGTTGATAAAGGCAGAATGCTTTTCTGCACCTACTGAGGTTAACTTGCAGCTGAAGAAAGAGCTTGAAGCTCAATTGGAGGATGCAAAAAGAGCCGAGGAGGGATTGTATTGGCAAAAATCAAGGGAGACAGGGCTTAAAAGAGGTGACAAGAGTACTAGGTATTTTCATCAATCAGTGAAACTCAGAACAGCCAAAAGAGCAATTCGAAGAATTAAAACAGAAGATGGGGAGGTGGTTGAGGATGTGGAACAGGTGGCTGATGCTGCGGTTGTTTTTTACCAGAAATTGTTTGGGGTGGCTAACTTAGACATCAAGCCAGATCAGCAGCTTCTGTCAGGGGTGGTCCATAAGCAGCTATCACACCAGAGTAAAGAGAGGTTATGTCAGACTGTATCAGTGGAGGAAATCAGAGAAACGGTATTCCATATGAACATCCACAAGGTGCCAGGCCCTGATGGGTTCTCCTCTGGCTTCTTCAGGCGAACTTGGCACATTGTAGGGGAGGACATTACAAAAGGAATACAGGCTTTCTTTGAGAGCAATCGACTTACAAGTGGGGTTAATGCCACTGCTGTGGCACTACTTCCAAAGGTAATTAATGCTGAGACTTTTAAAGAATACCGTCCAATTTCATGCATTAATGTCCTGTATAAGGTGATTGCAAAAATTTAGCCAAGAGGCTTAGTGAGGTGTTGCCTAGTGTTATCAGTCTTAATCAAACTGCATTTATCAAAGGTAGACAGATTGTAGACAATATTATGTTAGCTCAAGATCTTGTTAGTGGATATCATAGGGAAAAGCTATCCTCAAGATGTGCAGTTAAGATAGACATTATGAAGACCTTCGACTCGGTTAACTGGGACTACTTGTTCATGATTATGAGGCTGATGGAGTTCCCTGCAAAATTTCTGGACTGGATTTATATTTGTTTATCAACGGCTCACTTCAGTATCTGTGTTAATGGTGGAATGAAGGGGTTCTTTAGTGCTAGGAAGGGGGTGAGGCAGGGGGACCCCCTCTCCCCCTATCTGTTTGCACTAGCAATGGAAGGGCTCTCGGGTATGCTCATTAAAGCCTCAGAGCAGGGTTTGATACCATTTCATCCGTTGTGCAGCAAAATTTCTTTAAATCACCTTTGTTTTGCGGACGATATGTTGATTTTTACAGTGGGATCAGCTAGAGCTATATTGGCAGTGAAGCAGGTGTTAGATCAGTTCTATTGGCAATCGGGTTTGAGGTGCAATCCAGCAAAATGCTCTGTATTCTTTGGCGGGGAATCAGTAAAATATAAGCAAAATGCCCTGGAATTATCAGGGTTTGCTGAGGGCTGTTTACCTGTAAAGTACCTGGGATTGCCCCTCATCTCTGGGAAGTTGACTGATAGGGATTGTGATGCATTGGCATCAGCAATCACCAAGAAGGTTAGGTCGTGGAGAGCAAAAACACTTACATTTGCTGGCAGATTACAACTGATCAACTCGGTGGTGACAGGTCTGATTCAATATTGGCTACAGGTATTCATCTTGCCTAAGAAGATCTTAAAGAGGGTTCAGAAGATTTGTATGGACTTTTTATGGCATGGCAGTGAGACAGGAAGAGCGAAAATTGCTTGGGAAAGGGTGGCCAGGCCTAAGAAGGAAGGTGGGTTGGGGATTCGGGATTTTAGCTCCTGGAATACAGCTTGTTCTCTACGTTTGTTGTGGTTATTGATGATGAAATCAGGTGCAATTTGGGTTGCTTGGATGCTACGATATCGCTGTAAGACTGGAGATATCTGGACCATAAAGGAGAATGCTAATAGCTCCTGGGCTTGGCGAAGAATTCTGAAGAAACGCTCACAGGTGCAGCCTTTTCTTTGCAGGCAGGGAGACTGTGCCTTGTGGGATGGGAAACCTATGGAAAAGTACTCGGTAAAGCGGGTCTGGGATACTCTACGTCCAAAATGCAGCGCTGTGGAGTGGTATAAGTTAGTCTGGGGGCCGAATCATGTGCCTCGTTTTAGTTTTATTGCCTGGCTGGTTTCACTTGATGGCATTACTACGAAAAGCAAACTGTTGCGTTGGGGGAAGGTGAGTGAGGATAGGTGTGTCCTTTGTGGCATGGCAAGTGAAACACGAGATCACCTGTTTGTTGATTGTGAGTATTCTCGGCTGTTGTTACAGGGGTTTTTGCAGGATGGTTGGATCCGAGGATCTTGGGTGGAGTCTGTGCAGGCTCTCTGTGCAGCAGTGCAGCGGGATCCTCAACAAGGAATTAATGTTAAATGGTGTCTCTTTTTTACTTATATATGGCAAGAACGTTGCAGGAGATGCCATGATGAGGCTCCGAGAGAGGTTGGTGTAATTAGGGAGATTATGTTGAGGGATTTACATATTTTAGGTCTGCAGTAGTTGTGATAGTGATGTAAATGGGCTGCTGGGGTTTTTTTAGTTGCTGTCAATGTCGTTTCTTTTGCTTTGGGATGCCGTTTTGGTGTCCTTGTTTTCGTTGTATCTTGGATTGCTGATTTGGCAATTCGTTACTTAATACAAAGGGGTAACTGATTCAACGAAGAAAAAAAAAAGTAAACTATATATTATTTTTTAAAATTTACCATTTTAAAATGTCCCAAAAGATAAAACACACATATTTTTTTAAATTTTATTTTTGGTTAATTTCAAAATGATAAATAATAATAATTAGAAAAATAATTTGAATTTGAATTTTTCATTAATTTTTAGGCTGACTAGGCAATAACATGGCGTGTTGACTAACAGTCAATGGTGTTGACCATCCAAATTGACGGTCAAAGCATGTGTTGGGCAATTTAGTCTATATGCTGCATAGTTGAGGCCAG
The DNA here is from genome assembly GCA_946122785.1 of Linum tenue. NCBI lineage: Eukaryota > Viridiplantae > Streptophyta > Magnoliopsida > Malpighiales > Linaceae > Linum > Linum tenue. The sequence continues at coordinate 90,836,170 of CAMGYJ010000005.1, read as the reverse complement.
AATGTTAATTTCTGAAACCACGTGTCAAAGTTGATTATATGGTCATAGTTCGGGCCAAAAAGGTATTAACATTAGGGTTAATACCCTAGTTTGGCCCGAAGTTTAGTGTAAGTGAAAGTTCTAGTGCCATTTTTCAAATAAGACATTTATGGCCTATTTTTATAAATTATTGAACAAATTTGGTCCAAAAATTTCTGTTACCATTAATATTGACGGTCAAACACTTATTCCGTTAGTGACTCAGAATCCATTGCGAAAGTGACAGTGATGTGGATTTCATGTCATTTTTATTTCAATTATTTTTTCCATTCTTTTTTGGTTCTTAAAAACTAGAAAAATAAAAAATTGAAATAAAAAACTCATGCTCAATGCCAATAAAAAATCACAATCCCTAATCTTCTTCTGTCGTCGGCACCGACGACGACCACCGCCACTCCCACTCCTCTTCCTCCCGGCCCTTCTTCTACCCGTATCTCGTTCTCGGCTTTAATAGCCAACTCATTTCTTGTCGCCGACCACGAATCTAGATTGGAGGGTGGATTTAGGGTTTCCTCCAGATCGGTCTGAGGGAGAAGACGAACCGTCAACAATTGTTTCTCTCTCCTTCCAGCTCCCTCCACTTCTCCCCAACCCCGAAACAGCCCTGAATCCGGCGATCTTGATTACAACAAAGTGAAATTTGAGGGGACGGCGACCGCAGTGGAGGCGCTTGTGGACGTGAAAGATAGAGGGGGAGAAGGAAGAAGAAGAGAAGAGAGTCTATGTGGGCGCCGCCCACTGAAAATCCTTTACCGCCCAAAGCGCATGTCGAGGAAAAAAAAGAGGAAGAAGGAACCGGTCCCAGCCCAATGCCTTGTCCCCTGCCGCCGTCTGCTGATTCCATCATTTGGTGGTGAGGTAGCTCGAGGGTGGAGAACACCAGAGGAGAGGAGTTCGCAACAATGATGGAAGGAATCAGATGTGAGTTTAGATGTCAGAGGAGGGAGTTGCGATGGTGGAATCAGAGATCGGTTTAGAAGAAGAAGAAGATAAGGAACATAGGGGCTTTTTAGGATTTTATTTATTTAAATTTTTTTAATTTTTAATTAATAAGTGACGTACATGCCACCTCAGCCATAGATGTTGAGTCATTGACGGAATAAATGTTTGACCGTTAATATTAAAAGTCAACACAAGTTTCGGGCCAAATTTGTCCAATAATTTCAAAAGTAGGCCACTAATGTCTTATTTGAAAAATGGGGTCTGAATTGTCACGTACGATAAACTTCGGACCAAACTAGAGTATAACCCCTTTTTGTTATGGAACTTTCATAACAATGATGCTTTATACTCTTCCAAGTTTAGTAGACAATTAATATATGACGAAATGGATATCATATTGAGACAAATAAAGAAGAGAATAAAGGGTATACTATTATAACAAATAATCAAATATGGTCTTCAATAAGAAATACGTATTAGAACAATTTTACCCGCTATTTTTTTGGATTGTACTACATATTTATTAGTAAAATTGAAACATATTCTCTTGGTTAACCAAAAGTTGACAAATCTCGATAACTTTATCGTTTGTCAAGATCGGTTAGGCCATCCAGGATCGATTATGATGTAAAAAGTCATTGCAAATACATGTGGAGATACATTAAAATGTAACAAAATTTATCAATTTAAATTTGTACCATGTATTGCGCAAACTCATCGCAAGTTCATTATTCATCCATTACTGGTAAAAGTAAGGAGTGAATCTTCTTACTTTTTTAGAACATATTGAGGGTGATATATGCAGGCTAATTCACCCACCACGTGGACCATTTTAGTATTTCATATTTTTAGTTGACGCATCAACTAGATGGTCACATATGTGTTAATTATCAACTCGTAACCAGACCATTGCCAAATTATTTGCCCAACTGATTTGACTACGAGCATATTTTCCTGATTTTCTAATCAAGAAAATACATCTTGATCATGTTGGTGAATTTATTTAAGAGACTTTCAATGACTATTGTATATCCATAAGGGTTAATGTTGAACATCTTGTAACACATATTCATACACAAAATGGTCGATCATAATAACTTATTAAGCATTTGCAACTGATCGCAAAGTCATTGCTTATGAGAAAAGGTTTATCAATTCCTCTAGGGGACATGCTATATTGCATGCGATAACATTAATTTGCATCAATCCAAATAGTTATCATGAATGTTTCCACTTACAACATTTTGTTGTAAAAGAACTAATATTTCATATATGAAAATATGTGGGTGTGTCGTCTACCCCCTATTCCATTAAGATGGGTCCTTTAAGCAGGTTGGAAATTTATGTTGGATATGAGTATTCTTCAATCATCAAATACTTATAACCATAGACGATAGTTTTATTCACTGCTCGTGTTGTTAATTGTCATTTTGATGAATAAGTTTTTTTAACATTAGGGGAAACAAATAGTATGTCAGTTGGAATGAATTCTTGCTATCTTATCTTGATCCTCGTACTAAACAATATGAATTGAAAGTTTAAAAGATAATTCATTTACAAAGTTTAGTAAACCAACTGTCGACTGCTTTTACTGACTTGAAAAGAGTGACGAAGTCTCACATACCAACTATAAAATGCTACAGCAAAAAATGATGTTCCTGTTGGACAATTTGACATTGCAAAATAATCTAAATCACGAATGCAGCGTGGTAGGCCAATAGGTTCCATGAATAAAAATCCTTGAAAAATAAAATGAGCTAAGAATCAAGATGGTCAAATTGAGGATATGAAACATTTGAAGGATGATATGTTTGTGCATCAAGAGGATATGCTTGGATTACAAATTGAACATTTTGAAGGATAATATGTTTGTGCAACAAGAATGAAGAGTTTAAAAGGTGCTTAAGCGATTTGATGTGAAAAAACCACACCCATTGAGTAACCCTTTGGTTCTAAGGTCACTTGATGGACAAAGAGATCCATTAAGACCTTGCAAAAGCATTGAAAAACTCGTGGGCGCTAAAGTGTCATATCTTAGTATGAAAGGAGCATTAGTGTATCTAGCCAGTCATACATGACCCAATATATCATTCGCTGCGAATATATTGGCAAGATATTACTCTTCTCCAATTGCTAGACATGGGAATGGAGTTAAACATTTACTATGTTGCATTCGAGGAACAATGGAGATTGACTTGTTCTATTTGTGTATATCAAAGATGGATTTTATGGGATATGTAAATGTAAGATATCTCTCTTATCCACAGAATGATAGATCACTTACAAGATATTTATTTATTTGCGGTGGTACAACCATTTCATGCCGATCCATAGAACAAACTATAGTCATGCTTACAACTATTAACAAGGCAAGTCATGAATGTGTTTCGTTAAGATATGTAATTCAACACATTAGATGGACTTGTGAACTATGTCGAGGATAAATGATCTTGACGATTATGTATCAAGATAATGCGACATGCATTGCTTAACTAAAAGAATGATATATTAATGGAGATAGAACAGAACGTACTCCACCCAAGTTTTTTCTCATGATCTTCAAAATTGTGGTGAAATAATTGTTCAAAAATTCTATTTAAGTGAGAATCTAGCATATTTTTTCATCAAGTCTGATAAAGACAACCGAGCTCGTGAAATCTTAGGTTCATTTTTCAAAGTCGCAGAGCTTCAATTCAAACTCGGATAGCTCGAATCGACCTTCAAACGAACATAAAAGTCAAGTGATACGTGGGGATAGATACTCTCCACAATCAAGTGTGATCGCTCGATTGATAAGAGTCTTGCCAAGCTCATAGAAAACCTCAAACAAGGATCTTGTCCTGGCTATGAATTCACCAAAAGCTAAAACAATAAACCATAAGCACTCATGCTCCATGGGGAAAACTCCTCAGAGTTAATTTTCATTCAACAAAACTCTCTCTAACTCTAAAATCCGTGTTTACAACCCTTTATATAGCTCAGGGCAAATAAAATAACCAAAAGCCAAAAAATAAACAAAAATCTAAACCTAAAAGGAAGGCCAAACCCGAAACCCGGTCCAAATACCCGGTCGGGTATTTTCTTGTCACGATCGTGGGGGTATTCTACTTGAATTACCCAATCTCTTCTTCAAATCCTCGGTCGGGGATTTTCACATCCTGGTCGGGTTTTTGCTGCTGGGAGACTCATATCAAAGTCACTCCCAACTACAATATTTGTATACATTGTTCGTGAAATTGGAGTTAAACTACTTAAAAGCTGAACAAATATGGTCATAAGGAAAAGCATATAGAGTGAGTTTTCATGGTAAGATTTTTAATGATGCAGTTTGAGATAAAGTAATGCAATCTATTGGTTATCAAAGATGAGTATTATGTAAAATATTTATTATATATTTATGACCATTGATAATAGTATATGCATACATTGTATGCATAATTGGATGTTACTTGCAACCCCTCATCTCATTTTGAACTTGTCATTCATTTCACATTATCTCACATTCAAGTCTATTGGTGATATGATGTGGAGGTTATGCAAATTGTGTCTATAAATAGATTGTCTTCGTGTATTAAGGAATAGGTGAATCATAAATCATTTGTCTCTCTCCTCTTATGTGTCTTTCCCTGTCTACTCTCTAACTGTTTTTCTTCTCTTTTAGTGCTTAACATTCACTACTTTTCTGCTAAACACGCTATTTACGAACTCATCAACTAACTTTCCATTAATAATAGAGGTGGTAATTGGATCGGATTTGTGGATTCGTGGATTGGATTGGTAGATCCATGGATCAAATGGATTGGATCCAATGGATTGGTGGATTGATCCATGAATCCAAATGACATCCAAGGCTTGGACCAAAATGTAAAATTTGAAATGTTTTGGTACTAAAATGTCATAATGAAAATTTTTAGGTACCAAAATGTAATTTTTCAATGATATTTTTCGTATACAAATATAAATTTTAGCTATCAAAATGTAAAATATAAAAAATATAGGTACCAAATCGTAATTTGCCATTTGGATCCATGGAATGATCCATGAATCCACCAATCCAATTGGATTTGGATCAAATGAATTGGATTTAAATGGATTGGATTGGATTCATGGATTTAGATCCTAATTGCCACCTCTAATTAATAAAAAATATACACTTTTTCGGTGAATCAGTAATCTATATTAAGCTCAATGGCTATGCATCATAACTAATGCACGCCTTCAACCATCTTTGTAAGAAACCAACTATGATATATACACTTGCATGAGATATCAATATACTCTGAAAAGTAGTTGCAAGAATAGGACGAAACTAAATAAAACTTTGCAGCTCTTGTTGAATTTTTAGAATCATCTCTGCTGCTGTTTTTGGCGGACTGCCATGAAACCTAACATAGCGCTCCAGCCAAATATGCGCCTGAATTGAGCACCATAACAACCAAGGTAGTCTCCCATGATCTTGCTAGGAATCCTTGAAACTCTGCACAGAATGAGCCATAGACTTGTTGTATATATGTACAATGCACAAATAAATGTTCTCTAGATTCATCATACTCACCACACATCCTGCAAACACTATCGACCTGTTTACGCCACGCTATCAGCCTATCCATTGTCATCATTCGGTACAGAATAATCAACCAGGTCAAAAAGCTATACTTAGGTATATGGTTCTTATTCCACAACAATTTAAACCAATCCACTTTCCTTTGTACTGGTCTAAGGGAGTCCCAAACTAACTTTACTGAGTAAGTAAGCATAGGAACATCCTTCCCTTTGACGATATCACCTGTTACTGTCAAGAAAGGGGCTATCTCTGCTCGAAGATTTAGTAGCCGCTTCCACACCCAAGATGTTGTTGTAGTGGCTGAAACCTGCCAAACTTCCCTACCTTTGAGTCGATATGTTTGTATCCAGGCTACCCAAGTGGCTCCACTCTTCATAAGTACGTAACAGCCATAATAGGCGAGTGGAGCAAGCTTGGTTCCACGACCCAAGGTCTCTAATCCCCAGACCGCCTTCATTCTTTGGCAGAGCAACAGTCTCCCAACGCACCTTTGCTTTGCCTGAACCCTCTCCATGCGAGAGAAAATCCGAGCAAACCTTCTCAATTTTTTTGAGCACCCTCTTTGGCAGAATAAAAACTCACTTTATTTGTTTCAATTTTTTACAAAGCATTTTTTTTTCAAAACTTCAAAAAAAACTCATCACATTTTTGTTTAGAAAAGTTTTTCAAATAAAAAACACACAGAGAGACATTGGTATACTTATATGTTTCTCATAGCAAATTTGTAATATTGCCATGAGTTACCGGAGACATAAGATAGTGAGGTGTGTGGTAAATAATAAATGTAGGGGTTGTTTGAAAATTGCGATTGTTGTTACTATACTTTTTGGATTTTTTAGCAAACACAATACATGAATTGTTTCTGTGACGTGGTAGTTGAGATTGTTATATCTGAGTTTTTAGTTGAGATTGTTGATATAGTTTTATCTCAGATTTTAACTAATGTGACATATATAATCGTACATTACCAAATGTTTTATTTCACAATATATCTAATTTGACAATATATTTATTTAAGAATAGCAACTTCAAAACGAACCTGAACTCGATTTTTATTCATAATGGAAAAAGCAGCACAAATATCGAACTCTGCATAATTTAATTAGAGAAGAAGAAAAACGAAATGACGTAATGGTGAGGATTAAGGAAGAAATGGAAGATGTATTGCTACGGTTAAACCATTCTATAGAATTGCTACACAGTAACACAGGCACAGGCACAACGTAGATAGGGATGGCAATGGGTCGGGTTGGGGGGGGGGGGGTTTGTCAAATCCAAACCCAAACTCATGGGTTTATTCGCCAAAAAACCTGAGTAAAAACCGCTGGGTATCCGCGGGTTCATGGGTAACCGTGGATTATTGTGGTAACAAATTTACAATAACAAGTTTTTTTTCAAAATAAAAGTTTAACATCATTTTTCTTGTACAAATTATTCATACAAAAAACACCAATCTAGAGCATACAAGCAAACCGCAAATGATCAATACAAATTGTTCAAAATTAAAGATAAACATCTATAAACAACATGATTAATTGAAAGATTCTTCCTCGTCAAGTAAGTTTCTTCACTCTCCACTCCATAATATCAACTTCATTCTAAACAATTAGAAAGAACAAATTATACATGTCTCCACAAACATAAAGAATATTAGTTGTTTAAGGAAGATATATTGTTTAGAATATTAAATATACCGGGAAAGTAATTATATGTGTGTGGGCGGGTACCCATGGGGCGGGTTTACCTAAACCCAAACTCAACCCAGTGAATAGTGTAGCGGGTTTAAACTCGTACGCAGTCCAAAACTCGTCAATAAGAGTTGGGTCGGGCGGGTACCTGTGAGTTCTAGTTTTGTTGCCATCCCTAAGCGTAGATAATTAGATATTATACGATGTCACAGGGCCTTGAAAAATGAAAAGCCCTCTACGCAAACAAAACATTCATCTCTCACTCTCTACCCGCGTGAGGAGCACGCAGCAACGGGAGGTGAGTGGACCTCCTGTTGGAAAACGATCTGGTCTGGTGTGGTGTGTGGCCCATGGAGTTGGAGCCTGAATTGAATGTGTCCGCCGGTTTCGACGCGGGGTGACTGTTGCTCTCTGCAGAAAGAAATCTCTCTCTCTCTCTCTCTCTCTCTCTTTTCGAACTCCTCTACTAGGAAAATGAGATGATGTACTCGTCAAGCAAAATATTTGGGGAGCTTCTTTTACTACATGATCTACATGCAAGCAAGAAATTATTCATGGTAGCAGTGTGCAAATTCCAATGCGCGTAGGCAGGCAGCTGCAGTAACAACAGTCCGTATATGTTGATAGAACGTGATGATGACGTTGGTCACCTGGGTTCATGATGGGATAAATTGGCAAGTAATTAATTAAAATTTTGGTCCTGAGGAGAAAGGGAAGGGAACATACACACCTTTATCAACCAACTCAACACAAGACTAGCTATAGTCTTGTCCCGTTTGTCATCTTAGAATCAAAGAAGGTAAAATCATGCCAAGGTTATACCGAAAAGGTTAAAGATAAGATATTTTCTGCTGAAATTGTGGTTCAACCATTTCATATAATTAAAAATCACTTATAGATTTGGAATTTGGTAATAGTTTTATTTTCTCGATGGGGTCACTGATATGGTTTCACAAACACTACCTAAAATTAAAACAATAAAAATATAAACAAATGGGGATCCAGGCTTGGCATTGCCACGTGTGCTCATTAAGAGTGGAAGTTATTGCTGGTTGGGTTACCCATCCCACATTTTGTGATTAACCACATTCACAAAGTTGTAATTATACTAATCACAAACCACCCCGCAATAGTTAGTGGGCACTACCCACTGCGGTTAGGTGCAGGTTGGTTATGGTCACCAGCAAAAATTCATCCTTTTGACTTTTGCTGCGGTTTGGAGCTGCGGCCGCCACCAACGAATATGTTATTCACAATTAGACTATAGTGATATGTTGGCGTATTGTTCATGGATATGAAATTTTGTATATCTTACTAAGCGTGGGGGTTTTGCCTTTTCGAGTTTGTTATTCGACTTTTGTGTAGGAGAAGAAAAAAAAAGACTTGAACATTTTTGCTTTACAAAATGCAAATTAATTTCACACGGCACATGCTCTAACTTTTCCTTTTTGACAATGGGTTACTTTTGTCTTTTTATTGAATTAGTCCTTACTCTTTATATTATAAAATATTATCAATAAGTATGATGGATCTAAAGATAAATCCAAAGTTTGTTAGACTAATGTGGTTATAGTTTATTTTGTCGGTTAACCGCGATGGTTTGGTGCTTATCCACAAATCGCATACCAAACTTCCATCCCTAGTGCTCACAATAATTCCCCCTAATTTCATCTTTCTTAGGTCATAATTGGTAGTTAGGATTCTCTAAATTTATGCATTCAATCGATTTATGTATTCTAATTAGATGTATTATTTTAGGGTACGTCTATGGTGCCTTGCAAGTCACCGTAACTTGCACAATTCGGTTGACCTATGTCCAACGCCCTTGAATAAGCAGTAAGGCATTGAAAAGATCCCACTTTGAAAGCTCTATATCGGGAGAAAAACCTACTAAGGTCGACCAAACTCACTATCATGGTCACTCTGATGAAAAATCACGGTCGACTGTTTTAAGTTAATTGATACCTTAATGGTCGACCACAATAAAAATTTGGTCGGTCTTTCAATGTAATTTGAAGCAAAATGGTGGACCTTAAACATAAGGAGGTTGACCAATTGATGGCAGTCATTACCTAAATGGTCAACCATTTTATAGAAATAGGTCGACCAAAAAGAAGACTAAAGTACTATCCATTCATCCATCCCCCTTTGACGTGAAAGTATACAAAAAATGTTGGTTTCGCGGTTGATCGCATACAGTAAAAGGTCGACCTCTTATAGGAAAATCAACCTATGACCTTCGACTTTTTTGCTTATGTATGGCGATGTGTGTGGTTCGTTTGCTCGTACAAATTACGTTGGAAACCAACAAAATCAGTCATTGATCATGATAGCAAGAAACCATAACTTCATAATGTAACAACTTAATACACTAATAAGAAATACAATAAAACACACCTCATAATTGTTCACACATACCCAAAATCGAAAACCACATAATATCAATCGACAATCAAAGTTGTTTCAAACCAAATTGTATTTAAGACTTAACAATAACAAAAAAACAATCTAAAATCATGGAGTTCATAGACCTCTCCCCTCTCTCACTCATCCGCATTTTCCTCATTTGTGGTGCTAGCATTATGGTAGTCTGATTTGGTGGGATGCATGTACCTGGAAGATCAGAACTCATCTCGCACATCTGTTACAGTCACCTGCAGTATGCTCATCTAGGTGGACATTTGCCTCATGTAGTCATACATGTTAGTCATCTGGGTGGACATCTGCCGCGTGTAGTCGTACATGCTAGTCATCTGGGTGGACATCTTCCCCATGTAGTCGTACATGCCATTAATGCGCTGCCATATACGATCTAGGGTGAGTGGTGGAGTTAAAATTTGTGGTTGCGCCATTGGCTCGTCTCCGGGCTCATCATCATCATCATCATCATCATCATGGACTACATGAGGATTGTATGCTCAGACATACACACCATCATGCATCTCAAATCTCATCTTCTTCAGGGATGTAACTGTGTCGAACTCGTGCCTTGTGACTCTTAAAACAACCTCACCACTTGAATCCACACCAAAATGCTCAAATATCAAAGGCAGGATCATCTCATAGGGAAGATTCATGTATGAACTCTCTGCAATAGCAATCATGTGTTGAAAGATCAAGTATGGCAAGTTGACCTTCTCATTTGAAAAGGTTGGTGAGGAGCTCCATGTCAAAGTAGGTGACTGCCTCCCGATGTCCACCCTTTGGAAGAATGTTGTAGGAGAGCATATGGTGAAGAACTGTGGCTTGAACTGTCAGTTGGCGAATAGTTGGCCTACTACGACCCTCAACATATTCCTCTTCAGTAAGACCACATACAGTCTGTATTTGCTTGGTTCCCGAGAAATGAGTTTCATTCCAAGCATTGTAAGAATTGATTCTCTTCCCCATATTTGGAGTCTCCAATACTTCTGCCAACACATTCTTGATGATACGTATCTCCACCCCATTCACATAGCTTTTAAAAGCATGAATCGGTCCATTTGTAGAATGTTGGTAGACGATGTTGTTGTAGAAGTACTGTATCATTTTTGGGTAGTATGGTACATTGAGAGACATCACTTTCAGCCAATCTTGAGCCATAAATGGTGCAAGGAACCCGTAATCTTTGAAATAAGCATATGCATCAGTCGTCAATGGCCTTCCAGGAGCCACCTTGCGATTGTGCATTCTCCTCTCTTCATATTTGTCACTTTGCTCCTTGGTCTGAAATAGAGTTGGGTTTAACTCTTCCCATTCAGAACTTGAGGCAGCCGCTTTGAATGACTTTCTTTTCTTCTTTCCTCTATCAATCCTGAGATCAAAGAAACGAGAGTTCACATTAGGCAAAGGACAACAAAACCGATCGACCTCACTGTAAATAGGTCGACCAAAATGTACCAAACAAAAGCAACCGACAATAGACTCGGTCGACCTCAGTTTAAATAGGTCGACCTCCCTGTACCAAGCAGAAAAAATGAACCAAACACATCCATTTTGCTAAGATCGACGAAATCAATGTAAATAGGTCGACCTCAATGTAAGTAGGTCGACCTCTCTGTACAAAGAAGAAGGAAAAATCAACCAAACACGAATCCACTTTGCTAAGATCGACAAAACCAAACATAATAGGTTGACCTCATAGTAAATAGGACGATCTATCTTTGCAACCAGAAGCACTCGTCGACAACCAGCGAACCAGAAAACCTAATTTTGGGGGTTTCAAATTGAGAATTGGAAATGATAATCCGAATCCAAACAGAGTCAGTTGACCAGGAAAGGAAGCGGTCAGCCGATTGGCGAACACCAACCAGTAATCCGATTTTACAAATTTTGGGGGTTTCAAATCGAGAGTTCCAAAATCATAATCTGAATCCAAACTGAGCCGATCGACCAGGAAAGGAAGCGACTGACCGATTCTGGCGAACAGCAACCAAAAATCCAAATTTTTCAGATTTTGGGGGTTTCAAATCGAGAGTTGCAAATCATAATCCGAATCCAAACAAAGACGTTCAACCAGGAAAGGAAGAGGCCTACCGATTTTGGCAAACAACATCCAGAAATCCGATTTTACAGATTTTGGGATTTGGTAAAAACATGCTATTCTAACATGAACGAACAAAAACTGCCCCAAATGACAAGAACAGATGAGAAACATACCTTATTTTGGTTATGAGAAGCTGAGAATGTGGTTCATTGGAGGTTTTTGTGCTTATTCTATGTTTTTTTAGTGGTAGAAGAAGAAGGGAAATGAGAGGAAAGAAGAAAGTGAGAAAGAGATGAATATAGAAAAATGAGGGGTGGACGAGGTTGCTGCATAGTGTAGTAAAATAGGTAGGAATTTAGGGTTTGACCGGATTTGTTTTTAAATTTGGTCTAGGCAGCAGAACAAGGAAGTGGTCGACCTATTTCCATCAGGTCGACCGACCCGTCCATCAGGTCGATCGTTTATTCTGTTCCAGAAAATTTCAACAACCAAATAACACTTGCTTATACTATGAAGATAATTTAAAAAAAACATAGATCCAAAAATAAAACACCTCAATCATAGTTAACAAAATAAAATTCAAAAAAATAATACAAAAAATTCATGTTCTTTTTTTTGGGACTTTGTTTCGGACACTTAAGGTGCAAATGACCATATTTTCCACATTTCAAACACTTTCTTATGCTTTTGGCCGATGCATTTCGTGCTGACTTGAATGTTCCCTTTTTCTTCCCAATTTTTGAGTCTTTCACGCTTGGAAGAGGTGATGGAGGGTTTGCAAGTACAGTGATATCCATTCTCACCCTCGATAGCTCAGTTCCCCATTAAGTAAGGTTATCCAACTCCTTAGAGACATTATTAAAAGCAGCTTCACTACCACATGTAATGTCACACAAATGCTTACACTTCAGTGACAATCCCCCATGTCTTATCAGTCGACCGACTTTCTCTGTCACATCTCCTCCAATTCCAGGATTACGAGATAGTGTCTTTATTGGGTCCATCGAAGCTTGAACCACATGGAGGGTAGTGCTGTAAATCCCTCATTTTTTTTTATGACTGTAAGCATTTGTCTGCATGGAAACCTCTTAGATTCAAACAATGCACACTCACGTTTTAGATGTTGATTGGTCGTAGTAAATGTTAACCTACTTCTCCGATTCAGGTCCATGCAGTCCTTAAGAATGAATGTCTTTGTCCCATCTGTTTCGTTTCTTGTCTCCGCTAACACATAAGAAGCTTTGTTCTCTCGTTCAGATTTGAAGATAGCAAATGTACGATGTGTGTAAATACTTTCAGCTTGCATTTCCCATGTGCGAAGGGCATGCTTGCAGACCAACCTCGTCTGCCTAGAAGAATAATCATCATGCACCTCTGTGTAACGCATCCTCACCAGTGCTTTATCAATGCACTGAACAAAACATTGTAAGCTGTATTGAGTTCCTACATACCCATTTATCTAATGGTTACATGACTCACATCGCGAGGTTGATTGGAGTCCACCGAAATAAATATCCTTCCAGTATGTCTCTATCCAAAGTGATTTGTCAGCCTCTATCCAAAGTGATTTGTCAGCGTACAAATCCTTCAACCACTTATTTACAGACAAACCATACTCAGTAATTAAATGCTCCCAGTGGCTCTCAAACTCCTCATTTGATATACGTGCTTTTGCCAAGTGGGTGAATACGCTAACGAATTCTCTATTACGAACAACGGTTGGCATTTGTCCCAATATGCCCAATACACAGTCGATGAGGCACTATAACCAGTACAGTAGAAATGACGCCACACATAGACTTGCATTCGTCTGTGATCACTGAAATCGGCATATTAAAGTTCATACGGTCTAGGGAAAGCATTCAACAACCAACTATAGTTGAGGATTATCTCGTCATCCAAATGGGCAAAACCATATATGATGTTATGGTGGTGGTGATTTACACCAACCATCATAACAAATGGCCGATTGTACTTGTTGCGCTTGTAGCATGCATCAAATGCCAAGACATCCCATAAAAATGGTAATATGATCTAGATGTGGAGTCCGACCAAAAGAGATTGTGTAGTACATTGATCGTTGATTGTGTACTTGAAGAAGCTGCCTATATCATAAGTATATTTACTTTGCAAGTAACCCAATGTTTGGTTCACATTCTCTTCCCCAGATCAAACGTACATTATAGGATGCCTTGCAAAAATATATTGTCATCTTATGATGTTGTCGTGTCTGACATTCTTATAATTATGCCTCTTCTTTTTAATTCCCTCTCTCGATCATACCATTTTCCTCCTAGTAACTATTCCTCGACGATTCCTCCGAATATCTCTATGTCGGATGCTAAACTCTTTTGCTTTAGCATATGCATCATAAAATTTCTCTACATCTCCTAATGTTTGAAACTCCATGGAAGGAACTTGTTGTTCATATTCAGTAGCTTCTTCATTATCCACAAATTCTTCTTCAGCAACCTCAGTTTCCTCATCGTCCCCCATCTCTTCATCATCTGTATCATCTATATAATCTTCATTATCCATCGTTAGACCTCAAGCATGCTCAGTTTCCTCATCGTCCCCATTCTCTTCATCATCTCTATCGTCTATATCATCTCTATTATCCATCCTGCAATGATTGAAATAAGAATTGTATTTCAATATGGAAAATAAATTTATGAACTAAAATCAAAATTAGGTCTCGTCAGGTCGACCGTCGCCAAGAGAAAGGTCGACCATTTTACAAAATAACACAAATTCGGTCGAACGTGGGAGTTGACGTGGTAATGAAAGCATACCTTCGCAAATAAGGTCGACCACTTAGGTATAAGGTAGATCGGAGTAAGAACAAACAACAAACCAACACACGATCACAATAATCGCGATGATATTACAACTTCACACCAACAGATTTAAAAAATCGAAGTATGATGAAACTCTTAAGACTTCATCTATTTATAGAGAATATAGACGAATTCCTTATCCTTACTAGTATGGGGAACACTTATCCCAAATAGTCAAGGATACACAAAATCCTAATTCGACAAGGAGAAGTACACAAAATTCATGCACATATAGGTCGACCTCTTTTTGGTCATGGTCGACCGTTTTTGCTAGAGGAGAAAATCACCAGGACCAAATCCTTATTCGACATTGTTTAGGAGCAAACTAAAATCATCATAGGTCGACCGTAAGCATAAGAGGTCGACATGTACTCTGCTTACGAGGTCAACCTTTTTTATTCCCTAGTCGACCGCTTTGAGTAAACAATTGATACTCTAAATTCCTTGAAATTCATGATTATATAACTAATCAAATAAAAGAAAACATTGAATATCCGAAAGAAAACAACCTCACAAAACAAAATTTAACGTATTGTCTAACAAATGTAACATTGTAACTTAATGATATCCTTTCTTTGCCTTTTTGTTTGAAATCTTTCACTCTTTGCCTCGTTCCACGCATTCATCTACTACATGCTTGAAAAGATTTTTTTGTGCACGGTTTCCAAAATGTGTAGCCAGATAGCATAGAATCTCATTTCGAGCATGTAATTTGTGTTCTTCTCCTATTTGCATTTTAGGATATAACACTTCGTTAGAACTAAAAAAAAAAAAAATTTAAGCAAATTGTTGTTGACGATATACTAACCACTCTATCCAGATCTTTGGATCCATAGCGCATCCACTGTATCACGTGCACACCCACTCGGTACCATTCCTTTGCCCTTGAACGCGTAGCTTATCGATATGGAAATCTCCAAAATTTGGTACTGCTACATTGCTCATGCGCTCCGGTTTGAACATATCATGCAGTTTGGACAACTACACATAAAAAATGAATATTATATTATCTCTAGCAGTATACGTGACACTTAACTGTCAGAATTTTATAGGAAACACTTACCATTTTCTTGCAGTGGTTTGATCTACGTTTACGACCCGCCTTGCTAGTTGCTGGTAGACTGTCAAGCGGAAAATGCGGTTTTTTGCTAAACATTGACGAGATACAGAATCAAAGACGTGCGTCATCATCCAGAACTGACATAAAATATCTAGCAAAGAAAAAGTATGTTATAAAATTATAAACAAATTCATTTTGAAAGTTTAACGAGATAGGGATATTGGCTAACATTCTTGCATGCACTAACATTCGGCATAAACACCACGCCATCATCCAACAACTTATTACGAATTTTTCTGTCTTCATGTTACGGTCTTCATTCTTGCATGCACTAACATTCGGCATAAACACCACGCCATCATCCAACAACTTATTACGAATTTTTCTGTCTTCTGCACCATATTTTTATTGAAATTAATTGACATGGTACAATATTAATAACTAAGTTATGACCAACAAATACAAATTAAGGCTCTTATCGAAAAAATATTTGGTAAATACCATACATTTGGCACTTTATTCTCTTTTTTTTTTCAGACAATGTTAGCTCCTTTGCACACAAATCCACTACCTACAAACCAACAATCAACCACAAAATTATCGTAAATCATAACAAAAATAGTGCACAATTCATACCAAAGTCGTAGCAGTATAGTACTTACGGATGAGCAAATCCAGTACTCTCGCTAATGACCGAACTCAAATATTTCCGTTGTTAGTTTTCTTGAACAAAGTCAATCACCACCAAACTGCAAAAAAAAACCCAGAAATGTCAATTGTGACTTGCACAGTCGCGGTCGACATATTCACAGCCCTGGTCGACCTATTCTGGACAACATGGTTGACCTCATTATTAAAACGGTCGACCAGATATAGTATTTTAAAAAAAACAATACTTCTCTTACTTGTCCCATTTGGTGTCTACAACCTTCTCTTTAGTAACAACATAAACCAAATCTTCAACTGAATTTTGTAGAGAGTTTATAAATTCTTTTATCCCCTCCACTTTCATGATCTACAACTCAGAGTTAAAATTGAAGTTACATATAAAAACAAACACACATTCTCTATTTGATATAGATCAATATGTAACTTAAACTTACTCCGTGATTTTCGAAAGGACTCTTAGATTCATCTTCGTCGCTATCAGAACTAAATAATCTTTTTCTTGCTAAATGATCCTTCTGTGGAGTGGTGTATGAGTCACTTTCATATCGAGATTTCTTGTACATAGAAGAGGAACCATTGCTGCCAAACGTTGTTTCACTCTGTCAATCCTATAAACAAAATAAATTAGCACTAATGATAGTAATACTAATATCTTCACTCACATATTAATATACTTTCACCTTAAACTTGCAGTCTTTCAATAAATAAATCGTCTATGCTTTAGTAGTAATTTGCAGAGTCATATGGTCTTCATCCTCTTCATCAAAGTCAAATTTCTTTATGGTACCATCTCTTCGTCCCTTCTCTATTCTTTTTGCACATATTTCTTTTATAGCACCTTCTAGCCTCTCAAAACCATCATGCATCATCCCAATCATATTTCTCAATCGAACTGACAACTAATCTAGTGTATCACGCATGGGCTTCTAATAGTCATTGAATTCTTCTCGACACATTACCATCTGCTCTTGTGTGGCTTTAAACACTTGCATAATTTCACCCTCATCGTGTTATTGTCTCTCATCACGCACCATTGTCTAATAAATTTAAATAAAAATTCAAATCAGAATTCAACTTCAAAAGTTCAAATGTGTACAAATGACCAACAACAAAGATGAGGTCGACCATATATACCTAATGTCGTAACTACCAGAACCATTTAGGTCAACTTTTGACTATCCCCGGTCAACCCATAAAGCCTAACAGAGTCTTACAAATAAAAGTCAAAGTCGACATTGTGGACAAACAAACAAAACTAACACATACGGTCGACCATGATACGAATTGGGCCAACCGAATCTTCTTATACAAGCGAACTAAAACTTCAAATTAAAGGAAGCAAATTATGAGAAAATACTGACGAATATATATCACAGTGACTGCCACCAACATGGATTTGGTTTTTTTCGGTTACAGTTTTAGTGAAAAAGCAGACAACTACTAGGTCTTCATGTTCGGGTTCTAGATCGTCAACCACATACAAGGTGAGGCGACCTAATTTACGGTACGATGTTATCCTTGCTCTATACTAATTTTCTCCTTTAATTTGAAGTTTGATTTGATTTGCTTTCATGTTATAGGTTTAGAGTTTTGGGGAAGAACAAGAAGTTCGTGGTGGTTGTTTCTATACGTGTTCCCCGCGGTCGACCACTTTGGTTCATTTTATATGTAAAGTAATTATGCACATAAATGTTGATTGATGCATATGATTAGGTGCGTCTCACCCCTTGCATTTGTTTATGGATTGTTGGGATATTTGTTAGAACCCTATTTCTAGAGTTCTATCGATCAGATTGGCGAGATTGGGAATTGGTAGGAATTTAGAACAGAATTGGGATTAGGAAGTAAATTGGGGAAGAGAAGAACAGAATGGTCGGCGGCCATAATAGAGATAGAAGAGAATTTCATAGGATTAGCAAAGATTAGGGTTTAGCAGTTTTTCTTAATATTCTTCTTATTGATCTAAAATGAATAACAAAGTACACTTATATAGGAAAATAATTAAAAACCTAACAATAAACCTAAACTTAACAATCAAGATAATGATTTATCCTAATAATTATCTCTAAAATGAATATGATTATTATAATAGAAACCTGTGGAGAATAGGTTTCTATGAATATCCATATTGTCAACGGTCCTAATGATTTGTAAATGGCAAATGTGGACATAGGATGAGGTGGCTAACCGCTTAAGTGACATTGTATTTTTCGTGTACACACAACAAATTGTAACGGTGTTATGTAATATTTGTAATGGTTAGTTTAGATTAACAATATCAGGTTCACATCTTTGTACATTAATCAAACCGTATCGTGCAATGTTGTTCAAGTAGCTTATTATTATATAATTAAAAACACAAGTACTTTTCACTGTTAATTAAGAAAAAATAGGCTATTTTTTCTTCACGAGTACTGTTCACAATATGATTTTATCTCATGTACCCAATTTTACCATAAGCCATTTTTCCTCCTTTTTTGTAATACTATTCATATGATTTTTGTTCCCTACAACCACTTTTATGATAAGTTTAAAATTCATAAATAATTATTATTACACCACATATTATGAATCTCCTTTTCTGCAATATTATTCATATATATTTTATTCCCTTCAACAGCTTCAAAGATAAGTCTAAAATTGATAAGCAATTATTATTAGACCATATTATGAAATATCTTATTTTATTTTATCTTATCTTATCTTATATATATTATGGTTGTTCAAAAGCTAATTCTTGCCAAATAAGCATTTGAAGAACTCACAAGTTGCCAAGGTGGACAATTTTTTTTGAAACAAAAACATTTAGTTAATGGCATATTTATGGAGCAATCTCTCTCTTCTTTTAATATTTTTTTCTTTCAATCAATAATTCCTTTTTTCTTTTGCATTATATATGCAATAATAGACTAATGTTTGTAAAGTTACATCTATCGCATTTTTTTAAAACGAAACATATTATTACATCTTTAAGTCAAATTTCTACTCATTTATACTAGAACTTATAAGTTATATTTTAATGAAAAATTAAAAAAACACACACATAAGTAATAATATTTCGTTCGATCAAACAAATATAATGATGGAAAGAGAGAAAAAGTTGTTTGACGATCAATCTATTTTAATAAATACTTTTCACTGTTCATTAAAAAAAAGGCTATTTATTCTCCACGTGTACTGTTCACAATAGGATTTTATCTCATATACCCAATTTTACCATAAGCCCTTTTTGCTCCTTTTCTGTAATATTATTCATATGATTTTTATTCCCTACAACCACTTTTACCATAAGTCTAAAATTCATAAATAATTATTATTACACAACATATTATGAATCTACTTTTCTGCAATATTATATGTGTTTTATTCCCTACAACCACTTCAAAAATAAGTCTAAAATTAATAAGCAATTATTATTAGACCACATTATGAAATATTTATGTAAAAAAATTCAAAAAAAGTTACATAAATTGAAAATTCGTTGATGTTACTTAGTACTTACTATAACTTGATTATACTATTAGAACACACATTATGAAAAAATTATGTAATAACGTTCTATAACTGTTATATGAGTTTTACTTAATGATTAAGAAACTACGTTTATGGAAAAATAATCATTTATGTATCAATTAAAAAATATATGTAAGTTTTCTATAATAATTAAACACTACGTAAACTTTATGTAGAAATAGTTATTTACAATGTATCACTTAGACAATCGGATGACGTAATTATTAAAACATCATGTGAAACTTACATATGTATCTTATCTGAATAATTTGGTATATTATTTTATTTAAACTAACTCATTAGTTTCTACTGCGGCGGAGCGCGAGCTAAAAAAACTAGTTATAATTAGTTTAGTTTTACATGAATTTGATCAATTTAGATTTGACCTCTTACATAATCATTAATGATAATATTACCATTCACATCACCATTACATAATCGTATATGAGATTTTCACTTCATGCGGCTCTAAAAGGCCATAAAAAATATAAATGGATTTTTTTTTTTTTTTTTGCATCAGTGAGCAGAATTTGGTTGGATGAAAAACTTTCGGGAAAACACCTTTTAAACATTTTTTGTCCAAATTGTATAGTGTCAACTAATTGAACACCCTAACTCGTATGCTATATATGTTGTCGGAACACGAAGAGTGAAGATGGGAAGTAGAGAAGCAGGTAAAGAAGATGTGATGAAAAGAGAAGCAAACTAAAGGGCCCTGTACAACAAGACGGTTTTTCTTTGGGCGGGTGGGAGACAATGAAATGAGAAAGAGAGAAGGGGAAAAACTCTCCATCCTCTTTTACTCACGTCGTCATCACATCAACATCTCCCCTATTTTCTATGAATGGTGTATATATTTCATCAAAATAACGACAATGTTACGAATACCAAATAATTTAGTTTAGGGGTCGTTTGGATGGGAGATTGTGTAATGAGTTATTTTTTGGGAGTGGTATTAATTGATCCAGTTTCGAAATTCTTTTTTTCCGGTAATATGTTGGTTTGCCTGCTTGTTTCGTTGTTTGCTTTCTTGGTAAAAACAACCGAGCTCTCAGGACTTGAACTTGCTGCTGCAGACAAAAATTTGCAGCAAGCTTACACAGTTGTTAAAGTTGAGTATACATAATCAGCATAGTATGGTAAGGCAGAATCACGTACCAATACCAATTACTACTAGTTTAGAAAGTCTTTATAGAATCATCACCTTCAACTCCACTTAATCTCTTCTTTTTAAATCACTATACTTGTAACTGATGATTCCCCTTTAAATCTCATCTCCCTAGAATCACCTGCCTGTCATGGAGTATATGTATTTATGTAAGTGCTTTTCAATCAGCCGTAGTGTAGTTGATGCATGATCAAATACGACATAGTGCTTTTAGAACTCCATAGTCTGCTTCAAGTCCATAATCTGGCCTTATCTAGATGACTCTATGATTCCACTACATAAAAGTATATGAGCTATTTATTGTCTTTAATCTTGTTGGTTTTGTTGTTTTGATTCAGGTAGAAAACTGGTGTACTTTCTTTGAATGGTGTGATGTCCGCAGCATGCGTGATAGGGAGTTGCTTATGAGAAAGTAACAACAGGTATGCCTTGGAAACCCTAAACTTGTGTTCTCATTGATTTTGATCGATCTTATATACATCGTTTGTTCATTACAGGACAAGGATTACTAGCTGTGAATTTGACAGAGCAGAGGTACGAAATGCAGAGAAAGGAGGGAACAGAAACTGAACAAAGGAAAGAGACGTTGTGGCCTCAGGACACAACGACGACGTCTTGATTCTCTTTGGTTTCGGTAGACAGCAACGGCGACGTTTCGACCTTCTTCGTCCCGTTTAGTTGAGACGGCAGCGTTCCAGGTATCTCGCGCTTTGCTTTGCCTGAAACGACATCGGACCAGCTGCTTCCTCTTGTAGCCGTTGAAATGGCGGTTGAAAATTTTGATTTTTTCTCTGATACCCCCCCCCCCCCCCGCAAGCTGGTGGGCAGAGATTGTGCACACCAAGCTTGGAGAGGAGATCGGAGAAAAGGGCAGGTGGGAGGGCCTTGGTGAAGATGTCGGCCAATTGGTGCAGTGAAGAAACGTGAAGCAGCTTGATGGTTCCATTCTGCAGTTTTTCCCTGACCAGGTGACAATCAAGTTGTGTTTTGTTCTTTCGTGGAATGTTGGATTCTCGGCAATGTGGACTGCTGATTGATTGTCGCAGTATAGGATGGCTGGCTGTTGGTGATGCACCTGGAAATCACGGAGGAGATAGAGAAGGGATTGCAATTCACATGTGGCATCAGCCATGGCCCTGTATTCAGCCTCACAAGAAGACCTGGAAATTGTTTTCTGCTTCTTGCTGCGCCAAGAGATGAGAGCAGTGCCAAGGTAGACACAGTAGCCAGTGACTGATCTTCTGGTGTCCATACAGGCTGCCCAGTCTGAGTCACTGAAGGATTTGAGGTGAAGATCTGATGTAGAGGGGAAGAAAAGACCAGTGGAAGGCGCAGACTTGAGGTATTTCAGAATTCTTGTGACTGCCTGATAGTGTTGATTGCTAGGATTGGACATGTACTGAGCCACCTGTTGTGTAGCAAAACTGATATCAGGGCGTGTTGTGGTTAGATAGATTAGTTTGCCAACTAATCTTCTGTAGAAAGATGGATCTGGGTAGGGGTCTGAATGATTGGATGATAGGTGGAGTTTGTAGTCCATTGGGGTAGAAACAGGCTTGGATAGAAGAACATCTGCTTCTTCCAATATCTCCAGTGTATATTTCCGCTGTGATAAATGAATACCTGATGAATTTCTGGCAACTTCAATGCCTAGAAAGAACTTGAATGGACCCATATCTTTGATGCTGAATGTCTGATGAAGGACCTGTTTCAATTGACTGATTTCACCCATGTCATTGCCTCCAACTAGGAGATCATCAACATAGACTAACACAGAAGTGAATGATGTATCAACTGACTTTGTAAAAAGAGAATGATCAACTTGACTGGGCTGGAACCCCTGTTGAATTAAGCAATCTGCCAACTTAGCAAACCATTGTCTTGATGCCTGTTTGAGTCCATAAAGGGACTTTTTGAGTCTGCAAACAGGATTGGGAATGTGTGGTGGGGGCTTGTAGCCTTTGGGAAGCTTCATGTAGACTTCTTCTGTGAGGTCTCCATGAAGAAAGGCATTGTTCACATCTAGCTGGTGAACATGCCATGATTTAGATGCTGCAATAGCCAGAAACAACCTCACTGTGGTCATTTTGACCACAGGAGCAAAGGTATCCTGGTAATCGATCCCTTCCTGTTGATTATAACCCTTAGCAACCAATCTGGCTTTCTCTCTTTCAAGACTTCCATCTGAGAGAAACTTGTATTTGAAGATCCATTTGTTTCCTAATGGTTTCCTCTGTGGTGGTAAAGACACCACATCCCATGTTTGGTTTCTTTCAAGGGCATCAATTTCATGATTGATGGCATTGTTCCACTCAGGACTGAGAGCTGCCTCCTCATATGACTCTGGTTCTTTATGACATGAAATGTTTAGGATATACCTCAGGTGATGAGGTGAGAGATTAGTGTAATCCAAAACATCAGATAAAGGATAGGTAATACCTGTGATCTGTTGCTGCAGAGAGTGACCAGTGGAAAAAGTCTGCTGAAGCAGGTTGCAATGGTAATGTTGTAGTTTGGTGGGAGGTTTGATTGTTCTAGGTGGCTTTCTGATGGCTATGGGAACAGATTGTGTGGAGGGAGGGGGAGGAGGACTGGGAGGTGGTGTGGGGATGGGAGGTGGTGATGGTATGGTGGGGATTACTGAGGTAGGAGGTGGGTCATCTGGAGCAGAAGTAGGTGGGATTGGATATGGAGGAGGAGGAGTGGTTGGTAGGTCTGGGGATGTGGTATGGCTGGGTTGAAATGGAAACTCAGTTTCATAGAACTGAACATCTCTGGAAATGAAGACCTCATTAGAGTGAAGGTCATATAGTTTGTAGCCTTTAATGCCTGAAGGATAGCCTAGGAAAACACATTTTCTGGCTCTTTCTTGGAATTTGGTTCTATGGTTTTTGAGGGTGGATGCATAGCAGAGACATCCAAAGACCTTTAAGTCTTGGAGGTTTGGTGGTTTGTTGTATAGTTTCTGGTAGGGTGTGAAATTGGCTAGGACTGGGGTTGGGACTCGATTGATTAGAAAAACAGCATGTTTAACACATTCACCCCAGTAGCCTATTGGAAGATTGGCTTGGAATTTTAGGGCCCTAGCAACAGCTAGGATGTGTTGATGTTTACGTTCCACCTTGCTGTTTTGTTGTGGAGTTTCCACACAAGACATTTCATGTGTTATGCCTGATTGAGCAAAGAAATCAGACATTTGAAATTCCAGACCTTGATCACTACGAATGGTTTGGACATTTGTTTGGAATTTTGTTTTAACCATTGTGCAGAATTGTTGTAGTTTAGGTCTGGTTTCAGCCTTTGATGGCAGAAGGATGATCCATGTCATCCTGGAATGGTCATCTACAATAGTTAAGAAGTATTTATGACCATCATAGGTAGGATAAGAGTAGGGGCCCCAAATATCAACATGTATAAGTTGAAAACAGTATGTAGATACAGTTGAACTTGAAGGAAAAGGAAGCCTCTTCTGTTGGCAAAATGACAAACATCACAAGGGAGGCTGCTGTTGGTTTCTATGGATGAACAAAGTTGATTCAATGGAGGAATTCGACTATGGGAAACATGTCCAAGTCTGAAATGCCAAATGTCTAAGGTAGGGGAACTAACAGCAGCTTGTGATGTGTTTAGGTAGACTAGCTAGGTTAAGATTGATGTGGTAAAGGCCATGGAAAGCTTAGCAGAACCAGTCACTCTCTTCAGCTCCAGATCCTGTATTGTGCAAGAGTCAGAAGAGAAGGTTAAGCATAGGGGTCTGGTGGTGGTTAACTTGCTCACTGATATGAGATTGAAAGTAAAATTTGGGACAAATAGTGCATCCTCAAGGACCAAACCATTGAGGCAAAGCACCTGACCAATGTGAGTAGCCTGTACTCGATCTCCAGTGGGCAAGTTTATGTAAATGTGATCCACTTTTCTGGATGTATGTAAAAAACTGAGGGAACTGACAATGTGGTCAGTTGCCCCTGTGTCAAGTATCCAAGGAGTAGCAGAATTGCTATTGTTGAGTAAATAGCAAGAATGGTTACCTGAGGGATCAGGTTCATAGTGAGTGGTAAGTGCTGCTGAATGAGCCTGTTTGCCCTTGAGGTTGTCAGACATAAGAGACATTAGCCTGTCATAATCAGCTTTAGTAAGCTTGAACCCAGGTTGAGGTTCTGAAGATGAACCACTGTCAGTGGTGTTTGCCATTGCTCTTGAGCGGATGGGAGGTGGTCTGGCTTGAGAAGGTGGTGGATAGCCATGCTTCTTAAAGCATTTGTCTTCAGTGTGACCAATCCGTTTGCAAAATGTGCATTCTGGTGGTTTGGTTGATGGGTTCTGAGTCATGGATGAACCTCGAGAGGACAATCCTGGGGGCCAACCATGTTTGTGATAACATGTGTCTTCGGTGTGGCCTGGATTGTTGCAGAAGGTGCAATGGGGGCGCTTCCCAGGAGGGAAAAAAACGTTTGTTCCCCTGAACAGCAAGGCTGAGCTTTCAGCAGTGATTGTTTTGCCTTGTTGAGTGCCATAGAGTTGGCGCTCATGTTGTAAGGCTCTCTGAAAAACCCTATCAATGGGTGGTAATGTGTCTCCAAACAGGACTTGAGAGCGAACAGTAGCATAGTTATCATTCAGACCACGAAGAAACTGAACAACAGAGTTGACATCACGGTAGCTAAGAACAGCAGTCATAGCAGCACAATCAACAAAACTGGTCTCTGTGCAACGACATGGATTGATGGGCTGATAGTTGTCCAGCTCATCTTGAAGAGCAATAAGATTTCCATAGTATTCAGTCACGGTTTGATTACCTTGTTTAATCGTGCCAATAGCTTCAATTAGCTCGGCAACACGGATCATGTCACCTTGACCATAACGAGCTTTGAGACTTGTCCAAGCTTCTGAGGCGAGCTTGGCAGACATGATGGTCTTCTTGATGCCATGGTCAAACAGCCTGTTGAATCAGCTGAGGACCATGATGTTGTTGCGACTCCAAGAAGAGAACAGAGGATCAGTGGGATCAGGGGCTGGAATGGCGCCATTGATGAAGCCAAGTTTGTTCTTGGCGGCCAGAGCATTAAGCATCGCTTTGCTCCAGTCATTGTAATTGGTGGTGGTCAGCTTCTCACCTACCAGAAGGAGTCCAGGTTGTTCAGAACCATGGAGATAAAATGGATCCGAGGTGGGATCCTGTACTTGGGTGGTTGCCATTGTTCGGCGGCGGCTAGGGTTGCTCTGATACCATAACAACAGGTATGCCTTGGAAACCCTAAACTTGTGTTCTCATTGATTTTGATCGATCTTATATACATCGTTTGTTCATTACAGGACAAGGATTACTAGCTGTGAATTTGACAGAGCAGAGGTACGAAATGCAGAGAAAGGAGGGAACAGAAACTGAACAAAGGAAAGAGACGTTGTGGCCTCAGGACACAACGACGACGTCTTGATTCTCTTTGGTTTCGGTAGACAGCAACGGCGACGTTTCGACCTTCTTCGTCCCGTTTAGTTGAGACGGCAGCGTTCCAGGTATCTCGCGCTTTGCTTTGCCTGAAACGACATCGGACCAGCTGCTTCCTCTTATAGCCGTTGAAATGGCGGTTGAAAAATTTGATTTTTTCTCTGATAGAAAGATAGGTTTGTTAGAGCTGCAAGTTGCTGAACTGTTGGAGGAGAACCATCGACTGGTTAATGAACTCCAAACTCAAGGTGGGAATGGCCTTTCCCAACACCAGGCCAATTCTGCAAGTCAGGAATGCTACCTTACGGTGGAGGTTGATGTAGATAAACAAGAAT
This sequence comes from Linum tenue, assembly GCA_946122785.1. Taxonomy (NCBI): domain Eukaryota; kingdom Viridiplantae; phylum Streptophyta; class Magnoliopsida; order Malpighiales; family Linaceae; genus Linum; species Linum tenue. Next base: position 90,809,444 of record CAMGYJ010000005.1, on the reverse strand, counting down.
CGGGTACAACAGCCACCATGATAAGCCGATCAACCATCAAGTAGGGGTCGTTTTAGTGTTGTATGCGGTAGCTTCAAGTCCAAAATCTATTTGGATGGCAGTAATTAGTGTAGCTGTTTTACGAAGACCTTCTTGTAAGTATCTTGTAGTGGATATTATTTAGGCAGCCTGTTATTGTGGTTCTTGTTAGGCCCAATCTCATTTTAATCTTGTTATGTAAGGGTTGTTAGTAATTGGATTATGTAGCTCATGTTTTATCGGATCATGTAACTGTTGTTTAATCTTTGTTTAATTGGATTAACGGATTATGTAACTGAATCATCATCTGCTTATTGTATGAAGAAAAACAAACAAGAAAGGCATAATTGCTTTTATTTGTTTCTTCATCCGCATGAGAAGTTGGTGACCATGATATATGTCAAACCTGCAGAAATCTGGAAATGACAACCCGACATAAGTGAGCATAAAACCAGCATTATGTAACTGGATTTTCTTTGCATTCCACCTAATAAATACTTACAACATTGAGTACTCCATTGGGTAATGGTTACAAAAGGTAGTTTCTCCTCTTTACAAAGGCGACTTATCATTCCAATTAGCCATTTACATCCGACTTAACCATTTAAACATGTGCACTTTACAAAAGCAGGTTGTCTTCCATTTGCAAAGTCTGTCATTTAGAGTGCTTCTGAATGACAGATACAAAATACATCTTTGCAAACACTACAAGAAAAAACGATTTTTGCGACCAAACTAATTGGTCTCTAAAAGTCCAAAATTGGTTATTAATCCCTTTTTGCAACCATAATATTTTGGTAGCAGAAGTGTCGCTATAGCCGCATTACTAATACCTAACGCAACCAAAACCGTGATTGGTAGCGAAAAAATAAGCTATTGCAACCAATTTTGCCAATGATAAAAATCTTGATTTTTTCGTGACCATATTTATTTGGTTGTCATAGTTCAACATATTGGTTGAGAATTCGGGACTATTGGTTGCCTCAAATACTAATGACTACCAATTCACGTGACCTTTCGTAGCCAATTATTTTTGGACGCAAAGGAAAATTTATTAAAGTGTTAAAGGTGACCATTCACTTTGGTCGGGAAATTAACATATGTCAACCAATAATATCATTATGACGACCAATTATTTTGGTTATCAAATTTTAATACAACCATGAAATTTGGTTGCAAATAATACATATGCCAACCAATTATGTCATTTTGGACAACTAATTATTTTTGTTATAAAAGTTTAACACAACTATGAAATTTGGTCGTCAAAACCATGTACTGTGACCAATTAAATCATTTGGGCGACCTATTATTTTGGTTATAGAAGTTTAACACAACCTAAAATATTGGTCGTCAAAAATACATATGTCAACCAATCGTATCATATTTTAAGACTAATTATTTTAGTTATGAAATTGTTATACAACCATAAAATTTGGTTGCAAAAAACACATAAGCCAACCAAATGGATAATTTCATATGACCAATATTACTCATAAAATTTTGGATGATACATTTAATTGAAAAATTAAATTGAATTATAATAAAAATTTGTTTTCTTTATTAACAAAAATCACAATTACACATTGTTATCACTAAGAATAAACACAATATTTCAAAAACCACAAGTACACAAATACAATTGAACTGAAAGCTTCGAAGTCTCTCAATTCTATACAAGACAACTGATTCCTTTTAAACAGATGCTGAGTTCTGGATAATAGAATTGATGCACTGCAAAACCACAAGAACCACACGATGATCAACTAACCAGACTGTCAATAATTATAAAAAAAAAGCCAAACCTGGTAACAAAAGCTGAGAGGTGGAACAATAGATTCACGATAATAGAGTTGCTCATGTCTTACTAATAGCAACAGATTCACAGAAAATATGAGGGCACAAATGAAGCAGCAGATTCACAGATACATAGTGTCAAACCGCATGTTTTTATAAGCACTAATTTTATATACCAATCTTTTTTGAACATGAGAGAAATTACCTTCGCTTTCCGGATACTGAAGAGGTTTGGTCGGTACAATGAGCCAGCAAGGATGCCACAGATTCCAAGTATGAGGGATCTTTTCCAAGATGAAAACAGAAGCTACAATATAAAAAACTATAGACATAACTAACAATACCAAAAAGGATCAAAGCATTAAAGTAAAGAACATATGCATGGCAAAACAACCCTGTATGCAAAAAGGATAAAGTTTCAGTGTGATCACTGAATTCTACAAGCAGTACTGCCTTGTAGGTTTTTATCTAATGGCCACCCAATACTAAATGCTTGCACATAAGTCCTACATGGAAAATCCTATATATTTAAATATATGGCTCTAATTAGTTTATCAACAAGATGCATAATTGGTTTATTAGCACGAGAGGTCCTAAATGTATACAAAGTGCAACAGAGTCGAAGAAACCTAGAAGCACTGCAGCCAATATAAGTTCATTGTCATCCTCCCTGGCACCAAATTAAAGTTTTAAGTATTCTAAAATACTATATCACGCTTCAACGAAAGCCTGATTTCAAGCAGATAACATATATATCAACAAATTGATACTGGACTTCTGTGAAAAACTGATCATTCCATACCTCCATGTTTGCTACTCTATGGTTATCGAAGGAATTTCCATCCAAGCCAGTAATATGGCATTAACAGCTCCAGTACCTCCATGTTTGCCTTACGATTCCGTCAATGAGAAAAGTAGAACACTGCTGAAGCTTATAGTAGTAGAAAAATAATCAGTTGAGAGCACTTCAAATATATTAAGTGGCAATTATAAAAAAAAAAATATACTAAGTTGGCTACAGCTTTCTGAAGCAGTGCTAAGAACAATGCTGATAACAAAAATCTAAAAGAAATGCAATGCTCCTCCTATAGAATCTGTATTCACAGGCTAGCTTCGTAACCACCAAGAAACTTTGAAGTAGTAGAAAATGATTGAGAGATTGAACTATGAGGATTGCAGAGAACATACAATGAGGATTCACATACAGATGTTAATAATAAAGTCTTTGCTTCTGAAATAAAAACAAGGCATTGTTCGGGAACTAGGTGAAGCATCACCAAAGATGTGTAAGTTGTATTGTCATATTTGGTAAGTAAGATTCAGAACAAGATACTTGACCTTTCCTTCTTCAATTTTCTTTACCCCAGAATCTGTACAAAGCCATCCACGAACTATGCCCCAAATACGAACAATCCCTGTAAAGTGATTTGCCAACCTTCAGGTATCATTGCCAGAAAGTAGATGCTACCACCTCTCTTTAGTGGAGTATCCCTAGACTGTAGACCTGAGTTTCTGGGATGTTTCAATGGAATAAAAAAAATCAAATTCAAGTTACCAAATTTAACATAAAATGGACAACAAAAGCATATGGAAGTAAAACAAAAACAAGCTTCACTTTCTAGAAACAACAGAGTGGTCCAACTCTAAATCAAAGATCAAACATTCGCTCTTCCAATTTCTTGGACAACAAAAGTTAAGGCTACAAAATATGTGTGTCATGTTAAACAGAAACTTACTACTAGTAAGCTTCAGAAATGATAAGTGTAATTCCTACATCTATTCCAAAGTGGAATTCTTGAGGTACAATGACCTGCTTCTTGGAGTTGCAGAAGATCCATGATTCTCCTTTACTTTCAAATATCAACACACGACAATCGCAAAGCAGGTGCTAAAATCTGAAGGTATTTTCAATTGCATGAAAATCACAATCAATTTCGTGGTCCATGGCAAGCTTGCTACCAGATCAAAATTCATAATGAGACTTTAAACTACAACCAAAACCAACAAACTAAATGGAGAGAGCACAAAAACCTTGCAAAGGAGAAGTGATTCAAGAGAGGCAATTACACACTAGAGTTCAATGGAACCAACAATATTATAAGGTTAATCATCAATGGAATCAAGTTCCAGCTCACAGAACCTTAACACCTAAAGGAAAATAACCATATTGTAGTGGCACAGTGACGTTACTGGGAGGAAGCAAATTCAGGAAATACAGTTGGATTAAGGACTGAAACACAAACTCTATCAGTTGCAGATTATAATGTCAATCAACAATCCTATTGAAGTCACTCCTTCACAGAAGCTGGAGAATTAGGCATTGCCTTAATCGGTTACAGGTTACAAGGTCAAGAATACGACAGACTCACCAGAGGCTTTGAAGTCGGCGACTTCACGCAACACTCGGCCTTTGACCACTACGAGAGTGACGAAACAGGGGAAACGGCTCAATGATCCTCGTGTCGAGAGCTTTTGGACGCCATGGCTAGGGATTGGAGCAGATCGATTCTCAATGGTGAGTTGAGAACTTTGGTCTTCATAGCTAGGCATCGAGCAGTAAGATTCTCGATCGCGATTAGGGCTCGGAGCGGACTCTTTCACAGCGAAATGGATGACTGGAGTTTAGGGATTTCACAGATGCTACCGTGTTGGTGGTGGTTGTGGTGGCCGTGGTGAAGCTGCGACGAAAACGAAGGAGAAAGCATCGCAGGCCATGCGGCAGCGGCGGCGATAGTATCTGCGATAAAAATTTTAGTGATTGAAGCGGGGAGACGAGCTGAATCCGATCGCTGCTCTACAAGATGAATCCAATCGCTTCCAGATCGGGGAAGGAGAAGAGATTACCGAAGATATCTCATCCGTTTCATTCCCAAGGAATTGAAGTAGCCGAGCTTCAGAACCGCTTCCTCTGGATAGTGGAGTAGCAGTTCGCTTCTTCTTCTCAGCTACCAAATCAGAGATTGGCGAAGAATCGAGACTTCGTGAATATTTGGCGACGCAGATGGAGAAAAAGAAGAGAAAGATATTTGGCAGTCTGGCGTAGATTCACGATTTGGTGCTTCGGAAGAGGAGAATTTGGACTCCGAATCGTAAAAGCTAAGAAGGATGGAGAGAGAGAGAGAGAGAGAGAGAGCAGGGGAAAGTAAAGGATAATTGCTTTTCTTTTTCTTTCATTAATAGACTTATTTGTTTTCAATAAAAACATCAAATTTTAATATTAGTTATCTACAGTAACCAAAATTTTATTGATACAATTACAACCAAATAATTTAGTTGCTGAAAATATTATATTGCCTTTACAACCAAATTTTTTAGTTATCTAAGGCTTATAAAATTATTGCTTAAATTCATAACCAAAAATATTTGGTTGTAAAAAATAAAAATTATTTTCCTACCAAATTTTTGGTTGAAAAAAGTACAAATCATTTTGCTACCAAAATTATTTGGTTGAAAAAAGTACAAATTATTTTGCCAACCAAATTATTTGGTCTCCTTAATTTTTATTTGGTCATTGATACTTTGATTCTAATAGATAACCAATTTGTTAATATTTTAACTACCAAAAATATAATTGGTTGTAAATACTACCTTTTCTCAATCAAATTTAGTTTGGTTGTAAAAAAATTTTGGTTGCAAAACCTACTTTTTGTTGTAGTGAAACTAGACAACACATGATAAGATCCTAATCCTACCCAAGATACTATTATATACATTAGCATCTACAGTAGCGAGAGACTGAGCACAAGGGTTAGTCGGTCCTCGTCATCCATCTCATAGAAGCTCTTCAAGTCTAACGGATTTGCATTCAGATACCTAAATCCCATCACCCTTTGAACTCGGGTTAGACCTTCTAGTTTGTCCAAATTTGTGCAAACCAGATTCATTAAATTAAACCAAATTAGATATGTTCCCTTACATCACAAACTGAAAATATCATACAGGAAGCTACTTCTAAGCATAGCAGCTCTGTTCATACTCACGTTCAACAACAACTCTTTCTCCTCCGCGGCGCTTGCTACTTCGGTCTCCTCGACGTCGTAGTCCGTGCGGCTCTCGTCGCTGACGGTCGCTCGTCGGCCTTGCCAGCCTCTGCGGTTGGCGGCTGCCTCGCCGTCACATCGTCACCTCCATCCTTCAAGTCTGTCGTCCCGCGACGCAACTCGTAGGCCTTCTAATACTCCATGATATTCCATAGTTTTTCCTGCTTTTGAGCCCACGACAGCTCCGAAGGTTTTGGTGACCATGTCGTCTCGGGTCGCTGCTCCCCAGCCTTTGCGTCGCGCTTGGCCAGCTGTGGAGGTAGTTCTCTGTCAGTCTCCTTGGGCATCACTTCCTCCTGCATGATCGGTAGCTCCTCGGGGATCCAACGACGTCCGATGCGGCGGGCCTGTTCCCGCAGTTCCGCCCATGACACGTCCGAGAGCCTTGAAGAGCTCATCGTCGAACCAGTTGTAGAACTCGTCCTCGGTTGAGAGTTGTGAAAAACTCAATTCTCGAAACCGGGCTCTGATATCAAATGTTAGAAACAAGGTTTCTAACGGGTTTGATAATTGGGATTTAGGGATTTGAAGAATAGAATTAGGGATTAAGAAGTAGAATTTGGGGAGGAACGAGAAAGAATGGCTGGCGGCCGGATTAGGGAAAGAAGAGAAATTGAGAGGATTTGGGAGAGAATAGGGTTTAGGGATTTTCTTAATATGCTTCTTATTGATTCTGAATGGAAGCCCAACATACATATATATAGGAAATAGTGGAAAACCCTAACAATAAACCTAATTCTATTAAATGACTACTAACCTTATTGATAATTACCCTAATAATAATTATATTAATAAATAGAGAAACCCTACAGAAATCGATTTCTAACATGAGGTGAGAACTAGGTTGTTGACTTGTATGACTTCTCTTACCCTAGAGACTGAGTTTGCTGCTTTTGACAAGGAGAAGCTGGTAAGTCTTACTCGATTGTATCCTACAGAGTTTGGTCACCTTTTCGACTCTTTTATTCTACGAGACTTCAAGAATTATCATCATTATGTTAAGAATGATGAGTTATTTCATGGATTAAAATGAATTGATGAATTATGTTAGCTGATGGTGAAGACAAAAGTGAATCTATCATATCCATGGGTATATTTGCTTCTCAAAGTTGTATTGACTTTACCGTTTCCAACTGCAAGTTTGAAAGAACATTTTCAACTTTGGACTACATAAAAAACAAGTTTCGGAATTGACTAGGCGATCAGTTGGTGATGATTGTCTTTTAGGATATATTGAAAGAGATTGTGTTGTGTATTGTAGACACTAAGCGTATTTTAAAATATTTACAGAATATGAAAACACCACGTGATCTTTTGTTGTAACTTGTATTAATTGATATTTTGTCGTTGAATACTAGTAAGATATTTTTCTTATTTAAGAATTATATAATTTTTAATTTTATTTTGAATGAGGACACCCTTAAATAAAATTTCTGAGTCCGACACTGGATGGGGTCGCACACTCTGTACATGGCGATCCTCGCCAAGGGGACTCCTCCTCTTGCTACCCCGCTAACTAGCCCGTAGAAGCTCGCGTCCAGACCACGCTCCCCCGCAGCCGTCAATTCCAATGGGTTGTTGGAGGTCCATAAAATCCCCCGCTTCGACTTAAGAAGGTTCTTGACAACGAGGGATTTCGTCACTGTGTCTTCCCCAAAATGGAATCCTCTGATTCCATATTTATTTTATTTTAAATTTATTTAATCTTGCAAAAAATGACAAGTTATTGTGTAAAATTAAAATATTTCCATGTGGCACAGTCAAATATTTGATTTCTTGCTACGTCATCAAAAACATTCTATCTCAGCAAATAGTTTGCCACTTCAGAGACAACTGACAGTTGACTAGAAGGAAAATTGTAAAATTTGCTATTAAATTGTTTTCACATATGTTTGACTATTATTTTGTTTAAGACAAAAATTTTGACTATTTTATTATATTTCTTTTGTTTTGGTGCTAAATTGTAATTTTGGTGGAGCAAGAGGTTTGGGGTTGATTTCGTAGGAAAGGATTTTTATTATTTTGTTTTGTTTTGTTTTCAATTTTAAATTTAAATATAAATATTGGATATTTGAATTTTGATTAATTTTTTAATTTTCTATAATTTTAAATGATGACATGGCTCATTGATCGAAAGATTATGAAATCGTATCACAAATTTATACTAGAAATGTCAATGATATAGTATGTTATACTGAAATCGTAATTCAACCTATCCATACGTTTAAAATCACCTATCAATTTGTGGTTCGGAACTCGATATTACTCGAAATTGTTTTACACACTCGATATGTTGAATTGCAAAATACAACTCAAAAAGAAAAAGTACAAAGTGGGAAGAAAAGAAAAGAGGAAGAAATGAAGAGAGGAGCCAATTGAAAGGAAGGGAAGGGTGGGAGCAAATTGCAAGAAAACGACAAAAGCCTAAAAATGAAAGTTTGTCAGAAATATCTGCAACACACACAAACCCATCCTCCTTGCTTACACTCTCCTTTCCTCTACACAACCAGAAGTCCAGACCCAGAATACTGAATACATACGTACGCGCGCGAAATACACAGCACTCAGCTCAGCAGGGAAGGCCACAGTTGGCAGTTGAGTTGAGTATTCCAGTGAAACTGTAGCCTCGCTCCTTTACCGCCAATAGCCGGTCCTCCTCCGGTTTTCTCATCTCATCTCTTCTCTTCCTCCGCGCTCCTTGTATGTATGGTATAATAAGGAAAAGATGACCCAGCTGAACAAGAATGCAGAAATTTTTAAATAATAATAACAACCACCGAGAGAGGTAAGAAAAAAAAGCTGCGACGGAGGTCGGTGAGGATTGCTCCTGCTAAAATGGAACTTTACTAAACTTGCGTTCTCTCATCTCATCTCATCTCCTCTCCCAGCGAGCGCAGTGAACGGGCTCTCCGGCGGGCCTATTCTTCTGTTTTTTGTTTGTTTGTTGCCTTCCCTCTGCTTCGTATTCATTCAGTCTATCATTTTTCTTTTCTTTTCTGCTGGGTTGGGTTGGGTACCGGATATCTGTGCTGCCAATTATCTGCAGCGGAAGCAGAAGCAGAAGCAGAAGCAGAGATATGAAGACGAAGAAGATGCTGATGATAATGATGGCCTTACATTTCTTCTTCGTCATCACCACCACCGCATCTCTTTTACTGTTACCCCTCTGATCCTCCTCTCTCTCTCCTCTTTATTATTAATACCCACCCATCTCATACACACCCACAAACAGTCTCTCTCTCTCTCTCTCTCTACAGAGGCTGTTTGCTTCTTTCTCTCTCCTTGCTCTCCTCAGTCATCTCCTCTCCTATTTCTTCATTATTATATACAATTTTATTGTTGTTGTTGTTTATTTTGGTAGCAACGCAACCAGCGAGCAATCCCATCTCTTGTTCCACTTTTTTGAGTTTCCCCGTTTTTTTTCTTTGCTTTCCATCATTCAGCTTTGGGGAGAGTTCTTTTCTGTGGCTTCTGTTGGAGACTCTCTCTGTGCTTTCCCCCCTCCCTTTTCCCCTTTCTCCTTCCTTTCTTTCTCTTTAGCTATGGCGGAAGGGTATCATGAGGCCTACCATGTCCCACAACAAAGCCGAAGAGATAAGCTCCGAGTTGTGGCTCACAGCAACCAGAACCACACCATTCACAATCATCTCTACGATCCTTGTTCCTTCCTTTCCCCTTCCGATTTCCTCTCTTCCTCTTCTTCTTCCTTCTCCTCTCCCCACAATTTCATGGGCTTCGTCAACAACTACACGGATCCCACTACCAATCCTCCTCATCTCCACATAAACCCTAGCGGGTCCGAGATCCACCACCTCCACAACTCCAGCGCCCCCTTCCTCAATTTCCCCAACCACCACCCTTCCCCTTCCCCTTCTCCTTACGCCAGCGACGGCCTCATCCTCTTCAAGCCGGAGCCCCTATCTCTCTCCTTGTCGTCTTCCCACCACCACCACAGCGCTGCTCTCGACCTCAATTTCCAGAGGTACATGCTCCCCAATGTCGTCGGAGGAGGGGCGAGCGCAGCTACCCCGGGCTCGGCTTCCAACGACGTCGTCTCGAGGTGCTCGGATGTGCTTCCTTTGGGCCCCTTCACTGGTTACGCTTCTATCCTCAAGGAATCAAGGTTTCTGAAGCCTGCCCAGCAGCTGCTGGAAGAATTGAGCGCAGCAGCAGGAGGAGGAGGAGGAGGGTTAATGATCCCCGCCGACAGGTTCGTGCCCGACCCGACTTTACTGGATCCTGCCCCGCTCACCGACGATCCGCTTTCCGATATTGGAAGCGAGTCTCGCAGGAAAAAGTCTCGCCTCATCTCCATGCTTGACGAGGTACTAATTCTTTCCTTTCCCTTCTCTTCTCTTCTCCTTTTTTGCCTTGCAACTGCGCCACGCTTTCCCTTTTTCCTTCTCCTTTTTGGTTTTGTTTTGTCCGGCGGGGAAGCAGGAAATGAGGGTTAACTTTTTGAATGACTGAGATCTTTGGCTCTTTAAAGGGGTTGCAGTAGTAGTAGTAGTCATTAATTAATGTGTACAACAAACACTCTGAGGGCTTCTCTTTGCCCAAAAATCACATGGATTCCCTTCCCCCAAATGTTCTCTTCTTCGTCTGATGAATACTTGAATGCCTTGAGTGTATCATTACTGCTAAAACCATTCAGTGTAAGTAAGGCTCATAAATGTAAGTGTAGGGAGGGAAGGGGGGAGCATCTCTACTCTCTAGTCTTTTCTTTTCCCACTGCCACTGATGATGAACAGGAGGGAGGGTGGGGTGTGGCAGTAGTAGTCTGTAGTAGGAGTTTGCAATAATAAACCAACGTGCAATTGGGTAGTTGTGTGTTGCTGCTATTGCATGAATAAAAACTATTATTATTATTGCTATAGTATAGTGTAGTAGTGTCTCTGGACTGGACTCTGGCTATCTGTTGTCCTCATGTAATTTATAGTTTTTTTTTGTTTGTGTGGCGATCCATGGAGAGAGAGAAAGAGTGAGATATACCTGTGGCTGTATATATGGGCACATTGATCATTGCCTCGGTGATCACAGAGTAACAGTAGAAGAACACCATTAAAAAAATCATCTTTTTTGGGAAAAGCAGTGATCCTGATCATTTGTGCTTATGTGGGTGCGATGAGAGCGGACGGAAAGGAGAAGAGTGGCCATGGGAATATATGCACTAAGATTGATTGTGCTAGTGTAGTTTGCTGCTTTCTCTAGCTTTTGTTGGGGGGGGGGGGGGGGGGGGGGGGGGGGTGGGGGGGTTGGGGTTTGTTTTGCAAATAAAGTTGTAGTAGTCTGTCTGACAACCATAATAGGTGACAGAAGAAGCGATCAATGATCCGCCATGTCTTTTGATGCGTGTAGATAGAGAGCATAACAAAAGTTGATTTGGAGGAATCCCAATTTGATGAAAAACGAGCTTTGTGGTAGTAGGCCTGGCTTCCCCCAAGGCAAGGCAAGGCAAGGGGCTTGCTTCCTTGCTTAGCATATCTAGATATTATATTGTAGGAAGGAAGAGAGAAGCGATTAAAATAAGTGGATGAGAAGAAGATGACAAATGTTTGCTTGCTTTGGCATTTCCTAAAGATTGGTTCCTGTCCTGGACCTGGTATAGTGTTTGTGTGGATATATGCGCCCCCCTGCAAGCTTTTATTATTTTCATTAATGTATTAATTATCAGTTTGGGATGTGATTCTCATCTTTACTACAAAAAGAAGATTATATAAGCTGGAAAGCTAGCATGGGCTTTGGCTTGGGATCGATCGAATAATCTTATTTATTCATTAAAATGAGCATTTTGTTTTACTTCTTTTACTATCCATCCACTAACTTGACTCAATCTTTTTCTTGTTTGTCACTTCGACACTCGGCTTCTTATTCTATAATAATAATGGTGGTGGTCAGTCGTCTCATGCTACCTATCATTTGTAGGATTTAGTTATAAATAAACAATGGTCTTAGCCTCTTAGGGGATCCAACAGAAAGGGACAACTTGGCTCAACTATGAAGATAGGCCGCAGATAATCACTCTACTATCTTGATAATGTGTATACAGGCAGCAGCACTTGTATACATGCCGCCATTACTACTCTTTGACTTATCTGTTAGTTATTTCTCTCAATCGTTTTGGTTGCTGTAATGGATGTAGGTATACAGGAGGTACAAGCAATACTACCAGCAGATGCAAGCCGTTATGACGTCTTTTGAGTGTGTAGCTGGGCTGGGGAACGCGGCTCCCTACGCTAACCTAGCATTGAAAGCCATGTCCAAGCATTTCAGGTCGCTCAAGAGTGCCATCACGGATCAGCTCGGCAAAGCTTCCGGCAAAGATGAAGCCATTGCCGTCAAACTCGCAACCACCGCATACGGCGCTAGGCACGTCCAGAGTTCATCAGGCGGAGTGTTGATGGATCACCACCAGCCCGTTTGGCGCCCTCAAAGGGGACTCCCCGAACGGGCTGTCACCGTGCTTAGAGCCTGGCTCTTCGAGCACTTCTTGCATCCGTAAGTCCATCTTGATTAGTTAGTTTAGTTATATTCTGTGTGAATATTTACTTATTGAACGTGAATGGCTATCGTGCCATGTTTTAATTCGTTTTTGTAACCTTAATTTATCATTATAGGTACCCTACGGACACCGACAAACTAATGTTGGCGAAACAAACGGGTCTCACCCGAAGTCAGGTGACCTATAAATGTAATATACTTGTTCTAGTTTGGCGAGTCCAAAGTTTTGGTTTCTGATGGTGTGGTAATTGGTGGACAGGTATCCAACTGGTTCATAAACGCGAGGGTAAGGTTGTGGAAGCCAATGGTGGAAGAAATACACATGCTGGAGACACGGCAGGCGCACAAGGCTGCGCAAAAGGACGGCGGCAATAGGTCGAGCACGGATCATCCAGCAGCACCGATGTCGAATTCCGACAATAACAACAACAGCAACCCGTCAACATCGTCTCATCATCAACGGACCCTCGATGTGCCAATGCCGAAGCGTACGAGGAACGAACTTGCAACTAGTGCAGACATGGCAGCTGTTGGTAGCAATGAGGAGCAACACCATCATCACCAGCAGCAGCAACTGTACGTGCAGTCTTACGGCGGAGGAATGCCGGGCAGTGGTCAGTCGCACGTGGGAATGGGGATGGGAGGAAGTGGAGTTTCGTTGACCCTTGGTCTCCACCAGGGGATGGGGCTGTTGGAACCGCCGCCGTCGTTTGCAATAAGCAGTGCGGCGGCTCAGCGGTTTGGGCTGGAGGCCGGCGGGAACGATGGGTATGTGATGGGCGGGTTTGAGGGGTCGCAGAATCGGCATTTCGGGCGGGACTTCGTTGGTGGCCAGCTTTTGCATGATTTTGTTGGCTAACTGGATCATCGTGAAAATGGAAAGCAAAGAAGGAAAAAAAATTAAAAAAATAAAATAAATACAAGGGTAGCAGGAAATTAAAGTTGGTTAATTAGTAATCCGGACATGTGGTTTTAATTTATTATTATCATTATATATTCCATTACATATATTTATATATAATATAGATCGGAAAAATATTCCGGGAGCAAAGAAATGGAAAAGAAGCTAGCTAGAGCTGGGGAATGCATGCAACAGAATCGGAAATGGCGGGGCGGGGATCGATTTCGAGTTTTCGAGCTTGTAAACGGTGGCAGTGGTGGTGGATTTTTGGGCGTAATTAAGTGAGGAGGCAGAAAAGAGGGAAAAAAAAAGTGTATAAATGAAATTCTCCTGTTACTCTCCCCTTTAGAGTTTTGCGCCTTTGATTTTGTGGGTTGGCTTCTCTGATGTATTGGGTTGGGCAGGGTCGGGGTAGATTGTATAGGTTTTCTCTTGACATTTCTTGGAAAAAAAAAAAAAAAAAATTCTCCTGTAAATCTTTCATAACTATATATGTATTATTATATTATCAAGCGAGATTAGGGGGATGAGCCCTTCTAGTGTGCTCTATAGCACCCATGCTATAAAAAACAAAAAAAAAGGTGACCTATTGAGGAGGTAAACCCACTAAATGACTGGTCCCACATCATTAATGGCAATCTTGTAAATAATGAATCAATGTATACAAGTGTAGGTACAACTTAAAGTTGTACCATTAGTATAGGTACAAGTTTCAGCTGTACCATTGAAGAATTTGTTTCACAAAGTGTAGGTACAACTTAAAGTTGTACCATTAGTATAGGTACAATTTTGAGTTGTACCATGAAGGGATTTATTAGAAAGTGTAGGTACAACTTAAAATTGTACCATGTTATAGGTACAAGTTTGGGTTGTACCATTAAAGAATTTTGAGAAAGTGTAGGTACAACTTAAGGTTGTACCATTAGTATAGGTACAATTTTTAGTTGTACCATAAGGGATTTGTTAGAAAGTGTAGGTACAACTTAAATTTGTACCATGGTATAGGTACAATTTTGGGTTGTACCATAGAAGGATTTTTAGAAAGTGTAGGTACAACTTAAAGTTGTACCATTAGTATAGGTACAATTTTGAGTTGTACCATAAAGAGATTTATTAGAAAGTGTAGGTACAACTTAAAGTTGTACCATTAGTATAGGTACAATTTTGAGTTGTACCATAAAGGGATTTATTAGAAAGTGTAGGTACAACTTAAATTTGTACCATTAGTATAGGTACAATTTTGAGTTGTACCATAAAAGAATTTTGAGAAAGTGTAGGTACAACTTAAAATTGTACCATATTATAGGTACAAGTTTGGGTTGTACCATAGAAGGATTTTGGAAAAGTGTAGGTACAACTTAAGGTTGTACCATTAGTATAGGTACAATTTTTAGTTGTACCATAAAGGGATTTGTTAGAAAGTGTAGGTACAACTTAAGGTTGTACCATTCGTATAGGTACAATTTTTAGTTGTACCTTAAAGGGATTTGTTAGAAAGTGTAGGTACAACATAAAGTTGTACCATAGTATAGGTACAAGTTTGGGTTGTACCATAGAAGGATTTTGAAAAAGTGTAGGTACAACTTAAGGTTGTACCATTAGTATAGGTACAATTTTGAGTTGTACCATAAATGGATTTATTAGAAAGTGTAGGTACAACTTAAAGTTGTACCATTAGTATAGGTACAATTTTGAGTTGTACCATAAAGGGATTTATTAGAAAGTGTAGGTACAACTAAAAGTTGTACCATTAGTATAGGTACAATTTTGAGTTGTACCATAAAGAATTTTGAGAAAGTGTAGGTACAACTTAAAGTTGTACCATTAGTATAGGTACAATTTTGAGTTGTACCATAAAGGGATTTATTAGAAAGTGTAGGTACAACTTAAAGTTGTACCATTAGTATAGGTACAATTTTTAGTTGTACCATAAAGGGATTTATTAGAAAGTGTAGGTACAACTAAAAGTTGTACCATTAGTATTGGTACAATTTTGAGTTGTACCATAAAGAATTTTGAGAAAGTGTAGGTACAACTTAAGGTTGTACCATTAGTATAGGTACAAGTTTGGGTTGTACCATAGAAGGATTTTGAAAAAGTGTAGGTACAACTTAAAGTTGTACCAAGGTATAGGTACAAGTTTGGGTTGTACCATAGACCGATTTTTAGAAAGTGTAGGTACAACTTAAAGTTGTACCATGGTATAGGTACAAGTTTGGGTTGTACCATAGAAGGATTTTGAGAAAGTGTAGGTACAACTAAAAGTTGTACTATAGTGTATAGGTACAATTTTTAGGAAAGTGTAGGTACAACTTTAAATTTAGTGTAAAGGTACAACTCTAGAAAGTGTAGGTACAATTTTGAGGAAACACGGCTCATCTCACGGCCGTGACATGACCCGTGACAAGCAAAAGTAGTTTTCCTATCTCCAGACAATCACACGGCCTATTCTCACGCCCGTGAGAATTAACAGATGAGCCGTGAGAGGTACATCATTCAATTCCAAAACACGGCTCATCTCACGGCCGTGATAATGTCGAAGGCAACCCGTGAAACCCTCTGGGAAACTGAGAAGTCCATTTTTACATCCACGGCCTATCTCACGGCCTATCTCACGGCCGTGATATTTCCAGAATTACATATCCAAAACCACGTCTTCTTTCACGGCCGTGGGATTTCCAGAATTGGCCGTGAGATTTCCAGAAATAGTCTGCACAGACATGCACCTGTACAACTAACCCTTGTACTTATTATAATGGTGCAAGTAACATAATATACTGTTTGTGAAAACTACAAGCTTATGAAAAGATGAGTCATAATGTTCTTTGAAGCTTGACACGAGCATTACATAGATCCTTCTCTAGTAACTGTACATCATATCAGATGAGATACCCTGTTAACAAAAAGTAAAAAGCAGTCAAAGCTTTACATTTGTCTTATAAAACAAACATCCATAACACGATTAAATTTGTCTAATTAATGCTTAAGTTTAGATGCATGTAGCCCACACTGGTGCATCATAATATTCTAATTGGAAAACATACAAGCACAAAAGCAAACACACATAGCTAAGTACTAAGGACTTTGGTTGGCTCATCTTCACTGCCCATCTTTCTCGTTAGTGTTCTCGTCCTCGTCTTTGTTTTCCTGGATTTGCTCATCTTCATTGTCCTCGCTAGAGTCACTGCTGTCTTCCTCATTGGTCCCTTTGACCTCTTGATTTTTTTCCTTGTTTTGGTCATCGCCATTGCCCTCGTCGTCGTCCTCTTCACTGCTGTCTTCCTCATCGGTCCCTTTGTCCTCTTCAATGCTTTCCTTGTTTTGTTCCTCTCCTTTCTCCACTTGATTTTTTTCCTTGTTTTGGTCATCGCCATTGCCCTCGTCGTCGTCCTCTTCACTGCTGTCTTCCTCATCGTTCCCTTTGTCCTCTTCAATGCTTTCCTTGTTTTGTTCCTCTCCTTTCTCCTCTTGATTTTTTTCCTTGTTTTGGTCATCGCCATTGCCCTCGTCGTCGTCCTCTTCACTGCTGTCTTCCTCATTGGTGTCACTGTCCTCTTCACTGCTTTCCTTGTTTTGTTCCTCTCCTTTCTCCTCTTGATTTTTTTCCTTGTTTTGGTCATCGCCATTGTCCTCGTCGTCCTCCTCTTCACTGCTGTCTTCCTCATCGGTCCCTTTGACCTCTTCAATGCTTTCCTTGTTTTGTTCCTCTCCTTTCTCCTCTTGATTTTTTTCCTTGTTTTGGTCATCGCCATTGCCCTCGTCGTCGTCCTCTTCACTGCTGTCTTCCTCATCGTTCCCTTTGACCTCTTGATTTTTTTCCTTGTTTTGGTCATCGCCATTGCCCTCGTCGTCGTCCTCTTCACTGCTGTCTTCCTCATTGGTGTCATTGTCCTCTTCACTGCTTTCCTTGTTTTGTTCCTTTCCTATGTCCTCTTGATTTTTTTCCTTGTTTTGCTCATCGTCATTACCCTCGTCATCCTCTTCACTTCCCTCTTCATTGATCTCCTCGGTTGGCCTAGGAGATAGTTCCCAAGGTCTTGAGAATTGTTCGTAGTCAATCCTCAAGGACCTCATGATCTGATGGTTGCATTCGATGATGTAGCGTCGAGCTTCCTTCTCTCGATCGAGGCGGGAGAGAATGAGTGCATTTTGCTCCAGAATTTGGGCATTCTGCCGACCCAATGCCTCAAAATGGGATATGTAGCTGTCGGTGGATGGTCCGGCTTGAGTCGTAGTTTGGTGATGTTGTGCAGGTTGTTCCGGAGTCTCCTCGACCATTTGCTGAACAACATGCTCCGATGCGTTTGCCTCATCTGTTGCAAGAGGTCGAGCAGGATGAGGGAGGCCAACAATGCCTACCACACCATTCTCCTTAACCACCAAACACAGACATGATCAATATCAGAAGCATTAGTTACATTTGCTCAATGTTCAAAAGGAACTAGATTAGTAGGCAATCCAAAACTTGCACAAAATCAATCCTAGATTGTTTGAATCCCGACTAGTTATGTTTTAGCATTCACTGTGAAAAGGAAAGTGTTGGTTGGAACATTTACCTTTGACAACAAATTTAGATCCGCAAGGTTTTTTTGGGAGATTGGTTGAGTGGACTGGGCAATGGTGCAATGAGAACCCACCGGATCAATGCCAAAATGCCGAGCTAGCCTTGTGATGTAGGCACCTCCATGGATGGTCTTGATTTGTTTGTTGGAGGTGATCTTCTGTAGGGTTTTCAATATGACTATACCAAGATGAATTGGGGGATCTTTTACCATAGAGAGGAAAAAGTTCAAATCCCGCTTGGTCACACTCCCCGGGCTCCCCTCCCTAGCTGCCACAGAATGAGCGATAATGTTGTGGATGATACGCCACGGGGGAAGAAGATCATTCCCTTTATAGTGGGCAGGGTCAGACTTGTCCACATGGTTTTGTTTTACCGTTCTCCACATAGCATTGACCGATTCTGTTCTTGAATGATATATTTGCTCCGAAATAAAACCATGTCCACCTGTGGTGAGAAATCCTGGTGGGTATATCTGGAGTGCCTCTGTGAACTCAGTGATGCTCATCTGTCTCGCCTGTCCTCCAAGGCGAAAAGTTATGTTGTCTTCGGGCTTGTCGAGGTTAAACTCGGACATTCTCTTGATGGAGAGAGTGCTGAGGAACTCAATGGTAAGCTCTCGGTAGATGACCTCATTGATGGAGAGAACCTCACACCATGCCGGGAGACGGAGGCATGTGCGAACGGGTTCCGCTGCTCCGAGGCGCTCTAGGAGATCCCAATCAAAGCATCTTTGCTGCCCAAATGGGAGGGGAAGGAAGCGCTCCAAAGCCTTCCTATGTTCGACGGGTAATTGGAGGAAGCCGTGAAGTCTCCCTCCTCCAAGTTGAGCCTCCGCTTGTGGTGGTGGTGGAGATGGTTGGCGTGCCCGTCCTTGGTTGTTTTTGCGTTGTCGTTTGGGGGGAGTGTCTCGTTCTTGGGTTTGGCGGCGACGAGAAGAAGGAGCCTTCCTTTTAGCAGGTGAGGCTGCTGGTTGCCGGGTTTTTGGTTTAGCTTTCCCCATTCCTACAAAAACCAACTAAGCACATTTAGTCTTTAGTGAATGAGAGGGAAAAGAATTATAATCAAGCTAAGTACAAAATCAGTAATGCAATTCTCCCGCAAAACTTAGACCGACTGCAAAAGGGAAAAAGCGAGTACTGCTATAGCCACCAGCAAATAGTAAGAGCATCAGTTGTGGGTAGTTTCAGTTTTCGGTTAATGTACTTAATCTTATGCAACCTCTTGATCATCTAGTTCACCAGGTACCTCAGAGATCTCTATCAACCAACATAATAAATGAAGCAGAAGAGTAATTGAGACTACCCATCAGCTATAAACGGTGATGAGCATTAACCAGTATGTTATACAAAGGTAGAAGAGCAACCAAGACATGTAATAACTTCCTAGGATCATTGGCATGCCATAGTTTCCTTCTAGTACCCCATATTAACAAAGCACCTCAAAAGAGGCAAGACACCAGAATTAGTAGATGGGCAAGAAGAGCAAGTGCACTACCCCATAAGTGCATAGCTCTCTCCCAGGATTCCATCACAACATTCAAATTACAATAACAACAACCAAAACATGATTTCAATTCTTCCCCTCTTGTCTTAATGGACAACATGAAACCATTCAAAACCCTAATTCAAACCAACCACAATTGGGCAACTAAACCCTAAAAAATGCAAGAAACCAGAGAAGAGTGCCGCTGTGGTTAAGAAGAACTCACCAGAGGCCTTGTCGGGATCGAAGTGGAACAGAGGGCAGAGACTCGTCCGGAAATGGTCGCCGTCGCCGCTGAACCTTGAAGAATCTTCGCGGGCGAGCGAGGGCGAGGGCGAGGGCGAGGGCGAGGCAGCAAGGGCGAGGGCGAGCGAGCAAGGGCGAGGGCGAGGGCGAGGGCGAGCGAGGGCGAGGGCGAGGGCGAGGGCGAGGGCGAGGGCGAGCCAGCAAGGGCGAGGGCGAACGAGCAATGGCGAGGGCGAGGGGGTCGAAGTAGAACAGAGGGAGTAGAGGGAAAATAGGGTTCGAACAAAATATGGGGGCGGGGGGGTTTCAAATTCTAATATGCATAGGTTAGTTTTTAAACTTCCAATCTCACGGCCCATTTCACGGACGTGATAATATCGACGCCAACCCGTGAAACTCTCTGGAACTCCCCCCTTTTATGGAAACAATCTCACGGTACATCTCCCGGCCGTGAGATTCCAGTTATGAGGCGTGATTTTGGATTTTAGCTGTGAACATCTCACGTCTTAGTCTCACGGCCGTGAATTGGGAGTGATATTTCCATCTCACATCTCCTTATCCCGGCCGTGATATTTCCATCTCACGGTCTCTGGCACGGCCGTGAAATTGGGAGTGATATTCCATCTCACGTCTCCTTATCCCGGCCGTGATATTTCCATCTCACGGTCTCTGGCACGGCCGTGAAATTGGGAGTGATATTTCCATCTCACGTCTCCTTATCCCGGCCGTGATATTTCCATCTCACGGTCTCTCGCACGGCCGTGAAATTGGGAGTGATTTCCATATCATGGCCTATTCTCTCGCCCGTGACAATTTAATTACAAGCAGTGAGGTTTCCATCTAAGAACAAAAAACAACAATAACGAGATATATCTATCTAGCCACCCACAATCGAAGAGAAGATCAATATTTGATCATTAGAGTTATGGAGTACATTGCAATTGATTTGTAGGAAAGAAATTGAACATACATATATAACACAAATTCATGGGAAGGAGGCCTATCCATTTCCCTTGTTCTTCCACAACATCGCCTGTCCTACTTCATCCAAACGAAAAAAGCAGAGGAAAGGAGAGCTCCTTCTTCCTCTCTTCTTCTTTACACAGATGAATTTCTGCAAAAAAAAAAACAGAGATGGGGGAGAGACAGGGGAAATTCTTCTTCTTCCTCTTCCAGATTCCTATGCTCCCTCAAAACAAAGACTTCTTCCTGATACTTCCTTCCCTCCTCTAAACGTGCTTCTATCATTTCTTCTTCTCCTTCCCTTCTCCACCAAGAGGGAAACCAGATTGATCATCTTCTTCTCACCCACGAGGATCCACTTCCTTTTCTTCTTCTCCCCTGCATTTCCCTCTTCTTAAACACAACAATAGTTAGATATACAAAAACTCTACTTCTTCAATACATACTACCTTCTTGCTTACAAGCACACCACCACATCACAAAAACAAGAACAAACTTTTGTCGAACATCCATGCCCATCCCCCTCCCATGAATCCACAGACTTCTCCCTTGACGTCTCTTTGAGTATTCCATCCTCTTCAATCTCCACTTTTGTAACTCCCCTTGGAGCTGGGGTGATACCGGAAAGATCAAACTTTCCAAGCTAGATACAACCTTGGTCAAGGGTTTTGCAATCTCCATCTCTTTGCTGCATTCCTTGTCCAAGGATTGTATCCAGCTTGGAAAGTTTGTTGTCCTTGCATCCTTCCTTAGAGATCGATGAGGTGGAATACTCAAAGTGACGTCAAGGTAGATGATCCCTGGAGCATTTCAATCACGTCTACACCATCATGATCAGTCAGATACCACACGAAGCTTCTGGTCGGATAGGTAATCCCTGGTGAGCAAATATGGAAACAAAGAGGGAGTCAAACGAAACATCGGATAGATATAATGGGTGTCATGAGGGTAAATGCGTGATAGAACAAACTGTATTATGTTATAAGATTTCTTCAACCAAAATGAAAACGTTAAGCAACTCCATTGCAAGCCATCATGAAATTCGTTAACGAATCGGTTGATTTCAACCCCTATGGCCACTGGATCCTCTATCATCTATAATCCACTACCCATAAACACCCAGAGGAACAACTTCAAACGGTTTATGCCTAGCCAAATCGTCATGCGAACCCAAAACCTACAGTTTATCATATGAAAATCACAGTTGTTTCAAAAGCTAAATTACTCGGTGTCACAGCAATGAACAGAAGCTCCAACACTATCTGCACTGCTTAAATGTTGGGTAAGTCAGAAACGAGAGATAAGGAAGAACTTACATTACTCAGGCGATGGATCAAGCGCTCCACGATCAAGGAGTCGCGCGAGTCTAGATTCTGAACCGGAAAGATCAAACTTTCCAAGGATTGTATCGAACTTGGAAAGTTTGATCATGGCGGCCGGCGAAACGGAGTCGGAGCAGGGAGGATTTGGGGGCAAGGGACTGGGAGAGAGATTCGCCTGTGGTGGTGGGAGCTTGTTCGAACTGGGTAGAGGGTTGGGGGTCGAAGTGCGACGGCGAGGGTTTTAAATAGGGTTGGGGGTCGGGTTCAAGTAGAAAAGAGGAAGCTTTAAATAGGGTGTTTCCAATTCTAGGGTTAATCTCACGTCTTAGTCTCACGCCCCGTGAGAATTTACAGAGGGCCGTGAGATCCCAGAATTCATATCCAAAACACGGCTTATCTCACGGCCGTGGTAATGACGACGCCAACTCGTGAAACTCTCTGGAACTCCCCATTTTTATGGAAACAATCTCACGGTACATCTCCCGGCCGTGAGATTTCATTTATGAGGCGTGATTTTGGATTTCAACTGGGATTATCTCACGTCTTAGTCTCACGCCCCGTGAGAATTTACAGAGGGCCGTGAGATGTCCAGAATTACAAATCCACGGTCTCTCTCACGGCCTATCTCACGGGCGTGATATTTCCAGAATTACAAATCCAAACACACGCCTTCTTTCACGGCCGTGGGATTTCCAGAATTGGCCGTGAGATTTCCAGAAATAGTCTGCACAGACATTTACCTGTAGAACTAACCCCTGTACTTATTATAATGGCGTAAGTAACATAATATACTAATTTTGAAAACTACAAGCTTATGAAAAGCTGAGTCATAATGTTCTTTGA
Source organism: Linum tenue (assembly GCA_946122785.1). NCBI lineage: Eukaryota > Viridiplantae > Streptophyta > Magnoliopsida > Malpighiales > Linaceae > Linum > Linum tenue. Next base: position 90,786,767 of record CAMGYJ010000005.1, on the reverse strand, counting down.
AGCTTGACACGAGCATTACATAGATCCATTCAATGTCACTAGATACTAACTTGCACAAAACAAACATTACAAGATGAAACATAATGTAGTTTGAAGTCGAACACCAGCTTTACAGGTTGTGCTTGGATCGTTTGGGAAGTAGAACAGATTCTTGTGTCTCCACATGAAAGCTGCTTTCACCTGCTCCTATGGACTCGAAGTTGTATTCTTGTTGCGTGAAATGACTATCACCTCCACCTGCTTCAGCCATTCTTTTCAGCGGACAATTTCTGATTGTATGTTTAGGACGCCTACAATACTTGCACAACCGTGTTTTCACTTGAGGTTGCTTCACATTCCCTTTACTTCGAACTGGATGGGGGTCCTTAATAAACTGAGAGGAGTTCACTCCAACATCCGTAGTAGCATTATTTGTTTTGTTGGTTGTTTCTTCACTTATTGTCTTCACTCGCAATGTCAAGTCTTCAATCAACCCTTTGGCAGTATGAAATGCTTCATCCGAACTCACAGCATAATGGCACATTCTACTACATTGACCAACCAAGAATCCAAACCTGTCCAAATAAACAAGCACTTTGGTAGTTGGTTCCAAGCACAATAGAAGTAAACAAAGAACTAAATGAACACCTTAAATTTATAATACCTGCTAATATTTTGCTGGGTAGGACAGCCTCCCATACTCGAGGGATCGAACTCTTTTGCATCTTTAGTCCAACGCTTCAAAATGAGTGACTTTGGAATTTGCATTTGATTTTCTGCTTTCAATATACAGAATATATGCCGACATGGAATTCCGCAGAACTCAAAGATGCCACAAGAACAATGCACATCATGTCCACTCGTGTAAAAGACCACTGTGCACTTTGAGTCAGGGTATTTGAATCGTGACAATGTGTAAACTGTTTTATTGGTCAACACACACTTGTCTGTAATATAGTAATGAACTTCTCTCGCTATTTCTGCTCGAACGCTCCTGAACACATTTCTTGTATATACTATAGAGGCATGTCTTTCAATTTCATGTAAATGTGTCATCAAAACAACATCAGTATGTATTGTCTTAAACTGGTCATGTAACTCAGTTTGTCTCCTATACAAAAGTGCCATGTCAAACTGCTTGACAAACTCAAACAACTTCATCTTACTTTGCAAGAATTTGTCTAGATAAGAGTTCATGCTTTCACAACGTTGTGAGGTAGTCATCCCAGCAAAGAAAATACCTTTCAAGTAAGTTGTGGCCCATAGAGCTCGTCGCCTATACATCTTCTTCATCCACGCATTGTGCTCCAGGTCATACTTGGACAAAATTTCCTTCCACGTAGCTTCAAATTGTGGAATAGAACTGCAGTTTAGCATGCATCGTTTGAAATCCTCCCGGAAGCCTTCCGCATGGCCACGCGCTTCTGCGTTATTGCCCAAGTGCCAAGAACATAACCGATGTCGGGATCCAGGGAGAACCGACTTGATAGCTTTCCTCATTGAAGAACAACCGTCTGTTATAACTGCGGTTGGCTTCTTACCACCCATGCAATGTAAAAAAGCATTTAGAATCCATACGTAGTTCTCCGCCGTTTCATCCGCAAGTAAAGCACATGCAAAAACAGTGCTTGCATTGTGATTATTCACACCAATGAATAGAAGAAATGGAAGATTATATGCATTTGTCTTGTATGTCGAGTCAAAAACAAGAACATCTCCAAAGAGACTATAATCCAATTGTGAAGGAGAGTCAGCCCATAACATATTGCCTAGTTCACCACCGTCACTTACTGTATATCTACAATAAAAACGAGGATCGGTAGTTGCCCGTGCTTGTAAGTAGGCAAGTGCAGCTTCACTGTCACTATCCAAGATCTCCGACCTCCGATCCGCACTAACAAAATTGTAGACATCGGTCTTAGTAAAACCCAAGTTCTGAAAGCTTCCTGCACAATTCACTAGATAATCCATGATTTGATTGGTGCGAATACCAGCAGCCCTAAGTGATCGAATCTGAGCCTTACTTGCGTCATCTACCTTGCGATGAGAACTCAAAAACTGCACTTCATGTGCTCCAGCTAAGGGATGAAAATGTGTTGGTACAAACTGCTTCACCTTGAATCGGTTAGTTGCCTCAACAAAACTGACTTTGAAAGCAGCAGGACAATGGAGCCTTGTTACAGGCCTAGGTTCACGCTTTCTGTTCTCCTTGTCATTGTGGACTGGAAGACGCTCCCCCTCGCGTGAGCAAACCCATCGCTGCATATTTTTAACTCCATATTTTGAATATGTGTGAGTGTTCTTTCGTACGCTGAACCCCATGGCACAACCATAAGTTGAATAGAACTTGCCAGCCTCCTCAAGGGTTTCAAACTCACAACCCACAACATCATCCGACTCCCATTTAGAATAAGGCTTACCATTCCCGACTTTATCAAGCAAAGTCCAGTCATACATACTCGAGTACGGTGGAACCATGGCTGGATTTGCAGCATCTTTGATGTTCTCTGAGCTGTGTGGCTGTGTTTCGAAGCTGTGCAAATGCTCATCTGAGATGTTCTCTTTATCATCATCACCAATGTTAGTGTTATTATCATCCTCAGAATCACTATCGCTGGTGTCGACATTGTCCTTCATATCGTCACTATCTCTAACACCACCGGTATCATCTCCATAATTCATTCCCCAATCTAAACCAACATTCAAGTCATTTCCCGTGTCCTTGCCTGTGCTCATATCATCCATCAACCCTTCCATAGTTGATCAACTGAAAACAAGCAACAAAATGAAGTTTAGAGACAATTGAAATCGACATATTCACCACCCACAGCCGACCAAATCGAACACTTCACTAATCAATTAACAAACACGAGGCAAACACGAGACAATTGAAATGAAGGGCGACAAACGACCAGAAAGAACAAAACCATGAACAAATTCCCTACAGGAAACAGTAGTTTTCTCTCTGAAACCCCCCAATCACCCTCACAAGACACCAATCAAGCCACCATGATCGAATAGACAAACACAATATCAAGTCCCCCCAAACAGAATGAACGAAATAACCCAGGGGCAATCTCATTTCACCTGGAAACCCAGAATGAACAAAATCGTAGACGGACGGATTACTCGACAGAAATCAAACGAGGAACACAAAACTATAGCTAATTCCCTCAACCGGATGAACGAAAAACTAAATGAGCCTGGAAACCGCTATCCGCAAGTTCGAGAAACGTTGATAAACAAACAGAGGCGCGCCAAGATCCACGGCCTCCAGATCGCCATTGGACAACGACAGCGCCACAATCACAAACGGAGCAGAACCGAAACAGAACAGAAGAATTAATCATCCGAGAAGAAACAAGAGGGAGCCGGCGCGTACCTGAAACAATAAGGCAGGGAGCGGAGTCAGGGAGCTGAACGGAGATGATTGGCGGTGGCGGTGGAAGGTCAGCAACAAACGACGAAGGAAGATTGCTAGATTAAGCCTCTTCCGTCGCGAAGGATGGGTGGCGAAGGATGGGCGAATAAGCCGACAGGGAGGAACCGACGAAGGAAGAATCTGGTTTCGTCGCGAAGGATGGGTAGAGAAGGGAAGACGAAGGAAGAACTGCGGCTGGGAGAGAGGGAAGCTGGAAGGAAGAAGCCGACAGGGAGGAACCGAGGATCAGTCCTCTGGCGCCGACGGAGGACGAGAAGGAAGAAACGGCATCACTGTTACGACTTACGACGGTGAGGGTTTAGGATCTAGGAATTTCTTCATTATGACCAACCCAAAAAAATCATCGGTTATAATTAGATGGGTTAACCCAAAACCATAATCAAAAGAAAATCAACCCATATATCAATTACCTCAATCTACATCGGTTCACAATTACATGGGGTTCAACCCAAAACCGATAATCACACGCTCATTCAACCATATACATAACCTCAATCTCACATCGGTTCACAATTACATGGGGTTCAACCCAAAACCGATAATCACACGCTCATTCAACCATATACATAACCTCAATCTCACATCGGTTCACAATTACATGGGGTTCAACCCAAAACCGATAATAAAACGCTCACTAAACCATATACATAACCTCAATCTCACATCGGTTCACAATTACATGGGGTTCAACCCAAAACCGATAATCACACGCTCGCTAAACCATATACATAACCTCAATCTCACATCGGTTCACAATTACATGGGGTTCAACCCAAAACCGATAATCACACGCTCATTCAACCATATACATAACCTCAATCTCACATCGGTTCACAATTACATGGGGTTCAACCCAAAACCGATAATAAAACGCTCACTAAACCATATACATAACCTCAATCTCACATCGGTTCACAATTACATGGGGTTCAACCCAAAACCGATAATCACACGCTCATTCAACCATATACATAACCTCAATCTCACATCGGTTCACAATAACATGGGGTTCAACCCAAAACCGATAATCAAACGCTCACTAAACCATATACATAACCTCAATCTCACATCGGTTCACAATTACATGGGGTTCAACCCAAAACCGATAATCACACGCTCGCTAAACCATATACATAACCTCAATCTCACATCGGCTCACAATTACATGGGGTTCAACCCAAAACCGATAATCACACGCTCATTCAACCATATACATAACCTCAATCTCACATCGGTTCACAATTACATGGGGTTCAACCCAAAACCGATAATAAAACGCTCACTAAACCATATACATAACCTCAATCTCACATCGGTTCACAATTACATGGGGTTCAACCCAAAACCGATAATCACACGCTCGCTAAACCATATACATAACCTCAATCTCACATCGGTTCACAATTACATGGGGTTCAACCCTAAACCGATAATCACACGCTCATTCAACCATATACATAACCTCAATCTCACATCGGTTCACAATTACATACATAACCTCAATCTCACATCGGTTCACAATTACATGGGGTTCAACCCAAAACCGATAATCACACGCTCGCTAAACCATATACATAACCTCAATCTCACATCGGTTCACAATTACATGGGGTTCAACCCAAAACCGATAATCACACGCTCGCTAAACCATATACATAACCTCAATCTCACATCGGTTCACAATTACATGGGGTTCAACCCAAAACCGATAATCAAACGCTCATTCAACCATATACATAACCTCAATCTCACATCGGTTCACAATTACATGGGGTTCAACCCAAAACCGATAATAGGGAATGATTTTTTGAATCTCAAGGCCAAGTCTCACGCCCATGAGAATTTACAAAGTGGCCGTGAGATGTCCATCATACATATCCAAAACACGGCTCATCTCACGGCCGTTATACTGTCGAAGGCAACCCGTGAAACTTTCTGGAATCTCACGGGTGTGAGATGGTCCTTTCAAGACCGTGAGATCAGGTTTTTTGAATCTCAAGGCCCAGTCTCACGGGCGTAAAATTACCATCATTAAGCCGTTATAAAATCCCATCTCACGGCCAAGTCTCACACCCATGAGAATTTACATAGTGACCGTGAGATGTCCATCATTCATATCCAAAACACGGCTCATCTCACGGCCGTGATACTGTCGCAGACAACCCGTGAAACTGTCTGGAACTCCACCTTTGTATGGAAAAAATCTCACGGTCTCTCTCACGGCCTATCTCACAGCCGTGATATTTCCAGAATTACAAATCCAAAAACACGCCTGCTTTCAGGTCCATTTTCAACCAGTTTTCGGTATATGATCATGCATAATTTTTCCCTTGTCGACACATTAAACATAATATAGAGAAAAAATAACATCACTGAATAATGCTTCATTCATTACTTCATTGTAATTTCAACAGTTTCCTAAACTTCATTCAACATCTACATTCACTAAAATTCATTCAACAACTACATTATCCTAAATGTCAATCAACATCCACATTAACTAAACTCTACATTAACATCACAAGTCTCAATGCTTCTTAGACTTTCTACCCTTTTTCTCCCCATGCGCATGCAACGGCTTTCTTCCTCGATTGAGTAAGTTTGTCTTGAAATTCACCTTCTCGGTCTCAATTTGGGCAGGTCTTGCATGTCTCTCAAAATATTCATCGGATTGTTTCTTGACTGTAGCTTTCACCTCATTCAGATCCGTAGTGAGCAAGTACATTGTAAGTTGTGCCCGCTCATAGTCACTATGGAACTGGTCAAGCTTCTTGGAATATCGATCTGGATCCAGCAAGTAATTGCTGACAAATAGTCCACAATCAAATCTGTAATATAACAAATAATTATCATGGTCATGATGCGAACAAATAATTATCGAACTTAATTAGAACAGTGCACGATTGAACAACAACAAAGGGTACCCATTTGGTTGGCAAGCAACATCCTGGCGATATCTAACCACGAAGTCCACAAATGAAAACGCCCCACAGATATCATCCTTAAGCAACCAATCTAGACCCAATTTCTGCAAATGAAAACATCCACCTCATCGATATATAACGACAAAGTCGGCAAATGAAAAACAACTAACAACTAAGCAATAAGTAAAGCTTGAAAAGTTGAAGAACAAGAAGCAAACCAGTTTCTGCATCCTTGCATCATATTCTTCATTATGAGTTCCTCGTAATGAGTCCCAGATTTCGATTTCTTTGGCTTCCATGTTAAAGACCGCCAGATAGAAGTGCTTCAACGTGAGGTTGAAAATTGGGACATGAATCTGAAATAATGGACAAACAAACAATAATTATCAATTTAACATAGGAGGGTGAAGCCATTTCCTTTTAGAAAACAACATTACAACATACCTTACTGCAGTAAAGTAGCTCACCAATACAGTATCGCTCATGTATCTTATATGAACGCATCTTAGCCATAAATTGCTCCTCGTTGCAATGACTCGCACGCTCCTAGAAAAATAAAACACAGTCACCCACACAAGCTACATGCAACAAAAAATAGATTAATTTCATGACAAGAATAGACAAAGCAGACAACTGTACCGAAACTGAAGGTGGAAAGAACCAAGACAAGCCACCAGTGCGACCACAACTCCGTTCTTCTAGTGTCTTGCACAGACACGCCATTTCTATAATCTAATGCATCATCATCACATATACCAAAGTCAGCAATACACGTTCAATCTACTAAATTACACACATAAATGAACTTACCCTTGTTGAAATTTTGGTCCTTGGCAAAAGCTCGACAAAATCTTCACGTGACAAGGAAAGAACCCCGCCACCAACACTAACCAATGTGTCACTGTTATACAATACCAAGTTCAAACAACACAACATTAGAATAAGCAAATACCAAAAACATCCTACAAATATGATCCAATTTTACTTGTAATGATTTCGGGAGGTACCTTTCAGGAAGCTCACTACTAAAAGCAAATTGAAGCATCTTTACTGCCTCCAGAGACAATGGTGTCTCAACAACAAAGGGAGGAGCACGGTACAAAGGTTGTGCTTTCTTAGCTCTGGGATTTGCCCGTTCGAATGGAGAGAGCACATACAAACTAGGCTTCAATTTAGACACACTACGTAGTGCACCTCCCTTTCGCCCCTTTCTTGTTCAAAAACATAAAAAAAACAAAACCAGTTCATTAGTAACCACACCATAAGAACCAATAATTAGAAAAATTAATCAAGTGAAATACCTTCACAGCCTTGGAACAACCATCATTAGCAGCAACACTTTCATCACTCAACAATATGAATTTCTCAACTTGCGACGCTTTAGGCTGCTTGCAAGGAGACTTTTTCACAACTTTCACAGAAGGAGATTCAGAACATCTCTCATCTCCAATTTCCCCCTCAGCTTCTCCCGAATTCTCAACTTTGGCAGTCTTGACAAATTCCAAGGTAGGAGAAATGGGTTCCCTAGGTTTTTCAACCTCACCCTTCTGATCGTTCTTTTTCAACTCAGCTGTAGGAGAAATGGGTTCCCTAGGCTGCTCCCTTGACAACGGATCACCTACAGTTGCTTTCACTGCCTCTATAAGGGACTTCACTGCAGTACCGATTTCGTCTCTAAAAGCCCGAAATTCGTTCTACATTTTCACAACCCGGCTCATTAGCTCATTATCTCTAGAAGCAGCATCACCCATTGCCACTCTAAATTCTTGACCAAAGTTGTCAATTCTACCCTCCATGGTACTAAACCGAGCATCAATACGCTCATAGAGAAGTAGCTCATCCCCGTCGGGTTTGTGCCGTTTCCCATCTACTTCTCCCCGTTTCCTTGGAGGTGATTTCAAACCGGCATCCTCAGCTGATCTTTTCCCCGAACTGCTGGAAACCTATAAATTAATTAAAAAGGGAACCAAATGTACCATTAGCATGCTCCAACTAGTCAAAAGAATCAAATATACTATCAATCTTACCACTTTTGTTAACAATAACTCCACGTCTCCGCTCCCCCAACTCATCAAATCCAAACTCCCATCAACGGTTTGGAAAATACCATTTGCATGCTCCAAGAATATTAACTACAAAAAAAAAATACTATAATCAACATGATGATTAATCATTACAAATATGTAGAAAGTCGGGATTAACAATTATTTACCTCCAAAAACAGCAAGCAACCCGGTATATACTCTCTTTTAGAAGCATTATGGTCGCAGATGCATTTGACCAATTCATTGAAGCAAAAGGATGCCCAATTCTTCTTCGGAATGTCTGCAACATCGGTGACAGCGTATACCGAAGACAAGGAAATGTCCTCTCTTCTAGTTGGTACTAATAGCACCCCCATTACGTACAAAATAAACATTTGAAGAAATAGATCGTCGCTATCTTTCATCTTCGACAACTCCTTCTGCATTAAGCTTGTGGAAATCGCCTGTCGGCCACAATCACGTGTCGAAAACACTCTAAATGGTTCCAGTTCCTCTGATCTTCCCTCCACTTCTTCACCATTCAAGATGATATCAGTACCTCCCTCAGGCACACCCATAATTCGCGCGAAATCTTTGGCCGAAATATGCACTTCCAACCCATACGCCTTAATTGTGCTTTCTTCCAGATTAAAGCTCTTCACAAGTTTCTCCAACAACTCACGTTGTAGCTTTCTTGCTTTGACTTCAAGAATACGACCAAAGCCACATCTCCTAATGGCATCTGATTGACAAGCCTCTAAATTTGAGACTACTGAGAATACTTTCCTAGGAGAACATCGCGTGCTGAAAATTTGATGCCTCTTCGTCTTCATTATAGAACAATTTTAGCAAACTGCAAAATTAAAACAACAGAAAAATTATAAGCATGCCTTGAAACACGAATTATAAGCATGCCGAAGAGTACAAACAAAATACAAGTTCTAACTACCAGAAGAACTGAAAACCCCCTACATCAACACCTGAGTACACTAATTAACCATGAAAACACCCAGCTTTCATTAATTTTCACCCAAAATGCAAAATCTCACGGCCGTGACATGACCCGTGAGAAGCAAAGAGAAGTTTGCATATCTCCAGACAATCTCCAGACAATCACACGGCTTATTCTCACGGCCGTGAGAATTTACAAAGGGGCCGTGAGAATTTACAAAGGGGCCCGTGATAATTTACTAAGGGGCCGTGAGAATTTACAAAGGGGCCCGTGAGAATTTACAAAGGGGCCGTGAGAATTTACAAAGGGGCCCGTGATAATTTACAAAGGGGACCGTGATAATTTACAAAGGGGCCCGTGAGAATTTACAAAGGGGCCCGTGAGAATTAACAATGGGGCCGTGAGATGCCCATCATCCATATCCAAAAACACGGCTCATCTCACGGCCGTGACACTGTCGAAGGCAACCCGTGAAAACCTCTGGGAAACTGAGAAGTGTGTTTTTACATACACGGTCTCTCTCACGGCCTATCTCATAGCCGTGATATTTCCAGAATTACATCCACGGTCTCTCTCACAGCCGTGATATTTCCAGAAACCACACACAACTTACAACTTTTGAGAGCTAAATAACATGACCACGAGCATAGCCACTAAGCTTTCCATAACCCATGACACCACCATAAACACTCGCTCTATTTCCATCCAAACTGGCTAAAACTGAAGTCACCCTGATTTCATGAAATAGTTCTTGACTAACACACTCAATTGCACCTTTCATGCAGCCAAGCAAGACCCTTCAATTAACAGTCCAAAATGTAATCAACAAGCAACGGTAACGACACTACAAACTGAAAATAATCAAACTGAGTATGAACTTTCCTATTCGATTTGCCTCCATAAAACACAAATCAAGTCTCTCCAATCAAAAACCCATTCCTTACATCCATAAAACCCAATCAAGACCAAAGAACTAAAGAAGCAAGCAGAACAACCCCAGCACAGTTATTCTCTTCAGTTTGAAAGCAAAGGCAACAACGAAATGAACAACCCCAGCACAGTTTATGGGATTATATAAACCAAGACAGCTTCCTAGTTGACACTGAATCCTCCATTCACAAATACCTCCTAGGTCACATCAACGATCTGTGTGAGGAATGAAGTTATATGGTGGATGGCCACAACTATTTGCACAAAAAAGTGCAGACTTTCTGAAGCTTCATCAATCACGGAATGACTAAAGATGCCCCCATCTCAATCAAACTCGGCCGTGACAAAATACAGCACAACCAAGAACTACACTTGAGAGAGCTTCAATACTCATTGCACAAGACGTTAAAGCTAAAGAGATAGACAAACCAAATCACAGAAGAAGACACTGGAAAAGATGGAGCACATCAGAATTCCCACTTCACACAACTGATAAAACCGAGAGAGGGAAAGGAATATTGCATCTTATATCACCATATCCAATTGAGAATGCACATGAAGAAAGCAGTGGAGAAGCTTCAATTTCAATCCCAAATGGTTACACAGAATTGAGAAATTCTCTCTTCTACTTCCATAGTTCAATTTGGTAAAACGAGCATGGAATTTCAATCCTATGATTTGGCAACCGATCCTTAGTAGACAACTTGACATTTCCAGAGAAATAAGTCAGACATTCAAAGACACCATTATTGTACTCGAAGCTGCTCCAACAAATGCTCTAGAAGCTAGAAGCTAGAAATTGAATGTTTATCAAAGGGAGATAAGAATTTCAGCCACTTACATCGAATGAATGACTGAGTCGTCGTTTCAAATCGGGAATCGAATGCTTTATCACCCAATTCTCGCTATTGCAGGAGTTCTCCTACCCGGCGCTAGTTGACTCGTCGTTGTCGATTGGGCTTTTCGAGTCTTTGATTCCTTCTGAGTCTTCCTCCAGTAAAAGAGTCTCTGCCACCTTCAGAATTCAAGTCCTCTTTGTCGTCGCCACTGCTCACCCCCTTTACTATCTACGAACAGACCCACCGCGAAACACAATCCCAGGAGAGGAAAGTTGAAAAACGATCAGACCCACCGCAAAACACAATCCCAGGAGAGGAAAGTTGAAAAACGATCAGACCCACCGCACAATCTCACCGTTTCCGTCGCCGATGCTCAAGCCCTTCAATATCGACGAAGAGACCCACCGCGGAAGAGCACAGTTCACAATCGCGAAAGGGTTCCCCCAATTTCTTTCTTCTCACAACGTCGCTGTCGCCCTAGATGCAGGTTCGCCGTCGCCGTCGCACTATTTCAAATGCAGGTTCGCCGTCGCCGCGGAAGAGACGCTCTGAAATTCCACCTCGGAAGAGAGCTCTGAAATTCCACCGCGGAAGAGAAGCTCGATCGCCTTTTTTTTTGATGCAGTGAAGGGTTTCTGTTCGCCTGGATTTCAATTTTTTTTAAAATGATTGTGTAATGAACCGGTGCAACAGGTTACCAGTCCACAAGTGAAAATAATAATAATTAAATAATTTCAATCCAATGGCTGATATTTTATAACAAGATCTAATGGCTCTAAGTATATTAAAGCATGGGTACTATATAGCATACTAAAATGCCTCTAGGGGGATATGTACCTATTCTATTCTATAGGCTTATCAAATGTCAAGTGGTCGAAATTAAGTTGATGTAGCGCTGGGGGGATGGATTCATCTGGTTTGGCCTTTTTCTTAATTGGTTGCGTGCTGGCATGTAATGCTTCAGCATCGTCCAACGAAATCTATACAAGAGATATCTTTGAAAAGGCTGAACAGGAAGAGGCTGAACAGTTTTGATTTTTGTTACGTTCCGTACCAATCTCTGTGCCAACTGCTTTGCTCAACACAATGAGTCAATGGTGGAGCATTCCCACTGTTGTAAGCAAGGTTGTTAAACCTCTTCCGGTCGGCTGGTTAGAACTGGTTCGGTCAAAATCGAGTTCCAAAACAACCTTGAGAAAGGAAGGGGAGAGGGGATACAGGAAAGGAAGATGGTGTGTGTGACTAATGGGGTTAAGTTTTTAATAGATAAATATAAGGTAAATTTCTTTTCGTTCATTGAAATTTGAAATTACTGTCTTATTTATATATATATTTAGAAAATGTACAAAACTGTTTAAATAGCTTAGAGCCCGATCAGATCATTAAATTTCAAATCCCTTGATCGGTTCAACAATTTAAACTAGTTTGACAACCTTAATTGAAAACTTAATTATGTTGTTGAGCTCTCTTCTTCCGTCTGGCCAAACAACAACTATTACTCTATTTCTTAGCTGTGTTGTTGAGCTCGATGAGCTCTCTCGAGACGTTGTAGTTGAATACAACCATGTCTTGCTCCTTATCCGTAACAATAATCTCTATATTGTTTGGGAAATAATTGACTTGTTATCACGCTATGATAAACTTTAAGAGTCCCGAGACCTTTGGAAAAGAGGTTGAGAGAAAGAAAGCGAGATAGGCTTTGACGAATTTGACTCTTTTCCATGATGCTAGCAACAACTTTCATACCCTGCCAAAAAAGAAATTAATATTTTATTTTGGTCCGAACTATATCTACACTTTGAATAAAATATTTTGGCTGTCATTTAAGTTTGAGAATTAGACTAGACATGCCATTTAAGTTTAAATAGGTCATCGGGTACCACTCAACTCTATTGTACGTGCACCCGATACCACTTAAGTTTACTGCTAAGTGCATTCCGTTAAAGTTGACATAGTATTCTTGGAATATTCCGTTTTCTAAATTTCATAATTGGTCCTTTTATTTTTGTTATTGTAAAAAACCATTTGGACTTATGAAAAACATAATTTTTTTTATTGTTTAGTTAGAATTCTCTTTTGAATACCTGACAACTAACCAAAATTTTAATAGAAAATTTAGAATTAATTATCATTATAATTGTTTTCAATATCATTATGTGTTCTAAATTGAATTATTCCATGAATGTTGTAACTAAACAATGTTGTAGCTTTTATAGTCATATTTTCTTTTCTACAATTTTTACCGAATGTTGTAGCTTTATATTTTATTTATTATTTGGTTTCTTTTCATCTCTTTTCGTACTAAATTTTTTCAATTAGTGGAATATGTGTTATTCTTTCTGATTGTGTTCCATTTATCCTTCTTGGATTTTGATGTATTGATGATCGATTAGGTTCTATTTTTACTATTTCTAATGGTGCTTCTAGTATATTTATTATTCTTCTTGATATTTGTTTACTATTTTTACTAATTTATCTATTTTATTGAAAGAAATTATTAGTTACTTTAGTAATGATATGTTTAGAAGGTTTTCTTATTATTATATTAGATAAAACTTGTTGAAATATAGTTTTGGATGTTTTTAAAAGTTTTGGGTATCAAAAAGTAATTAAAAGTTTGGGTTGGATGGAAAAGTAGAGGGATGCACATTTTGTCGACTTTAATGGTACCCGACGCCCTATTCAAACTTAAGTGGTATGTCTACCCCAATTCTCAAACTTAAGTGCCACCTGAAGTATTTTACCACCCAAACTTTCTACCTTAGCCCGTTTTTGAAATTGCTCTCTTGGCCCGAACTATACACCATACTTCCTTGATTGGTCCGACACGGGTTTTGACCGTCAAATTGGACGGTCAACTCCATTGACCGTTAGTCAAATGACATGTCACTTGCCACGTCAGTGAAATAAAAATAATAATTAACAAAAAATAATTAAAATTGAACATATTAATTATTATTGTTATTAGAAAATGAAATGAATTAATTAAATTAAAAAAATTTGATTTGGGTTCGTTGATGTGGCAAGTTACCTAACGTTTGACTAACTGTCAATGAAGTTGACCGTCCAATTTGACGGTCAAAAGCCGCGCCGGGCCAATCAAGGAAGTGTCGTGCATAGTTCGGGCCACGGGAGCAATTTCATAAACCACGGGCCATGATAAAAAGTTTGGGTATATTTCGGGCCAAAATAAGGTATTAACCAAAAAAAAAACTTTTATACCTTTTATTAAGGAAAAACCAACAACAAAGCTTCCTAATCCACTATGCATTACGGTAATAAATGACTAACCATAATCTATAACTCACTAATAATTAGGCTAATTATCATAAATGCTAACAAAATTGTTCATTTTGTACAAAATAGTTACAAATCTTTGATTTTGCACGTTTCAGTAACATATGTTTGGACTAATAACAAAATTGTAATTTTGCCAATCTCCTTCCAAAATTCTGTTAGTTTAGTCTAATCAGCTGTCTCGTCAGCATCCACATCATAAAACAATTAACAAAAAGTAAAATAAAAACCAATTAAACCCTAACCAACTCACCATCCCAACCCAACCCAACCCAACCCAACCCATTCCTCTCTATCTCCTCTCCCTCTCCATCATCGCATCACCATTGCTTCTCTCTATTCCTCCCCTCCTGCCTCTTCGCTCTCAGAAAAAAACCTCCCTCCGAAGGCTTCCGGCTCGTGGACCTTCTTCCGCCTCCGCAATCCTCTTCGTCTAGCTTCCCGACTCCTCTCCCGTCCTTATCGAATCATATTATTATCATCTTAAACACGATTTGAACCTAAAAAAGGGAAACTTTCTCCTCCCAACTTTCCTTTTTCTTTTATTCTCTTTCTCTGTTGGTCGCTGAGAAACTTGTCGATAGATTCGATGTGGACAAAGGCCAGGACGACTAGACTTGGGTTTCCGATTCACTGACTTTTGGATTTGACGCTTGAAAAAGGAAACAAGTCTCCATTGAAAACCTAGGCTTAAAACGAAAGAAATCGAAATCCCCCCGGACCTATTTTGTCTGCAAAGAGATGATGATGAAACCGATGGTGGTGTATAGACTATAGAGGGGAGGAGTTGATGGGGGAAGTAGAGATTTACGCGCAGTAGAAGGAAGGAGAAGTGGTGGTGGATGGAGAGAACAAGAGCTTCAACTTGAGTAACAAGAACAGGGTAATTGACAAGATACAGGTTTCTGGCAGGGGAATCAGAATAAGCCACTTCTCCCTGGCGAGTGAGAGGTGCCCGCCGTTGGCAATGTTGCATAGCGTTACCTCGACTGGATACTATTCAAATGCATCCTAGGAATTCGCCGATGTCTCAGCTGCAGCAACTCATGCCTCTGCATTTCCGGCACTCCACACTTATCAAGGACAACAAGGTATACCTAGTCAAACCTGCTTAAGTTAGTAAAATTGAAGGAAGAACTTTAAAAGAAACTTGGGAAAGAAAAAACACTGATAACTGTCAAAACTCTAATTGAATCTATAGAACATAAACATAAAACACGAGATTTACGTGGTTTCCTCAACGATGATCATTGAGACTAGTCCACGGCACAAGGCAGTTTGTAGTTCTTGTTACTTAAATATCTGTTACACAATAATATGTCCTTCTCCACAATATATATACTCGGCCGAACTACACTAACCCTAAAGGGTTAATTACATAATAATCCTCTAACTCCTAACACCCTCCCTCAAATTGATGATGCTTACGCAACATCAATTTGTGTGCTAGAAACCAATGACGAGTAGAGGACACTGCCTTTGTTAGCAGATCAGCAGTCTGATCTTCAGAAGTGATATACGCTAACTCCACCGATCCTTCAGTCACAAGCTGGAGAATGTAAGGTACGTGAACTTCAATGTGCTTGGTCCTGTTATGTAGCACTGGATTCGTGGCTATACGAATTGCACTGGTGTTGTCAACATATAAACAAACCGTTATGTTTGTGAACCGATAGATGTTTTGAATCGATTACTTGCTTTTCACAGTTGCATATGCATCGAGTTTAGGGAATTAGTACGAATGATTGAGCACCTAGGTAGCCATGTGAGACTTGTGTCATTCGTTTCATTCTTGTGCGATAGATCCCCCTTTACTTGATGCATAGCATTTACGTGGTTGCTAGGGAGGAAGATGGAGGCATAGGTTTAGTCCACAAACTAAATTTGACTTGTCCCGATTGTATCATCCCCTAGTCAACCCTTTTGAGTCGTGTGTCTTAAGGGTCGTTCATGTTAGGTAGCTCTTGCTAATTCAGCTTGATTGATTTAGATAGAAAGACCCATTGCTTTCTTCATGTCTACACCGTTATCGAGTTACCCTTGTGTTTGGAAGCTCCCTTCATATTATTTGAGCTTAAATGAGGTTCCTAATGAGTGATTTGTGTATGGTTTTTCTAAGATTTTGAAGTGAGTGTGGAGGTAGTTTTTCAAAGCGAGCATTGTTCCTTATGTTAAAAAATGTGGCATGTGTATATAGCTCTCTATAGCCCTGAAAGGAAAGAGAAAGGAAAAAGGAAAAAGAGAAAGAAATCAATAAAAGGGCAAAGAAGAAAAGAGAGTGGTCACCAAAAATATAATAAAAGTTGGACATGCTCTTAAAAAGTGTTTCTTGGCATGCAAGCTATAGAAACACTTACAAGTTATTGACCTCTACACTTTTGTGCTTGAATTGACTAGCAAATGTAGAAAGAAAGTATATGTGACATGTTTTGGTGATTGGTTGTTGTTTGGAATGGAGGGAAGTGTGGTTTTTGGCCGATGCTAGTGGCCATTGCTTGTAGAAGAAGGTTCTACTCGAAACCATATAACCTTGTTTTGGTTTTAGATTGAAGATGTGGAACCTCATGTTATGATTGCCACCACCTAAATAGCCTTTTGCCCATGTCCTAGACCCTAGCCATTCATTTGAACCCGTGTCTAAGACCTCCGGACAAGCTAGCAACGACATCCATCTTGTGACCTCTAACATTTAGAGGTTACCATCATGGTAAAGGGATGTTAGGATTGGGCGTCAATATGCACATCTTTTGCATCAAATGGTCTAGACCTCACTGGTCGAGAGTGAGTGATTCATTCATCATGTTTAGTTCATTTTTTATACCCCGGTGATGACCTAGGTTGCTCGATCATTCGTTCCTATGATGTGATCTTCATGCACGAGTGATTGTGATTGGTGAGTCGTCGAGACAGGTTATGTGTTGTTTGATGAATAATGTGAGAACTATTCATTTGCACAATCTTAATACGGTTGAATGTCGTTTGTGGTGGTTGCCATGATTACTTTGTTTTTTCCATAGGTCGGTGTCAAATAACCATTATGATTCATTCGTTTTGTGCCCTATGACATGCCTTAAAAATTTGGTTGAAAAAGAAGTTGTGAGCTTGTTTTGTACTTGGTTTGCTTGGGGACAAGCTAACGTTCAAGTGTGGGGGAGTGATTCGGGTCCAAATGTACATATTTTACCCCTCATTTCTTACCCGTTATGCTTAGTAGATCACCGTCCCTTGACCTATTTTAGACTAGTTTGTGCTTGTTTTGTTACATTTCAGGTCCTAGCACGTGTGGGAAGGTCCGGGACTAGTTTCAGGTCATTCGGAGGTCAAAACAAGCCAAAAAGTGGAGGCTGAGCTTTGTTCACGGGTTGGAGCTTCAGTTCACGGTCTCTAAGATCGTGAACTGAAAGCCCAGACCGTGAAGTGACCAATTTCAAGAAAGGTTTTGCAAGTTACTGGCCTCAAGTCAGTCCACGATCTAAGACCGTGAACTGAAGCCCTCGGCCGTGAACTGGGCCCTTTCAGGAAAATATATAGACAACAGCGTGAGAGAGAAAGGAGAGCTGGTTTTTGGAGAGGAAATAGTTTATTTCTCTAGGGTTTTGACCCAAAACACCAAAGGGGAGTTCTAGTGAGAGAGAGAGAGAGAGAGAGAGTTCTTGAGTAATCTTGGAGCTTAATTGAAGGCATTGATCAAGTTTGGAAGTAAGGAATCAATCCTAGAAGAAGAAGATTTTGGGCTCTAATTTATAATCTCTCTCTTCTTCTCCTTAGAAACTCACCCTCTTCTCGTGGGTTTAAGAACCCTAGGTCTAGATTTTGTTTCATTGTAGATGTATGTGACCAAATCTATCTTTGGTTGATGAATTTATCCATTTGATGGATGTTTGGTAAGGATTGAATGAGTTTGGATTCCTTGACTTGTCAATTGAGCTTTGACCTAGGAGGGAGAAAATCCCCTTAGAGCCCCCTATTGCCTTCTTTGGGTCACTCCTATCGTATATTGTCCTGGTAATCCCCGAGGGAGTTGATTCCATTGATCTCCTAGCAATATATGAAACCCTACGTTGATTAGAGCTCATACGCATTCATCACTTCGCCGTTCCTGTTCCGTCCCGAGTGATTCAATCTCATAACGGTAGGATAGTGAATCGATCGAGTTAGGATAGTACTCAACATCGATCCAAAGGGTAGAAATAGGGAGATGCAACCCAAGAGAGCTCCCAAAACTTGTAAATAGCTAGGTTAGTTAGTTTAGTTCTTCTAATCACCATCCTAGGTTGGCTAGATAACGAACCCTAAACTTGAAGTAGGGTAAGCCTAGATCCCCGTGGTACGATAAATTCTTATTACTTGGTTGCCCTATGCTACACCCGGTCGCCAGTTATACGTGGCCGTCGATTGGGATGTTGTATTTAGATCGAGTCACACACACACACACACACACACACACATGGTGAGTTCCACTGGTACCAATGGCGAAAATCGGGGTACCGCATACCTTGAGTATGAAAATGATATTCAGACCTTGAATTGACTGATCTTTTGGACATGATACTATACTCTAACCCTTAAAAATAAAAATCTAAGTCTTAATTCTCTAAATCTTATACCTCAAGATCAATTTAAATAGAAACAATAATCGACGGTTATTATTCGTCCAAATATAGGCAAATTTTTTTTTTGAAAGCACCATTTCAGGATTTATAGTTTATGATTTAGATAATTAGGACTCAGGGTTCGCTCATTAAGGGTTAGGGTATAGTATCAAACCCAAAAATCTTGCTAATTTGAGATCTAGATAGCTTTTTCATACTCAAGGTATGCGGTACCCCATATATATTGGAATCTAAATCCTAACGGCTAACTAATTAATAATTTTTTAATCTACCCTTAATTCGTACACGATTCTTCATCAGTCCCTCCACTTCAAACCAACATTGCTGATTCGGGCTGATTGTTCACTTTTTTATCCCCATTTCTCTTTGAAGTTTGCGGCAATTGAGCTCCAAAAGTGGTGGTTTTACGCTAGGTTTTTTTTGTGTTTCAGTGTGTTTCAGAGTCTAACAGGTGAAACCAATCCCATAGTCAAAAGTTGGAAGGAAAGGAGCAAGGACCGGGCAAAGAGGAGGATTCAGCCTGTGTTCACGATCCATCATTGGAGTTCAAGGTCGTCAAGACCGTGAACTGGAATCACAAACCGTGAACCAAGAAGCGTCCCGAGGGGTTTCTGAGGTTACTAACGCCAAGGCTGTTCATAGTCGCTAAAACCGTGAACTGCAACCACAAACCGTAAACCCAATAAGTGAAGCGGTGCGTTTTGGTTCAGTTCACTAAGTTCAAGGACACGTTTTGATGTTCACGGGCGTGAACTGAGGTCTAAGACCTTGAACTGATCAACGCGGTCGTGAACTGAAGCCTAAGACCTTGAACATAGTCAGATCTGGGTATAATAGGAGAAGGGAGCTGAAGGAGAAGGGAGAGCTTTTTCTAGGGTTTTAGTTTTGAGAATAAAAGAGGGTTTCTAGTGAGAGATTAGGGTTTCCTCTTCCTATTCTAGAGAAATAAAGTGACATTCAAAGGAGGAAGAAGGAGATTGGGCTTGCCCTAAGCTAGAGGAGTGAAGATTCTTACCTCTCAAAAGAGATTCAAGCAAGGAGGAAGGAAGATTGTCATCTCTTCATGGTTCTTTCTCTCCTCTTTCTTGTTTTCTTTTGCCTAGCTATGGAATAGCCTACCTATTCACTTGGGTGTTGTGAACCCTAACTTGAAACATGTGAATGCTTGTATGTGTTGAATGATTTGTGTGTGGTTGTGTTTAATGTGAATGTGGAAGTATTTTTCATGGTGATTGTGTGTGCTATGTTGACCTAGCTTAGAGAGGAGACCTCATTAGCTTAAGAGGCCCAATTAGAGATGGGTGTTCTTGGGCATTGCATGCCTCCTAGGCTAGTTTAGAGAGGAAACCTCCTTTATCCAAAGAGGCTCAATTTGAGCTGGTTTTCCTTGGGAATTCAAGGCCTCCTAGACTAGTTTAAAGAGAACCCTCCTTAACTTAAGAGGCTCTATAAGAGATTGGCTTTCTTGGGCATTTCATGCCTCCTATTCTAGGTTAATTAAGGGCAAACCTCCTATTTCGTATTAGCACTTAGGGTTTGGTTGTGGGTGGCCGTCCGAACTCCAATTCGAGGGTGAAGTCTAACCATTCATCAGTCGATAGGTTGAGAGGGTCGCATTAGCGGCTTGGATCATAATCCCATTTCCTCAACCTAGAGACTAAGATGGTGGCCTTGACTACTTGTTAGACTTCCATGTGGTTTATAACCCCCTAACTACACACGGTCGTTCGATTCATCAAGTTGTAATTGTTAGCTAGAGGGAGCAACACCCGAGTGATCTCTTCTCCCATTGGGACGACCTCGATTTACTTTACTTGCTTGTTTTTATTTGTAGTTTTCTTATTTTTAAACCCAAAACCGTTTTGGTAGATAACAACCTAAGCGATTGAAATAGGGGTATATGGACCGGCCCGGGTTTGACGATTAAATACTTGCCCTATACTGCACCCGGCTAGAGTTTAAAAACTTGAGATCTAGTCGGGATTAATTCGCGGTGTAGTTCCGTGAGACTCAATTGCTCTCAAGGTTGGATCTCGACTCTAGATTCACACTGTGATAATTCTTAGTCTGTTGAATGTAACAATTGACCAACACTAAACTAAATAATGCTACTTTATCAATCTATGATCCTTCTATACTCTATAAGCATTGAAAATGGTAAGTTAATAAATAATAATAAGTAGAAATTTAAGAAATTAATATAAAAATGGGAGAATGAACCTTCCACTCCACGTGTATCGATGGTAAAATGAATAAATGAAACGTGGAGTAAAACTCCTGCTCTTTCCACCTCCATTTATCACCTATTGTTGTTCACTCTTTGTCCTTCTTGTTTCTATGGTTTCCTAGTCCTTCCATTTCTTTTCATCTGATAAAAGACCATCTTTCTACCCTAAAGGAAAAACTGGGCAGCTCTCCAATTCATATTGCATGTTCTATCCACTACTTTAGTATATAGGAGATGATAATGATTATGAAACCGGAGCTCTAGCTAGGTCCCATCGCTTCTTCTCCTTCAATCCGCATCTCTTGGTTGAAGTTTCTCATCTCTTTTATGGGTTCCTAATTCAAACATATTGGAAGTAGCGATTTGAGCTACTACTCCAGTTTTGTTTATTGCCTCACAACATCAACCAAATATCAGCTTCCAGAATCTAAGATATAAAGTTGGATTCATATCTACTCAACTTTGGCCAACGTTGCATGTACCTTGATGAGCTTGAGATCCCTATGCAATAGCTCTTCAAAAAACGTTCCTATTCACGAACGGTCCCATCTCGATCACGTCTACTTCTCAGGAGATTGGAAGAAAAAAAGATCTCGATGAAGTAGAATAAGAGTGATCGATTGCTCTGCGTGTTGATTCATAATCATCTTCCATGGGCGGATCTAAATCAGAGGATAACATGCAGCAAGGGAATCATATTGGAGGATTAGATTGGGTGCACTTTTCAGTTTTCGGAGAAGCGATTCTCTGTCACTTGTTTTGGCGATTTAGGTAAGAAAAGCTCACCCTCAAGTTCTTTCTTTTCTGATTGGGGTTTCCCCCAATTTGATCGACGACAAAGGAAGAAATACAAAAGATTTTATCGGCGGAGATAGAAGAGAAATACAAAACATCACTTGGCAAGAAGGCAGGAAGCGAGGTTTCAATTTTCATCATGTTCTTGATTGGAGGAGGGGAAAGAAGGAAGGTTTAGAAGAGCGGCGGATGAAAATCGAGAAGAATGATGGAGAACAATATCAAAGCTACACCGTATTAGTTGTCCACTACATAGACACGCGTTAATGAATAAATGGTAGGTTAGGAAAGAAAATGACAGCATAGCATATTAGTAAAACTCTTATGGAACAGTAACCAACTTGTAACTTTAATAATACCTATGGATATATGGATATATAAAGTTAAAGTCCCTTCCCTAAAGATGTTTATATGGAGTGTGTTTAACTAATTATTCTCATTTTATTTTGATGTGCGAGTAGCCTGCACGGTTGGATTTCATCTCTTATTAGACTGGTAGCAATTTGAAAGGGTAGGTCAAATAAACCACAACTATTCCAGCCAATAAGAGGGCTCAAGATATAGTGTATAATCTTAAGGTGCATAACTATAAGCAACCAAATTTGGACCATTCTTTTAAGTGACTGCAGATTTAAGGATGAAGAATTAAAAGAATTTATTTTCCCTAGTTTTCTTAA
The DNA here is from genome assembly GCA_946122785.1 of Linum tenue. Taxonomy (NCBI): domain Eukaryota; kingdom Viridiplantae; phylum Streptophyta; class Magnoliopsida; order Malpighiales; family Linaceae; genus Linum; species Linum tenue. The sequence continues at coordinate 90,764,068 of CAMGYJ010000005.1, read as the reverse complement.
TTGGATTATATATTCTTCATTCTAACTCGGATTTCAATTTCTTTTGCACAGATGGAACGAGTTTGTAGTGCTCTACAAAATGATATCCATTTTTTCAATATTTTTTGAGAATTTTTTTTCCATTACCAACTACATACCATATGATATCTCATTCGTTTTTTAGTCATTTTCAAAAATTTTGCATAGAATGAACGATTTAATCATTATCTATTGGATTTCAACTTTTTATGGGTGAAAAAATTTCAAACCTCTTGTTACCAACTCCTAACCATACTATACCACCCTGGTATGGGGGTGGTATTTTTCATACCATATGGTATACTGTTATTTAATAGTTAATACCAGTCAAAACAATATGGTATAGACTGGTAATAACTGGCAAATTTTTATTTGTTCCAAAAACTATCAAAGTGAATATTATTTTGAAGAGCACAATTAATCTGATCTAACTGTTCAAAAAAAAAATTAAATTCCGAATTAAAATGAGTGAGAAATCGTCCGTTAAATATTAAGGGAAGGAAAATTAAGAAAATTTTGAGGAGAGAGAAGGAGGCGCTGATGTGGCAGATTCTTATTGGGTTATGCTTGAGGTTATATCAGCACAAGATTACTCACCGGATTTGCTCCCTAATAAGAGGGTTGACATTTGGGGCACTGCAGTAGGACCAAAACTATCTATTACACACCCTGCTATTACAAAATGGAAATAAGACAAAGGAGTAAACAATATTTTAATTTTTTTTATATATAAAACTAGACGATTATGTGCGCTTCGAGCGTATATTGGCAACAATATCAGATGGTTATCTATTGTGATTTTAAGTATTGATTATGTCCTTTTAATTATGTCTATTTATGATAAGAAAAAATCTATGGATATCCGCCTATTTTTTAGTGATCTTTGTAGATTGAGACTCTTAAAAAAGTAAAACAAACCAGAATTTAATGAATATATTTTATTTTACGAATTATCAAAACATTGTTCAAGATATGCGCTATATGTAGTCATCGAATATTTTTTTCTCATTTTTATGAAATTTACTACCTCTCTAGTGAAGGTTATCAATCGGCCGGTTGAACCATTTAGATCCTGACCAGGTGAGACCACCAGAATTATTCATTATGGATGATTATTAATCTCCTTTTTTTCTTCTTCATTTTTTGAAAGACCACCAAAATTATTTAACCTTTATTTTTCAAATCCATTAAAAAAGTAGGAGTTTTTTTTTATAAATATCATACCTTAAATCTAGTTATACTCAAGATCAAGAGCCAAATCTAATTATGCATAGCTATATCACCAAAATATGCACTTACTCTTAACTCTAAATCCACAATTTAGGGATAAGGCCATATTCTTTTTAGAACAGAAAGATAGCCCACTAGACGATTAAAAACTCCTTGTAGCAGGATTCCTCAAGGAATGCTAGCTTCTTAGCTCATTACGCTCGTTAGTTCGGTATTAAATAATAAGAATTGAATGCAACCCGCTTTAAGTAGTATCCCCCAACCCCTTTTCAAGCTTTATTTCAAATAATATATTTCCTTTGCTTTATGCAACTATCTGAGCTTAGCTTAGTTTTTTCGCCAATTTGTTCAATAATGCTCCCTCTTCTAGCTCGTCAAATATCTGCAGCTAACCACACCCTAAAATGACGCGTTAGAGAGAAAGAGCCCATGATGAGTAGTAACACAAAGATTGTTCGGGCATGAAACCACTTTCTTTTTCCCATTAACAAAAAATCCTCTTTTTCTTCGCTCTTCTGGAACCGGGAGGGTTGGGTATAAAATCCAAATAGATGGTATATGGGTAGAGTTTGATTGGTTTGTACTCATACTCATTTACTTGGGTTGGGTTGGGTTCTCAACACATGGATTTGGGTTTGTACCCAAGCCCAAAGGCAAACTACAGTTTTATACCTAAACTTAATAGATATGCATATTTAGTACCAAATTTTTTGTGTGCGTAGAAGTCCTTAAAATATTGATGAAAAATTACATTTTATGTGTAGTTAAAACACCCCCAAGTAAATGGATATCCATATCCAACCCATACCCATTTAGATTATGAAAGCAATATTTATAACTTACCTAAAACATCTACAAACCCCCAACCAATATATACCTCATCTATGCCCTACCCATTATCAATAGGTCTACTTGGATCTGAGTATAATTACCAAGACACATACATGTTGACTTTTTGACAAAAACACTTCTAATGGCTAACTTATATTTTGACTTTAGTGTTCTTTCAACTAATTAATCTTAGGCCCACCAAATTATGCCCAAGCCCAATGGAGAGAAATAAACACGGGCCCAACAATTTCTTATTAGTTATTAGTGCCTGCTTAGTGAACAATAACTGAGATTTTGTTATATATTTATTAATAAACTTTTCAAGTTTTTTCATATATGTCCATACTTTATCTAAACTCATGTACAAACCCCAAACCAATATATACCTCGTCCATGCCTTATCAATTATCAATGGGTCTAGTTGGGTTTGGGTATAATTAGCCATGACACATACATTTTGACTTTTTGACAGAAACACTTCTAATTAGAGGTGACAGTTAGGATCCAAATCCATGAATCCAATCCAATCCATTCACCAAATTATCCACCTGATCCAATCCATTTAAATCCAATCCATTTGATCCAAATCCAATTGGATTGGTGGATTCATGGATCAATCCATGGATCCAAATGGCAAATTACGATTTGGTACCTATATTTTTATATTTTACATTTTGGTACCTAAAATTTATATTTTTATACGAGAAATATCATTGGAAAATTACATTTTGGTACCTAAAAATTTTCATTATGACATTTTAGTACCAAAACTTTTCAAATTTTACATTTTCGTCCAAGCCTTGGATGTCATTTGGATTCAAGGATCAATCCACCAATCCATTGGATCCAATCTATTTGATCCATGGATCCACCAATCCAATCCACGAATCCACCAATCCGATCCAATTGCCACCTCTACTTCTAATGGCTAAACTTAGGGGTGTTCAAACGGTTTGGTTACTATGGTAACCGTTTTAACCGGTACTATTTGGATAATTTGATTTGGTTAATTTGGATAATTGGTTTGGTTTATTTAAAGTTTTTAGCTTGTTTGGTTTAGGTGGTTTGGTTTGGTTTCAGACACTCTTAACCAGTCAAACCAAATTAACCAGTTAAGTAATTAGTCATATATCTAACATATATTATATACACATACTTAATACTTTGCATAATCACTCAAGAATTAACGTTCATCCCTTTTAGACTCATAAAATATAAAGCTCAATATTGCTCATATAGTGTATATTTGTATATGTAAAATGTAGACCACAACATATGGACGCCTAATTTAGATAAATTTCATACATTATGATGGATGAAAACTTGAAAGGAAGGTCATTTCCAGCCTATGATAATTGCTAAGAGACTAAGTCATTTTACACAAACACAACAATTCATTAACCCATACCATTGTCATAAATTTTTGTTAGGTGAATACTTCTATACTAATGGTAAGATAATTGTCTTAGTTGCATGTATTTTTTTTAAGGGTCAACTATAACTACGTGCTGGTTGTTATGTTTTATTCATTATATAAATTGCGCATTGTTGCATTAACCGGAAAATTTTCATCGTCAATGATAATGTGATTTTATATTGGTTAATCTGGTTAACCAATTAACCAAACCGATTAAACTTTAGTTTGGTTAATTTGGTTGTTGTATTAGTTTGAACGGTTTGGTTATGATATTGTATTCCATGGTTAATGGAATTTAGCCTTATTTGATTTGGTTATAACCATGGTAACCATTTGAACACCCTAGCTAAACTTATAGTTTGACTTTACTGTTGTTTCAATTAATTAATCTTAAGCCCACCAAATTATGCCCAACCCAATGGAGAGAAATCATAAACACGGGCCCAACAAATTCTTATTAGTGCCTGCTTAGTGAACAGTAACTGAGATTTTCTCCCAACAAACTCTCGTTTCATCTCATTATTGATTTTTATGCCAATTTAACGGAATATTATTGTTTTGGTATTTAATTTGAATCGTATTTGATTGCACTCTTTAATCCTTTTCTGGTTTTGCACAGTCAATGGGTCATTTTTGGAATTCAAATTGGCCGTTAATTATAATTGGGTAAATTGCAAGTTTGGTCACTAGGTTTACTAAAAAAGTTCACGTTTAGTCACTAAAAATATTTAATTTCGTTCGTAGTCACTAAGATTAGTTTAATAGTTCAAGTTTGATCACTCTCCGTTAGTCTCCGTTAACTTTAGCTTACGTGACAGTCAACTTTGATAGTTGACCGTCAAATATGTGACGTGGCAATTAAAAAATAATAAAAAATTAATTCTTCCACCTCAGTACAATTATTAAAAATAAAAATATAATTCTTTTAATTTTTCGTTAACATCCCGATGCTTCGGCCCGAAAAGGCAACAAATTCTTTTTTTTTTGTAATCTTGCCGGCGGTGCCCCTCTCGACGACAACGGAGAGTGACCAAATTTGAACTATTAAACTAATTTTAGTGACCACAGATAGAATTAAATATTTCTAGTGATCAAACGTGAATCTTTTTAGTAAATCCAGTGACCAAACTTGCAATTTACCCAATTATAATTATAATTAATTGCTGCCCAACCATTCGGTGCAATTAAGGCTTTTGTGCATTAGATTAACCAATTACTAATCAGCTTGCATTATTTTGACTAATTTTCAGTATATTGAGTTCTATATTATAATGTATTCATTTTGAACTTTATGTGCATTAAGTTTAACCTTTTCAATTTAATTAATTTCTTTCTTATTAGAATTATTGGTTGACTCATCTATTGGAGTCATGGGGTGGTATCTCCAGTTATTCCGATTAGGTCTTAACAGTAAACTATATTATCTGTGGTTAGAGATTTCTAGCGCTTTTGGATCCTTTTTGGGTTGTCCGCATTGCAGGTGAATCTTATTGTAGTTAAGACAAATGAAAATTAAGGCTTTTGTGCATTAGATTAACCAATTACTAATCAGCTTGCATTATTTTGACTAATTTTCAATATATTGAGTTCTATATTATAATGTATTCATTTTGAACTTTATGTGCATTAAGTTTAACCTGTTCAATTTAATTAATTTCTTTCTTATTAGAATTATTGGTTGACTCATCTATTGGAGTCATGGGGTGGTATCTCCAGTTATTCCAATTAAGTCTTAATGGTAAACTATATTATCTGTGGTTAGAGATTTCTAGCGCTTTTGGATCCTTTTTGGGTTGTCCGCATTGCAGGAGAATCTTATTGTAGTTAAGACAAATGAAGGAAGTGCAATCGAACTCATCAGTCTATTAGTTAAGGTCATTTATTCTTGTTAAATTATTCATGGTATTAATGATGTCTATTAGATGGTGACTTACTCATAATACCTTGGCATTTTCTTTTGAGGAAATTCCCAATTGGCCATCACAGATGCTTCATAGAGGAAGTCTTCCCATTCGAGCGCCGACTCCATATGAGGGAAGTGTTTCTCTCCCTTTTCTCACTCTCTGTGTCAGTTTCGTGTCATTTTGCTCCTCGGAGTTTTCATAGAGCTGCTCACCTCGTGGCATAACAGGCTCTTTCATCGGGAGTCCGGTTGCATACGGACTACCATTCTTTATTATTTTGAGTTTTATATTGTTGTTGTCCGGCCATGCCCTAGGGGCTTATCTTGGATAAAAAAATACTACAATTTCACTAGTACTATTACATCGTCTTAACCAAGGTTGTCAACCCGATTTAACCTATGAACCTAGTTGAATAAGTGGGTTGAGTGTTAATGAATTGACTGTTTTAGCCCGCGTTAGCCTGACCACTATATTTTCCCTCTCCCACCACTGCATATAAAACCATCTTCAACAAACAAGCATTCCTCCATTCTCATCTCTCAAGAGCATTTTATCAAAACATTTTTGTTTGCTTAGAGAGAACCAATCTGCTTGGGATTAGGGAAGAAGAACATTAGTTAAGCTCAACTCCCTTTCCATTCCAGGCCCACTAAGGTTGCAGAGGAAATGATACTTGGAGAAATCTTCAGAATTTCGAAGTCGTGGTTAGTTAACACAACGACTAAAGCAAGGTTGGTGTTGAGCTGAAGAGATATTGGCACCATGGTGAGCAAAACAGTGAGAAGAGCGAGTTTGTATGTTGTTTTGGAGACTAAGAGAACCTTTCGAGGTCTTAGAAAAACAACGAGACTTCAAACTCAACCAATGGCGGAACAACCATCTCAACCTCAAACACAACCTCAGCCTCAACAACCACCGAGGTCGAGGACGATGAGGTCATTTTCGAGGCCGAGTGTGGAGATCTGTGGCCAGGTCCACATTTCATGTTGATCATGTAGAACGATCGAATATGCAAATATTGAGCTGCAGACTGTCTATTTAGGAGAAAATGAAAGAACTCGTCAATAGATGTGTTGCTTTGGTCTTTTCAGGAAGTATGGCCGAAGTGTTCAGCTTATAGAAGTTCTTGATTATCGGAGGGAGATTTTGAGGAAGGGAATACGAGATAGAAAGGGTATGAAGAAGGAAGTTAAGAGTAAGAATGATTAATGAAAATCAAACATTCATTTCCATTTTCTCACGAGTAGACACACAAAGAAAGAATGAAGAGACTTTTTAACTCATTATGCGCCCCAAACTTGATATGGTGGAAGGAGAAAGGAAGCTTGAATGACAGCTTCCATTTAGTGAATCAAACATGTCAATATTACCATATTGACATTTCAATATTACCATAGTTGGATTAATTTGAGTCTAACCATACAAGCTAGCGATCACCCAACTCTTTAAGCTCACTAGATAGTAGGAGTCTGAGTTCTTGACGAAGGGTAAAAAATTGATCATAACCGAGTGGTCTACTGAAGATATCAGGCCATTGTTCTGTCGTAGGCACAAATTCAAGCTGAATTTATCCTTCTTTAACTAAATCTCGAATGAAATGATATATGATCTCTATGTGTATAGTACGAGAATGTTGAACGGGATTTTGGGCCATATTAATGGCACTCGTTGTCACACAATACTAGCATGGATTTTATTTCTATCCCGTAGTTACAAAATTGATGCTTCATCCAAAGAAGCTGAGTACGACATAGACCTTTGTGGATAGTACCACATATTCAGGCTCAACTATGGATAGTGCAACAGAGCTTTGTTACTAAACCAAGACACAAGCGAATTTCCTAGAAATTGGCATCTGCCAGAAGTAATCTAACGATCGACTATACACCCAACAAAATATGTGTCACTGTACCCAACAAGATCGAAACTTGACTCACGATCATACCAGAGACTTAGATCCATTTTGTCATCGATACCACTCTGTTTATAGTGTTTATTACTCCCATATTTGATACATTTCCCCCTCTATCAATGTATCTTTAGTACTTTCTCTTGTGTTTCATACCTAAATCATAACTATTTGATCAATGAGTATTAATAGACCTAGGTTGTGTTTTCGTACTCTTTGATGCCTTCTTGGTATGCTGTTTTTATGGTTTTCAAGGAATAAAGCCACTTAGGAGATATGGATCAAACATTGGATAACTATGGAGGACCAAAAGAGCTATAAAGTGAAGAATATATTCATGATAAAGACGAGGTCCTATGAAGGAGAAGCCAACCAATAACGCATGTAGATCCCAAGATAAGCCCAATGGAGAATCATCATAAGAATGCGACAAAATCTTAGGTGAGGTTGCTTATGGGCCAAGAAATCTTAGGTGAGGTTGCTTATGGGCCAAGAAATCCGAGCTAAGAAAAAGGCAGCAATGGTGCTAACTGCCGCAAGAAGGCCCAAGCCTAAATAAAAGATCTTTATGCCTTACTTCGGTCCCAAGTCAAAAGAACCTTTTTCAATGTAGGTTGGGAGGGTTTTGGCCAAGTTTTGATGACACTTCATTTATAGTGTTTGTCACTCCTATTCTTGATACATTTTCCCCTCCTATCAAAGCTACTTCAGTCATTTCAATAGTATTTCCTATATAAATAATTTTTTTGATCAATGAGCCTTTAATAGAACTAAGTTATAATTTTGTACTCTTTGATGCCCTCTGGGCTTTTTTGTTGGTTTAGAAGGTACAAGAAAACCTAAGGAAATTTGGATCAAGCATGGGCAAACTCGAGAGGACCAAAAGAGTTATAAAGAGAAGAATATGGAGCTTTCGTGAGAATGATGAGTTATAATGATAGAAAAGTTAATTAGAAAAGGCTTAATAATCTCAAGGAAAGCCCATAGGAAGAAGACTTGGTTCAAGCTGATGAAGAAACCTGCGACGACCCAACATCGGGTCCAACAGCCGTTGGAGGAGGCTTGGTGAAGAGGTGTCCAAATTGCAAGGGAGGATCGTCCAAGGTTCAAGGAGCCCAACCCACTAAGAAAATGAACCCTAAGCTTGTTCAATAAGTTTACTTAGCCCACAAGGAGTAGGAGACCCTTTCCTAGTCGATTTAGGAGACTTTTAGTCGAGTTCCTCCCCTATAAATAGAGGGCATGACTAATTAGCTTAGTAAGGCTGCACAAACACTCAAAAACCTATGTACTATGCTCGAGTAAGAGCTTAGTTTTCATAGGAGAGTCTCCAGCTAACGAGATGCTGTCATAATCAATGGTGGTATCCTCATTCTCTTCTATGTAGCTAGTTCAAAATTGATTGTATTAAGATGTGAAGTCATTTATCTTTATGTGAATCAATTTTATGATTTCATGTCATGCTTGTGTTTTTCTCTATGAATTTTGATGCTCATTTTCTCTACATGGATGTTTATGTTTCGATGCCTATGTGATGATCTTTGTTGCTTATCTAGTATGAATGCTTCCTTATCATTGATGCTTATGATTCTTTAGTATGCCACTATAAGCATTGTGCTTAGTATGACCTAGATTGATAAAAAAAATTACCCTCTAGTGATACCCCATTGATCCTACAAGAGTATAGAGGGAATGATCAACCATATATACATAGAGTAGTATCAATGTTTGATTTTTAGATCATCGATGCTATAAACCATCCATTATGGATCGTAGAAGCCCATAATTTATCATGTGCTATCCTTATGTCCTTGTTGTTCATTAATTAGGTGATGGCATGAAGCAAAAGCATGCTTTAGCTAGTTAAATCTCTATCGTAAGAGGCACATGCACACTTAGATAATGGATTTAGTGGAAGTGACTGAGTGATGACATAGATTAATCATTGATGCATGCTTTGATTGAGCCCTAGTGTGCATGACAATACTCGATTTTGCTCTCTTCTACAATAATGTATCTTTACTATTATGCATCTATAAATTGAAAAAAACCTAAACGATTTTACTATCCTTGCTTGCTTGTCCGTTAAGAAAAAACCCCTAAATGCTTCTATGATTTTAGTGCGAGTCTTGGGTGATTCGGTGTGAGTAGTTATGCATTAGAAGACCTTGTGGAATACGACACTAGGCATCTCCTAGCTTGATCTCTTGTGTATATGATCCTACCTTGTGCCAAGACTTCTTTCCTCGATATGATAGGCACCAATGACCCTACGGATTTCTCATTTGAGGTGTCGCACTAATTTATCGAACAATGATTGATCATAGAGAACTGCCATGTCCGGTCTCGTTTTATTCGACTAGGGTTTTAATACTTGCACCACAAAGGGATGCAAGCTCTACTTAGGCATTCATTCAATTGAACAAAAAAATACCAATGTTGTCAAAAGCGAACCGGAGTATGACCCGATAATGTGAACGGCTCGGTCTTTGGCGATCAAACCGACATTAAACCGTTAGAAAACTGGTACCTAATAAACAATCAGTATAAATAGTGGACACTTCTTAATCATGGTAAACCATGACTAAATTAGTAAATTACAATCTTAACTCTTAACAATTCCAAAACATGCGAGCGGGGAGCCGTGAGAGGCTATAGGGACTGGGGATGGTGACGGGAACCGCCGGGAAGGGAAGTGACGACGGAGAGGAGGAGTTTCTATGGGAAGAGGGTACGGGGACGTAGACTGGCGATGGCAAGTTGAGAGCTGCTACGCTGACTAGGGATGGAGACGTTGCCGACGGGAAACCAGTACGGGAAGTGTTGACGGTGGCAAGGTTTGGCGCCGCTCTTCTCCCTCTATTCATGAAGAGTCGAAGACGAAAACTGAATTAGAGTTAGGGTTTCTTTCCCAGCCCCACGATTTTCCCTTTCGTTTTCAATTTTCGATCTTTTTTTTCAATTTTTTTTATTAAACAGAACGATCGGAAGGGGAAAACCGAGCGACTGGTTCAAGCGGCTCGAGCGATCAACCGCCTCAACCGTTCGCCGGCCGATCCATAAAACCGCAGCGGCTAAATGACTGGCCCAAGCTAGTTTTGCTCCTGGGTGGCGGCTTTAGTGGTCCGCCGGCCGGGTCGATCCGGTCTTAATAACACTGAAAAATACATAAATAAACAAATAAAAAAAGATATGAAGAATAACATCAATGATATTCTGCCAAAATCGAGAATAGATTGTCAAGAACTTCTAGGGCTCACAAACCTATACAACTAAGGAGACTAGCTGACCATGGAAACGAGAGCCAGGGGATTCATCACTCGAAATGAAGATCCCTCAATCTCTAAAATCGGCACACCAGATAGATATTCCAGGGACTAGGACGCCGATATGTGCGTCGATCTTCGAGTCTTATCGAGGTTTTGGGTCAAATATTTGTAGCTCGTTTTATGTGTGTAGGCACGTCTTCACCATAAAAAATTTAAAAGGTTTGATATCTCTCTTACATAGCATGTCATCTTTGTATTTTTTGTACATCAAGTGGGTTTATACGTAGCCTTGATCAAGCAAAAGAAATTTTTGCACCATAGCAATTTATAATCTCGCTCCTTTATATAGCCTGCGAGTGCAGTTTCACGGTTGCATCTCAACGCAAAACATGCCGTTTCATTAACACAATTCACGGTCTCTCTGTTGACTTCACGGTTAGGGACCGTGAACATTGCGATGCCCTCGAGGTGTGAACATGCTTCTGGAACTTTGTGATCTTTACGGTTTCCTCGTCAACTTCATAGTGCACTATCCGTGACAATTGCTGCCAGCTCGTGATCCTTGCCCTTTTTTTGATTTTTCTCCCTTTTTATCCCTTTTGTCCGACTTTCTATCCTCTCACCCATTCTACCTGCTAAAGTCTGAAACATGCCAAAACAAGCCCAAACCTAGCTTAAAATGGCTCCAAGGACGGTAATAAACAAGTCAAACGACATAAGGCAAGGGGTATAAAAAAGTGTACAATCTATCCCGAATCAAACTCCCCCACCTTGAACGTTTTCTTATCCCCAAGCAAACCTACTCAAACCAGTACAACTTGCAAGACAATCACAATGGTATGCACTATCATACATTGGTGGTTCCTCAAAGATATTCGAAGTCGGGTAAACTTTACTTCCATCTCTTCGTGCCAAAACACACTCTCGGATGAGGACCTTGCCAAGTAAGGAGGTCTAGACACTTCATGTGTGCACTGTGGGACTCATAAGTATATGTTTGAAAAGTAAGGTTTCCATGGTGGTGCTCCTACATTCTTTTTCAAAAGAGGATTCAATTTTTTGAACCTAAACTTAAAATTTGCCGTACATGGCACCACACTTTTGCAATTTTTAAAATTAAGGCATCTCTCCCTCGGGCTAAGAGCATAAGTACATTTCCTTCTCTATAAAAGCCTCATGTGGGTTAAGTGATGGCTGAGTTCATTGCCACAAGAACCAATTCCCAGCATGCATTCCTCGTCTCAACGACAGACGAGTTGCCACACATGTGGGAAGAAACAAGAGTCGAGGTCTCTTTGACTTGCTCGAAGGCACACCTTCTCCTTATCATACAAGTATGTAAGGAGAAGATGTGTTTGGGGGATGGAAAGTACTAAATGATGATCGCGACACTAGAAGTTATCCGATCCCTTAACAAATCCTCAAATGGAACTCCTAACCGAGAGAAAACCCCTCGACGGTAACTCACACACTGTGTCCGGTTGCCTCTCACGTGAGAACACTCAATTTCCCAAAACTTTTTGAACATTGGAGAACCTTTTGCAAAACTTTTTTTAGTCCAAAATTGGGGAGTCCCATGCACATGTCCTAACCTATACAACATACAATTTTCACACAACCGAGTGTAAATTGAAGTAAAGCCACTAATGATCAAGAATCTTTGTAGCACCACACTACTCCCTATACATGCACACCATCCCAATCATCAAACAATTCAAAGTACATTGAGCAAGAACATGCTTGGGACAATGTGTACGAAACCCCTAAAATTTTCAATTTAATCAAGAAACTAGATTCCAAAATACATCTCAATATCGATCATCAATAAATCATGCAAAAGTGATTGGAGCCCTCAAATTCCCAAAAATTATAGAAATTTGGCAATCACAAGGCTCAAAAGCATTCAAATAGGCCACTCACACTCATTATCAACATGCCAATCACAAATAATAGTAGAAATTTGGAATATAGTAACTGAATCATTGGAGAGCGAAAGTTGAACTAGAGATGGACTAGTTTTGCGGGAGAGAGAGGGAGCTTCGCACGCAACGAACACACAAACACAAACACCTGCTCACACAAGGCAAGGTTATTACACAATCATATAGTTCAACACACACAAAATAAAAACAGAAGAAAAGGTTAGAGTCAAAGTAGGGAGAAATGACACCGTAGTACTACGATGCCAACATGGCACTCAAGTGGTTGTGACTACTCCTGGCGAGAAGGCGATGGATGCCAATCAAGTTACTGAAAAAGATACCCTGGCTGCAGACTAACTCCTCCTCCAAGTGGTGTGAATGATGCTGGGCATCCCGCTCTAGGGCGAGGTGAGATGAAAATCCACAAGCTGGTCCTCAAGAGAAGAGACTCGGGCCTCAAGGTTGCCCGAGGATGATGATGAAGCGCTGGTATAGCCACGTCGGCGCAGTGGTGGAGCTCTCTGGGATGGCTTTGCAACCTCTTCTACCACTGGTCAAAACATAGCTGAGGGTCGAAGGCCATAGATAAACTTGATACCTCTCTCTCCATCATCGTCATGATCCTTGTGTGGAGTCCTAAAGCTTGGTCCAGGGTGTCATACTGAATCGTATGGAGATCTCCACCCAGTCAGAGTTCCATAGATGCCCACTGACACTGTCCTCTAGGTTGCATGTGCAAGAAAGTGGAGTAGAACTCCAAGCATAGTTCCTGGTAAATCGCCTTGTCGAGGCTGAGAAGCAGGTGCTAATACGAATGAGTGATGACTACTGACAATGAAGCTCGGTGGTGGAAAAGGTCGAACATGTCGAGGTCAAGGTGCAGTGGGGTCAAATGTCCACGTTCCTCCATGACTCGTACCGGTCCCCATTGTCAGGGTGATCCACCAAGTATTGGATATACGAATGCATGGGATCAACCATCCTGCAAAAATACCAAAGCCACAAGCACCATATGTGGAAATACTTGCCAAAGAAAGCTCATTGAGGAGAAAATTAACTCCCCCACACTTAATTTCCAACTTAGGTAACATGCCTACATAGGCATATAACAAGGTTGGATGACCAACATTGAAGCATAAACATCCCAAAAGCACATCGATGCATGAAACTTGATGTTTCATAGATCACAAAGGTTGCAAAGGAAAATCTAGATCATGCCTCGATAACCTCCATTCAACATGCACGAAATTTTATCAAGGCTAGTCATTTAAGCATATACTTGGTGGACATTTTTCAATCCAAATATCATAACATGAAAAATAGTGCCCATCAAGGTACAAAAATCCCATCAATCACTTTAGAAAAATGCATTCAATCATCATTGAAATAACCCCTTGCCCAATTTCATTATTCATGCTAAATTTCCAGATCTCCTCACCTAAGAACCCTAGATTCGATTCTCCAAATCTGACTAAGTACAAGTTCAAAACATACATGGAGACACAAGTAGGATCAAAGAGGAAGGTGAGGAGAAGGCGAGAGAGTCAAAATATGGCCAAAAGAGAGTTCGGATAAGGTCTACGGAGCTTTGCCCAAAGCTCGCCGAGGAAGTACGCCGACGACAGAACCGAGCCCAAAACTAACCAAAATCTTGGTGAAGGTGCAACTCTGCTAGGGAAAATTGGGTATGTGTTTGGTTTTTGGATTGGGCTGCCGGAAGTCGATAAGATCGATGAAAACCCGTATGAGAGGATGATTTCCGGTGAGGTGTTCTATGGATTTTGGCGATGCAAAGTTCTTGTTTGAGCAAACATCACGCCCCTTTTATACTGCCTGGATATAAGGATCACAGTTTTGGTGTCGATTTCAAGGTCATATACCTTGATCCTGACACTCAAACCGTGATTCCATCACAAAATGGTGAGTTTTTGGGCAACATCACGGTACGTTAAATTGTCACGGGTTTTGCCCGTGAACATTACATGCGGTCCGTGATGTCCGCAAATTGCCTGAAATCCATGTCTACATAATGGGATAGTGGTAATTTTCACGATTTGTGACCGTGAACATTACACGAAAATTGTGATGCGTGCAAAATTTAGGGGATTTCACCAATTTTGAAACTCAATCGACTCAATCGTGACCCAAACATCAAACAAAACACAAGCATCGATCAAAACACATCAACCATGGGCACATTGATCATTCAAAACTCACACTTGACTCTAACACACACAAAAAAGAGAAAAATAAGGAAAATAAATACAAACCAATGTTGGGTTGCCTCCCTACAAGCGCTTTTTTAACGTCATTAGCTAGACGTTACAGATCTTCATGCGTTGGAATGTGAGTCCACCGAGAGTGGATCCACCACACTCTCGAGGTGAGGCTTGTCACCTCGGACAATCATTTCTGAAGGATGGCCTTCATAGCCAACCATTTTCTCCTTGCCCTTGTTTTTGGTGCAGGGCAACCAAAGATTTTTCAGCTTTTGACGCCACACCTTCTTTTTCTTTCTTTTGGGGTTCTCACCCTTCTTCGAATCCTGCATCACATCATCACAAACACGAGGAGCACAAATGGGGATTGCCTTGGAAGGCTTGCCTCCATTAACAACAACACCATTCGATTCCATTGCATCAACACTCCTAGACTTATCTTTTTGATCAATAAAAAATGTGATTTTCTCCTTCCCGTCCCTCAAAATCAACATTCTCTCTTTCACATCTATCAATGCCTTGGTGGTGGTTAGGAAAGGTCTTCTTTGTATGAGGGGCGTGCCAGTATCCTCACTTATATCCAATATGACAAAATCGTTGGATAGTAAAACTTGCCCAGTCGAACTAGGACATCCTCTACTATGCCTTAAGGGCGAATCATAGTAGAGTCAACTAGCGTCACACTCAACCTAGTAGTTTTCAATTCACCTAGGTCTAACCTTTTGTAAAGCTTAAAAGGCATGACATTAATGCTAGCTCCTAAATCCGCCAATGACCTTTCTATATGGAATGTTCCAATGCAAAGGGGATGGTAAAACTACCTGGATCTTGTTGTTTTTGCTGCAACTGGTTTTGGATGATTTTTGAGCACCCCTCACTCAAGTGTGAGGTCTTTGTATTTTTGATTCTTAGAGAAAAGCCCTTTGAGAAGCCTTGCATACCTTAGCATTTGTGCCAACGTTTCCAAGAAAGGAACCGAGACGTTTAGCTTCTTAAGCTCTCCATGAATGTACCAAATTCCTCCTCCAAAAGGTCCTTGTGAACTCTTCTGTGGAAAGGAAGTGGAGGCTTGTTCAGCAACAAGAGGTGGCATCGGCAGTGCCTTCCTAGACTCTTCTTCCTTTCCCTCCATAGTATCTTGTTCATTGACCATTGGAGGGGCTTCTTCTTCTCAATAACTTTTGTTGCAGCATGTTGAGTTACCTTACCGCTTCTTAGTGAAATTGAATGCACCCCTAGCTCTTGGATCATTGGGATTAGCAACAGTTTGTGAAGGTAGAGCTTCATGTGGTTTCTCGGTGAGGATTTCGGCAAGGTTTCCGATTTGAGTCTCCAAGCTCTGAAGACTTGTTTGATGACTTTTTAAACCTTCCTCAACTAAGGGAAACTTGTTTTTTTGCAACATCCATAAACTTCTCAGTCTTCTCAAACTTTTGAGAACTTGAACTACAAACCTTTCTCTTGCTTCCCTTAACTCAATCTCTTGTGCAAGTAGACAAAGAGCATGATTCATGTTGTCTTCTAGCGATGCTAAGGGTGTCGGATTGCCCCGAGTCATACACCACCTGCATACACGCCCAACAACACAACAAGAGCCAAACAAGCAAGATCCATACTCACAATGCAAGAAAAGAAATGCTAGATTAAGTAGATCACTTTTTTCGAATAATAGATTGTATTCCCCGGTAACGGCGCCAGAAAACTTGGCTCGCTACTAACTTCCCAATTCCAAGCATAGGCCAAGTATAACCTATAGCCGGGTGAAGTTTAGAGCAATTATTTCAATTATCAAATCCGGACGATCTTTATATCCGTACTTCAACAATCTACAAATTATTCAACAAACAAAATGTTGTTTAAAGCTAATTAACTAAGCAAGCAAGCAATTAAAATGATGTTTAATTCAAGTGAGAAAACTTCACTTAGATGATTATCCCCCTAATCCCGTGTCGAGATGAGAATGTGTTACTCTAGTATGATAGGCAAGTTCATATACCATTAAGAGATCTAAAATAGCTAGGACCTCCAATTCGAGTGCATCCTAGCCCACTTAATCGGTATAATCAGAGGGGCGTACCACACTACCGCGAAAGATGACTTAGGAAAACAATTCCACTCCCTCAGAGATTAACCTGGAATGGAGAAGAGTCACCGATCCCAATGATTCATGGCACTCTACGTTGACTGAGAAGTGACCCTAATTGACATAAGGGGATCTTCTCCCTCCTAGTTGAATTTGCCTTAGAATTGAGGGATTTGATCAAGAAGACTCAATTTGCATGAAAATACCTCAATCAATATACAATTTACAATACCCATCACACAAAGAGTTCAGAAACATCAATCTACAACATACTAGACTAGGGTTCATATCATCCAAGTGAAAAGAGGAACTATTCCATAGCTAGAGAAGAAACAACAACTAGAATAGAAGAAAACCCCATGGAAACTTAATTTTTCTTCTTCCTAGTGCTTGGATAGATGATTAGAGATAAAATCTGGCTCCAAATGGCTTGGGTAGGTCAAATCCACCTTCAATTCTCCTTTGTTCGTAGCTCTCTCTATATATTGTGGAAGAAGAACTCCAAACTCTCTCTTGAAATTATGCTCCCTCTTTTATATATAGCATGCGAGTGCATGTTTCACAGTTGCACATCACGCCCGTGAAGTGTGTAACGAAACCGTGATCTCAGCAAAAAGTGTGAAGTTTTATTAACACACTTCAAAAGTCTCTCTGATGACTTCACGATCGGGGACTGTGATCCTTGAAATTCCCTCGAGGCGTGAACATGCTCCTAGAACTTTGTGATCTTCATGATTTCCTTGACAACTTCACGGTCCGCTGCCCGTGACAATTGCTGCTAGCCCGTGATCCTTGCACTTTTCTCCATTTTGCTCCCTTTTGATCCTCTTGCCCATTCTACATGCTAAAGTCTGACATGCAAAAACAAGACCAAACCTAGCATAAAATGGCTCAAAGAACAGTGCTAAATGATAACATTGTATTTGCACATGTTTTTCCCTCTTTTTCTTGATCGTTTAGCTTGGTGATTGATAATTCCTTGGCCTATTTGACACTAGGTTGTGTTTATTTTGCACTATTTCAGGTCCTACCACGTATAGGGAGCTTATGAGCAAATTTCAGGGCAATCGAAGGTCAAAGGAGCTTATGCAGTGTATGCCGGAATATTTGCACGATCGTGCAAATCAATGCATGGCCTTGCCAACTTCTAGTGTAAATATTACACCCAAGATACACGACCTGTGCAAAGGATGTGATGGTCGTGCAAGGTTTCCATAGATTTGACACGGTCACAACCCCCATATACATGATCGTGTAAACTCATAAGGAAGGCCGTGCAAATCCCTTCGATGAGCATAGTGAAACTAAGTGTTTTTAGTTTGCACGAGCTATGCATTGATTTGCACGACCGTGCCAATACGGAGTCCAAATTTCAGCTTCGGGTATAATTGTTGTTTTGCAATTCTTGCAGTGGGAGAGGTGAGTTTTGGATCCCAAACACCCAAGGGACGAACCCTAGAGTGAGAGAGTGATTTGAGGGCAATCTTGGAGCAGAATTGGATGATTTCTTACTATTGGAAGCTCGAGGAACAAGCCCATACATGGAGATTGAAGATTTGGAAAGTTATATTGTATTCTCTCTAATCTGTTGGAGTAATTTCCCTTCACTTAGGTTTTGAGGAGCCCTAGCTATGTTTGTTAGGATAAGAGTTGTATGAACCCTTATTAATGATAGATTGACATTATATATTCAATTGAGGTGTTTATTCAAAATTGCATTAGTCTTGATCACATTCCTACAATTGCAGCTTTGGCCTAGAATGATAGTCTCTGAATAGGTTAATAGAGGAAGTAGTGAATCGATTGCTCTAGTCGAGAAGTAAATTCACTGCTCTGTACTGGAGTAAAAACCCAGTAGAGGAAGTTTGAATCTTATTGTCTTGGTTAGGTTATTCCCATCGAGGTTAGTATCCCGCTGGGTGATCTATTCAAAAGGGTCCGGAAACCTTTAGTTGAGACACCAAACTGTTTGAGAACTTGTCGTAGTATATATGTCAATTGAATTGAATTGGGTGAATTATAGCTTGGCCTAACTGCAGACTAGGGGATATCATACCTAACTGAGTTCCCAACCTGTAATTAGATCAACTTTAACTATAGTTTGCTAAAGTAGTTATGGTTCTTCTATATTAATCTAGTTTGCTAGATAATAAACTGAAGTTGAGTAATAGTAATTCTAGATACTCATGGATTCGATATTAATTACTTGTGCCACTATAATCCAGTCCCTTTCATTGGTTACACTTGGCCATTGTTAGGAGTTGTGTACTAGCGAGTCACTAAATAAGTCAAACGACACAAGGCAAAGGTTATAAAGGTAAAAAATCTATCTCGAATCATGTTTTGATGCTCGGTCAAACCTTTCATATTCCCTCCGTGCAAAGAGCTTTATCATTTGAGTAATCTCACCTTCGGTAGCCTGATTCAACATCAATGTTGTGTTTAGGTCGAGACCATTGCCGAAGATGTCTTCTAACTGTTCTTTCCCAAACCCATGATGTGGGTAAGAGCGAATGAGCTCCTAAAGTTGCTCCCACACTATGTACAATGACTTAGAAGCGCATTGCCAAAAGCGAGCAATCTGGTCCTCGAGTTCACCAGTTTCCAAATGAATGAAAGAACTCCTCAATAAAGGCTTTGACCAATGCCTTCCACATAAATAAAGCTCTTGGTGGTTGGCAGTTCAACCAACTCTTGGCTTTCCCCCATATGGAGAAAGGAAAGATAAATAGCCAGATTGTTTTGGGCTCTACATCTGGATGAGGTGTAAAATCACATATTGCCAAAGATTCTTTGATTTGCTCGACCGGGTTCTCGTTATCACGACCATCAAAGTGTCTAGATTTCTGTACCATACAGATCTTTGAAGTTCTTATCTCGAAATTAGGTACATTAATAGGAGGATGTATGATGTTGGAAGCGATGTTTGTAGCTTGTGGCTTCATGTGCTCATAGAGAGTTCTTTTCAGCCATGCCTTTTGGAGCTATTGGTTCAGAAGAAAGCTTGTTGCTTTATGCTTCTAAAAACCATCTGAGGGGAGGGCTAAGGTAGAGAGTAGTATGTTTCCGACTCGTAGATGCTCTCTTCTTACGTGGAGGTGTTGACTTGGATGGTGAAGAATAAGAAGTTCCACTCCTATACTCATGAACATGAGCAATTCTCTTAAGTTTGAGCTTATATGCCTTACCCATGGTTTGTGATGGGCTCATCAATAGGGGTCCTGGCTGGGGCCCCATGGCTAGAAATGGTGGTACAGGGATTAGAAATCAACCCACAACTCTATAAAGATCCTCTCATCTATGCTGCTGAGTCGCCGTCAATGTGGATGTGCCACTGTAGCAGAAATTGCAGACATGCAGTGGAGGACTGTGAATTTAATTGGTCGAGGTCCAGACTCAGTAGGGGCCTATGGGACCTGTACTTGACTCGTCCCGAATATCACAATAAAACTCCCAATTAAGGGCCAAGTATAACCCTCAATTGGGTGAAATACAAGGCAGGTATGTTTAAATGTCAACCCGGGCCGATTCATGTACCCTACTTTGATTGTTTGTAACATTATCTGGAGAATGTTTTTTTTGGGTGAACAAAGAGGGTTGCCCTACATTAACCTAGATAGGAGACATGATTTTCCTAAGAAAACCCAGCTTTACAAGCCTCTTTCAAAGAAATGGGGTTTTCTCTCTACCTAGGTTATAATGGCAAATAGATTGATAGCCAAACACACAACACAATCTTTCATGAAAATACCTCCAAATTCACTTTAAAATACATCCACACACAAGTCATTCAATCTATACAAAAATTCATATAATTGTAGCTAAGGCTTAAAAATATCCAAGTGAAATAAGGGATTACTCCATGCTAGGATAAGGGAAAACACAAGAGAAAAGAAGGAAAACCATCATAGAGATGCTAGCCTTGCTCCTTGTGTTGAAGAGATCTTCCTTTGGGGAAGGAATTCCCAAATCATTGCTTGAAGTTGAAACCCTAGTTTCTTCTTTTCTTTGGTTTGCCACTTTATCACTCTAGAAATCTGAAGAAGAAGAAGAAGTTTCTCACACTAGGTCTCTCCCTTTTCTCCTTCAACTCAAGCCTCCATTTATACCCAGATGGGGCTCAGATTACGGTACCAGTTCACGACCTTAAACTGAAATCACGGACCGTGATCACAAGTCAAAACACGCCGCATCACTTAGTCGAGTTCATGGGCAATGACCTGAGTTCACCGTCTTACGACCGTGAACTGACTTGAGTCTAGTGAAACTGAAAAATGCTCTGGACGCTTTGCGGTTCACGACTAGCGGCTCCATGATAGACCGTCATTTACACATGTTTTTACCCTCATACTTACACCGTTTGAGGTGTTGATTCTCGTGTTTTAGGCCGATTTCACGCTAGGTTGTGCTTGTTTGTGTTATTTCAGGTCCTAGTACGTGAATGAAGGCTTAGGAGCGAGTCTGGGGTCGATTGGACGAAGAACGGACGAAGGGCGAGCTTTTTGGGGAGTGCACGGGCAGACCAGGAGGCTGCACGGCCGTGCACTTGAGCCATTTGGCCGTGCGCCTCACGCCGAGGCCATGCACGGGCAGGCCATGAAGCTTGCACGGCCGTTCACCTGGCCGTGCAAGATGGCTGAGTTCGACTTAAGTGGATACGCTGCGTTTTAGAGCTGCACGGCCAGAATGGTGGGGTGCACGGCCGTGCACCTGGCCGTGCAACTCGGGGAAAACCGGTTTTAAAGCCTAATTCGAGCCAAAAGTGGGAGATTCGAGTTTTTGAGAGACAGAGCGTTTCCTAGAGAGAGAAAGCGACGAACAAGAGCCTCCAAGTGCCCTAGATCGATCTTCAACACCATTGGAGCTTGGTTTGAGCTTGGAGTAGTGCCGATTCAACGTCCAGGAGCAGAAATCCATCTTCACAGTATGATTTCCGCGTCTGATTCTGCTTTTGCTTCTCTCTCCATGGAGTAGTTCTCCCATTCATCTGGGTATGGGAAACCCTAGTTCTGTATGTTAGGTTTGATTGTATGAACCCAAGTACTGTTTCTATGAATTGATTATATTCGATTGAGGTTTGAATGATTGAATGGCATGAATCCTGATCAAATTCCTGTTGTTTCTGCTTCAACCTAGAATGAGAATATCTGACTAGGTTGATAGAGCATCCTTGATTGAAGGTAGGGAGTTGGTGACTTTAGTCGAGGAACCAACTCGCTATTCTGTACCGGTTTTACTCCGGTAGTGGAGGTTTTGTTCTTAGGGCCTCAATCTGTTTACTCCGGTGGAGGTTAGTCGCCCGCTAGAGATTCAGATTGAGAGGGTCTGAAGACCTTTAGTCGAGACTTCAGACTGTTTGAGAACCTTCCGCAGTATAACTTTCATAGAAATCGAACTTGGCAATTACAATCCGGCTTAACTGCAGACTAGGGGGAACCATATCCGGGTGACCTCTCTTAACCTGAAACCAACCGTTTAGTTGCTTTGCTTGCTTGTTAGTTTAGACCTTCACTAAAGTTTCATCGCTAGATAATACGAATTCACTGAGTAGTCATCACATCTAGGACCCGGGTTGACATTAAAACCCAAACCCGCTATACTACGCTTTAGGAAGTGGTTACACTTGGCCAATTTCTAGAGTGACAGTAACAGCGAGTCAAGTTTTTGGCGCCGTTGCCGGGGATTCCTAGGTTGTTGAAGAAAAGTGATTTCTGTTACTTTAGCATTTTCATTTTTTTTTCCATTGAGTTTCTGTTTTTCCCATTTGTGCCTTCACGGGGTTTGCATTGCTTGATTGTGTGCAGATAGCGCATGACCCGTATCCAGTCGGGAGGTTTACTGCCGTTGAATCCTGAGATTGAGCGCACCTGCAAACAACTTCGGAGACAACAGCGAGCTAGACTGGCTACGGTGGAGCGCCGAGACGGCCAATTGACCAGCGACTCCGAGGACGAGCACGAGATGGAAGGCGATCAGAACCCGCCTCCTCAGAACCAGATCCTGGGGAACGACCAACATCCCCAGGGAGCTGGCCACCATCATCATCCACCACCACCGGGTCCCACCTTGGAGTACTACTATACTCCACGGATTGCTGACATCCGCCCGGTCATCCTCTATCCGCCCATCCCTGCAAACAACTTCGAGATCAAGCCATGCTGGATCCAACTCATCACATCCTCTATCCAGTTCCATGGCTTGAAGGATGAGGAAGCCCGGGTACATCTTTCCCGTTTTCTGCAGCTAACGAACGGGTTCAAGTTGAATGGTGTTCCGGATGACGCAATCCGCCTTCATCTCTTCCCCCATTCTCTGGCGGGGAATGCTAAGAGGTGGTTGGAGACCCAGCCCCCATTGTCCATCACCTCTTGGGACGATCTGGCTGACAAGTTCGTGCACCGGTATTATCCGGCATCGAAGACCACGGAGATCCAGCGGGAGATCACTCACTTCCGCCAAGAGCCAGATGAGTCACTTCGTGATGCATGGGAGCGGTACATGGGATACTTCTGGCAGTGTCCCCATCACGGTTTCAGCGATGCTTTCACAGTAGGGAACTTCTACAGCGCCCTCACTCCAGATAGCCAGAGGGTGATCGAGTCTCTATGCCCAGGAGGGGATATCCTCACTAAGACTCCACCCGAGCTGAACCAGATGATCAGTACCTTGGCTGCCCGCGATCATTCTTGGGGACAGAGCAGCAGGGGCAGGAATGCCCGGGACCGGGGTGTGCATGCTATTGAGGCCAGATCTGGGTTAGAGCAGCAGGTGGCTGAGTTGGTGCAGACATTGAAGCAGCCTAACAGTCTCCTTCCGGGCCGAGGTGTAGCTACGCCTCCAGTAGCTCAGTGTCAGTGGTGTGAGAGCCCGAATCACCTGGTGGAGGATTGTCAGTCTATGAGGGAGTCTTCTAATCCCCAAGAGCAAGTGGACTTCATAGCAAATGCTCGGCGCCTGGACCCATACAGCAACACCTACAATGAGGGATGGCGCCAGCATCCCAACTTCGCCTGGAGCAGCAACACCAACAAACCACCTGGTTTCCCAGCACCAGCAGGTGGTTTCCAGCAGAGGCAGCCCTTCCAGGCTAGGCAGGGGCCACCACCACAGCAGCAGCCCTACCAGCCTAGGCAAGGGCAGCCATTCCAGCAGCCCCAGCGCCAGTTTGCTCGGCCTCCAGCAGCCGCAGCTCCTGATCCTCAGATATCTGATCTGAAGAATATTTTGCAGGCTTTCATGACCACCAGTCAGGCGAACTTCACGAGGATGGATCAGAACATCGCCTCACTGGAGGCAGGCCAGAGGAACCAAGGTGCCATTCTGCAGGATCTCCAGAACCAGATTGGGAGCCTAGCTCGCCAGAACACTACCAGGGCACCGGGGACTCTGCCTGCCACCACCATCCCCAATCCACGGGACCCGCATGAGACTGCACACGCCATCACCACCAGGAGTGGCAAGACTACATCTGCTGCTCCTGCCCAGCCCAGGCGAGACGACCCACTACCTGCTTCAACACCTCCAGCTGATACTGAAGAGGTGGGGGAAGGCAGCACAGCACCTGCTCCAAAGCCGCAACCTGTGGTTAAGGAGCATACACCCCAGCTGCCCTTCCCCACTCGACTCCATAGAGACAGGCTGGAGACAGAGTTTGCCAAGTTCATGGCAATGTTGAAGCAGGTCAACATCAGCATGCCGTTCGTGGAGGCACTGTCGAAGATGCCCAAGTATGCCAAGTTCATGAAAGACCTCCTCACCAACAAGAAGAAACTTGGGGATCTTTCGACAGTGATGCTCAGCGAGGAGTGTTCTGCCATCCTGCAGAACAAGCTGCCAGAGAAGCGCAAAGACCCAGGGAGTTTCACTATCCCTCTTGTTATTGGCAGCATGCATGTAGGAAAGTCCTTGGCGGACCTAGGCGCTAGTATTAACGTCATGCCCTATAAACTGTTTAAGAAGCTAGACCTAGGTGAACCTAGAGCTACTAGGATGAGCATTCAGTTAGCTGATCGTTCTATCGTGCATCCTAGGGGTATCATTGAGGACTTGCTTGTTAATGTTGGCGCATTCACATATCCTGTTGATTTTGTTATTTTGGATATAAATGAGGATGTGGATGTGCCTTTGATTTTGGGTAGACCATTTCTCGCCACCGCCAAGGCGCTTATTGATGTGCATAGTGGTAAATTGATTCTGCGTGCTGGTGATGAACAGGCTACTTTTTCTGTGTCTGACAATGGGAAACATTCTCATTTGCATGATGACATAGACTACTGTGATGTGCTTGCCGATTTTGAGACCGCACTCGCCATCACGAGTGCGGGTACTGATGATGCTCTTGAGCGTTGTATTTTGCTAGGTGAGCAGGCATTGCAGGAGCCGCAGCTGGCGGAGCAGTTGGCCGCATTGGAGAGTGGCCCCTTCTTGGAGGGTGACAGGCTGTTTAAACCGATCTCATCCTCCACCCGCATCACCACTTCTTTGGAGGAACCACCAGAGCTGGAGCTTAAGCCCCTCCCTCCTCATTTGGAGTATGCATTTCTACGAGAGGGGAATAAGCTGCCAGTTATCATCAGCTCGACCCTCACACCCGAGCAGAAGACCAGACTGGTGGCCTTGCTGAAGCAGTACGAGCGAGCTTTGGCATGGAAGATCATAGATATCCGGGGGATCAGCCCCTCCTTTTGCTCGCACCGGATACTGCTAGAGGATGAGATGCGGCCAGTGAGGCAGCCGTAGAGGAGATTGACGCCGAACCTGGAGGCTGTGGTTCGGGCAGAGATCGTGAAGCTGATGGACGCGGGGATCATCTTCGCCATTTCTGACAGCGAGTGGGTCAGTCCCACCCAGGTGGTGCCCAAAAAGGGTGGGATGACCGTGGTGCCTAACGAGAAGAACGAGCTCATCCCGATGCGCACAGTGACTGGGTACCGTG
The DNA here is from genome assembly GCA_946122785.1 of Linum tenue. Taxonomy (NCBI): domain Eukaryota; kingdom Viridiplantae; phylum Streptophyta; class Magnoliopsida; order Malpighiales; family Linaceae; genus Linum; species Linum tenue. The sequence goes on along the minus strand of CAMGYJ010000005.1, from coordinate 90,738,331 downwards.
TTTGCATCGACTATCGGCGTCTCAACGACGCTACTCGGAAGGACCATTTCCCGCTGCCGTTCATTGATCAGATGCTGGAGAGATTGGCGGGGCACGAGTTCTACTGTTTCCTGGATGGGATGTCCGGGTACTTTCAGATCCCTATAGCACCGGAGGACCAGGCGAAGACCACTTTCACCTGCCCCTTCGGCACATTTGCTTACCGGAGGATTCCATTCGGGCTATGCAACGCCCCAGCCACTTTTCAGCGATGCATGCTCGCCATCTTTGACCGTCTGGTCGGCGAGATCATGGAGGTGTTTATGGACGACTTCTCGGTTTATGGAGACTCCTTCTCTCACTGTCTCCACAACCTGGAACTTGTCCTTAAACGGTGTGAAGAAACGAACCTGGCACTGAGTTTGGAGAAGTGTCACTTCATGGTTCGAGAAGGCATAGTTCTTGGGCACAAGATCTCCAAGATGGGGATCGAGGTAGACAGAGCAAAGATCGAGACTATCAGCAAGCTGCCTCCTCCTACATCTGTAAAGGGGATCCGGAGTTTTCTTGGCCATGCAGGTTTCTATAGGCGGTTCATCAAGGACTTCTCGAAGATCGCCCTGCCCCTAACTAAGCTTCTAGAGAAGGATGCCCCCTTCCAGTTCACTGATGCTTGCACAGCGGCGTTCACCACCTTGAAGGAGAAGCTCACCCAAGCTCCTATCATGGTGGTTCCTGACTGGTCCCTACCATTTGAGCTGATGTGCGACGCTAGTGACTTTGCTGTTGGAGCTGTCTTGGGGCAGAGGCGAGATCAACACTTCCGACCTATCTACTACGCCTCGAAGACTCTGAATGATGCCCAGGAGAACTACACCACCACAGAGAAGGAGCTGCTTGCGGTGGTGTTCGCCTTTGATAAGTTTCGCCCCTATCTGGTCTTGTCCCGTGTGACCGTGTACACAGATCACTCCGCGATTAGATACTTGATGAGCAAGGCCGATGCCAAGCCTCGGCTCATACGATGGATCTTACTGCTGCAGGAGTTCGATATTGAGATCCGGGACAAGAAGGGAGCAGAAAATGTAGCAGCTGATCACCTCTCCCGGTTGGACGCACCTCCCTGCGGACAACCTCGTGGAGGAGATTGATGACTCCTTCCCAGATGAGAGGTTGATGATGATGTGCTTGGTGGAGAGTGTCACCCCCTGGTACTCTGATTTTGCGAACTATTTGGTGGGCCAGCAGCTGCCCAAGGGGATGGCAACTCACGCCAAGAGGAAGTTTTTCTCCGATCTGAAGTACTACTTCTGGGATGACCCACATCTCTTTCGGATCGGAGCCGACGGGATCATCCGTCGTTGTGTTATGGAGAGTGAGATGGAGGGCATTCTATCTCACTGTCATGAGGGACCTACTGGCGGTCATCACGGAGGAAACCGCACGGCGAGGAAGGTGCTCCAGTCGGGCTTTTACTGGCCCACGCTCTTCAAGGATGCAGACGCCTTCGCACGCAGGTGCGACCGCTGCCAGAGGTCAGGTAACATCTCTGCCCGTGATGAGATGCCCCAGAATGTGTTTATAACTTGTGAGATCTTTGATGTCTGGGGTATCGATTTCATGGGCCCCTTCCCTCCATCTTTTGGTAACACCTATATTCTGGTTGCTGTTGACTACGTCTCTAGGTGGGCTGAGGCGCAAGCTTTGCCCACCAATGATGCTAGACGTGTTTGTGGTTTTTTGAAGCAGCTCTTCTCCCGGTTCGGGACACCTAGAGCCATCATAAGCGATAGAGGCACCCATTTCAGGGCCAATTTGATAAACTACTGTCTCGCTATGGTGTGACTCACAAGGTGTCCGTGGCCTATCATCCCCAGACCAGTGGCCAGGCCGAACTGACGAACCGGGAGCTCAAGCGGATCCTGGAGAAAACGGTGGATCAGTCCCGAAAAGATTGGTCCACCAAGCTCGATGATGCTCTATGGGCGTATCGCACTGCCTACAAGACGCCCATTGGTACTTCACCGTACCGGCTTGTCTATGGAAAGGCTTGCCATTTGCCCGTGGAGCTAGAGCACAAGGCCTTCTGGGCCCTTAAGCTGCTCAACTTGGATGTTCGTGTTGCAGGTACTGAGCGTAAAATGCAGATGTTGGAGCTGGAAGAGTGGCGTTACCACGCCTATGAGAACACCAAGCTGTACAAGGAGCGCACTAAGCGCCTACATGATGCACGGTTGAGGGGTCCGAAAGAGTTCCAGGTTGGTGATCGAGTTCTCCTTTACAACTCTCGCCTGAAGCTCTTTCCCGGAAAACTCCGCTCCCGGTGGTCTGGACCGTTCACGGTCACACAGGTGTTCCCGTATGGCACAATCGAAATTGCCAACCCGCAAACTGAGCCGTTTAAAGTGAATGGCCATCGTCTCAAGCTCTACCTGGGAGACGAGGTCGAACGTGCGGAGTTGGTAGTGGAACTCGCGGACCCTTAGTTCCGCCATGGGCGTCCAGCTAAAAGACGGTAAAGAAGCGCTTGCGGGGAGGCAACCCCACCGAGGTTTGCATTTTCTTACTCTTTCTCCTTTGATTTTGTGTGTTTTTGAGTCTTGAGACGTTGATCCAGAGTTACGTGTCGTTTTTGAGTGAAAACAGGTTGATTTCGGGACCCCAGCAAGTCGCACGGCCAGAACCTAGACTTGCACGGCCGTGCGCCTAGCCTGGCCTGGCCGTGCGAGCTCTCGGCCAGGAGTGCACGGCCAAAAGTGCACATTGCACGGCCGTGCGCTCGTCCTGGCCTGGCCGTGCGCCTTGCACGGGCATTGCATGGCCTTGCACGGCCGTGCGCTGTGCCTGGCCTGGCCGTGCGTGCTCTCGGCAGTTGTTGCACGGCCACAAGCGCCTAGTGCACGGCCGTGCGCCTCGCCTCGGCCAGGCCGTGTCGGCCTGCACGGGCAAAACCCAATTGTGCACGACCGTGCGCCTCTGCCCGTGCAGCCGAGGCACAGGCTATATAAATGGCCGTGCACGGCCATAGTGGTCAGAAACCCAAATTTTCTCGCCGGAATCCTCTCCCCCTCACCGGAAAACCGCGCCAAACCTACCCTATTTCGATTTTTCCGGCCACTTTGGGTACTTTTTTCACCAAACCAACACCAAACCCACTCTTTCTACACCCAAAGCGGCCTATCCCCCGAGGTTGAGCGAGTTTGGGCGACATTTTTGTCGCCGGAGGCGATTTCCGGCGAGACTCCGGCGAGGCTCCGACGAGCATTTCCGGCCAGATTTTCGGCATTTCTTCGATTCCCTTGTCTTCCCCTCATCATCCCCTACACCTCTACTTGAGTCTCCAGGTTTGATTTTGTCCCTAACTATGTTAATTGTGGAGAATTGAGTGTGTAGGGTGTATGTTACAGAATCTTCTTGAATCCTGTGATTTGTTTGAAATTGATTGAGGGGAATGCATGGGATGTGATTGAATTATGTTGGGCAATGTCCCCTTTGCTTGTTTGAGCCCTTGTGTGCAAGAATTTGGCCAATTTCATGCTTAACTTAATAGTGCACACAAGGTGTTCGATGAAATGCCTGTTTTCCATGCCATGTTGTGGCCATCGGTTGGGGCCCTTAATGATGTAGTTTGTGGGTGTATTTTCTATGGATGTGAACCTTGAGTTGCCTACTTTCTTGTGAATGTGCACCCCCACCCAGATTATGCTTGATTTATCGAGTTTTTGACCCCCGAACTATGGACGAAACCATGGTTCGGCTGCCTTCTGTTCTTAAGTGTGGGGGTGGGCTTGACCTTTTCTTTGGCTCTTTTGGTTCCACTTTGGGTTGTTGTTTTGCAGGGCAATGGCACAACCTAATTTCCAGCACCCGTTCATCCGGGATCTCAGGAGGGGCTCCACCGGAGAGCGCTTCAAGAAGGTCGTGGAAACCCCGATTGGCGCCCACCATTGCTGGTCCAAACGGGAATTTCGGCAACTGCACTGCTACGAGCAGCTTTCCGCCGTGCTCGCCAACACTGCATGGCGCCGTCTGTTCCAGATCTGCGAGACGGTCTACTACGAGCCGGTGTGGGAGTTCTACACCACTTTCAAGCACAACTCCACGACCCGATGCCATGACAGTACAGCCGTCCAATTCAGGCTGGGCGGTGTTCCCCGGTCCTTGAGCTACCACGAGCTGGCAGAGGCTCTCGACCTCGACCTCGACGACGGTCGGGACTACGTCACCGAGGTTAATGAGCCACCGGAGGTGGACTTCAGGAGGCTGTACACCAGCCTGGCTCAGCCTGGCCAGACGCGTCCTTTCAAGTCTGGGAGGACGAAGGCATCTACCCTGCAGATCGAGTACCGACTTCTCCACCACCTGCTGGCGAAGTCTTACACTCCTGCATCTGACAGCGCCGGCGCCATCACAAAGAGGACCCTATACTTCCTCGATTCGATCCGCCAGCGCCGCCATCCTCTCCACCTGGGTTCGGTGGTGGCCGCGACATTCGGGAAGACGGCCACAGAGCTGAAGAGCCTCCACTGCGCCCCCCTCATCACCCGCCTGGTTACCTTCTTCGGCCTCTCACTGCAGGGGTGCACCAAGGAGGGGGAGACCCCCATCTTTGGCAGCGCGACAATCAGGAAGATGCTGCTGTTGCGGGAGAGGAACGGTGTTCAGTGGGTCGCGGGATTTCCGGAGCCTCCTATCCCCGCGCTTTCCAGGGCCACGACTACTTCACCCAGCAGTTCGAGCAGCTGAGGATCCAGAACCAGCTGCTCCTCGACCAGCAGATGCAGTTCCAGCAGCAGTACGCGGCCGATCAGGCCGAGTACCGGCACAGGCTGGACACGATCCAGACTCAGCAGGGCGTGACTCTCGCCCATATCGAGCGGGAGAAGCGCCGTTCTCGGCGCATGCAGGAGGTTCAGCAGCACCTGCTTCAGCTGATTCCGGGCGATCCACCTGTCTGGAGGACTCCCTGGGATGACTCTCCCCCACATGACGGTGCGGCTGGCGCTGCTGGTGATGATGCATTCATGGATGACATCGATCTCGACGATCTTGGCGACGAGTAGGCTGTACTCGTTGCCCGTCTCAGTGTGTCTGTTTTGATTTTCTTTTTAGACTTTTGTGTGTTTGCTCCATGTGTTAGGAGCTTGAACTTGGTGTCGTTTGTTTTGTTTTTGGTTTTTCCTTTGTGGTTTGATGTAGCCGTCTGGGCTAACACTTATCCCTAACGCCAGTGTGCTAGTGTTTCTGATGTTCGATTTGTGCAGCATTGTCCACTCCCCCGTTCGTTTCTCGCTGACTGGTCCACTTCCAGTCCCCCAGCAGTGTTCTTACCCGGTAACATCGTTCCCCTTATCTTTCCCTCTACTCCATTGAGGGCAATGTCGTGCTTAAGTGTGGGGGGATGCTTTGTATCGGTTGGAATATTTATGATGGTGCTTGGAGCCTAGTCCGCTGTCCGAATCTTACGATTTGAGGGCTCCAAGTACTGCTGTTTGATCATATTGGCACTGTGTTTTGATGGATGAATTGATTGGTTTTCGGATTAATGCATGACAACTTGTTTGCGACTAGGACAACCTATGATGAGGACTGAGAAGTGCAGTAGAACGATGTAGGGGTTCAGTTTTTCAACTGTTTGCTTGCCAACTGTGACTTGATCTGACTTGATCTGATTACTTGTTCTTGACAGTCGTTTATGCATCTAGTTCAGGGTATCAGAATGTGAGATAGAGCATATAGGTGGCCATGTGAGATTTGAGCCTGCTCGTTTCTTTCTTGTGCGATAGATCCCTCTTCCATGATGTGTAGCATTCACGTTGTCACTAGCTAAGATGATGGGGGCATAGGATTAGCCCACGCCCAAACAACTGACTGTCCTGATGTGTCATATCCCCTAGTCAGCCCCATTGAGCCGTGTGTTATCCTTTCTTTTGGTTTATAATGAAAAAAATCACCCTTGTTGCATCTTTTAGAAGGTTCCACAGAGTGGTTTTTACATATTCTCTGCTGTTTCTGCTAAAGTCTATGTGAGTGTTGGAGGTAGTGCTTAAAAGTTGGGCAGGTGTTTGAAATTTATGCAGAAGTGGTGGCTCTCTTAAGAAATGAAAAGAAAAATGAAAGAAAAACAAAGAAAAAAATTGAAAGCAAAAGAGAGCCACTACCAAAAATCTGAATAATGCCCAGTAAGCAGTGTTTCTTAGCAGTCTGGCTTGGAAATGCTGATGTTTATGCCTCCTTCGCTCTTGTGCTCTTAAGATATTGAGTAATGCAGAATAGCAGAAAGAAAATACCGGGTTGTTTGACTGTGATTGTGTGTTTGGAAAATGTGGAACCTTTTGCTATGAATGCTTCCACCACCTAAAAGGCCTTTTCCCCATGTCCAAGACCCTAACCAGTCATTTGAACCTGTGTCTAAGACCTCCTGATTAGTTAGTGGTGACACCCCATATGTGAACTCTAGCATTTAGAGGCTGCCATCATGGTGAAGAGATGATAGGGATTGAGAGAAATAGCATGCGCATCTTTCGCATCAAATTGTCCTGACCCCACTGGTCGAGAGTGAGTGATTCATTTTCATTTTCTATATGCTCTTGTACCCCGGTGAGGACCTAGATTGCTCGGTCTCTATTCTGATGTCTTGAGTTGGATGCATGAGTTGACTGTTTTGAGTAAGTGGTTGAATCAAGTCTAGGTTGGCCAGTGAACAGAAGGGAGACTCTTCCTGTACTCGATTTGCTGCACTCGAATGTCCTTTGTGGTGGTTGTCCAGGTTGTTATTGAGGTTGTGCATGTATTGATGTTTGAAAACCAGTGTGATTCACGTGTTCTGTGCCTTTATGACTTGTCCCCAATGTTGGTTGATTGAAATATGTAAGCTTACCTAGTGTCTGACTTGGTTTGCTTGGGGACAAGCAAACGGTTAAGTGTGGGGGAGTTTGATAGACCGTCATTTACACATGTTTTTACCCTCATACTTACACCGTTTGAGGTGTTGATTCTCGTGTTTTAGGCCAATTTCACGCTAGGTTGTGCTTGTTTGTGTTATTTCAGGTCCTAGTACGTGAATGAAGGCTTAGGAGCGAGTCTGGGGTCGATTGGACGAAGAACGGATGAAGGGCGAGCTTTTTGGGGAGTGCACGGGCAGACCAGGAGGCTGCACGGCCGTGCACTTGAGCCATTTGGCCGTGCGCCTCACGCCGAGGCCATGCACGGGCAGGCCATGAAGCTTGCACGGCCGTGCACCTGGCCGTGCAAGATGGCTGAGTTCGACTTAAGTGGATACGCTGCGTTTTAGAGCTGCACGGCCAGAATGGTGGGGTGCACGGCCGTGCACCTGGCCGTGCAACTCGGGGAAAACCGGTTTTAAAGCCTAATTCGAGCCAAAAGTGGGAGATTCGAGTTTTTGGGAGACAGAGCGTTTCCTAGAGAGAGAAAGCGACGAACAAGAGCCTCCAAGTGCCCTAGATCGATCTTCAACACCATTGGAGCTTGGTTTGAGCTTGGAGTAGTGCCGATTCAACGTCCAGGAGCAGAAATCCATCTTCACAGTATGATTTCCGCGTCTGATTCTGCTTTTGCTTCTCTCTCCATGGAGTAGTTCTCCCATTCATCTGGGTATGGGAAACCCTAGTTCTGTATGTTAGGTTTGATTGTATGAACCCAAGTACTGTTTCTATGAATTGATTATATTCGATTGAGGTTTGAATGATTGAATGGCATGAATCCTGATCAAATTCCTGTTGTTTCTGCTTTAACCTAGAATGAGAATATCTGACTAGGTTGATAGAGCATCCTTGATTGAAGGTAGGGAGTTGGTGACTTTAGTCGAGGAACCAACTCGCTATTCTGTACCGGTTTTACTCCGGTAGTGGAGGTTTTGTTCTTAGGGCCTCAATCTGTTTACTCCGGTGGAGGTTAGTCGCCCGCTAGAGATTCAGATTGAGAGGGTCTGAAGACCTTTAGTCGAGACTTCAGACTGTTTGAGAACCTTCCGCAGTATAACTTTCATAGAAATCGAACTTGGCAATTACAATCCGGCTTAACTGCAGACTAGGGGGAACCATATCCGGGTGACCTCTCTTAACCTGAAACCAACCGTTTAGTTGCTTTGCTTGCTTGTTAGTTTAGACCTTCACTAAAGTTTCATCGCTAGATAATACGAATTCACTGAGTAGTCATCACATCTAGGACCCGGGTTGACATTAAAATCCAAACCCGCTATACTACGCTTTAGGAAGTGGTTACACTTGGCCAATTTCTAGAGTGACAGTAACAGCGAGTCACTCCAGTTCACGGTCTTAGTGACCGTGAACTCACAGCTTCCACCGTGATTTGCTGCTGCTTTCACCCTTTGACCTGATTTTTCGCCCTTTCGTCCAATTTTTGACTCTGGGGTTGGTTCCACCTGCAATTGTCTTAAAAACACCAAAGCAAGGCAAAACCCGGCGTAAAGGCAAACCTCCTGGAGTGCAAATGCCTCAAATGACTAAGGAATGCGGGGTAAAAAGATGTACAAATGAGCCCGAACCACCCCCCCACACTTAGACGTTTGCTTGTCCCCAAGCAAACCATTTCCAACCTAGGTGATATCTCAACCTAAAAAAATAACTTGGGGACAAATCAAAAGGCACTAAGTGGTGAATCACAATGGCTATTCAACATCAACACATGATTTGTCGCAAGCAATACCAGCATCCACCACAAACGACATTCGAATGCCTAAGAATGTGCAAATGAAAGTTGTCACCCTGTTCACCAATCAATGCAAGTCTCGACGAGACCACTAACCAACGACAACTGACCGTGCATGGAGTTCAAGTCCAAGGCACAAATGACGGGGCAACATAGGTCCTCACCGGGGGTAAGATATGAACATGCAAAACAAGAATGAATCACTCACTCTCGACCAGTGGGGTCAGGACCTTTTTGGTGCAAAAGGTGTTCACAATCATCAACACTCAAACCTATTGTCTCTCCACCACGGCGGCAACCTCTAAATGCTAAAGTTTCCGGGATGGTTGTCATCATTAGTAGGGATGGCAAAAATATCCATAATCGTGGATATCCGCCCGAATCCGGCCTAGTCGGGTAGGGTAAAACCCGAACCCGAAGGACATTTAGTGGGTACGGGTAAAACCCGAACCCGAATATTGCGGGTAATGGTTGGGCATGGATTTCTCACTATCCGACCCGAACCCGCCCGATTATACACATACATATGTATTTTGTCTAGAAATAATCATTATTTTTCTCTAACATATTTTATATTTAGCATATAAATATAACATTTTCATGAAATTGTGTTGTTTTAGTTAATTTTCTTCATTCTAGTGAATTCTTGTCGTACTTTTTCTCTTACTTAATATAAGAATACGTGTGAATGTTAACATATTGGTTGGAGTTATGAAGAGAAATTAATATCTATGGATAACCGTGGATACCCGAAACCCGAACGGGTATGGGCATGATTTTGATTTTCTACCCGTTTCACATGTGGGTATGGGTATGGGTAAAACCCGAAGTACTTTGGGTAGGGTAACAGATATGCACTATCCGACCCCGACCCGACCCATTGCCATCCCTAATCATTAGCTTGTCCGGAGGTCTTAGACACGGGTTCAAATGACTGGCTATTGTCTTGGACATGGGGAAAAGGCTTATTGGGTGGTGGCGAACATGGCATGAGGTCCCACATCTTCAAACTAAAACTAAAGGTTCTATGGTTTCGACTAAGAACCTTCCCGACAATTGACGGCCACTAGCATCTTCCAAAAACCACACTCCCTTCTTCCAAACCACTACCAATCACGAACTACATTCAAGCACACTTCTTCGGCCTATCTTGCTATCCACATTTTAAACCTAGTAGTTAAGGAGGTCATCAAGAAATTTAGGTGTTTCAATGGCTTGAGTGCCAAGAAACCCTTCTTGGAGCGTACAGTTAGAGTTTTGTGGCCAGTCTCTACTTTTATTTACCTCGTTTTATTACCTCTTTTTTCGTTTCTTTTCTTTCTTCTTTTTCTTCGAGGGTGGTACTAGAGAGTACAACGCATGCCACTTATCCTTAAACGAAGAATGCTCTCCATTGAGAACTTTCCTCAAACACTACCTTTTCATTTCTAGCAAGAACCGTGCAAAACCACCTGTGTAGAACCTCAATGGAGCTCAAAAGCGAGACCTCTGAGACACAAGGATGACTCACACTTTTACACGAAGAAAGGATTACGTGTTGTTCTTTCAATCACCATTAAGATCAACAAGCACGAAGCTCCTAGCATTAGCACGACCCCCAAAGTCACACGCCTTAAAGGTATTGACTAGGGGATAAAATGTTTCGGGACAATCAACCTTTGGGCGCGGACTAATCCTATGCCTCCATCATACTAACTAGTGACAACAGTGAATGTTACACACCATGGCGAGAGGGATCTATCACACATGAAAAAGACGATCGACACAAATCTCACATGGCTACCTAGCCATCTAATCATCTATTCCAATTTCAAAAACTTCAATGCATGGAATTTGTAATCAAGAAGTAACTAAGTCTAGACATCCATTCATTTAAGCACTCATGAGAACTAAGCTTTTGCCTTACCCTTATCTTTTGGTCTGGAGTAGGCTCGGTTAAGCTTTTCCCTCTATGCACTCTTATTCTTTCCTATGGGCTTAGTACCCGCCTTGGTTTCCTGCACCTCATCATCAAATGGAATGCAAACACTAGTGGGGTTCGCCTTGAGAGGCTCAACTCCACTTCTAATCATACCACTCGAGTCCATTCCTTTCACAACATCATTCTTAACCTTAGGATCAATTGAAAGAGTGAGTTGCTCCTCTCTATCTGTCAAAACCAAAGTTCCCTCATTAACGTGGATTAAGGCATTGGCAGTGGCAAGAAAGGGGCGTTCTAGTATGAGTGGCATATCCGCATCTTCACTAATATCAAGGACAAAAAATTCATCGGATAAAAGAAATTGCCAACTCTCACTAGGATATCCTTCACAATACCCCTAGGACTAATGACAGAACGATCGACCAATGTGACACTAAGCCTAGTGGGTTTAATTCACCAAAATGAAACTTCCTAAAAAGCTTGTAAGGCATCACATTAATGCTTTCTCCAAAGTCCGCAAGGAGTTTTCTACATGATGATTTCTGATGCAAAGAGGTATAGTAAAACTACCTGGATCCGGTTGCTTTTTCGGCAACTTGTTGAGGATAAAGGCGGAACACTCCTTGCCTATGGTGACATTGGCGAGGTATTCATTATATTTGGCATACCTCGGCATGTGCACCATGGCCTCCAAGAATGCAATGGTGATGTGGAGATTCTAGAGCATCTCCATCAATCCACAACATTCCGCCTCCAATCAGTCATTGCGCATCCTTGTGTGGAAAGGAAGAGGAGGCTTGTAATCAGCCACTTGTGGTAGGTGTGGTTAAGATCGAACATACATGCAAACTTTAACCAAACCATACACCATACATGGAACACATGTTAGAAAATGAAATATGGGAGCGGGGTAACACTACTACCCTACACTTAATCTCAAATTAGGTGACATGGTGCCATAAGGTTTAAGCAAGGCCAAATTTTTTCAATCTAGCACAACCAAACCACAAGCAATCGAGGCATGAAACTAGGTATTTCATAGATTGAGTATGGTGCAAAATCAAGCCTAGATCATGCCTTGATGCTAACCATAAAACATGCAAATAGGGTATGAAGGCAGACATTTTAACAAACACATGGTGGGCATTTCTATTCAAATAGCCAAATCATGCTAAACATTTCCCACCAAGACATCCAAAAGTCATCATGCAACTTAATTCACATTCATCAACCATAATTCAACTAATCCCTCTCCTCATTTGATCATTTCATGCAAAAGTCCAATTCCCCTCACCTAAGAACTCTAGAACTAATTTTCCTAAATTGACAAGGTTAAAGACAATTACACACTTGGAAACACAAGTAGGCATGTAAGGGAAAGTGAGGAGAACGTAAGGGAATGGCCATAAAAGCAATCAAATGAGGTCGCCGCTTTGGCAGAAAATTTGGTCGACGATCTCCGCAAAATTCTCTGCGAAGGAGCGCCTTAAGGAGAGGAATTTGTGTATGTGTAAATTTTTTGATTTGGGTTGCCGGAAGTCGATGAAAAAAGTCAAAACCCCGTCATAGGTGATGTTTTCCCCGAAAATTCAAAGGATTTTGGCGATTGGTTGGTTTTCACGGCTGGGCAGAGTTCACATCTTTATATACTCGCCTTATGCAAACCTCAAGATTTTTGGTTATATGTCACGACTAGACTGTGAGATCACCAACAAACCGTGAGTTTGACATAAAACTGTGTGCACAGGATCAAAGTCATGACTTTGCTAGATGTCACGGTTTCAACCATGACAGTGACACTGAAGTCATGAAATTTACAAACCAATAGTAGCCATGTTGCATTTCGCGAACTAGTGTAGATGTCATGGTTTTTAAACCTTGACATTTACACCAAAACCATGAGAATTAAAAAATCAAACTGCATGACCATTTTTTGATCTCGATTGACTCGTTTATGCCCGAAACTAAAAAACAACATAACCAATGACAAAATCAAGACAACCACAAGCACTGAGTCAACTTAACACTCACACACATGACTCAAACACACATCATAAAAGAGAAAATATGAAAAATAATACGAACCTACATTGGTTGCCTCCCGACAAGCTATACCTTTTATGTCATTAGCTAGACACATTTAGTGGATCTCATCTTTGTTTGGGGAAAGATGCCTCTAAGAGCGGATCAACCACACTCTTAGGGCACATCATTACATGGAAACCTTTCAACGTGCCATCATCGGGCCAACTTTCCTTCTATTTTCCTCTTGGTCTTTATCTTTGCCACCATAGGAGGAGCCAAAATCTGTATCACATCACATGAGGTAGGCACACAAGATTTTTCCACCACATGGGTCAAAGAATTGACCTAGGTGGATTTTCCATTAGAATACCTAGGGTTCTCTTTCACCTTACCCTTATCAACATGATCGTTCAAGGTTACATCTTTCGCATTATTAGAAACGGAAGTGGCTAGAAAAGATCACCCTAGTTAAGTGGGACTTATGTGTCGTTGATATTGAGGATCACAAAATACATAGGAAAATAGAACTTTCCCACTGGCACCAGGAGATATTCCACTGTGCCTCTAGGTTGAACCACACACCTATTTGCTAGATGTACACATATCGTTGAGCTTCTTCTTCTTAAGCACTTCCGTCATGAACTTGGCATACTTCGGCATTTGAGACAAAGCATCCAAGAAAGGCACGGTCACATTGAGCTTCTTGAGCACATCCATGAACTTGCCATACTCGAATTTGATTCGGTATTTGTGCATCCAAGTAGGAAAAGGAAGTAGAGGCGTGTACTCATCTGTGAGAGGTGGCACAGGTGTTGATTTCCTATCCTCCTCCTCCTATCCTCCTTGGACTACTGACCAAGTGTAATAACAAAATGGAAATGCAGAATAGTGGGTAAGTTTAATTTATCAACCCAAGGTCTAGATCTACTGCCTACTCCGTGAACTTCTATTATCTAGCAAGACTAATTGAGTGAAATGTGAATTAAAACCAAATTAGAAAGAAAGCAGTAAATTGTCTACTTTTCTAAAGCAAGAGAAGAGTCACTCAGGAATGAGTCACCAGCTCATTAATTAGGTTCAAGTTGTAATTTCCTTCAGTTGATTTATTATTGAATAAACTGCGGAAGATCCGAAATTAGCTTGGAATATCTTAAGCTAACCAAGCCCTCTTGGACAGAATACCCGACAGATGACTAGCCTTCATCGGAATAGACTACTAACGCGATTCACACAGAACTCTACTACTGGAAACAGATTCCAGTACAAAGCAGTGAATCGACTGACTCTCGTCCAATCAATTCACTGATATCGATTGAAGAAGCTCTAACAACCTGTTCAGATTCTGTCTATCACGGGTTGAAGCTGAAATCAAGAGAAGTTGATCAGGATTCAATTGACTCAATAAACACACTTCAATCGATTAAAATCAATCAGTATATCATCCCAAAAGTCATTACAATCAAGATCCCTAACACATGGAACTAGGGTTCTTCATACCCAAGTGAGAGAAAGGTCTACTCCATAGAGAGAGAGAGAGAGAGAGAGAGAGAGAGGAAAATAGAAATAAAAGCAGTCATACTCATAAAGATGAGAATAATCTGCTCAGGGATGTCAATCTTCACTCCTGGAGTCGCAATTTGGGCTTCAATGGTGGGAAATCCACTCCAAATAGCTCATAGGGTTTGTTCTTCGCACTTTCTCTCTCTAGAACTCTGTTTTTGCTCCGAAAAGTCGAATCCTTCAAAATATGAGCTCCTCTCCAATAAAACCTACACAGGTGCAAAAACATGGCCTCTGAGCCCAAAAACCCGTCCGTGTTTTAATTAGAAGAGGCCGTGTTTTGAAATGACAATTTTGTGAAGTGCATAGGAAAAATCCGGACTCTGACACAAGGCCGTGTTTTTCACACCTGAGGGTGTGTTTGAGGGCGTGTTTTGCAACAGCTCTGCCGCCCGGTTTTGCCATCGATCTTCTTTCACCTCTGAATGTCCTGAAACTCGTCCCCAAGCCATATCTACGTACTAGTACCTGAAATATGACCAAAGAACACAATCTAGCGTAAAATAGGCGAAGGAACGATCGATCGCTAAGCTAAACGATCAAGAAATAAAGGGGAAAATATGTGCAACTACGGTGTTATCAAATTTCCCCACACTTAATCGTTTGCTTGTCCCCAAGCAAACCAATTGTCAGACACAAGGTAGCTCAAATCATTTTAACCATGCAAACTTTCAGGACCTATCATATAGCCACAAAACACGTGAATCGTACTGACTTTTAGACATCAACACATGAACAACAACAACAACAACAACCTGGACAACCACTACAGATGACATTCGAGTGCATCAAAATGGCATAAAGAAGAGTGTTCCCTCTGTTCATCGACCAACATAGACTCGACTCAACCACTCATTCAAAACAGTCACCTCATGCATAGAATTCAAGACATCAGAATCAAGGCTGAGCAATATAGGTCCTCACCGGGGTAAATAATATGAAAATTGAATCAGTCACTCTCTATCAGTGGGGTCAGGAAAAAATTTGATGCAAGATGTGCATACTCGTACTCTCAATTCCTAACGTCTCTTCACCATGATGGCAGCCTCTAAATGCTAGAGTTCACATATCATATCTCACCACTAACTAGTAAGGAGGTCTTAGACACGGGTTCAAATGACTGGCTAGGGTCTTGGACATGGGGAAAATGCCTTTTAGGTGGTGGAAGAATTCATAAACAATGTTCCACAGTTCCAAAACCAAACACACCAACATTCATTCGACCCAATTACTTTCTTTCTGCCATTTTGCATTAATCAAGTTCTTTAGAGCACAAGAGTGAAAGAGGTCACAATATGTTAGCATTTACAAGCCAGTCTGCTAAGAAACACTATTTAATGGGCAAGATTACAATTGTTGTGGTGGCTCTTTTTTTTACTTTTATTTCTCTTTATTCTCTCTTTTTTCTTCTTCTTTTCTTGAGAGAACCACCACTTCTGCACTTTCTTTTATTCTGACAAGCACATGCCCAATTTTTAAGAATTACCTCCAACCCTCATCTTATTTTTGGCATAAACAGCAGGAAACATGCAAAAATCACTCTGTGAAGCCTCAAAGAGATGCATAAGGGTGATTTTCCATTGTAGGCATAAATAAAGAAAGTTCCACGACTCAAAGGGGCTGACTAGGAGGTATGACACACCATGGCAGTCAATTTGGTCGTGGGCTAATCCTATGCCTCCATCATCCTAATTAGTGAAAACGTGAATGCTACACATCATGGAAGAAGAATCTTTTGCACAAGAAAGAAACGAGCAGGCTCAAATCTCACATGGCTACCTATATGCTCTATCTCCCATTCCGATTCCCTAAACTAGATGCATAAACGACTATAGAAAATGAGTGATTAATCCAAGTCACCGTTGATAAGCAAACAGTTGACAAACTGAACCCTACACAATTCTACTGCACGTCTCAGTCGTCATTATAGGTTGTCTTAGTCACTAGCAAGTTATCATGCATCAATGCTAACAAACAATCGATTCACCAAACAAAATCACAGTGCTAATATGATCATGCAAACATACGTGGTTGGAGCCCTCAAATCTCGAGATTTGGATAGTGGAATAGACTCCAATCACACAAACAGATTCCCGATAAGCACAAAGCACCCCCCCCCCCACACACACTTAGGGTCGATATTTCCCCAATTGAGCAGAGGGAAAGAGAAAGGGAACGATGTTTCCGGGAAGTAACGACGAAAAGCAGCAACTGGAGAGGGGACAAGCTCTTGAGCAGGTGACTAGAAGTGGACCAGTCTAAATGGACAGAGCTAGAGTCATCAAAACACACTAGTTGATAGAGAAAGCATATCAGAGTTCCAAGTGAACAATCCAAAAGAAAAGAAAAACAACACGAAGTCGGAGTCTGAAAATGAAACAAAACACATAAAGCAGCAGCCCGTGGTGGGATCAATCAGAGCCAGGATAGTCGCCCTTGACAGGCTGGTAGTCTTCATCCTCATGTTGCCCAGAAGCAGAATGACTGCCAGCAGAAGTGGAGGCCCCGGACTAGTGGTGGAAAGGCACATAGGAGACACCCCGATTCTGGAGGATGAGCTCCTGAGTGGACTCAATGCGGTCAAGGCGGGCGTCCAAGTGACCAACGGGCGATGCCACCAGATGCCGACGGGGCTCACGACCAAGAGCAGGGCAAGGCGGGGCAGGCGGCTGCTTCGCCTGAAGGACCTCTGGGGGAGGAGCATCATAGTGGCCATCCTCGTTGAAGTACGCAGAAAGAGGATCTTGCCTGGTCATGGACTGCCAATTCACATGAGAGGGGGATGGTATGACCCACAGGCGTGCACCTATGGCCACCAGATCAAGACTGAGGCACCGAGAAAGGGAAATGACAAAGGTGCCGCCATGAACTGCATTGAGGTTCGACTTAGTGCTGATGTTGTGCAAGGTCAACAAAAGAGAGTAGCTAAGATGAATAGGGCGGGAGTTGGCCAGATTGGTGAGAATGGCGCGATGACGGTTGCTGATGGTACCCGGACTGCCACGCTGTGGAGAAGCCCGTGGCTCAAGACATTATGGAGTAGTTGGAAATCATGATGAAACATACTCGCCCTATGTGGGTGAGTGTATGCTGCCATTGCTAAGCAAGAAAGGTTGGTGTCGTGAATGTGGCCTCGGTGTGAAGGTGATCGTAGTGAGGACCTTGAACAAAGTCCTCAAGAGTAGAATCCCATGGTAATGCTGAACTGGGTCAGAGACATAGTATGGAGCTGGCTTCCAAGGCAAAAATTAATCCCATTGGACAAGGAGAATTGCTGCAAAGCGGCCTTGGTGAGGGTGAAAGAGGCCAAGAACTCCAATGTGAGCTCCCTGTAGATGATCTCATTTAGCTCAAACATGATCCGCCAAGCGCTATCACCGAGCATGTCATTAATGTAGTCGAAAACCCAAACAAAAAACACGGTGTCCCAATCCAAACAACGAGACTCGCCAAAAGGTAGCAAAGAGAGCCGGGTAAGCTGCTCTTGAGCCTCCAAGTTGAGCAACATGATGTCGAACCAGGCAAGCTGAATGAGAGACTCGATTGGCTCGTCTGGCTGGACTCTGCCTTGTCTATGATCGTGACCCCCACGATTGCCTTGTTGGCCACGACCGATGCGTCTGCTTCGATTCATCCTGCATAGACGACGCAGAAGGCAACCAACCAGGAAATAATCCAAAAACCCAACAAAGCCATTAGTACGACAATCATGCTACAGGGTGCAAAACCACCAAAATGCACCCTAAGTTCAGAGAGGAAGCCAACAAAGAGCACCCAAGAGCTAAATTCGAGCAAGTGTTGGGTCGCGTTCGCGGGAGAGGCTGAGGAAAAAACAAAAACAGGAGGAAGAGGGGAGGCCGAGTTTTGAAAAGCAGAAAACATGGCCTCTCCCTGGTTGGAAAAACCCGGCCGGATTTAAAGAGAGGGTTTTCAAAACCCGACCCTGCCTTTTTTCGCGTGAAGGCCATCGAAAACCCAGCCTTAATGTACAAAACACTCTTCCTGCCTCTTCTAATAGAAACCCAAGTAGTTTTTTGTTGTTTTTTGGGGGGGGGGGAGACAGTGTTTTTGGATGGGGATTTCCGCCCACCTCGTTTGTACGCACCACATACGGATGGACGGCAGGGAACACATAGTACCCATAGCCACGAAAATGACTCAAGACAGACTTACCACACACAAAAAAACTCAAAACAAACAAAAATCAAAAGAAAAGGGAAATAAATGCAAACCGTGGTATTCTCATAGATGTTGTAACGCCATTCATCCAACTCCAACAGATGCAGCTTGCGTTCAGTACCCGCAATAGTCAAATCCAGGTTTAGCAGCTTAAGGGCCCAGAAGGCCTTATGCTGTAGCTCAATCGGAAAATGACAAGCCTTTCCATAGACAATCCGATATGGTGAAGTACCAATCGGCGTCTTGTAGGCTGTCTGATATGCCCAGAGAGCATCATCGAGTTTGGAGGACCAATCCTTGTGGGACTGATCCACCGTCTTTTCAATTATTCTTTTAAGCTTCCGATTCGTCAGCTCGGCTTGACAATTCGTCTGGAGATGGTAAGCCACCGACACCTGAAGCTTAAAATCATAGCGAGAGAGGAGTTTAGCGAATTGCCCTTGAAAATAGGTTCCTACATCGCTTATGATGGATCGAGGTGTCCCGAACGGGGAGAATAGCTACTTAAAAAATGAGCAGACCCATCTTGTATCATTGGTGGGCATCACTTGAGATTCTGTCCCCCCTCGAGACGTAGTCCACCGCAACTAGGATATAAAGATTACCAAAGGATTGAGGGAATGAGCCCATGAAATTGATGCCCCAAACATCAAAAATTTCACAAACAACAGAGATATGTTGGGGAATCTCATACCTGGAAGAAATGTTACCTGACCTCTGGCAGCGGTCGCACCGTCGTGCTAAGGCATCAGCATCCTTGAAGAGCGAGGGCCAGTAGAAGCCCGACTGCAGCACTTTTCGCGCGGTGCGGTTTCCGCCTTGATGACCGCTCGTGGATCCCTCGTGGCATTGAGATAGGATTGCCTCCCATCTCATGCTCCATAACACAGTGTCGGATCACGCTATCTGCTCCGATCCTGAAGAGGTAAGGATCCTCCCAGAAATAATGCTTCAGGTCGGAGAAGAACTTGCGGGCTTGGCGTGAGTGGCCATCCCCTTAGGCAGCTGCATGCCCACCAGATAATTGGCAAAGTTAGAATACCAAGGTGTGACGCTCTCCACCAAGAACAACACCAACAATCGCTCACCTGGGAAGGATTCGTTCATCTCTTCCACGAAGTTGTCCGTTGGGGGAGCTTCTAACCATGAAAGATGATCAGCAACAACATTCTCGGCTCCCTTTTTGTCCCAAATCTTGATGTCAAATTTTGCAGAAGCAGGATCTAGCAATGAACCTAGACTTAACATCGGTCTTGCTCCTCAAGTAGCGGATGGCAGAGTGATCTATGTATACCACCACATGGGAGAGCAACAGATATGGTTGGAACTTGTCGAAAGCATACACCACGATGAGCAGCTCCTTCTCGGTAGTGGTATAGTTCTCTGGTGCATCGTTCAAAGTCTTTGACGCATAGTAAATGGGCTGAAAGTGTTTCTCGCGTCTCTGACCCAGAACAGCTCCGACTGCATAGACACTCGCATCACACATCAGCAAAGGGGAGAGACCAATCAGGAGTCACCATGATGGGTACATGGGTAAGCTTCTCCTTGAAGGTCTCGAATGCAGTTGTGCACTCTAGAGTGAAATGAAAGGGTGCATCCTTCTCGAGCAGCTTGGTCAATGGAAAGGCGATCTTTGAGAAGTCCTTAATGAACCACCTGTAGAAACCTACATGACCCAGAAAACTGCGGATTCCTTTCACAGAAACGGAATGAGGCAGCTTGCTGATCGTCTCAATCTTCGAGCTATCCACCTCAATTCCCTGCTTGGAGATCTTGTGCCCGAGCACAATCCCCTCACGAACCATAAAATGGTACATCTCCTAGCTGAGTGCCAAATTAGTTTCCTCGCATCTCTTCAGGACAAGCTCTAGGTTATGGAGATAGTGGGAGAAGCAATCTCCATAAACTGAGAAGACTTCTATGATCTCTCTAACCAGTCGATCGAAGATCGCCAATATACATCGCTGGTAGGTCGCATGTGCATTACAGAGCCCAAATGGAATCCTCCGCTACGCAAAGGTACCAAATGGGCAGGTGAAGGTGGTCTTATCCTAATCCTCTGGTGCAATCGGGATTGGAAATATCCAAACATGTCATCCAGAAAACAGTAGGACTCATGTCCCGCTAACCTCTCCAGCATCTAGTGAATGAAAGGAAGAGGGAAATGGTCCTTCCTGGTGGCATCGTTCAGGCGCTGGTAGTCGATGCAGACTCTCCAACCAGTCACGGTCTGCATCGGGATCAACTCGTTCTTCTCGTTCAGGACCACTGTCATCCCGCCTTTCTTCGGGACCACCTGGTGGGGCTGACCCACTTGCTATCAGATATTGCAAAGATGATCCCAACATCCAGAAGCTTCATGATCTCTGCCCGGACAGTCTTAACCTCATCCTCAATCAGAATCGTGTGGGAGCAGAAGGATGGGCTAATGCCTCTGATATCTTTAATCTTTCATGCCATGGCCCATGCATACTTCTTTAGTAGAGTCACCAGACTGCTCTTTTGCTCGGGTGTCAGATCCGAGATGATAATGACCGGGAGCTTATTCCCCTCCCGGAGAAATGCGTAATCCAGTTGAGAGAGGAGGGGCTTAAGCTCCAGCTCCAGTGGCTCCTCCAAGGATGTGGCTATCCGGGGCGAGATAGAGATGGGATTGAACGGCTGCTCTCGCCCCTCGATTGCGGCGTCCTCCATCTTCGCGAGCTGCTCCTCCAATTGCAATTCTTGTCTGCTGCTCCCCTAGCAAAAGACAACGCTTGAGGAAATCATCAGTACCCGTACTCGTGATGGCGAGTGCGGTCTCAAAATCGGCAATAATATCGCAGTAATCTAAATCATAATGGAGCAGGGGGTGTTTCATATTATCAGAAACAAAAAGGGTGATTTGTTCACCCCTAGCCCTCAAAATACCATCATTAACATCAATCAGCGCCTTGGCGGTGGCGAGAAAAGGTCTACCTTGAAATAAAGGCACATCCACGTCCTCGTTAATATTCAGAATAACAAAATCAACAGGATATGAGAATGGCCCTACTGCGACTATCAAGTCCTCTGCAATACCCCTAGGATGCACAATAGATCTATCAGCTAATTGAATGCTCATCCTAGTGTTACTGGGTTCACCTAAACCTAGCTTTTAAGCAGTTTATATGCATACATTTATGCTAGCACCTAAATCCGCCAAGGACATCCCTACATGCAAACTACCAATCATGCAAGGGATGGTAAAACTCCCTGGATCTTTTCTCTTTTGTGGTAGCTTGTTCTACAGGATGGCAGAGCACTCCTCGTTGAGTATCACGGTCGATAGTTCCCCAAGCTTCCTCTTGTCAGTGAGGAGATCTTTCATGAATTTAGCATACTTGGGCATTTTTGACAATGCCTCTACGAAGGGCATACTGATGTTCACCTACTTTAGCATTGGCATGAACTTGGCAAAATCAGTCTCCAGTCGGTCTTTGTGCAACCGTGTAGGGAAAGGAAGCTGAGGAACATACTCCTTCACCACTTGTTGTGGCTTAGGGACAGGCACCTTAATCTACTTTTCCCTGTCTTTCCCATCTATTGGAAGTGCTGAAGTAGGTCTTTCCTACGTCTGTGTGGCCCGAATAGGTGGATCGATAGTGCCCCTCCCACTCCTGGTAGTGAAGGCGTTGCAATGCTTATTCGGGTCCGGCGGGTGCTGGATGGTCTGACCACGTAAGGTACATGGCGCTCTTTTTGCTACTACCTGAGCCACAATCCCTAGTTGGGTCTGGATATCCCGCAGAATAGCTTCTGTATTCCGCTGCCCGGCTTCAAGTGACCTCTGACCAGCTTCAAGATACAGGAACTGCCCCGTAGCCTTCTCCATGAACCGCTCCATGTTGCTGAATTTCTGGTCACTGGAGTTGGAAAGGGAGCCAACAATGTCTCGCAACTCCGCCTTTGGGTCACGTAGTACTGGGAGGCTGGGATCGTACCTGGTTGCTGAAATTGACGCACTTGCTGCTAAGGAAAAGTCTGCTCCTGTCTGGCAAGATAAAGAGGCTGCTGCTGCTAGAATTGCCCCTGCCTGGACTGGTATGGCGGTCTCTAGAAACTGAGTGGTCCCTGGGTGCCTGGTGGCTTAGGATTACTACCACCAAAGAAAAGTTAGGATGTTGGTGCCACCCCTTGTTATAGGTATTGCTGTAGGGGTCGAAACGTCGAGCATTTCCGATGAAGTCCACCTGTTCTTGGGGTGTAGTAGACTCCCTCATCGCCTGACAGTCTTCCACCATGTGCTGGCTACTCTTGCACCACTGGCAGTACATGCCCTACTGCTGCCATGCCCCAGGAATTATCCCATTGCGATACATAGCTGAAACCAGTTTAGAGACAACCTACAGCAACTCAGATGACTAGGTGTCCATAGCGTGCACACCTCCGCCTGGTGCTCGCTGAGACCTCCTAGATGTTCCCCAATCATACCCCTACTCTGCCACCTCCTCAAAGAGCTGGTTCAACTGTGGTGGCGTCTTATCAACATGTTCCCGCCACAAACCGAGTCGATCAGCTGGTTATCTTTAGGGAACAGGGATCATAGAAAGTTCCCACCTTGAAAGCATCATTGAAACCATGATTGGGAAACTTCAGAAAGAGATTAGTGTATCTCTCCTAAGCGTCCTAGATAGTTCCGTCCTCGTCTTGGGCAAAATGGGTAATCTCCTTCTATAGATTTGTCGTTTTAGACAGAGGATGATAGCGGGTCAGAAACTTGTTCGCCAGATCGGTGAATGTAGTGATCGATCCCGTAGGCCGGTTGTCCAGCCACATCTTGGCCTGTCCCTCTAGAGTGAATGAGAAGTACCTCAGCTGGATGGCATCCTGCAGGACTCCATTAATCTTGATTCCATCGATAAGCTCATGGAATTGCCGCAGGAGTGCTCTGGGGCACTCACCCTATTTCCCATGGAATACCACCGAGCACAACATGGTGATGACAGAGGTGCTCACCTCAAAGTTGTTAGCATCAACTTGAAGGTGTTGGATGGAGGACCTCAGGTCTGCAGCTCAGGGAATCCAATAATAGTCCATTGTGTGCTCATCAGGAACAACCGCAACGTTAGCATTTGGGTCATCCATTTCCTCCTCCTGGCTAATGTTCAGTTGAGCTAGAGTTTCCTCCGCAGCCAGTTGCGCCTTTAACGCCCTCTTGAAGTTGCGACAAGTCCTTTCGAGCTCTTGGTCTAATGGCAGTAGATCTCTCGACTGGCTACGGGTCATGCACTACCTACATACATACTGCAAATACAACCCGTGAAGGCACATAGGTGGAAGAGAGAGAATGCAGTAAAGAAAATACTAAAGTAACAGACTTACAAGTTTCTACAATAACCTAGAATGTCCCTGGCAACGGCACCAAAATCTTGACATGCTACGACACAACGCCAAACTATGACCAAGTGTAATCACAGAATGGAAATGCATAATAGTGGGTAAGTTTAATTTATCAACCTGGGGTCTAGATCTACTGCCTACTCCTTGAACTTTTAATATCTAGCAAGACTAATTGAGTGAAATGTAAATTTAAACCAAAGCAGAAAGAAAGCAGTAACTTGTTCGGTTTTCTAAAGCAAGAGAAGAATCACTCGGGAATGAGTCCTCCTAGCTCCTTAATTAGGTTCAAGTTGTAATTATCTTCGGTTGATTTACTATTGATTAAAATGCGGATGATAGACCAAGTTCTTAACCGACAAAATTTTAAAAATATTAAACACCTCTCCTTTCATTAATACTCTCGATAAATTCTTAATTATTGTAGTACTCGAAATACCGGAAAATTTGTATTATAGCATCAGAAGCCTTCATCTCCTATGATTGTTTTTTTCTTTAACTACTGTTATTGTTTTTTCCTTCACCTTCATTCACTTTCTTATTTTTTCTTTAAATTTCATCTTTGTCCTTTTACTTTCCCTCTCTTTCCATAACCATTACTTTTGTCCATTCTTCCTTTCCTTCCAACGTCCCCCTTCCCTTCTTCTTTCTTTTCTTGGCATATTTCTCTATCCCCCTATCTCATACAAAGAAAGGAAGACAACTGATACAAACTTTTTTTGTCTCTTTCTTTCCTTGTCTTGCCTACATCTCTCTTCCTTCATGTGAAGTGGCAGAACAATCATTCATCTCCTTTCCTTCTCTCTCGTTCTCTTTATTTAATCTTCCCCCACATACATTATTAACATGACACTTACACATACATCCTATTCCCCTTTCTTTCTCCTAATTTCCTTCACTCTCCCACACATAAGATACATCTCCTACATACATGGCCATGCATGAAAAAACATTCCATTCCACTACCACGCCTACAATAATAAAGGAAAGACAAGAACATCATTCCTTTCCCTACTCCTTTCTCATACATTCATGCAATGCCATGCATACGTAGAGAACTAAAACCAATTCATACCATATATTCATACTCCTTTATGTACTTACATTTTCTCCTACTTTCACATACACACTTGGACTTTCCCATATACAATAATTGGTGAGGAATATTGGTGTATGAAGGAGAATATTAAGGTCTAACGGAAAATATTAACGAGTATAGGGGAATAATGAAGAATGTTGGTGAATGTTAACGTAAGTCGAGGAATTCAACTACGACTTTTTTCTATAAATAGGGAGCAACCCTCCCCCTTTCTCATAACACCATAAGTCACTCCACACAACGCAAGTCACACACACAACATAAGTCGCTTACGACTACTTCACACAACACAACTCACACCCAATACACTCTCTACTTTTTCTCTCTAAAAAAACTTTTTCTCTCTCCTCCCAATCTCCCAAAACGTGTTAAATGTCTAAACACTCAACACACCCTCAATTTGGCGGACTAAGCCATGGAATCGTGGATAATCTCCACCGGGCGGCATTAAATAGCCAACGACGCACAATTACGGCCGTGGGATTGAACTAGGTCTAACGTTATCGTATTTATTTTATTCCATTCAGATTACTAATTTGAGCGTCGGAGGAGGTTCCAACGAGGACTCCACGGTGGAACCTTTTTTTCCAGGTATTCGCACGAAGCCTGAGGTGGTTAAAGGCTTTGGGAAATCAGGGCTCTCTAGACCTTAAACATATTGAAGCAGGCTGCTCCAAGATGGCATCAACAATTGGCGCCCACCATGGGGCCAGTGAGAAGAATATTTCCAAAGTTTTAACAAACCACCGCTAAGCTATGATGAATACCCAAGGTTCTCCCAACATTCCTACTATCGAAGCAGTACGTCGCTCTTTAAGAGTAATCGAGACTGGGGGCAACCCAACCCCCCGTTCACCACTCAGCGAGGCACCAAGTCAAAATACAGAGCCTAGAGTGGTGCCACTTGCACAGACTACCTCTATTCCGGCACCAGCAAGAATTCTCACCCCTACTCCGGCACAAGTACGTGAGATGCATGCTGAGATTGAGTGACTCAGAGCTTAACTCAGAGCCAGAGGCCTCCCATATTAATGCTCTTGGTTCCTCTAGAGTACCGTCACCAAACGACCAGGAGAGAGTTGTTGCCCATGGCTCGATCAATAAACCACCCAATGCAACATCAACACCCGTTGGATTAATTTCCCCGAGTCTCTCAACCAATCTACTCGAACCATCCCAAGGACATGGAGTTGTCTCTTCAATAGGAGTAGGAGGACCTCTATCCAGAATCGCGCAGGATGAGCCCTACCCACCAAATCTCCATTTACCAAGCTTGCCAGAGTATTATGGCACAACAGATCCAGAAGACCACCTTTGCTCTTTTCAAATCCTAATGCCATTAACCGGAGCATCTGATGCAACAATGAGAAAAATCTTCCCAGCAACACTCCGTGGAGATGCTCGACGATGGTACTCAAAGTTACAATATGGTATTATCTCTAGCTTCTTCGAATTTTCCACTCTCTTCATATGCAAATTCTACGCACAGAAAAAACAGCCTATCAGCATCCATCAACTCCTCAGCATCACGCAGCGTGATGATGAGACACTCAAGGCATACTATAATCAATATAGTAACATCGCCATCGGACTTACATCCATCTCCACTGAGATTGCCACCAATGTCTTGATGCGAACGACTATCAACATTGATCTATATGCTTCTCTTGCAAAATGGGCTCCCCACAACACTATGGAGCTTCAAGAGCGAGTTTTAAAATATATTGATTTAGAAGAGGCACTTCGGGAGGTTAGTCGGGCAAGATCCAAAATAAAACAAGGGACTTCATCCCAGGATTCTCGCCGACAATGTCAAGCTCCTGCACCCGAGGGCCGAAACTCTTCCGAAAATTTCAGAAGGGAAGCCACTCAGTTACAACAAAGTTATACTCCCCTCAATCGCTCTCGGAAAGCCCTTCTTCAGGTCATTCGAGAGAAGAAAATTCCCATTACTCAACCTTCTCCAGTTATGAGGGTTTCAGGAAAGGGCCAACAATTCTACTGCGAATTCCACCGCTGTATAAGACATGATACAGAAAGTTGTTACACCCTTAAGCACTCTATTGAAGGACTTTTCCAATGAGGCTATCTTCGAGACTTTGTAAAGAATTTTCGTCCCCCTATTCTCCCTTCACCTCCAATAATAGACAAAGGAAAAGCACCACAGGCAAGTGGATTAGTGTTGGGAAATGTCCTTATTATTCATGGCAGGGTCAGATTATCCTAGCAAGTTGGTTCTCGCCCAACCAGTGCCCCAAGGTTGGTCGGTTCCGCTTCTGTTACACAAATTCCCGTCTCCTTCGACAATAGGGATCTTGAAGATATCGAGTACTCTCATGAAGATGCCTTAGTCATCAAGGCAGTAATTGCAAACTATTCCATTCAACGAGTCCTCATCGATGGAGGTAGCTCTGCAGATCTTTTATTCTACCTAGCTTTTAAGCCCCTGGGTCTTCAACTAAGCAAATGTCACCCTCCTAGCATTTATCTCATAGGATTCAGAAAATCAAGTCCCAGTTCTGGGCATTCTCCCACTCCAGGTTCGTGTTGGCAGTGACCAACAAACTGTAGAGACAACAATCAATTTACATGTTGTTGACTGCCTTCTGCGTACAACTGCATTCTCGGACGCCCTTTTCTCCATCAAGTTAGGGTTATACCCTCAACTCTGCACTTAAAATTGAAGTTGCCAACTATTGCCGGAGTCGGGTGTGTAAAAGGAGATCAAGCTCTTGCACGCTAATGTTGTAAGTTCTCCCTTAAAGATGGCTTTATGGACACAATGGAAGCCCGAGACGAGGTCGCTCGACCCGTTCCCATCGACCCCCATGAAGAACATACATTAGAAGAAGGGTAAACCATTCGTGTATCTATGGCATGGCCTAAAAATTTTCTCCCACAACTTCTCAGTTTGATGATCGAATACAAAGAGCTCTTTGCTCAAGGACCTGAGGATATGTCTGGTCTCGATTCAAAAGTTGTCAAGCATAAACTAGGGATTATCCCAGGTAGCAAGCCTATCCATAAAAGAACAGGAACTTTGCATGGGAATGTCGCTAGGCGATAGTAGAGGAAGTAATCAATCTAGGGCAAGTAAGCTTCATTAGCGAGGTTCTCTACCCAACATGGTTGGCTAATGTGGTCATGGTTAAAAAGGCCAACGGCCAGTGGAGAATGTGTGTTGACTTCACCGATCTCAACAAGGCTTGCCCGAAGACCCGTATCCACTGCCCAAGATTGATTTGCTTATTGATGCGACAGTCGGTCATCGTCATATCTCTTTTCTTGATATGTTCTCAGGGTACCACCAGACCCCACTAAAGAAGGACGACCAAAAATATGTTGCCTTCATGACTCCGGTAGGAAATTATTGCTACAAGGTGATGCCGTTCAGCCTAAAAAATGCCGGAGCTACCTATCAACTTATGGTGGATCGAGTCTTTGCCCGACAGCTAGGTCGAAATGTTGAAGCCTATGTGGATGACATCCTAATCAAAAGTGCAGAGACACATGCACATTTAGAAGATCTACGCGAGACTTTTAATACCCTATGAGGATACAACTTGCACATTAATCCAAAGAAATGCGCCTTCGGGGCCACCGCAAGGAAGTTTCTAGGATTCATGGTGACAAGACGTGGAATTGAGGTTAACCCTAGAAAAATTGAAGCCATTCTCCAGATGACATCACCTCCAAAGCATAAGAAGTACAGGTTCTAACAGGAAGGATTGCGACACTCAACCGATTTATTTCACGAGCTGGGGATCCATGTGCTCCTTTTTTCAACACCCTAAAAGGAAATGGAAAAACCTTCAAGTGGACTCTTGAATGTGAGAAAACTTTCTCATAACTTAAGGAATACTTGGTGAATCCCCCAATACTCTCATCTCCCGTCGACAATCAGACATTGTACCTATACTTTGTTGTCTCCTCCAAGGCTGTGAGTGTTGTACTCTATCGCTGAGATACCGACAATACATATCATCCTATTTACTACACTTGTAAGACTCTATTGGATGCTGAAACCAGATACTCTCCCGTGGAGAAAGCTGCCCTAGCTATGGTGGTTCCTACTCGAAAGTTGCGTCCGTACTTCCAAAGCCACCCCATCTGTATACTCTCTCAACTTCCTTTACGCCGCCTACTTCAGCGAATGGATGTTGCTGGTAGAATGGTGAACTGGGCCATCGAGCTTAGTGAAAAAGAAATCATTTTCTCCCTCGCACTTCCATCAAGTCCCAGGTTTTAGCTGATTTTGTTGCAAAAGGTGTTCGAGCATGTCTCCCACCAGAAACAGAGACTTGGAGATTGTACGTTGATGGTGCGTCTAGTAAAAATGGATCAGGTGCAGGAGTTCTGCTCATTAGTCCTCTCGGAGTCACTAATGAATTGGCAATTCGCTTTGCCAGCACCATGACGAATAATGCCACAGAGTATGAAGCCCTCCTAGTAGGACTGACTATGGCCCAAGAATTGGGCATTCAACGAATTAGGGTCCACTCTGACTCTGCCCTAGTGGTCAATCAAGTGTAGGGGGCATACGAGGTACGAGAGCCCGCACTCGTAGCATACACCAATGCTGCTTGTATGGCACTCTCTGAGTTTCCTCAGGCGGAGATAGTCCACATATCTTGTGAGGATAATCTTCATGCAGATGCATTATCAAAACATGCAACAGCACAAGACTTCCTCAGCGATCGTTGAAAGGCATCCAACAATGTTATGCTCCCAAATTACCTCATTTCCAGCACAATCCGATTGGCGAACACCACTCATCGAGTATCTAAAACATGGGCTCCTGCCCACTGACCAGAAGAAAGCCATCCGCATTAAGAGACGTGCCCCACGTTACCTCCTTATCAAGGGAGATTTATACAAGAAAGGCTTCACTGGACCCTACCTGCGGTGCCTTAGCATTGGCGAACGCACTTTGCCGTACAAGAGGTGCATGAAGCGTCATGTGGGATGCATACAGGTCCTCGTAGCTTGGAGAAAACTCTTCTACGACAAGGTTATTACTGGCCCACGATGCGGCGGGACACTCGGAAGTATGCTTAGGCATGTCCCAAATGCCAAGTTGGTGCGCAAACCACTCATGCACCTCCGGCAAAAATGCAGGTTAACATCAGTCCATGGTCGTTCGCTCAATGGGGGATGGACTTCTTGGGACCCTTTCCCACGGCTCCCGAACAAAAGAAATGGCTGATGGTAGCCATTGACTATTTCACCAAGTGGATCGAGGCTGAGGCGATCGCTAATTCTATCCCTCATATGCAGGTTCAGTCTCTCCCTCACACTCTAATCATGGATCAGGGTACACAATTCAAGAGCGAAGATTTATAGGCCTATTGCGCCCAATATGGAATCCTACTTCGATATGCCTTGGTGGCCTATCCGCAAGCTAATGGTCAGGCTGAGGCTGCTAACAAAAGCATCCTATAGGGCCTAAAAACCAGATTAGGTCAGGCCAAGGGTCGATGGGTCGAGGAGCTGCCCCATGTTTTTTGGGCCCACCGGACAACTTACAAGACTTCCACTCGGGAGACACCAAACGCCCTGATTTATGGCACCGATGTTGTGCTGCCAATTGAAATGGAGCTCTCCTCTTACAGAATCCAAGCATTCCACCCCGATGAAAATCAAATCGAGCTCACTCATGATCTACATCTCATCGAGGAGCGTCGAGAGGAAGCACTTTTGAGACTCTCCGCTTCCAAAGAAAGGATCGCACGTTACTACAACGCCAAGGTGAGAAATCGACCCATCAGGGAAGGAGAATGGGTTCTGAGGAGAAACTTCAAACACATTCCAAGTCAAGGAAAGTTCACCCCCCAGTGGGAGGGTCCTTACAAAGTGCGTAAAGTGGCGGTACCAAATGCTATAAAACTGTCACTCCCTAATGGTCAAGACATGTCAAGGACTTGGAACACAATGCATCTAAGGAGATACTTTACTCCATAAATATGGTATACCCTTGTTATCTTTCAAATAAACACCCCAATGGATTTGTTCCCTAAATAAATACCATGGTAGGGTGAAAGATAGCTAGCAATAAAAGCAGTGTGTTTATTATGGTTATTACAAAAGTTTGGAAGCCCATTGTACATTACAAACTATAGATGTTTATAAGCTAAGCTATGCACATAATCGAGAATCTTACATAATATTTTACAATGTTATTTCAAGTTGGAATTTCATAAGCTTTAGTTCTCAAAAAACTCTGGGTCGAGTAACATGGTTGCAGCCAACAACATTGCCATATATATATATATATATATATATATATATATATATATATATATATATATATATATGGGGAGTTCTACGGTACCCCGGGTGAAATCCCGGGTACCGTATACCTTGAGTAAGAAAATGCTATCCAGAACTTGAATTGACTGATCTTTCGAACATGATACTATACTCTAACCCTTAAAGATCAAAATCTAGGTCTTAATTCTCTAAATCTTATACCCCAAGATCAATTTAATTAGAAACAATAATCAACAGTTATGATTCGTCCAAATATAGGCAAAAAAAATCAATGCACCATCTTAGGATTTATAGTTTATGATTTAGATAATTAGGACCTAGGGTTCACTCATTAAGGGTTAGGGGGTATAGTATCATGCCCAAAAATCCTGTTAATTCGAGGTCTAGATAGCGTTTTCGTACTTAAGGTATGCGGTACCCCGGATTTCACCTGGGGTACCGTAGAAGGCACCATATATATATATATATATATATATATATATATATATATATATATATATATATATATATATATATATATATTAAAATCCGAATATACTGGAGTGCCAACCATTGGAGGTGCTTCAGAAACCGCATCTAAAAGTGGCGAGAAGCGATGGAACTCAATCTCCACATTCGAAATTTGACTTGTTGCTTCACCGGACTGAGGAGCACCAACGCATTCCTACACGACATTCATATTTTGGGATGTCACCTCCTCAGGTTCCGAAGTAGTCGCACATTCCTCCACCACTTGACGAAAGCGAATGCATCAATATCTCTTGCAGGATACATACAATAAATTGCTATCCTGGCCAGGTGATGGACATTATCCATCACTCCCGAAACCACCATCTGTAACTGATGACGTAGAGTATTATTCTCTAATCGGAGGGTGGTGTTTTCTGAGTAAACCAGTATGCAAAGACCTCCTGATTAGCCACTCCTCGTGGATACTGGCGTGAAGTTGCTCGAGTTTTTCACGAAGGCTAGCCTCAGCTGCTTCTGAGGTATGCAACTCTTGTGTGGCTGTCTCAACATTCTGCTGAGCCTCCACCATTTTTGTATTCCATTCACATGACCTGGAAGAAAATTGCTCCTCTCTTGTCTTCATTTGGATTTTCATTTCCTCGAAAGAGCGACTTACCTCCTCTTGGGCCACGGTTTCCCGAAGCTCTGCCATAGCTAGGCGACACTCCATAGCAACAACATACTTCGCTAGCTATTCGCAAAATAGCAACGTCAATATAAAAGTACCTCTGAAACAGAAGAAGAAAAAGTCGATCCTGTGGCTACATCTTCTAAAACGGGGTAGTGTTTCCCCGCATCACACAAGGTGTCATAAGTTATGACACCAGCAGCCAAAATTCCACCTTTATTGGCTCTTGAAGACTCCCCCTGATGCTTCAGAGTTCCCCTACCGCCCACTGGGCCTTTTCCTTTGGCATCTTTGGCTCTCCCCTCAGAGCGACCCTTCTTCGTAGTTGAATCTCCTTATCCTCTTACACAGGAACGAGTTCTCTTTGCCTGGTCATGACGAATTGATACTCCGACGAGTGAGGCACTAACTTATTCTTCACACTTTTGAAAGTTGGAGTAATATGCAAGGAAGGGTTACAGTTAGAAAGTTTGGTCACAAAAAAGGAAAGTATTATAAAAAATTACGTACCTTTACCATAAACAGAAACAAACAAGCTTGCTCGAGCCCCAGGAGTACTTATAACAATGGGTTTCTCCCGGAGAAGCCGATCATGTTGTAAAGTGATTTCTCCCTCAATCACGGGATCCTGAAATCCTCATGTAATACCTTCACTCCAGTCAGCCGGAACCGCAATACCTCTGGACCTAAACTCACTAGGTTGGGCAAGAAAATAAAAGAATTCTGTCTCCCACGATCCCTTCAGATGGCTAAGTGAAGTGAAAATGTTATTGGCTGACTTTCGCTTGTGCAGTTTCCAAGCCACTCGATCGTGACGAAAGAAAAATCAAGCATAATACAACTCAAGGGATGGTGGAACCCCAGCTCGATGACATGACAAGATAAAACATGTGATGAAAGTCCAATAACAAGGACTAACAGAATCAATTGAAAGCTTACTATGGTGCATTACTACACACAAGCATGTAGGCAAGGGAAATTGAAACCCGTACTCCAGAGAAGAACAAAAAAGTGATCGCCATGATGATGGGTGACTTGAGCCGAAACAAATCTATTGGGTATGACATAGCTCCAGTGATGAGGCATACCGTACGATACCAACAGTTCTCGTAGCCACTTTTCACTTTCCGTAAAACCACGTCCCAAGCCACCCACTGGGTACTTCAAAGGTATTCGACCAATAGGATACATCACCTCCCAAGGGCATACATTAAACCCTGTGGGTTAGGTGTTATATTTCGAGACCCACTGGCATCCGATCCTCTTGCCACCACAACAGTGGAAAGCGGTATAATCATTGAATATTGATTATCACGTGATGATGAAGGTAAAATCGACATTTTTGTGAAAGGTAAATGAGAATTTACTTTAGGGATAGTGAAGCAAGAGTTTACTGTGGGTAGTGAACTGCTTTTGCTTTGTGAGAAATGAAAAGGATGGGAGGAGAAGTACGGGAGCAGGAAGCTGGGAAATGGAGAATGAATTTTGTTCCCTCTGCTCTGGTATTTATAGGAATAACGCTTGAGACTGGTTCTAATACCGACTTACTATCAAAAAATGTCCGGACGAACTCCGAATTTTTCTATTGGTAAGGGGGCAATTGATAGACCCAGTTCTTAAGTGATAAAATTATAAAAATATTAAACACCTCTCTTTTCATTAATACACTCGATAAATTCTTAACTATTGTGGTACCCGAAATACCCAAAAATTTGTATTATACCATCAGAAGCATTCATCTCCTATGATTGTTTTTTTTCTTTACCTTCTTTCACTTTCTTATTTTTTTACTAAACTTCATCTTCGTCATTTTACTTTCCCTCTCTTTCCATAACCATTACTTTTGTCCTTTCTTCCATTCCTTCCCATGTCCCCCTTCCCTTCTTTCTTTTCTTGGCATATTTATCTCTCCCCTATCTCATACAAAGAAAGGAAGACAACCGATACAAACTTTTTTTTGTCTCTTTCTTTCCTTGTCTTTCCCACATCTCCTGTTGATGTCAAGCTTAGAGCAGCCTGCTTCAATATATTAAAGTCCGGAGAGCGCCGATTTCCCAAAGCCTTTAACCACCTCCAGCTCCGTGCGAATACCTGTAAAAAAGGTCCCACCGGGGGGGGGGGGTCCTAGTTGGAACCTCCTCCGACGCTCAAATTAATTAGTAACCTGAATGGAATAAAATAAATACGATGACGTTAGACCTGGTTCGGCCGGTGGAGACTATCCACGATTCCATGGATTAGTCCGCCAAATTGAGGGTGTGTTGAATGTTTAGAGATTTAACACGTTTTGGGAGATCGGGAGGAGAGAGAGCACGTTTTTAGGGAGAGAAAGTAGAGAGAGTGTGTATTGTGTGTGAGTTATGTTGTGTGAAGTAGTCGTAAGCTACTTATGTTTTGTGTGTGACTTGTTGTTGTTTAGAAAGGGGGAGGGGTGCTCCCTATTTATAGGAAAAATTCGTAGTTGAATTCCTCGACTTACGTTAAAATTCACCAACATTCTCCATTATTCTCCTATAATCGTTAATATTCTCTGTCATACACCAATATTCCTCACCAATTATTGTATATGGGAAAGTCCAAGTGTGTATGTGTAAGTAGGAGAAAGTGTAAGTATATAAAGGAGTATGAATATATGGAAAATGGGTAAATGAATTGGTTTTAGTTCTCTACGTATGCATGTTATTGCATGAATGTGTAGGAAAATAAATGAGATTATGAGAAAGGAGTAAACGAAAGAACAATATTCTTGTCGTTTCCTTGTAGTGTTGTAGTTGTAGCTTGTTAGTGGAAAGTAAAGATGGTGGAGTTTTTTATGCATGTCCATGCATAAAGAAGTTTGTTGTCTTCTTTTCTCCGTATGAGGAAGGGAGATAGAGAAATAGGAAAAGACAGAAAAGAAAGAAAGAAAAAGGGAAGGGAGAGGACGTATGAAAGGACAAAACTTATGGTTTATGGAATAAGAGGGAAGATAAAAGGAGAAAGATGAAGTGTAGGAAAGTGAATGAAAAAACAATAACAAGAGTTACGGAAATAAACAACATAGTAGACGGAGGGTTCTAACTGTATAATACAAATTTTTGGGTGTTTCGGATAGCATAATAAGTAAGAATTTTTCGAGTGTATTAATGAAAGGAGAGGTGTTGAATATTTTTAAAATTTTATCCGTTAAGAATTAGTCTATCAATTGCCCCCCTTACCGATAGAAAAATTCGGAGTTTGTCCTGACATTTTCTGACGATAAGTCGGTATTAGACCCATTCTCATGCGTTGTTCCTATAAATATCAGAGCGGAGGGAACATAATTCATTCTCCATTTCCCAGCCTCCTGCTCTCGTACTTCTCCTCCAATCTTTTCATTTCTCACAAAGCAAAAGCAGTTCACTACCCACAGTAAACTCTTGTTTCACTATCCCTAAAGTAAATTCTCATTTTACCTTTCGTAAAAATGGCGAGTTTACCTTCATCATCACGAGATATTCAACATTCAATGATTATACCGCCTTCCACTGTTGTGGTGGCAAGAGGATCGGATGCCAGTGGGTCTCGAAATATAGCACCTAACCCACTGGGTTTTAATGTTTTCCCTTGGGAGGTGATGTATCCTCTTGGTCGAGTGCCTCCGAAGTACCCAGTAGGTGGCCTGGGACGTGGTTTTATGGAAAGTGAAAAGTGGTTGCGAGAACTGTTGGTATCATATGGTATGCCTCATCACTGGAGCTATGCCATACCCAAAAGATTTGTTTCGGCTGTAAGCCATCATCATGGCAATCACTTTTTTGTTCTTCTCTGGAGTACGGGTTTTGATTGCCCTTGCCTACATGGTTGTGTGTAGTAATGCACCGTAGTAAGCTTTCAGTCGATTCTGTTAGTCCTCATTTTTGGACTTTCATCGCTTTTTTTATCCTGTCATGTCGTCGAGTTGGGGTTCCACCATCCCCTGAGTTGTTTTATGCTTGTTTTTTCTTTCTTCATGATCGAGTGGCTTGGGAACTGCACAAACGGAAGTCAACCAATAACCTTTGCACTTCGCTGAGCCATCCGAAGGGATCGTGGGAGACATAATTCTTTTATTTTCTTGCTCCACCTAGTGATTTTACATTCGGAGGTATTGCGGTTCCGGCTAACTGGAGTAAAGGTGTTACAGGAGGATTTCAGGATCCCGTGATTGAGGGAGAAATCACTTTACAACATGAACGGCTTCTCCAGGAGAAACCCATTGATATAAGTACTCTTGGGGCTCGAGCAAGCTTGTTTCTTCCTGTTTATGGTAAAGGTACGTCATTTTTTTATAGTACTTCCCTTTTTGTGACCATATTTTCTAACTGTAATCCTCCCTTGCAGATTACTCGCACTTTCAGAGGTGTATGAGGAATAGAGAAGTGCCAGCAGTGCCTCACTCGTATGTCGGGGTGTCAATTCGTGAGAGACCAGATAATCCCCCGCGTGGACGGTCAAGAGTTCGTCATGACCAGGAGAAGAGAACTCGTTCCTAGGTGAGAGGATTACGAGATTCACCTACTGGGAAGGGCCGCTCTGAGGGGAGATCCAGAGATGCCAAGGGAAAAAGCCCAGTGGGCGGTAGGGGAACCCTGAAGCATCAGGGGGAGTCTTCAAGAGCCAGTAAAGGTGGAATTTTGGCTGGTGGTGTCATAACATTTGACAGTTTGTGCGATGCGGGGAAACACTACCCCGTCTTAGAAGATGTAGCCACAGGATCGACTTTTTCTTCGTATGTTTCAGAGGTGCTTTTACATTCTTCCTTTGTTTTTTGGTCTTCAACTTATATATGATATATTGACGTTATTATTTTGCGAATAGATGGCGAGGTATGTTGTTGCCATGGAGTGTCGCCTAGCTATGGTAGTGCTTCGGGTTAGTGAGGCCTGAGAGGCGGCAACTCGCTCTTTGGACAAAATGAGAATCCAGATGAAGACAAGTGACGAGCAATTTTCTTCCAAGTCTTGTGAATGGAATGCAGACATGGTGGAGGCTCAGCAACATGTTGAGGCAGCCACACAGGAGCTGCGTACCTCAGAAGCAGCTGAGGCTGGCCTTCGTGAAAAAGTTGAGCAGCTTCACGCAGTATGCGTGAGGAGAGGCTAATCAGGAGGTCTTTACGGTCGGAGAATACTAGTTTACACTAAAAAAACACCACCCTCCGATAAGAGAATAATACTCAATGTCATCAGTTACAGATAGCGGTTTCGGGAGTGATGGATAATGTCCATCGCCTGGCCAGGAGGGCAATTTATTGTATGTATCCTGCAAGAGATATTGATGACACTCGCCTTCGTCAAGTGGTTAAAGAATGTGCGACTACTTTGGAACCTGAGGAGGTGACATCCCAAAATATGAATGTCATGGAGGAATGCGCTGGTGCTCCTCAGTCAGGGGAAGCAGCAAGCCAGATTTCGAATGTGGAGATTGAGTTCCATCGCATCTCGCCACTTTTAGATGCGGTTTTTGAAGCACCTCCAATGGTTGGCACCCCACTGCATTCAGACTGTAATATCGTTACGGCAATGTTGTTGGCTGCAACCGAGTTACTCGGCCTAGAGTTTTTTGAGAACTAAAGTTTATGAAATTCCAACTTGAAATAAAATTGTAAAATAATATGTAAGATACTCAGTCATGTGTATAGCTTAGCTTATAAACATCTGTAGTAGGTAATGTACAATGGGCTTCCAAACTTTTGTAATAATAAACACGCTGCTTTTATTGCTAGCTATCTTTCACCCTACCATGGTATTTATTTAGGGAACAAATCCACTGGGGTGTTTATTTAAAAGATAGCAAGGGTTTACCATATTTATGGAGTAAAGTATCTCCTTAGATGCATTGTGTTCCAAGTCCTTGACATGTCTTGACCATCAGGGAGTGACAGTTTTACAGTATTTGTTCCCACCACTTTACGCACTTTGTAAGGACCCTCCCACTGGGGGGTGAACTTTCCTTGACTTGGAATGTGTTTGAAAATTATCCTCAGAACCCATTCTCCTTCCCTAATGGGTCGATTTCTCACCTTGGCGTTGTAGTAACGTGCGATCCTCTCTTTGGAAGCGGCGAGTCGCAAAAGTGCTTCCTCTCGACACTCCTCGATGAGATGTAGATCATGAGTGAGCTCGATTTGATTTTCATCGGGGTGGAATGCTTGGATTTTGTAAGAGGAGAGCTCCATTTCAATTGGCTGCACGACATCGATGTCATAAGTCAAGAAGTATGGTGTATCCCTAGTGGAAGTCTTGTAAGTTGTCAGGTGGGCCCAAAGCACATGGAGCAGCTCCTCGACCCATCGACCCTTGGCCTGGCCTAATCTGGTTTTATGCCCCATAGGATGCTTTTGTTAGCAGCCTCAGCCACCACCGAGGCATATCGAAGTAGGATTCCATATTGGGCGCAGTAGGCCTGTAAATCTTCGCTCTTCAATTGTGTCCCCTGATCCATGATTAGAAAATGAGGGAGACTGAACCTGCATAAGATGTTTAGCCATAAAAACTTTTCAACTCTCTGAGTGGATAGGTTAGCGATCGCCTCAGCCTCGATCCAC
The DNA here is from genome assembly GCA_946122785.1 of Linum tenue. Classification (NCBI taxonomy): domain Eukaryota; kingdom Viridiplantae; phylum Streptophyta; class Magnoliopsida; order Malpighiales; family Linaceae; genus Linum; species Linum tenue. The sequence continues at coordinate 90,699,561 of CAMGYJ010000005.1, read as the reverse complement.
TTGGTGGAATAATCAATGGCTACGATCAGCCATTTCTTTCGTCCGGGAGCCATGGGAAAGGGTCCCAAAAAGTCCATCCTCTATTGAGCGAACGGCCATGGCCCGATGTTAACTTTCATTTTTGATGGAGGTGCATGAGTGGTTTGCGCGGCCACCTGGAATTTGGGGCATGCTTGAGCATACTTCTGAGTGTCCCGCCGCATCGTGGGCCAGTAATAACCTTGTCGTATAAGGGTTTTTTCCAAGCTACGACGACCAGCATGCATCCCACATGATCCTTCATGTACCTCCTGTACGGCAAAGTGTGCTTCGCCAATGCTAAGGCACCGCAGGTAGGGTCCAGTGAAGCCTTTCTTGTATAAATCTCCCTCGATCAGGAGGTAACGAGGGGCACGTCTCTTAAGGCGGATGCTTCCTTCTGGTCAGCGGGCATGAGCCCATGTTTTAGATACTCGATAAGAGGTGTTCGCCAATCGGATTGTGCTGGAAATGAGGTAACTTGGGTGCATAACATTATTGGACGCATGTCAACGATCACATGCCTCTCGCTGAGGAAGTCTTGTGATGTTGCAAGTTTTGATAATGCATCTGCATGAAGATTATCCTCACGAGATATGTGGACTATCTCCGCTTGAGGAAACTCAGAGAGCGTCGTACGAGCGGCATTGGTGTATGGTACAAGCGTGGTCTCTCGTACCTCGTATGCCCCTGCACTTGATTTACAACTAGGGCAGAGTCGGAGTGGACCCTAATTCGTTGAATGCCCAACTATTGAGCCATAGTCAGTCCCGCTAAGAGGGCTTCATACTCGGTGGCATTATTCGTCATGGTGTTGGCAAAGCGAATTGCCAATTCATGAGTGACTCCGAGAGGACTGATGAACAGAACTCCTACTCCTTATCCAGTTTTACTAGATGCACCATCAACGTACAATCTCCACGTCTCTGTTTCTGGTCGGAGGCATGCTCGAACACCTTCCGCGATAAAGTCAGCTAAAACTTGGGACTTGATGGCGGTGCGAGGGAGGAAAGTGATATCGTATTCACTAAGCTCGATGGCCCAGTTCACCATTCTACCAACAACATCCACGCGCTGAAGTAGACGACGTAAAGGTAGTTGGGAGAGTATGCATATGGGGTGGCTTTGGAAGTACGGACGCAGGTTTCGAGTGGCAACCACCACAGCTAGGGTGGCTTTCTCCACGTGAGAGTATCTTGTTTCAGCATCTAACAGGGTCTTACAAGTGTAGTAAATAGGATGCTCTCTATTGTCTGTATCTCGGCATACGAGTACAACACTCACAGCCTTGGAGGAGACAGCAAAGTACAAGTACAATGTCTCGTTGTTGACGGGAGATGAGAGTATTTGGGGATTCACCAAGTACTCCTTAAGTTCTGTGAAAGCTTTCTCACATTCTGGAGTCCACTGAAAGGTTTTTCCAGCTCCTTTTAGGGTGTTGAAGAAAGGGGCACACCGATCCCCAACTCGTGAAATGAATCGATTGAGTGCCGCAATCCTTCCTGTTAGAACATGTACTTCTTTATGCTTTGTAGGTGATGTCATCTGAAAAATCGCTTGAATTTGCCTAGGGTTAACCTTGATTCCACGTCTTGTCACCATGAATCCTAGAAACTTCCCTACGGTGGCCCCGAAGATGCACTTCTTTGTATTAAGGCGCAAGTTGTATCCTCGTAGGGTATCAAAACTCTCGCGTAGATCTTCTAAATGTGCATGTGTCACTGCACTTTTGATTAGGATGTCATCCACATAGGCTTCTACATTTTGACATAGTCGTCGGGCAAAGACTCGATCCACCATACATTGATAGGTAGTTTCGGCATTTTTGAGGCCGAACGACATCACCTTGTAGCAATAATTTCCTACCCGAGTCATGAAGGTAGTATATTTTGTATCGTCCTTCTTTAGTGGGATTTGGTGGTACCCTGAGAACATATCAAGAAAAGAGAGATGGCGATGGTCGGCGGTCGCATCGATAAGCAGATCAATCTTGGGAAGGGGATACGGGTCCTTCGGGCAAGCCTGGTTGAGATCGGTGAAGTCAACACACATTCTCCACTGGCCGTTGGCTTTTTTAACCATGACCACATTATCCAACCATGTTGGGTAGAGAACCTCACTAATGAAGTCGGCTTGCCCTAGTTTGATTACTTCCTCTGCTATGGCCTGGCGACGTTCCCATGCAAAGTTCCTTCTTTTTTGCTGGATGGGTTTGCTACCTTGGATAATCCCTAGTGTATGCTCGGCAACTTTTGAATCGAGACCAGGCATATCCTCAGGTCCTTTAGCAAAGAGCTCTTTGTACTCGATCATCAAACTGAGAAGTCGTGGGAGATCATTTTTAGGCCATGCCATGGATACACGAACGGTTCGCCCTTCTTCTAATGTATGTTCTTCATCGGGGTCGACGGGAAAGGGACGAGCGACATCGTCTTTGGCTTCAATCGTGGCCACAAAGCCATCTTTAAGGGAGAACTCACAACACTGTCGTGCAAGAGCTTGATCTCCCTTCACACACCCAACTCCGACAATAGTTGGGAACTTCAATTTTAAGTGCAGAGTTGAGGGTATAGCCCGAACTTGATGTAGAAAAGGGTGTCCGAGAATGCAGTTGTACGCAGAAGGGCAGTCAATAACATGGAAGTTGATTGTGGTCTCTACGGTTTGTTGGTCATTGCCAATACGAACTTGGAGTGTGAGAATCCCCAGAACTGGGACTTGATTTCCGGAGAAGCCCACGAGGTAAATGCTAGGAGGTTGACATTTGTTTAGCTGAAGACCCATGGACTTGAAAGCTGGGTAGAATAAAAGATCTGTAGAGTTTCCTCCATCGATGAGGACTCGTTGCACAGAATAATTTGCAATTACTGCCTTAATGACTAAGGCATCATCATGAGGATACTCGATATCTTCAAGATCCCTATCGTCCAAGGATATGGGAATTTGTGTGGTAGAAGCCGAACCGACCAACCTTGGGGCACCGGTTGAGCGAGAACCATTTCCCAACACCGATCCACTTCTCTGCGGTGTTTTTCCCAACATGAATGACAGGAACATTTCCCAACACCGATCCACTTCTCTGTGGTGTTTTTCCTTTGTCTATTATAGGAGGTGAAGGGAGAATAGGGGGACGGACATTCTTTACAAAGTCTCGAAGATAGCCTCGTTGGATAAGTCCTTCAATAGAGTGCTTGAGGGTGTAACAGCTTTTGGTATCATGTCATGTACATCGGTGGAATTCACAATAGAATTGTTGACCCTTTCCTGAAACCCTCATAACTGGAGGAGGTTGAGTAATGGGAATTTTCTTCTCTCGAATGACCTGAAGAATGGCTCATCTAGAGCGATTGAGAGGAGTATAGCTTTGTTTTAACTGGGTGGCTTCCCTTGTGGAATTTTGGGAAGAGTTTCGGCCCTCGGGGTGCAGGAACTTGACGTCGTCGGCGAAAATCCTGGGATGAAGTCTCTAGTTTTATTTTGGATCCTGCCCGACTAACCTCCTGAAGTGCCTCTTCTAGATAAATATATTTTGAAACTCGCTCTTGAAGCTCCATAGTGTTGTGGGGAGCCCGTTTTGCAAGAGAAGCATATAGATCAGTGTTGATAGTCCCTCGCATTAGGGCATTGGTGGCAATCTCCGTGGAGATGGATGTAAGTCTGATGGCGATGTTACTATATCGAGTATAGTATGCCTTGAGTTTCTCATCATCACGCTGCCTGATGCTGAGGAGTTGATGGATGATGATAGGCTGTTTTTTCTGTGCGTAGAATTTGCATATAAAGAGAGTGGCAAATTCGAAGAAGCTAGAGATATCAGATAATACCATCTTGTAACTTTGAGTACCATCGTCGGGCATCTCCACGGAGTGTTGTTGGGAAGATTTTGCACATTGTTGCATCAGATGCTCCGATTAATGGCATTAGGATTTGAAAATAACAAAGGTGGTCTTCTGGCTCTGTGGTGCCATAATACTCTGGCAAGCTTGGTAAATGGAGATTTGGTGGGTAGGGCTCATCTTGCACGATTATGGATAGAGGTCCTCCTACTCCGGTTGAAGAGACAACTCCATGTCCTTAGGATGGTTCGAGTAGATTGGCTGAGAGACTCAGGGCGGTTAATCCAACGGGTGATGATGTCGCATTTGGTGGTTCATTGATCGAGCCATGGGCAACAACTCTCTCCTGGTCGTTTGGTGTCGGTACTCTGGAGGAACCAAGAGCATTAATATGGGAGTCCTCTCTGGCTCTGAGTTGAGCTCTGAGTCGCTCAATCTCAGCCTGCATCTCACGTACTTGTGCCGGAGTAGGGGTGAGAATTCCTTCTAGTGTTGGAATAGAGGTAGTCTGTGCAAGTGGCACCACTCTGGGCTCTGTATTTTGACTTTGGGTTACCCCCAGTCTCGATTACTCTTAAAGAGCGACGTACTGCTTCGATAGTAGGAATGTTGGGAGAACCTTGGGTATTCATCACGACTTGGTGGTGGTTTGTTAAAACTTTGGAAATTTTCTTCTCATCGGGCCCCACGGTGGGCGCCAATTGTTGATGGCAAGCTTAGAGCAGCCTGCTTCAATATGTTTAAGGTCCGGAGAGCATCGATTTCCCAAAGCCTTTAACCACCTCCAGCTCCGTGTGAATACCTGAAAAAAGGTCCCACCGGCGGGGGTGGGGGGGGGGGGTCCTAAATGGAACCTCCTCCAACGCTGAAATTAGTAACATGAATGGAATAAAATAAATACGATGACGTTAGACTTGGTTCGGTCCCACGGTCGTAATTGAGCGTCATCGACTATTTAATGCGCCCGGTGGAGACTATCCACGATTCCATGGATTAGTCCGCCGAATTGAGGGAGTGTTGAGTGTTTAGAGATGTAACACGTTTTGGGAGATCAGAAGGAGAGAAAAAAAAAATTTTGAGAGAGAAAGTAGAGAGAGTGTGTAGTGTGTGTGAGTTGTGTTGTGTGAAGTAGTCGTAAGCGACTTATGTTGTGTGTGTGACTTGTTGTTGTTTAGAAAGGGGGAGGGGTGCTCCCTATTTATAGGAAAAATTTTTAGTTGAATTCCTCGACTTACGTTAACATTCACCAATATTCTCCTATACTCGTTAATATTCTCCGTCATATACCAATATTTCTCACCAATTATTGTATATGGGAAAGTCCAAGTATGTATGTGTAAGTAGGAGAAAGTGTAAGTATATAAAGGAGTATGAATATATGGAAAATGGGCAAATGAATTGGTTTTAGTTCTCTACGTATGCATGTTATTGCATGATGTGTAGGAAAATAAATGAGATTATGAGAAAGGAGTAAAGGAAAGAACAATATTCTTGTCTTTTCCTTGTAGTTTTGTAGCTGTAGCTTGGTAATGGAAAGGAAAGATGGTGGAGTTTTTTATGCATGTCCATGCATGTAAGGTGTGTATGCATGTGTGATAGAGTAAAGGAATATGGGGGAAGATGGAAGAAAGAGACAATAAACAGGAAAGGAGAGGAATGGTTCTTCCACTTCACATGTGGAAATGTAAGAGAAGAAAAAGACAAAGTTTGTTGTCTTCTTTTCTTTGTATGAGGAAGGGAGATAGAGAAATAGGAAAAGAAAAGAAAAGAAAGAAAACGAAAAGGGAGAGGACGTGGGAAAGGACAAAACTTATGGGTTATGGAAAAAGAGGGAAGATAAAAGGACAAAGGTGAAATTTAGGATAAGTGTAGGAAAGTGAATGAAAAAAATAATAACAAGAGTTATAGAAATAAACAACATAGTAGACAGAGGGTTCTAACAGTATAATACAAATTTTTGAGTGTTTCGGATACCGTAATTATTAAGAATTTAACGAGTGTAGTAATGAAAGGATAAGTGTTTAATATTTTAAAAATTTTATCGGCTACGAATTGGGTCTATCATCTCCTTTCCTTCATGTAAAGTGGCAGAAAAATCATTCATCTTATTTCCTTCTCTCTCGTTCTCTTTCTTTCATCTTCCCCCACATACATTATTAACATGACACTTACACATACATCCTATTCCCCTTCGTTTCTCTCAATTTCCTTCACTCTCCCACGCATGCATAGATACATCTCCCACATACATGGCCATGCATGAAAAACCATTCCATTCCACTACCACGTCTACAGTAATAAAGGAAATACAAGAACATCATTCCTTCCCCTACTCCTTTCTCATACATTCATGCAATGCCATGCATACGTAGAGAACTAAAACCAATTCATACCATATATTCATACTCCTTTATGTACTTACATTTTCTCCTACTTTCACATACACACTTGGACTTTCCCATATACAATAATTGGTGAGGAATATTGGTGTATGAAGGAGAATATTAAGGTCTAACGGAGAATATTAACGAGTATAGGGGAATAATGGAGAATGTTGGTGAATGTTAACGTAAGTCGAGGAATTCAACTACGACTTTTTCCTATAAATAGGGAGCAACCCTCCCCCTTTCTTATAACACCATAAGTCACTCCACACAACGCAAGTCACACACATAACATAAGTCACTTACGACTACTTCACACAATACAACTCATACCCAATACACTCTCTCTCTAAAAAATGTTTTCTGTCTCCTCCTGATCTCCCAAAACTTGTTAAATCTCTAAACCCTCAACACACCCTTAATTTGGCGGACTAAGCCATGGAATCGTGGATAATCTCCATCGGGCGGCATTAAATAGCCGACGACGCTCAATTACGATTGTGGGACCGAACTAGGTCTAACGTTATCGTATTTATTTTATTTCATTTAGGTTACTAATTTGAGCATCGGAGGAGGTTCCAACCAGGAGTCCCCCGGTGGAACCTTTTTTTCAGGTACTGGCACGAAGCTGGAGGTGGTTAAAGACTTTGATAATCAGCGCTCTTCGGACCTTAAACATATTGAAGCAGGCTGCTCCAAGCTTGGCATCAACAACGGGAGATCCGAAATTAACTTGGAATCTCTTAAGCTGACCAAGCCCTCTTAGACAGAATACCAGGAAGGCGACTAGCCTTAACTGGAATAGACTGCTAAGACATAACTCCAATACTGGAAACAGATTTCAGTACAAAGTAGTGAATTGACTGACTCTCGTATAATCATTTCACTCCTATCGATTGAAGAAGCTCTAATAACCTGTTTAGATTCTATCTATCACAGGTTGAAGCAGAAATCAAGATAAGTTGATCAGGATTCAATTGACTCAATAAACACACTTCAATTGATTAAAATCAATTAATATATCATCCCAAAAGTCATTACAATCAAGATCCCTAACACATGGAACTATGGTTCTTCATACCCAAGTGAGAGAAAGATCTACTCTATAGAGAGTGAGAGAGAGGAAAACAGAAATCAAAGCAGTCATACTCATAAAAATGGGAATAATCTGCTATGGGATGTCAATCTTCACTCCTGGAGACGCAATCTGGGATTCAACCAAGAGAAATCCACTCCAAATAGCTCCTATGGGTTTGTTCTTCGCACTTTCTCTCTCTGGAACTCTGTTTTTGCTCCAAAAATTCGGATCCTTCAAAATATGAGCTACTCTCCAATAAAACGCGCACAGGTGCAAAAACACGGCCTCTGAGCTCAAAAACCCGGTCGAGTTTTAATAAGAAGAGGTCGTGTTTCAAAATGACGATTCTGTGAAGTGTAGAGGAAAAAGCCGGACTCTAACACAAGGCCGTGGTTTTCAAACTCGAGGGTGTGTTTGAGGGCGTGTTTTCCAACACCTCTGCTGCCCGGTTTTAGCCATCGGCCTTCTTTCACCTCTCAATGTCGCGAAACTCGTCCCCAAGCCATATCTACGTACTAGGACCTGAAATATGACCAAAGAACAAAACCTAGCGTAAAATATGCCAAGGAACGATCGATCTCTAAGCTAAATGATCAAGAAATAAAGGGGAAAACATGTGCAACTACGGTGTTATCAACTACTCTTCTTCTTGAATCGGTGTATGGACCTCCACCTCCACAATAGCCTTTGGAGGATCATCTTGGTTCAACTTGCTGCTTCAGAGGAGATTGCATGCAATCATGCTGGTTAATCTTTGGGGATGGCTACGATTTAAGCCAGAAGCGCCCCTTGTGGTCTCTTGGTAAGTATGACAGCAAGGTTGCCAATTCAAGTCTACAAGTTTTGGAGACAAGCTTGATGGACCCTCAAACCGGTCTCAAGAGAAGAAAACTTTGTTTTTGAAACCTCCATAAACTTCTGAATCACATTAAATTTCTTCCTTCGTGTGCTCATTAAGGTGTTGGCAAGGTTCTCAAGTTTTGAAAGCTTGTCCGGTTGTTGTTGTAAACCTTGTCCGCCTTGCGGTTGGAATGTTTTAGGTTAGAAATTTTGAGGTTGCTAGGGAGGCATTTGTTGTTGAAATGGTGTCCTTGGTTGTTCTTGAACCCTCTCATGGGTGCTTTGAAACTAGGAGGTCTTGGGTTACAAGTGATGCCCATGAGAAGTTGGGATGTTGGCGCCACTCCAGATTGTATGTATTGCTATATGGATTATTACCTCCCCTAGCATTGGCGATGAAATCTACTTGCTCTTGAGGCATGGCCTCCTCCATCATCACTTGGCATTCATCAAGAACATGATTGAGACTTTGAACTACTCAAATAGGTGAACTTGAGCTTTAGGCTGGCTACCTGAGACATTTTTGTTATGCTTCATGGTCTTAACCAAATCATCGATCTTTGCTTCAAGTGAAGAACGAGATTCCAAAACATGAGTGTCATTTTCCCTTGAATTTTGCCCTCTTCCTGTGCTTCCCCAATTGTAACTACGTGCTCCCAACTCCTCAAATAGTTGAGTCAATTGGGGAGGGGTCTTGTTTAGCATGTCTCGTTGACAAAAGGAGTCTATGAGCATACAATCCTCTTGGAAAAGCCCATTGCAGAAGGTCGTGAACTTGTAATGGTCGTCAAATCCATGGTGGGGCATTGGACGAATAGCCTCGTGTACCTCTCCCAACCGTCCTGGAGTGTCTCACCATCTTCTTGAGCAAAATGGTTGATTACTCATTGAAGTTCGACCGTCTTTGAACGAGGAAAGTACCGAGCCATAAACTTCCCCATACGATCCCGCCAAGATGTGATGGAAATGGGAGCTTGGTTGTTGAGCCATAACCTTGCTCTTCCTCTCAATGAATATGGAAAAAAATCTTAGACAAAGTGCCTCTTGTGGTGCATCACTCACCTTTACCTCATCCGGAAGTTCCAAGAATCTATCGATGTGATCTCTTGGAGCCTCACGGTTGAGACCAAAGAATTGCATATTGTTTTATATCATGGAGATGATGTTGTCTTTATTTTGAAGTTGTTACAGACAATGGGAGGATGTCGGATGCTCGATTGAATGCCTTTAAGACATGGGGTAAAGTAATACCCCATGGTTCTTTTCGGTTCTCCCACATTGTTCTCTCGATTGTGATTCTCAATCTCCTCCGCCATGGTTTCAACTTCTATCTCAACTTCAACTTCTTATTCTTCTTATTGCTCTGGGGGGTTATGAGTGGTTATCCTCTACCGAGTCTCTCTTAGTTCTCTCTCTTGAATTAACTAATCGACTACAAAGCAGAGTAAAGAAAGTTTGGTTGAAAACTATCGAGAGAAAGTCACTCGGGTGTCGTTTCCCTGTAGCTACAAAATAGAATGACTATGGCGTGCCTAATAGCTTCTCACTAATGGATAATGATCCAATATAGCATTGTGATAGAGAGAGAGTTCAAATAAGCAAATCAAGAGTTCAAATAATCAAATGAATCATTCAATAACCTAATATGGCGTACATAGCTAGAGTTCTACAACACACGATGATGAGGATTTAGCTCCTAGTGATAGAGAGAGACAAGCACAAATGTAAAAGTGGAAATCATCCTTGGAAGAATGTGTTTTATATGAATCGAGGCTTGAACTCCTGAACTCACGGGGTTACCAAAGCACGCAACCAATTTCAATTTCAAGATATTTCACACGATCTTCAACAAAAAAATAAAGATAAAGATGGAAATCGATCAAATAATATCGAACTTGTGAGAAGGGCCATTTGATATAGGGTAGAACTTGTCACAACTAGAGGTGATTATCTAGTTGATAAGAGACTCACAAACTGCTGGAATCCTCGACAAAAATTTGGGCAAACATTCATAAAGGAACTCGTGAATAAGCACTTAATTGATCAATCAATTTTTGTATTTTGTACTCAAACCTGTAGGTCTTACACCTCTATTTATAGAGATCATAAAAATCCAAAATTAACCTACTAAGACTAGGAAAACAATCGCAAACCAACTAGGTAAATTAATACCACTTTAATAAGGATAACTAGCTCTAAAATAACTCATAAATACCGAATAAAATAAACAAACAATTAAACTCCAAATTACATCACTGGCAGGTTGGCCTTCAACCGGTTTCTTTTCCACTGTGGATGAGACTTTCTTTTAATTTCGAGATGTTCTTCACGTGGGGAATTTACCAACCAAACTAATTAATTCATGCAGTTGTAATCACATGGCTCCTCTTTTGATAACTAAGCAGCATGCCATAGTCAATCACCTCCATTTTGTTCACCAAGAATGCTCCCAATTGACCTTATATCTTCGAATATGAATCTTTATTTTTGGACAGCAGGAATCAAATATCATGGTAGTCGATATCGAAACAGGGTTCTTGCTCTTGATATTCAATCTCCAACCCTTGATGACGGGATTAGCCTCCAATGATGGATTGAAGCTCCAATTTACCACCTAGGGATCTCCTTTGTAACTTTCTCTCTCTACCCAATAGCTGTCCACTTACTCACTTTAGAATCTTCACCTTTAAATATGATTTAGGGGTCGTTTGGTAGTTGTGATTCTTCGAATTGATGTATTAGGTCAATTAGTGTATTATCATTTGATGTATTGATTCAATGCATGTATTAGGAAAATACTTTGTTTGGAAGGGAAATGATGAAACAAAAAGTAGGGTAGACAATCCCTCATTAACAAGCTCACCTTTTAGTAGAGATTTATAATCATTCATTTTGAGTGATTGTAGGTGGGCCCAACAAAAAAGTAATGCATGCATTCTAACTCAAAGTGAACCAAAAAAACGACTTAATCTTATCATTACATGTATTTGCTAAATACCTCACTTCAAATCTCAACCTCCAAACAACCCCTTAAGCTCCTATTTATAGCCAGACTATGCAAAGTTCACGGTTAATCATCACGATTGTTATAATTACAAGCAAACTACGAGGTTGACACAAACTGCACTGTTTCACTTATAGACCTCACAATTTTTGTACAAATTGTCACTATATGAAACACATATGAGCTCTTGGAAGTGTGCAATCTTCACTGTTTATGTGTAATTGTCATGGTTTGAAATCGTGACATCTTCAAGCGCCCGCAAAACGCAAATGTGCTCTTGGATATGTGTATCTATCACGATTTTCCTTGTGAATGTCACACCTGACCATGAAAATTTTCTCTGAACCATGGATTCACCATTTTCTTCACTTCGTCCCGGTTTTGGTTCCCATTGGTCCGACAATCACTCATTTTGCCACTTTCACCTGCTAGGACCTAATACACACTTAATAAAGCACAACCTAGTGTAAAACGGCCTCAAGAATGATGAATTCCAATTCAAATGATAAAAAAAGGGGGTATAAATGTGTATAATTAAGCCTGAATCATGGGTTCAAGGTAGGAAAGTAAGAAACAATATGGGTTTGCAAAGAGGGATCGAGCTCGTAGATCATTTACCATCCCTCCTCCCAACATAGTGGGCCATAGATCTTTCAGATAGTAGAGGAAACTTCAAAATGTTGAACTCATCTACCCCTCCTGTCCTCCCCATCCGATTTTTAGCCTACCGAGCCAGCCCAGTAAACACCCTCAATATCTTAGCCCACCCACCTAACTTGACTGAACATATCACGATTACGGGAGTCGTCCAAAACCTCCTTTCCTAATTTGATGAGCCTATCTCCACCTCTCTTCCCTGATCTTTTAGAATCCCCGACGCCCTTCCAAGATTCGCCAAAAAACCACTTCCTAAATCCTTGCACTCAGAAAGTAAACTTTTGTGACTACTTTGACCTCGAAACTAGCAGCTCAGAAGCATCACAACCCCCATCAAGCATCGAATCAACCGCTGAGCTAGAGAGGATATTCCTTCGACATCGGTGTCGGCTTTTAAGTTTGGTTGTATAAGGAGAGAGAGAGAGAGAGCCCCACGGAGAATGTTGTTGCTCCGATCGTTGAAATACACTACTGAACTTGTGCGGAGCTTCCTCGAGCGTCAGTGTCGTCTTCTATGTCTAGTTGTTTAAGAATAGAGAGAGAGAGAGAGAGAGAGAGAATGAGCCCCGCTAAGAATTTTGTTGCTTGTGCTGCTCAGAACTCTGTTCAAAGTTTACAAACTCGAATGCAACTCCATCGACTGTAGTTGTTGTCGATGATGCATTTGCTTCAATAAGAGGAGAGATAGAACGAATCATCACTTCTCTTAACTTGTTGTATGTTCATCACAAAGCTTGGACGTAGCTTCCTCTGTCATCACCGTTGCAGCTGGTGCGATTGCTGTTGTCGCCGTCCTTGCTACGTGTGATTGAAACATGCGTGAGAAACATATTGCAGTGTGGAGAGAGAAACATTGTATTCTTTGAGAAAGGAATAATTTTTCACAAATTTTATATTATCTAAAATTAGTAGACAAGAGGTTAGTCTAACAGTTTTACCGCTAGTCTTCAATCTGAATGTCACATCTTCAAATCCATTAAGTAGCATATAGTAATAAATATAAATAGATGCCATCCTCGTAAAATAGTCAACCTACCTAATTTAAAAGTTAACACAATACTAGCTTCCCATTTGGACCATAATGTTATTACTATAACAACATAAAAACTCTCGTAACCCTAACAAAAGATAAGTTCATAGCCTGGCATAGAAGCAAAGTGTAGTGATTAAGATGTCATTTGCTTGTTGGATTTGAAAAATGAGGAGTTTGGATAAAATGAGGGTTTTGAAAAATCAAGAATTTATGATGGACATATGGATTTCAAAAATTTGTTGTTTGCTTGTTGGATTATTTGATGGATTTTAGAATCATGGTTTCATCACTTTAAATGGTAATTTACCTTACTATTCTTAATGTTATTTATTTTATACATGGTGGCAAGAAAACTCGAATCGTTTCATGTACTATATGTGTTTTGAAATTAATTTAGTCATATATAATCTAAATTCAATTTATGGCGTGTGGAAAATCCCTTTAGCAATAACCAACAATCACAAAATGAACATTGCAATTTCAAACACCTTTACGCTCAAAAGAAATCACCAACATAAATTCAATGTTCTACCTTTTCGAAATTTTTATCATCATAGAACCTCCATAATTCCTTTTCCATCAACTTGAATCGCACATGATCAACATAACTCGTTTAACAAACAAAGATAGAGTTGGAACTTGGAAGAATTAATTATTAGACGGACAATTTGATAAATGTTTATCATGAACTTAATCTCTTTAACCAAATCCTAAAGAGTGATATGAGATATTCAAATCTGTAAGATACACGAATTTGAATACAAAAAGATCAAATTCGTGGATCCTGTAAATTTGGCACTCTAAAAAACAAAAAATTACTTGAATGTTAATCAAAACCAAAATTCGAAATTTGAGTGACAAATTCATGAAACAAATTCAACAACCAAAGCACACGTTGTTAAATACAAATTGGTGAGCAACCTGACTTTGTTTGTCTAAGTAAAAGTGTAAAACACGCAGACGAAATTCTACAAGAAAAAATAAACACGCATACGGCATACGTAAGGGGAATAAATTATATTCCCGGAATCTTAGTTCAGAAACTAAAAACAAAACCTAAAAAAAAAGACGAAAACTAAAATCCCCATCTCTTCTTTCTTGTTTTGCTTGCTCCTCTCTTTCCCTAACTTCTGTACTTGCCCGCCTCTGTAGGGTTTTGCTCCTGCGTCTTCTAGGGTTTATCTCTCTAGACGACATTGCCCTGTACCATAATTTGTTTTTTCCAATCCTGATTGTGACTTTAGGAACGCCCAACAATAAAACCGTATGCGCGTCCGATCTTTAGCTGACCCACCTGCAGAGGAATATACCGTAGGACTCTGAAACCGGCGGCGGGGATTGTTCGGTGGCGGATATGGAAGCTAGGGTCGGCGTGGTTGTTGAGGGAGGGCAGAGAGCTCTCAATTCAGCAGCTGCCGCAGCTCACGGAACCGTCGTCGATGCCGGTGCTTTCCTACAACAGCACGGCCAAAGCCACAGCAAGCCTCAGCCGTCGTCTTTCAGTCGGCAGCAGTCCCAGGTAGGAAGTGTTCAGCACATGCTAGCTGGAGGGATTGCGGGTGCTTTCAGCAAAACTTGCACGGCGCCTATGGCTCGTCTTACAATCCTCTTCCAGGTCTGCCCAACTTTCCACCCCTTTTCCCTTTCTGATTCGTTTTACTTGTGAAATGAACTCGTATTTGGGTTTCCTTTGGCATATATAGATTGTGAAATGAACTGGGTTTCTCTTGAAATTGCTTAATAGGGTATTCTTCCAGTTGACATGTTAAGAAAGTGGCTGCAATTTCTAATGCTACAGGCTTGTAGAATAGAACATGCAACTTTTCCATTCTAGGTGCTTGAACTGATCGGTGGTTGTTCGACTATGCTGACCAATTAGAGCTTTCGTGTTCAGATTCAGGGGATGCACGCTGATGTTACAGCATTGAGCAGGCCTAGCATATGGAGAGAAGCTTGTCGTATTGTGAATGAAGAAGGGTTTAGAGCATTTTGGAGAGGCAATCTGGTCACGATTGCTCACCGTGTCCCCTATTCTGCAGTCAACTTCTATGCCTATGAACAATACAAGGCAGTAAGTGATTCTTGCCATTTTTCATTTGAGAAGTCATCTGAAAGTTGGGTTAACTCTCTTGTTCTTCACTGTAGTTCTTGCAATCACTATTTGGCCTAGAAAGGCAGGGGGGAAATTCAACTGCAGATGTAGCTGCGCGTTTTCTGGGTGGAGGTTTGGCAGGGATAACTGCTGCCTCTGCCACATACCCCTTGGATCTTGTTCGAACACGTCTTGCAGCTCAGGTAACTGCAGCCCACCAGATTATATGAGAATTTGGTCTAGGCTTTTTTTTTTTTTTTTTTTTTTGTGCAGGTGTCACTTGCAAATATTGAGTTGTGGTTACATATGATTGTTGTCGGGAGTTCCTATCGAGAGAATTTCTTATGGAAATTTGAAATTTGCAGAGAAACACAATGTACTACAGAGGTATATGGCATTCCTTCAGTACCATATGCAGAGAAGAAGGCTTCTTTGGATTGTATAAAGGGATTGGGCCAACATTATTGGTATTCAATTAGGTTTCTCCTTCATCCGCACTTTCATTTTAAAAACAAAGTTGAAGAACTTGGTTGTTGATGTATGATTCTGGTGCAGGGTGTTGGACCTAATCTAGCTATAGGATTTTGTGTATACGAGTCTCTCAAATCATTTTGGGAATCTCAAAGGTGAATCTTCTGGAACTGACAATAATCTGAGCTAATGTCCGTTCCCTATATGTTGGTTTCCCTTTGATATCATTTTCAGGCCTAATTGTGTCTGGTCTAATGTCAGGCCCAATGATTCAAAAACCATGGTCAGTCTTGGTTGTGGCAGTCTGTCTGGGATTGCCGCATCAACAGGTTCGTAGTGACCACAAGACGGAGACTTTTCTCCAATTTCAAGTTTGTTGAGTGGGTATTTTACTGACTTTTCCAGCTTCATCTTCTGATATGTTATTGCAGCAACGTTTCCAATTGATCTTGTGAGGAGAAGAATGCAGTTAGAGGGAGCTGGTGGTCAAGCACGTGTCTACACGGGCGGGTTGGTCGGGGCATTCGGACAGATAATCAAGAATGAAGGGCTTAGAGGGTTTTACAGAGGGATCCTTCCTGAATACTACAAGGTGGTACCTGGTGTTGGCATCGTCTTCATGACTTACGAAACATTAAAGACGGTCTTATCTGGTCCTCCTTCCAGTTGATCACCAAACTCTTAACTATTTCACCTGCAATCGCCTGGCGTTTCCTCAAGAAGATAGAGCTTGGTTAGGAAGGGGTACAATTTTGTAGCATCATTTTACTAGGTTATGTATAGATAGTTAACTTTGCGAGACTGGTTTCCAACAGAATCTAGGTTACTAAAATCTAGAGTCCGGATTTAGGGATCATATGATCGAATCAGCAGTTTTGTTTGTGAGAGCTCCTGCGGTTTGTTTGTTTGTTTGTTTCCGACACCTTCGTTTAGCACTTTTCCGAGCGGACGAGGCAAGTGTTATTACTTTCATAAGAAGCCACTAATGTAAGAAGATCGTAGGAGTTGATTATCATGCTCTGTATTTTAGCTTAGCTTATATTCGCTCACCAAACTTTAAATCACATGGTTGCCTTCATCGTATTAGTGTGTCCTTGTGCATTTTCTATTTCCAGTACCTAAACAAATCGAGATGGTTGTCCTGCCGCCCCTGGAATTGCAGATTGTTGTAAATAATTACCTGGTGATGGAAGAAGCGGCAAAACAGAAAGTAGAAGTAGAAGTCAGCTGGGTTACTCTGTTGACAGAGTAACATGACCCTTTAACTGCCTTCCATTCTTGGTTATCAAGTTTTAAACCCTAAAGACCTATCAGTAGGTCTTGGATTAGGGTTTCTGAGGAGAGTCTTTTCATAGTTAATGCCAAAAGTCTATCAACCATTTGAGAGGAGTCTTTTCATAGTTAATGCCAAGGATTTTAAAGAAGATCCTTATGACAGTTTGAACATGATATCGGTTAATTTCTCTCTCTTTGTCATGTCTTTGTAAAACATTATGTGTGTTTTACTGGAATGAGTCAACATGCGAGTATGACTCTCATGACTTCTTACTGTGTAGGTAAGTTCAAAACTACTTCAAATGCGTCATTGACATATGACCAATAGAGATGACAATCAAACTCATGGCCGCAGGTATCTGACCGCTCCAACCCAGTCAACGCGGTGAATCCCACTTTGACTAGATATGGGTCGGGTATGGGTAAAACCCCCAAAAATTTTGATTGGTATGAGGCGGGTATGGTTTTAGCCTCCCCGCCCCATACCCATATCCATACCCATACACGCCCCACCAAGAGAATTTCTTCACATATAAAAAATGTGTGGATTAAATTGTAACCTATTAATGATAATTAGGGTAAATTCGAGAGCATAAATAGTAAAAACGCAATTGACTGGCCAACTAGTCAAAACCTAATTCATTTCCCTCAATTCTCTCTTCACTCTTTCACTTTCCTCTTTGTCAACAAGATTATGTTAGTTAATTATTACTTGGTAGATATATCAGAGTTATAGTATAATAATTTAGAAAATATTGTACTCTATATTTATGTATTGATGGATGCTTTTGAATCATATTCTTTGAACCGTATTGAGAAAATTGTCGTGTTTTGTTGACATCGTGATATAGTAGGTTTGTTGAGTGTTATAATTAAAAAATTCCTTGTAAATTTTCAGATATAATAATGTTAGATGTATGAGGTGGGTATTACCCATGGGTACCCGAAATCCACGGGTACGACATGGGGATGAGTTTTCAAAACATTCCCCCACTCCAAACCTGCCCCATTGCCATCCCTAATGACCAATCACTTTCTTATAGTGACCAACAATTCACACTTCATGATCCTCCATGTTCATTTATCATATTATGTAGTACAATATATAAAAATTGAGGGAAAATACAACTAGGACACCCAAATTTGGCAAAATGTATCATTCTAGCATAAACTTGTCAAAACTGTAATATTGACATGAATTTCATCACCATTAACTTTGATCATTAGTGACATCGGACAATGTATTGATTGATGATGTGTCCACTAACTATTTTTCATGTCAATTAAAAATAATAATACTTAAAAGAAAAGGGTACAGGAGGAAGAACAAAAGGTTACTTATGTCACATTTTACTTATATGGAGGAGCAGGGCTTTGTCTACAATGGTTATAAGAATGTTACAAGGACGCAAGAAGATACATTATGCAGAGTCGCTTAAGCAGGAGCTCTAGCTCTGATTTGGTCCACATGATTGGGATTCCTTAGGAGAAGCTTTAGTAATATGCAAGCTGTTTTTCGGCGAGGAAAAACTGGTGTTTGAACACAATCAATGCACCTTTGACTTCTCGAACAACGATTAATTACACGGTTCACTCCTCTCCGAACAATGTTCGAACGAGGGTGTTTGATGTTTTTGATGGTTTTTTGGGAACAAGCTACGTTACTCTACTCCTATGGAGGTTCAGTGAGAGCTCCGAAAAACTAAAAGGCAAGTTGCAGAGAAAAGATAAATTTTGACATAGTGTGTCAAATGGTTGGTTGTGGAACCTTTGCTTCGTCTTCGTTTCTCCTATTTATAGTCATCCCTTGTAACCGTCGTGCAACCGCCTCTTGGTAACCGCTGCTCCACTGCTTGGTGTTTGATGTAGCTTGCTTGACGCCTTGACTGTCTTGCGTGCTTGCCACTCGATAACTAACCCTTGTGCCATGGAGGTGTCTTGTTTGATGAGTGAAGGCTTCACACTTGGTTGTACTCGTGCTAACCACCTTGACATGACGTCATGCTCGACACCAGGGTGCTTGGGGGTTCGATGGATCCGCACTGACCCCCTTGGGGTGGCATCATGCTTGACACCCTAGTGCTTGACCCCTTTGGACGGTGTCATGCATGACCCCCCTGGTGCAAGGTAGGTAGATGGCATAGTGCTTGACCCCCCTTGTGCTATGGGTCTCAACACTTAGCCAAATTTTGGCTCTCTTTGCCACCACAGTTAGCTCGCGTCTCGTCATACTCAACTCACATTGGATGGTATCATGCTTGACCCCCTGGGATGATGTCATGCATGACCCCCTTGTGCTTGACCCCCTTGGACGGTGTCATGCATGGCCCCCCATGTACGAGACCCCCCTTGGACGATGTCATGCATGACCCCCCTTGTGCTTGACCCCCTTGGATGGTGTCATGCATGACCCCCCTGGTGCTTGACCCCCTTGGACGGTTGGATCTCCATACTTAGCCAATTTTCACCTCGGCATCATGCTTGACACCCTAGTGCTTGACCCCTTTGGACGGTGTCATGCATGACCCTCCTTGTGTTGTGGGTCTCAACACTTAGCCAATATTTTGGCTGTCTCAACACACATCATGCTTGACCCCCTTGGATGATGTCATGCTTGACTCCCCTTGTATTGTGGGTCTCAACACTTAGCCAATATTTTGGCTGTCTCAACACACATCATGCTTGACCCCCTTGGATGGTGTCATGCTTGACTCCCCTTGTACGAGACCCCCCTTGGACGATGTCATGCATGACCCCCCTTGTGCTGTGGGTCTGAACACTTAGCCAAATTTTGGCTTTCTTCGCCCCATCATGTCTAGGGGTAATTACCCGCGAGGTAGGTGTCATGCATGACCCCCTTTGTGCTTGACCCCTTGGACAGTGTCATGCATAACCTCACTTGCGGTGGCATGCTTGACCCCCTTGTGCTGTGGGTCTCAACACTTAGCCAATATTTTGGCTCTCTTTGCCACCACACAGCGAAAAGGTACTCGCGATGACCCCTTTGTGGTTGGGTCTCCACGACTTGGGTGGTTGATGTTGAAGGGTTTCAACACGCTTGACATTTGACCCCCATGCGTGACGGATGGGTGTTCGGTGGGTCAAGTAGTGTGTGTTGAGGTACCTGGTATGAAGCCCAAAATACCATCATTTAGGCCCAACTTAAACCAATTTAATTAATATGGTTAAGTTGGTCTTATAAATCACTACCACTCCTTGAAAATAATCAATGTGGTATTGAGTGATTTTTTTAGTGGTAAACACAAGCAGACTGGAATAGTAAGTGATTTTCAATCGAATTTGAGAAGCTTTTGTATTCGTTGCAAGGGATTTTAGAAGTATGCTTAGGTGTCAATTTATACAACTGGCTCAAGGCATGCATTCCTATATATAAAAGCCTTGGTTACCCGCACTGTTCATTAGTGGGGTTCACGCTCTCATGTGCGACTGGGCTTCATCCGCTTGTTTCTTCTTCAGTGGCTCACGTGTCCTACTTCCACTCCTCACAGAAAACACAAAAATCCACCTTTTACCCCACTCACCACTGGTTATTCCCTGGATATCTCCTTTGTCTGAGAGATAATTGGTCACCCATATACTTTTCATTGGGGTCTACTCTCTACTTCTTCTCCCCTGCACACGCAAACCTTTCCTTCTTCCTGTCATCTCCGTCTCGAGACCCACAAACTTCCCCCTTCTCTGCTGCTCCATTCTGCAAGCCAAACTTGTCGCTACAGTTCTCGCTTTCACCTCGGGAATCGACCATTGCCCGAGACCCTTCCATACCATCTCCTCCAACAAAGCCCAACTCCCTTCTTCACTCACGCTTCTTCCATCTCTCTCAACAAACCCAAAATCCCTAATTCTCTCTCGGTGGAATCGCCACTGCCCCGCCCTCCCAGCCACCCAAAACCATAGAGTCAATCATCCCCGCTGATCCCGTGACCACCCGATGGCTAGGCGGAGAGAGGAATCCCAACTCCCCTCAACCCTCCCCTCATAGTTATGCACGCACTCACAAACGCACAGACAGCCTCGGCCGGACCCGACGATGAAGTGAGTAGCGGAGAGCGAAGAACCTCAAAGATTTGAGAGGTCTGCACGGTTGGACTCCCCCTTTCGACGCCGGCTCCCATGGAGGCACACAGCTCCTACAACATTTGGTGGGACTTGGGAGTATAAGCTAGGATTCCGCCGAACTCAGCTCCGCAAAGTTGGGAATTTGTGGAATTGTGAATATGAGGGTTAACTTGGAAAAGGGAAGAGACGGAAACACCATGGCGAAACTCAGATGTGACAAAAGCAGGGTACATTTTTCTTATTTAAGTTATGGGTTCGCTCTCGCACAAGATTTTCAATTTTGGGTCCTTTGGGAGATTGTGTTCTTGTTGAATCTGAAGCGTATTTTTTTGGGTGTTTTGAAACCGAAGCTTAGGATGGGGGTTTTGGGTTTGTTCCCTTCCTTGAATTTGATTTCAATTCTTCTCTCTCTTTGCCTTTCTCTATGGACTCTTCTGTTTTTTTTTTTTTCAGTTTTCAAGATTTCATTTAAGTGAGTGATTCCAGTTTACTAAACGAATTCTTTTGGTTTTTATCATGTCTATCATCTACTTTGCCATCGCAGTTTATTGATTGATGGGCATTGATTATTTTAGAACCAAAGATGAAGAGCTTCTTGCCAGCAAGGTCGGTTTGCAATGAGGCTGTAAATTTCAAGGTGCGTGTCTTCGTTGTTGGCTGATTAACACATCCCAGCTGTAACTAATGCTTTTACTTTAGTCATAATTTGGATATCTACATCTATGAGGTTTGTTCAAGCATCACCCTTTCATGAAATATGACCATAGATGATGCTTGGGTTTGACTGGATGATTACAGGATTGATTCCGAGGACATATGTTGATTGTTTGGAGGAATGATGGTAGTTTCAATCAAATTTGGTTCTTGGCTTTTATTGCAGTTCATTGCTTGGTAATATTTTTAATGGTAACCCACCACGGCGATTGTGTGAAGCAAGATTCCAGTTCAGTTTACGTGTGTGTGTGTGTGGGGGGGGGGGGGGGGGGGTGTTGGATGGTCACACCAAATTGGAAAAAACTCAAAGGATCCATCTATTCAATTTTATAAGTATGATGCATTCTCCGATTCCTAGGTGGCGTTGCGTTCATCTTTTGTGTGGATGCTTTTCTTTTTGTGTGCTATGTTCTGGTGAAAGGATCCATCTGTTCATTTGGGTTAGAAGGGATTTTCATTGGTTAAGGAAAGAAAACCAATTCCTTCCATTGAGATACATAGATTTCGTTGTAAGTCATCAAGCAAATGCCCATTTGCTGATTGTGGTCAATTGAAATTGCGGCAACAATATTCAATTTGGATGTGATTGTTTTTTTCATTTAAGTTTATGGATTTCCGATTTGGATGAAGATTGAGTTTGTTGCCAGGTTATGGTAGATCGAAACAACACCAGAAACATCGATACTAGCAATAATAGTCCCTTGACTGCGAGCAGAAGCAACACAACAGTGGGGAATCAAGTGGAGAAGCTAAAAAACAACCACAACAAAATAAGGTTCATGCCTTGATGAATCGATTTTTATTGATGATGAGTGAGTAGCTCAGGCTTACTTATCCCTCATATCTATTCTAAATGTTCTACTCTATTTGTCCTGCTACAAAATTACTCCACTTTGTTGTCCACTTACCAGTGGATGTTACATTTGGGTCTCATTCTTTTACCCTGCTCTTCCTTCTCTGGTCTCCAGTATGGCGCATTCCCTCCGATTTGTATTTTTCATGATTGATAAAATGTAGTGGTTTTTGTGTATGACTCATATTATATACCTCATATATGGGTTTAACTGTATTTAGGTATCTATGAAGTTCACTAAACTACTTCTCCGTATAACATGCCCATCAGGTTACCAACTATAGACCTGACAATCGGGTTAGGTTGGATAATTTCGGGTTGGGAATCTCAGGTTACGGGTCTTCACGGGTCGGGTCATGATGGGTTTGCTTATTTTGGGTCAAATATTGACCAAGCCAATCGGTTTTTGGGTCATTTCGGGTCATGAGCGTTCTCAGAATCAATATCAAACATGCTTCATAAATTAAAAAAAAAACAAATTTTTACATATGTGTGACAATAGTTTGCCTAGCACATGTGAATTAACAAATGCTCAACTCCTTCCATGCTAATGAAAAGAAATACAAATTGCACAAATTGTCAAAAAAAAAAAAATGACGAAAGTAATACTACTACAATAAACAAATGATGTTTGATTATCTTTACACTCCAAACTTGTCTTTCAAATCCTAATAATTTTTTTTTAAAAATCTCACCAAAGTATGAGTGAGTGATTTTATCATTTTTAGAGCGACATATTCAATGAAACGGGTCTAGCGGGTCGACCCACAAACCAACCCAACCCGACCCAAAACTACGGGTTAATCGGATTCGGGTCATTCGGGTTATAAAAAATTCAACCCATTCTCTATTTTTCGGGCGGGTTTGGGTCATGTCAACGGGTCGGGTCCTCATTTGCAAAGTCTAACCAACTACATGAATGGAAATTACTTGCTGCAAATCAGGATGACATTTTTTTGCCTGATATTGTTCTTTGTTGTTTCTAATTGTTACTTCGGTTTAAGAAATGGGATATAGGACCTTATATATAAAAAGAGGATATAGGGAACTTGATTGTTAAACCAAATTGAAAACTATACTCTGGAGAATAAATAAGTGAACTGATGGTTCTTCTTTCTATTGTGTTCTTGATTCAAGGCAGGAGGAAGTGAAGGGGACTGCATAAAATCTCACAAATAGAACCGTACTCTGTAAGATCTCAGATCTTTTAATAGTTTCCCTCTGTCTTGGACAAATCCAACCTCATGTTTCGCTCGATCCAAGATTACTTAGCTTTAAGGTGTTTTAGTCTAATTGATGCCACTTACCTTCTTGATTTGCCGTCCGTGCAGGCCTTTGGTTAACATGTTTATTTCTTCTGATTGTTGGAGTCAAGTTCATGACAAGATTGTTAGGAACAGAACAACAACAAGAACGAGGTTACCGAATCTGGAGCTGAGTCGCGGACTAGGTCGCTCTCTTTAAGACGTTCGCGGCACTGGCCTCGATGCGCACGGCAGACTATCAACCGGTCGTCTCCAGGATAAAACAGCTCCTCTGTGTACTCGCGGTTTTGTGCGAAAACCGGAGCTCTCTGAACACTCTCTCTATTGTGTTTATGCTCGTTGTGGTGTGTTTAGAGGGACTGGGGAGGCGGCTATTTATAGGAGCCGACCCCTAGGAATATATCCTCTTGCTTGGGGAATAAGTCGCATTAATTAAGGAAGATAATTACTTCCTTAATTAAAATCGTCGGTTAGGATAAATCCTGCGGGGATTATCCTTTGAATATTCCTTTTCAATCGATTATCCCTAGAATATTCCTCAGAATAACAGATTAATAATTAATTTCGTTCGGAATTTCTCCAAAAAATATGTATATACTCTCAACCAACCAACCAACCGGACGGACGGCGCGCGCGCGTGTGGTGGTCTGTTAGGTCCTCCCTCTCCCACAAAAGTGGGTCACCCCAAGGGGCATGCCCTTAGGAGAGAGGCTCCTATCTTTATACACAATTCACCAAGTAAAACTACCAATGTGGTAGTTTTTCCACTTGAGACTCTATAGCTTTCAAAGCTATTCATACACATTTCCAATAATCCCCCACTTGAATAGTTTTGAAACTATCTCTTAGCATCAACAGTTCCATAAGATCGGGTATAAGCTAAGGTATCGCGAAGATTTGAACCTTAGCGTAGTGGTTACACTTCCGATTTCATAAGGGTGACTCGTAGTCTTGAACCCTATCTCAGATAGTGTAGCACACCGGATCTTTTCATTGAGTTGTGTTCTCTTCTTAGCCCGTGCGTTTATGGCCATGCACGTTATCCTGGTTTAGTGAACGCTCTAGCAACTTTGTGCCTCCAAAGTTCCGTAGGGAGCGGCCCCACTCCCACATTCACATAGGTGAGTCTATCCGGAGTACCCCCAAAGTAAAGTACTCCACCCCACATAGGGTATAGATCTCATTAAGAGTTATTAACTCAACCTCCATTGCTTTGGGATTCATGCTTCATTATGCATGAACTTTTCGCATACTACTCATGACTTGTTATTACCCATTGAACCCATTTCTTGGGATCTCCAGTCTATTGGGTCGGGTTACCATCACTTGTAGTCCGTGGTTCGGTAGGCATAAGCCCCATACCCTTGGCGGTATTCTGGACTTTCTCTCTAGGTAATCCTTTCGTCAAAGGATCAGCTAGATTCTGTTCGGATCTTATATGATCCACCCTCACTGCTCCTATCGTAAGGAGTTCTCTAACAGTACTGTGCTTACGACGAATCTGTCGTTTCTTTCCGTTATAGAACCGGTTCTCAACTTTAGCGATAGCTGCGGCACTATCACAATGTATCAATATCGGAGGGACCGGCCTTTCCCATAGGGGAATCTCTGACAACAATCCTCTCAACCAACTTGCTTCTTCACTAGCCGTTGCTAGTGCTATCATCTCTGATTCCATAGTTGATTGAGCTAGGATTGTTTGTTTCTTTGACTTCCAAGACACAGCTCCACCAGCGATGTTAAAAACATATCCGCTGGTTGCCTTGGAGTCATCTGATAGGGTATTCCAATCCGCATCACTATACCCTTCTAGTACAGCGGGAAACCTTTGATAGTGTATACCAAGGTTTGCTGTTCTCTTGAGGTATCTCATGACCCTCTCTATAGCATTCCAATGCTCTCTACTAGGATAGCTGTTAAACCTGCCAAGCAATCCCACGACATATGCAATGTCTGGTCGAGTAATCCGCAGCATAACAGAGACTGCCAATGAAGCTAGCATATTCTGATTGTCTTACACTGTCTCCAGTGTTCTTAAATAGCTTTACACTAGCATCATACGGAGTACACACAGGTTTACAGTCGAAATAGTTATACTTCTTCAAGATCTTCTCTATGTAGCTAGATTGATCTAGAGAATAACCATTTGTTGTTCTAGTTATCTGGATTCCAAGAATAAACT
The DNA here is from genome assembly GCA_946122785.1 of Linum tenue. Taxonomy (NCBI): domain Eukaryota; kingdom Viridiplantae; phylum Streptophyta; class Magnoliopsida; order Malpighiales; family Linaceae; genus Linum; species Linum tenue. The sequence goes on along the minus strand of CAMGYJ010000005.1, from coordinate 90,673,779 downwards.
TTTCTTCTCCCAGATCTTTCACCTCAAAGCTCTCTTTTAACATGGCTTCGCTTCATTGACCACATGAATATTTGTACCAAATATCAACATGTCATCTACATACAAACATATGATAGTGCAAGTGTTATTCTCTGACTTGCAGTAAATACACTTGTCACTTTCATTCACCTTAAAGCCATGTGAGAGAACGAGAGTGTCGAACTTCTCATGCCACTGTTTTGGAGCCTGTTTCAAACCATATAATGATTTGTCCAACTTACAGACTTTCGAGGCATGTTCAGGGATAACAAACCCTTCTGGTTGTTCCATATAGATTTCTTCATCTAGATCACCGTTCAAAAAAGCAGTCTTAACATCCATTTGGTGTATCACGAGATTGTTCAAGGCAGTAAGAGCAATCATGAAACGAATGGATGTTATTCTAGATACTGTTGAATAGGTGTCGAAGAAATCTATATTCTCTCTCTGCCTGTAGCCCTTGACTACTAGGCGAGCTCGGAACCTTTCGATTGCACCATCACGTTTCCGTTTCGTTTTTAGAACCCATTTATTACCTAAGACTTTGCAGCCAGGAGGTAAGTCTGTTAGATGCCAAGTCTTATTAGCCTCTAACGATTCCATTTCATCTATAACGGCCTCATTCCAAAAGTCTGCATCTATGGAAGTTAATGCTTCCTGCAAACTTTTTGGATCCTCGAGGGTGTATACTGTAGTAAAATCATCACCAAAATCTTTAGAGATTCTAGCTCTTTTACTTCTTCTGAGTTCATCCTCAGATCCAACACCCCCACTAGTTCCGTTATCTCTAATAGCGGGTAGTACATTACCCCCACTATTTCTCGTTTTAAATGGAAATCGTGTCTCAAAGAAATCAGCATCAATGGATTCTATTATAGTACGAGCATTCAAATCATAGAATCTATATGCCTTACTATTGGCCGCATAGTCAACGAAGACACATTCATATGCTCGACTAGCCAACTTAACCCTCTTAGGATCCGGAATTCTTACGTAGGCCAAACAGCCCCACGTTCTTAAATAGGACAGATTAGGTGGCTTATTCTTCAAGATCTCATAGGGTGATTCTTTTCTATTTTTTTTGGAAGACGATTTAGCACATAGCAAACCGTCAACAAAATATCACCCCACCAAGAAGAAGCCGCTCCAGAATTGAGCATAATAGCCACAACTAATTCTGTAAACGTCCTATTTTTCCGCTCAGCTTTACCATTCATTTCTGGTGAATATGGTGCCGTGGTTTCATGAATGATACCATGTGAGCTATAGAATTCCTTGAAGGGATTAGAGTCATACTCTGATCCTCTATCGCTCCTAAGTCTTTTTATCTTTCGATTGCACTGATTTTCGAATTCAACCACAAATACCTTGAACATGTCAAGGGCTTCACTTTTGTTTTTCATCAAATAAACAAAGCAATAATCAGAGCAATCATCTATGAAAGTGATAAAGTATCTCTTGCCAGACCTAGTTAACGTCCCATCTAGTTCACAAATATCAGAATGAATCAGATCTAAGGGTTCTGATTCTCTACTCACAGATTTATGGGGCGTTTTCGTTATTTTTGCTTGGCTACAGAAATCACATTTATCAAATTCATTCATTGAGAGTTTAGGGATATGTCCTAGGTTGCTTAAATTCTACACAATTCGTGTGTTCACATGACAAAGACGAGCATGCCAAATATTCAAATCACACACCATGTAAACTGAAGAATTCATCTTATTAATTTCGACATTCAACTTGAACATCCCATTACATGCATATCCCTTTCCCACAAAACTCCCATTCTTAGTAAGGGTATACAAGTCTGCCCCAATAGATTGATTAAACCCAGCCTTATTAAGAAGATATCCCGAAACAAGATTCTTCCTTATCTCTGGAGTGTGCAACACATCCTTGAGCACCATCTTCTTCCCAGAGGTGAAGTTCAGCTCCACTTCCCCAGAACCAGCAACCATAGTGGTGTGAGTAGTCCCCAACAACACTTTCTTGTCAGCAGGTGCTTCTGTGTATGTTTTAAACATAACACGATTGTTGCAAACATGCTTCGATGCACCTGTATCCAGCCACCATCCTTCTGAGTCACCAGTGAGGTTAACTTCAGCGATCATATCTGTGATCATGACTATCAAATCCTCTTCTGTCAAGTTAACCCTGGCCGCAGCGGCGGGGTTTTGCTTGTTCCTGCACTTTTTTGCCATATGACCCGGTTTTCCGCAGTTATAGCAGATAAACGGTGGGTCCTTCTTAGAGGTTTGGGCCATAACCCTTTGGTTACCTCGAGAGGCACCATTCTAGTGGGGGCGGACCTGCTGGTTCTTACTCTTAAACCCTTTCTGGTTAGGTTTAAGAGCTCTAGGGGTGGGTCGTTTAGCAGTGACGACCATCACCTCTTCTTTCATATCCTGCTTGTGGGATTCTTCCTCAATCCTTAGGCGAGTAATCAAACTTTCCAGTGAAAATTCTTTAGTTTTATGTCTAAGCATATTCTGAAAATCTTTCCACGAAGGGGGCAGCTTATCAATAATGCAAGCAACTTGAAATTGATCGTCTAGAGGCATACCTTCATAGACGATCTCATGAGCTATTTTCTGAAGTTCGTGGGACTGAACTTCGACAGACTTGTCATCCACCATCTGGTAGCGCAGGTAGCGGCTGACAGCATACTTCTTAGCTCCAGCCTCCTCCGTGTCGTACTTCTTTTGGAGCGCATCCCAAATCATCATAGCGGTGTTCTTGCTGTCCGCATAGTAGTCGTAGAGATCGTCTGCCAGGCCGTTGAGGATGTAGTTCTTGCATAGGAAGTCATGCTCCCTTTCCTTAGCAGAAGCAGCCCTCTCCTCATCGGTCGCTTCTTCCGGCAGCTCGACGGGCATGCTGGTGAGGCAGTGTGCCAACTTCTTGGTCGTCAGGTAGAACTCCATCTTTTGTCTCCAGCGACGGAAGTTGACCCCAATGAAGCGAAATGGTCGATTGATATCGACAGCACCAGATCCGGCCATGTTGTTCTGTTCAGTCGACATAGTAGCAGTCGAACGTCTTAAAATTGTTAGGAACGGAACAACAACAAGAACGAGGTTACCGAATCTGGAGCTGAGTCGCGGACTAGGTCGCTCTCTTTAAGACGTTCGCGACACTGCCCTCGATGCGCACGGCAGACTATCAACCGGTCGTCTCCAGGATAAAACAGCTCCTCTGTGTACTCGCGGTTTTGTGCGAAAACCGGAGCTCTCTGAACACTCTCTCTATTGTGTTTATGCTCGTTGTGGTGTGTTTAGAGGGACTGGGGAGGCGACTATTTATAGGATCCGAACCCCTAGGAATATACCCTTTTGCTTGGGGAATAAGTCGGATTAATTAAGGAAGATAATTACTTCCTTAATTAAAACCGTCGGTTAGGATAAATCCTGCTAGTCTCAAGTGAACCAACCAAACGGACGGCGCGCGTGTGGTGGTCTGTTAGGTCCTCCCTCTCCCACAAAAGTGGGTCACCCCAAGGGGCATGCCCTTAGGAGAGAGGCTCCTATCTTCATACACAATTCACCAAGTAAAACTACCAATGTGGTAGTTTTTCCACTTGAGACTCTATAGCTTTCAAAGCTATTCATACACATTTCCCATCAAAATACCCTGATTCCTCTCACCTATAGTAGGTGACCTTCGTAGAAAGTTATCTCTCATGTGATAGTTGTTTGTAATTCTCCAGGCATGTGGTTAATCCCCTTAACCATAGGAAGTTACCTCATGTGATGGCTCTGATCTAATGTTGTTTTGTTATGATGAAGTTGGTGGCTTCACGGATTCTCTACTTCTCATGGAGTTCAGTAAAGAAGAGCAAAGCAACTGTAGCTAAAGGCAAGGTGACTGCATCAACAACTATTGCCACCCCGTGGGTGAAGAAACTCAGTAGTATTCTTCCCCCATTCAAATCATTGATTTTTTGGTTACTTCTAACGAGTTGCGTTAAAATTCCATACTTTATAACCTGTTTTGGATGCATCGTTTTTACCTATGCACTTTCCATGAGATTTGATGCCCTCGAATGGAGATGATCGATTAGGAAGAGATGCGGAGGACCAAGATTGCAAGAGCAAAGCAAGGCTGAATGGTAGAATGGAGGGCGGGGAAATACCTGCATGCATGAATCTCTCCGTAGGTTATGACCCGTTTAATCAAAGATTTTCAGATGCTTTTGCTTCCTACCTATTTCCATTTTTAAGGCCTCAGTTATGATATTTCGAGTACAACTTATCACTCTTTGTCGATTGATATGGTTCTCTCTTTTCTGTCTATTTTTTGTATGTAATAAAGCACTGTGGAACTGATTGTTTGTTAAACGACTGGGATAGACTCATCCAATATTGTTCTCATATTTTCAGGTCAAATGAAGAACTAGCCTTTTGCCACTTCTATTCTAGGATAGGTGATGTTCTTTGGATATTCCATTATCAATACCCGCGGCTACGCCGCAGGGAGAATATTTGCAGCTAAGGGAAAAGTGCTAAATATGAGTTGCTTTCCATACCTTGGGGAAAGGAAAATGACCATTCTTGTATACACAATTCACATAAGCAGAGTAGCACAGCACACTGACTCAATATAATTGAGAAGCAAAGTAAAGAGAATGCAGCCGGGAACACATAGTTGATAATCTTGCATGGAGCATGGAGATAAGCATACAACAGTTAGCTAATTGCGGCAAAATATTTTTCGGCACCCTTATAACATATACAACACTAAGAAAAATATTATACAGATAAGTGGTTGGACATCACAGAAGGCAGGTAGAGTGGCAACAGGTTTCAGTGATACAGGCGAGTGGATCCCATATGATGATGACCTCAAACACTGAAGTGGCAATATTTATTTTACTCAGAAAGCATAAATCTGAATACACCAAACTCCTTCAAAACATGTATCATAAAACTCGGATAAATCCATCATACTCTGCATAGACTTCTATGTTTGGTATACATCTTTGCTCCCTTGTACATTACTTCGTAGTTTCTCTTTTAGTGAAACATTTGCCATTATCGGGAAAAATTGGAGCAAACTTCATGAAAAGGAAAAATATATATATATATATATATATATTGGCTGAATTTTGAAAACCTTAAATCACTAAAAAAGATTGGATTTTGCTACGGTGACATGCATGTCACCGTGACATGGACTTTTCGGTCGACCGAATGGACTAATTCATGTATGTGGGGTTCCGAGAAGCGGTCGACCTCTTACATAATACGGTCGACCGCTTTGGTGGTCTAACAGAATGAAAGGTCGACCCAAATATCTCATAGGCCGACCCTTGCGCACCTAACAGGTCGACCGCATTATGAAGAGGTCGACCGTCTTCACACCGTATCCGTATTGGATATGGATTCCAACACCAGAAAGGTTCCACAATTGGACAAGGAAACGAATTGGGTCGACTCATTCACGTCCTAAATCTCTATAAATACGAATATAAGTCCCCTTCAACGCCACCAAGTCTGAATTAGGTTTTTTTCCGACTTAGAGCCTTTGTGAAGAAGATCGTTCGCGGTTGCTGTTGTACGTGTTGGAAGTGGTCGACCAGGTCTAAGGTGAGGTCGACCTAATGTAGCATTCGCCGTCTTCTTTTTTAATGCGTGATTTCCACCGGCTAACTTGATATATTGTTGGGTGCAGAATTCAATTCGGTCGACCGTGACGTCAACCAGGTCGACCTGACGAGACAATTCTTCGTATTTGAATTTAGGCCACAACACTTGGACTTTTGTACTTGCGAGGTAACCCAATTGGTCGACCTAATGGGTTTCAAGGTCGACCGTATATGTTTTTTTGGTTATTCAACCTGAATGTCGACTTTGGCTTTGTTTGTATGACTATGTTGTGCTTGAAAAGGTCGACCGCGCCAGATATCTGGTCGACCTATCCTTTTTTCGGTTTAATTTTGAACTTACTTTTTGTTGGTAATTGTTATTTTCCTGCTGGATAGGTCGACCTAGGAATAACAGAGGTCGACCTGACGAGTTGTGGTAGTCACTATTTGTCTTCCAGGTCGACCTAATACTTTGTCAGGTCGACCACGTCTTTGTTTTTTGGTCAATTGTATAAATTTGTACTTGAATTATGATTTTAATTTTTCTTTAAATTGTTTAGACGATGACGCATGATGAGAAACTGCATCAAGATTTGGGTGAAATCATGAAATTGTTGAAAGCCACACAAGAGAAGCTGGTGGTGTGTCAAACACAAGTCGAGCAATTGTCAGTTCGACTGACAGATATGACTGGGATGATGCATGACGGGTTTGAGAGGCTAGAAGGTGCTATCAAAGATATAAGTGCAGAACGAATGGAGAATGGCGGAAGAAATGGTAAAGGAAAGAAATTTGACTTTGGTAAAGAGGAGGAAGACCATGATGACTCTGAAAATTGCTACCAGAGCATAGACGATTTATTGAAAGAGCACATTTTAAAGGTATCCAAGTATATTCATATGTGATTGAAGATATTAGTATTACTATCATTAGTGCTAATATGTTTTGTTTATATGTTTGACAGAGTGAAACAAAGAATGGCCGCAAGGGTTCCTCTCCTAATTGCAAGAGACCGCGATATGAAAGTGACTCCTACACCACTCCACAGAAGGATCAATTTGTAAGAAAGGGATTATTTAGTGATGATAGCGATGAAGATGAATCTAAGAGTCCTTTCGAAAAGCACGGGGTAAGTTTACGTTACATATTGATCTATAATGTGTGTTTGTGTTCATATGTTACTTTAATTTTAACTATGATTTGTAGGTCATGAAAGTGGAGGGTCTAGAAGGATTCACCAAAAATCTTCAAAATCCAGTTGAAGACTTGTATTATGTTGTTACTAAAGAGAAGGTTGGGGACAAGAATTGGGACAAGTAAGAAGTTTTTTTAGTACGTGTGGTCGACCGTTTGTCCAATAAGGTCGACCGTTTGTCAAATAAGGTCGACCGTGACTGTCAACAGGTCGACCTGTACGTTGCAAATCACAATTGACATTTCTGTTATCTTGATTTTTGCAGTTTGACCGTTGTGGACTTTTTTTCTGAAAACGTGCAACGGCATTATTTGAGTTCGGTCATTAGCGAGAAAAGCTGGGTTTGCTCATCAGTAAGTACTATACTACTACGACTTTCGTATGAATTGTGCACTATTTATGTTACGATTTACGATGATTTTGTGTTTGATTGTTGGATGGTAGGTAGTGGATTTGTGTGCAAGGGCACTAACAATGTCTGAAAAACATGATGTGAAAGAGCCAAATGTGTGGTATTTGCCAAATATGTTTTCGGTAAGAGCCGTAATGTCAAATTATTTGTCATAACCTAGTTATTTATATTGTACCATGTCAATTCATCTCAACTAAAACATGGTGCAGAAAATGGTACGCGCTAACATGAAGACCAGACAAATTCGTAACAAGTTGATGAATGATGGCGTGGACTTTATGCCGAATGTCAGTGCATGCCAGAAGGTTAGTCTAGTCAATGTCCCTATATCATTAAATTTCGAAAGTGCATTTGTTTGTATTCGCTGTTTATAAGATATAGTGAGTGTTTCGTTGCTAGATATTTATGCCAGTTCTTGACGATGAAGCATGTCATTGGTTTTTGTATCTCGTCAATGTCCAGCAAAAAACTGCATTTTTGCTTGACAGTCTACCTTCAACTAGTGAGGCGAATCGTAGGCGTAAATCAGAACAATGCAAGAAATTGGTAAGTGTTTCCTATAATTTTCTGACTACTAAGCGTTACGTAGTATGCTAGAAGCTTAAAATATTCGCTATTTGTGTGTAGTTGTCCACTTTGGATGATATTTTGAAACCAGAGCGCACGAGCAATGTAGTAGTACCAAATTTTGGAGATTTCAATTTTGATGAGCTACCAGTTCAACGGCAAAGGAATAGTACTGAGTGTGGTGTGCACGTCATGCAGTGGATGCGCTATGGATCCAAGGATCTTGATAGAGTGGTGAGTATATCGTCAAACAAATAACTAGTATAATTTACACTTTTTTTAGTTGTAACAAAATCTTACATGGCATAATGCAGATAGGAGAAGAACACAAATTACCGGCTCGAAAGGAGATTCTATGGTATCTGGCTACACATTTTGAAAACCATGCACGAGAAAATCTTTTCAAGCATGTAGTAGATGAATGCATGGAACGAGGCAAAGAGAGACAGAGTTCAAAGAAAAAAGCAAAGAAATGAAGTCGTTAAGTTACAATGTTGCATTATTTGGACCATACATTTAATTTCTATTTGCGAGATCGTGTCATTTTGGATTTTGAATGTTTATCGTTTATTAGATTTGTTATACAATTATGGATGTGACTGAATTTACGATTTCAATCGTCTAGAACAAGTGGTCGACCACATACTCAAAGCGGGCATACCCAAAGGCAGAGCACAGGTCGACCTCGTGAAGCTTTAGGTCGACCTATGATACCGTAGCAAAGTCAAAAACCATGTAAAATAAATATGGATTCTCGTCTGTTTGGCCTTAATAAAGTACGGTCGACCATTCTTGTCAAGAGGTCGACCTGTGCTCACATTTATAATCAATGGTCGACCATTTCAGACAAGAGGTCGACCTGTTTCACATTTAAAAACAACGGTCGACCATTTGTGTAAAGAGGTCGACCTGTTTCACATTTACCCAAGACGGTCGACCATTTGTGCAAAGAGGTCGACCGTGATGATTCCTGTCCTTGTACAATTAGGATTTTGTGTACTTGTCCTTGTCGAATTATGATTTTATATATCTTGAACCAATTGGATAAGGAATTCGTCTAAATTATCTATAAATAGATGTGAGTCTTAAGACATTAATCGTACCACGAAATCTTACAATTTGTTGGAGTGAAGTTATAATCTCATCGCTCTTATTGTGATCGGGTGTTGGTGGCGGTTTATTTTTATTCCGGTAGACCGTAACAATAAGTGGTCGACCTCGTTGCTAAGGTATGTCTCGTATATGCTTGTTAATGGTTGTATGTGGTTAAATTTTTCCCACCATCTGGTCGACCACCCCAACCATCCGGTCGACCGTACTTTCGTAATTATAGGATTAGGTTGACCTTTCAGTAAATTTAGGTCGACCGCATGTTTGTTATTTAGTAATAAGGTCGACCGTACAGTTCATTCAGGTCGACCTGACGAGAGCTAATTGTGTATGTTTTGACATTAAGTTCGTATTCCGATCGTTGCAGGATGGATAACAGGGATGATACAGATGATAGAGATGATGATGAGGTTAACTTCGATGAGGAACCTAATGATGCTCGAGAAGGAGCTATGGATAATTCAGATGATACAGATAATACCGATGATGAAGTGGTTGGAGATGATTATGAAACCGAGGGTGCAGAAGAAGAATTTATGGATGATGAAGAAGCTACTGAATATGAACAACAAATTCCTTCCATGGAGTTCCAAACATTAGAAGATGCAGAGAAATTTTACGATTCCTATGCTAAAGCGAAAGGATTTAGCGTTCGACGTAGAGATCTTCGGAGGAGTCGTCGAGGAGTAGCAATTGGGAGGACAATGGTATGTTCGAGAGGGGGGACTAGAGGTAAGATGCATATAGATAAAGAAGGTCGGACTCGGCAACATCGTAAGATGACAAGACATTCTTGCAAGGCATCGTATACTGTACTCTTTGATCGGAATAAGAAAATGTGGGTTGTTTCTAAGTTTGAGAGGAAGCACTCACATCGTTGCTGCAATGAAGAAGAAACTCAATTCCTTCGGTCTCATCGAAATGTGAGTGAAGGAGACAAGGCTCTGGCGATAGGGATGCGACAGTCAGGAATAAAACAACGCAACATTGTTCAATTCATGAAGAATAAAGTTGGAGGATATGAGAATCTGGGGTACACTCCAAAGGATTTGGACAATGCTGTTCAGCAATCCCGAACAGTTGACGACGATCTAATAGGAGATGTTAACCGAACATTGGGTTACTTACAAAGTAAACATACCTCTGATGCGGGCAGCTTCTTCAAGTACACAACCAACGATGAAGGTGAATTAGGCAATCTCTTCTGGTCGGACTCCACATCTAGAGCAGATTACCATTTTTTTGGGGATGTCTTGGCGTTCGATGCATGATACAAGCGCAACAAGTACAATCGACCATTTGTTATGATGGTTGGTGTAAATCACCACCACCGTAACATCATATATGGTTTTGCCCAGTTGGATAACGAGACAATCCCCAACTATGTTTGGTTGTTGAATACTTTTCTGGAGTGTATGAACTCTAAGATGCCCACTTCAGTAATCACAGACGGAGACAAGTCTATGCGTGGTGCAATTGCTACTGTTCTGGTTGGAGTGCCTCACCGTCTTTGTATTTGGCATATTGAGACAAATGCGACAACGACCGTTCATAATAAGGAGTTCGTTAGCGCATTCACTTACTTGGCGAAAGCACGAATATCGATTGAGGAGTTTGAGAGGCGTTGGGAGGTTTTGATTAGTCAGCATGGCTTGTCTGCAAATAAGTGGTTGCAGGATTTGTACGCTGACAAATTACTGTGGGCAGAGGCATACTTGAAGGATATTTATTTCGTTGGACTCCAATCAACCTCGCGATGTGAGTCATGTAACCATTGGATAAATGGGTATGTGGGAACTCAATACATCTTGCAACGTTTTGTTCAGGGCATTGATGAAGCACTGGAGGGGATGCGTTTCACGGAGGCGCAGGATGATTATTCTTCTAGGCACACGAGGTTGGTCTGCAAGCATGCCCTGCGCACTTGGGAAATGCAAGCTGAAAGTATCTACACTCATCGTACATTTGTTATCTTCAAGACTGAACTAGAGAATGAAGCTTCTTATGTATTAGCGGAGAGAAGAAATGAATCAGATGGGACAGAGACATTCATACTGAAGAACTACATGAACCCAGATCGGATAAGGCGGTTAACATTTACTACGTCCACTCAAGATCTAAAATGCGAGTGTGCATTATTTGAATCTAAGGGGTTTCCATGCAGACACATGCTTACAGTAATAAAAAATATGGGATACACCGCACTACCCTCGTCTTGGTTCAAGCTTCGATGGACCCAAAATGCGAAGACACTAAATCGTCATCCTGGAGTTGGAGGTGATGTGGGAGAGAGAGTTGGTCGACTGATAAGACGTGGAGGATTGGCTCTAAAGTGTAAGCGTTTATGTGACATCGCGTGTGGTAGTGAATCTGCTTTTAATCATGTCTCTAAGACGTTGGACGACCTTACTCAATGGGCAATTGAGTTCGCGAAGGAGAGAGAAGACAACACCACACCGGCAAACCCTCCAACACCCCTTCGAAGTGTGAAAGATCCAAAAATTGGGAAGACCAAGGGGACATTCAAGTCAGCACGAACTGCATCGGGCAAAAGTTTAAGAAAGTGTTCGAAATGTGGGAAATATGGTCATTTTCGCCCCAAGTGCCCGAAACAAAGTCCCAGAAAAGGATCTTAAATTTCTTCTATTGTTTTTTAGGAGTTTATTTATTTTTTAATAACTGTGATTGCATTGTATTTTCTTCGAATTATCTTAATAATTTATGAGTTAATTGATTGTGGGTTGAAATAAACAATTTGTCATAAACGGTCGACCTCATAACATTTCTGGTTGACCCGACTATACGCGGTCGACCGAACAAGTTAGTGCGGTCGACCGCGTATTTAATTCGGCCGACCAAACCGGTTGACCAGACCATCCACCCAAACCTCCCTCCATCCTCTATTTAAGAAACCCTCCCCCACTCATTCTACACCACAATCAGAACCCTATCCCACCACATCCACTCATTCTTCCTCTCCTTTCCCTTCTTCATCTTCTTCTCCCATTTCCAAAAACTCCATTTTCCAAAAACTCAAAGAAACCTTCATCCTCATCACTTAGAAGAAGAACAAGGTAATGCTTTTCAGTCTTCTTTTTCATTTGAGTTGATTCTTGTCTTCTTCCTTTTGTTTTCAAAAAATCTAAAGATGGAAAAGAGGGGTTTTCGCTTCTGTTCGTCAGAAGCAGTCGACCTGTTCATCATCGTGGTCGACCGCAACTGGCTTGTAATCTATTGTATTTCTGTTTTATGGACTGAGGTCGACCTATGATGATATTGAGGTCGACCTGTGATGTTTTTCTACTATTTCTGGCCTTGTTATTTAGATCTGTAGCTTGAAAAGAGGGATTTTCCCTTCTGTACGCCAGGTGCGGTCGACCTTCTCATATTCGTGGTCGACCGCATCTGGCTTTCAATCGCCTTTTCCTTTTGTTTTATAGACTGAGGTCGACCTATGATGATATTGAGGTCGACCTGTGATGTTTTTCTACCATATTATCTACATCTATATCTTGAAAATAAGGATTTTGTCCTTCTGTTTGCCAGATGAGGTCGACCTTTTAATATTCGTGGTCGACCGCATCTGGCTTTCAATCGCCTTTTCCTTTTGTTTTATAGACTGAGGTCGACCTATGATGATATTGAGGTCGACCTGTGATGTTTTTCTACCATATTATCTACATCTATAGCTTGAAAAGAAGGATTTTCTCCTTCTGTTTGCCAGATGAGGTCGACCTTTTCATATTCGTGGTCGACCGCATCTGGCTTTCAATCGATTTTATTTCTATTGTATTTGTACGAAACTAACACTGGTCGACCTCTTCTAATTATGAGGTCGACCGGATCTGTTTTGTACTCAATTCCTACGAGCATTTGGGCAATTTTCATACTCGTTTCAATTTAGCCGAGGTCGACCTATGATGGTTCTGAGGTCGACCTATGAAAGCAAAAGTGCGAGTTATTGTCCCATTGTCTTTGAATTTGTGCGAAACTAACACTGGTCGACCTCTTCTAATTATGAGGTCGACCGGATCTGTTTTGCACTCAATTGGTACGATCATTTGGGCCATTTTCATACTCGTTTCAATTTAGCCGAGGTCGACCTATAATGGTTCTGAGGTCGACCTATGAAGGCAAAAGTGCGAGTTATTGTCCCATTGTCTTTGAATTTGTGCGAAACTAACACTGGTCGACCTCTTCTAATTATGAGGTCGACCGGATCTGTTTTGCACTCAATTGGTACGATCATTTGGGCCATTTTCATACTCGTTTCAATTTAGCTGAGGTCGACCTATAATGGTTCTGAGGTCGACCTATGAAGGCAAAAGTGCGAGTTATTGTCCCATTGTCTTTGAATTTGTGCGAAACTAACACTGGTCGACCTCTTCTAATTATGAGGTCGACCGAATCTGTTTTGTACTCAATTGCTACGAGCATTTGGGCCATTTTCATACTCGTTTCAATTTAGCCGAGGTCGACCTATGATGGTTCTGAGGTCGACCTATGAAGGCAAAAGTGCGAGTTATTGTCCCATTGTCTTTGAATTTGTGCGAAACTAACACTGGTCAACCTCTTCTAATTATGAGGTCGACCGGATCTGTTTTGTACTCAATTGCTACGAGCATTTGGGCCATTTTCAAACTCGTTTCAATTTAGCCGAGGTCGACCTATGATGGTTCTGAGGTCGACCTATGAAGGCAAAAGTGCGAGTTATTGTCCCATTGTCTTTGAATTTGTGCGAAACTAACACTGGTCGACCTCTTCTAATTATGAGGTCGACCGGATCTGTTTTGCACTCAATTGCTACGAGCATTTGGGCCATTTTCAAACTCGTTTCAATTTAGCCGAGGTTGACCTATGATGGTTCTGAGGTCGACCTACGAAGGCAAAAGTGCGAGTTATTGTCCCATTGTCTTTGAATTTGTGCGAAACTAACACTGGTCGACCTCTTCTAATTATAAGGTCGACCGGATCTTTTTTGCACTCAATTGGTACGATCATTTGGGCCATTTTCATACTCGTTTCAATTTAGCCGAGGTCGACCTATGATGGTTCTGAGGTCGACCTATGAAAGCAATTTTGTACTTGAATTGTTACGGGTTTATATCGACCCATTCTCGTTTTAAATTAGCTGAGGTCGACCTATGCTTCTTCTGAGGTCGACCTGTTCTCGTTTTAAACTAACTGAGGTCGACCGCTTTATGGAGTGGTCGACCGCGTATTGTTCATTTCAAAAATTTGACTAACGTGTATTCTTGCTTGTTTGATCGCAGGATGTTTGGCGGCAGAAAGAAAAGAAAGGCACAAAAAGCTGCTGCCTCAAGTTCGGAATGGGAAGAGTTCAATTCGAATTTGTTCCAGACGAAGGAGCAAAGTGAGACCTACTAAGAGAAGAGCATGCACAACCGCAGGGTGGCTCCAGGAAGGCCATTGACGACGGATGCGTATTCTCATTTCGAGAATTACGGGTTTCTGGGACCCTTCATCGAGCAGGAGTGGCTGAAGGTGATATCACTCAATGTACCATACTACCCAAAAATGGTACAATACTTCTACAACAACATCGTCTACGAGCGCAATGCAAATGGATCATTCACGCATTCAAATCCTATGTGAATGGGGTGGCGATGCGCATCAGCAAGAATGTGTTGGCGCAAGTACTGGATGCTCCAAACGAGGGGAGGAGAATCAATTCTTACGGTGCTTGGAATGAAACGCATTTCACGAGAACCAAGCAAATCCAGACGGTATGTGGTCTTGATGAAGAGGAAGATGCTCAGGGGCGCAATAGGCCATTGCCACGCCAAAACACAACACCAAACTGCGACCAAGTGTAATCGCAGTCCGGGAATGCAGTAACAGGCAAGTTTAATTATCAACCCGGGGTCTAGATCTACTGCTTACTCCGTGATTCTCTATTATCTAGCAAACTAGTTCGAGTGATTGTTGTGAAAAGTAAAAGCAACAAGAAAGCAGTAAATTGTTCGGTTTTCTAAAGCAGGCAAGAGTCACTCGGGATTGAGTCCCCCTAGCCCCTTAGTTAGGTTCAATTGCAATTCCCTGGGTTGATTTACTGTTGATTAGACTGCGGAAGATCCGACAGTAGCTTGGAATCTCTTAAGCTGACCAAGCCCTCTCAGTCTAACTACCCGGCAGACGACTAGTCTTCACCGGGATAGAAAGCTGAGGCTATGAACACAGAACTCCACTAGTGGCGCCAAGAACACCAGTACAAAGCAGTAAACTGGCTAACTCTCGTATAGCCAATCTCCTACTATCGAATGAAGAGGCTCTAACAACCTAATCAGATTCTATCTATCTCAGGTTGCAGCAGAAATTGAGAAAAGCTGATCAGACTCAAATCAATTCAATAAACATGCATCATTCGATTAAAATCAAACAGTAATATCATCCCAAGTCATTACAATCAAATCCCTAACACAAGGAACTAGGGTTCTTCATACCCAAGTGAGAGAAGGGTTCTACTCCATAGAGGGAGAAGAGAAAACAAGAATCGGATTAGTCATACTCATAACGATGAGGATAATCTGCTCCGGGACGATGGTTTCCACTCCTATGACGATCTCCAAGCTCGATTCGATGAAATCCAGCTCTACGACAGCTTCTAGGGTGTGTTCTTCGCACTTTCTCTCTCTAGGGCTCTGTTTTTGCTCTGAAAACACGATTCTCCCACTTTTGGCTCGGAATAGGCTCTAAAACCAGGCTTTCCCGACTCGCACGGCCAGGGTGCATGGCCGTGCATATCACCATTCTGGCCGTGCAACCCAAAACGCAGCGTGTCATTTAGTCCGACCTCAAGCTTCTCGCACGGCCAGGGTGCACGGCCGTGCGATCTTCAGGGCCTGCCCGTGCGTGGCCTCGGCGTAAAGCGCATGGCCAGATTGCTCACGTGCACGGCCGTGCAGCCTCCCTGGTCTGCCCGTGCAGCTCCCCAAAAACCTCGCCATTCGTCCGTTCTTCGTCCAATCGACCCCAGACTCGCTCCTAAGCCTTCATTCACGTACTAGGACCTGAAATATCACAAACAAGCACAACCTAGCGTGAAATCAGCCTAAAACACGAGAATCAACACCTCAAACGGTGTAAGAACGGGGGTAAAAACATGTGTAAATGACGGTCTATCAAACTCCCCCACACTTAACCGTTTGCTTGTCCCCAAGCAAACCAAGTCAGACACTAGGTAAGCTTACATATTTCAATCAACCAACATTGGGGACAAGTCATAAAGGCACAGAACACGTGAATCGCACTGGTTTTCAAACATCAATACATGCACAACCTCAATAACAACCTGGACAACCACCACAAAGGACATTCGAGTGCAGCAAATCGAGTAAAGGAAGAGTCTCCCTACTGTTCACTGGCCAACCTAGACTTGATTCAACCACTTACTCAAAACAGTCAACTCATGCATCCAACTCAAGACATCAGAATAGAGACCGAGCAATCTAGGTCCTCACCGGGGTACAAGAGCATATAGAAAATGAAAATGAATCACTCACTCTCGACCAGTGGGGTCAGGAAAATTTGATGCGAAAGATGCGCATGCTATTTCTCTCAATCCCTATCATCTCTTCACCATGATGGCAGCCTCTAAATGCTAGAGTTCACATATGGGGTGTCACCACTAACTAATCAGGAGGTCTTAGACACAGGTTCAAATGACTGGCTAGGGTCTTGGACATGGGGAAAAGGCCTTTTAGGTGGTGGAAGTATTCATAGCAAAAGGTTCCACATTCTCCAAACACACGATCACCGTCAAACAAACCGGTATTTTCTTTCTGCTATTCTGCATTACTCAATATCTTAAGAGCACAAGAGCGAAGGAGGCATAAACATCAGCATTTCCAAGCCAGACTGCTAAGAAACACTACTTAATGGGCATTATTCAGATTTTTGGTAGTGGCTCTCTTTTGCTTTCAATTTGTTTCTTTGTTTCACTTTCATTTTTCTTTTCATTTCCTAAGAGAGCCACCACCTCTGCATAAACTTCAAACACCTGCCCAACTTTTAAGCACTACCTCCAACACTCACATAGACTTTAGCAGAAACAGCAGAGAATATATAAAAACCACTCTGTGGAACCTTCTAAAAGATGCAACAAGGGTGATTTTTTCCATTATAGACCAAAAGAAAGGATAACACACGGCTCAAGGGGGCTGACTAGGGGATATGACACATCAGGACAGTCAGTTTTGGGCGTGGGCTAATCCTATGCCCCCATCATCTTAGCTAGTGACAACGTGAATGCTACACATCATGGAAGAGGGATCTATCGCACAAGAAAGAAACGAGCAGGCTCAAATCTCACATGGCTACCTATATGCTCTATCTCACAGTCTGATACCCTGAACTAGATGCATAAACGACTGGCAAGGAAAAGTAATCAGATCAAGTCAGATCAAGTCACAGTTGGCAAGCAAACAGTTGAAAAACTGAACCCCTACATCGTTCTACTGCACATCTCAGTCCTCATCATAGGTTGTCCTAGTCGCAAACAAGTTGTCATGCATTAATCCGAAAACCAATCAATTCATCCATCAAAACACAGTGCCAATATGAGCAAACAACAGTACTTGGAGCCCTCAAATCGTAAGATTCGGACAGCGGACTAGGCTCCAAGCACCATCATAAATATTCCAACCGATACAAAGCACCCCCCCACACTTAAGCACGACATTGCCCTCAATGGAGTAGAGGGAAAGATAAGGGGAACGATGTTACCGGATTGAAACACTGTTGGGGGACTGGAAGTGGACCAGTCAGCGAGCTAGCATCAGCAAAACACACTGGGTGATAGAAACCATAGTTCCAAGTGGACAAACCGACAAAAATAAACGAAATAAAAACAAACCTTGGTGGGGTTGCCTCCCCACAAGCGCTTCTTTTACGTCTTAGCTAGACGGTGGCTCCTAAGTTTCGGTCCACCCCAAAACCTCCTTGAAGTTGAGGTTCTCGTCGATAATGTGGAGTCTCAGGTCACAAGCAAGTGAAGCGATATGTGATGAAGACGGCTCGTGACCTTGAGGAGGATGAAGTCTCCACTCACGAGACCTCTCCTTCGCATCTGCTCTTGTCTCATTGCCCAAAACCAGATAAGATATATTCGATTGACCACCATCGTATCCACCAAGAGGGATTGATGTTGATGTGGTCTTAGTTGGGCAAAGAGACACTGCAAATGGGTCCTTGCCAAGCAGCTCCTCGAAGTTTGGTGGAGAGATCAAATGTAACATAGGCCAGGTGCAAGCCTCTTCCACCTCAACTTCATCCTCAGCCTGGACGCCAATTGCTTCCACAACCCCCCTTCCTTCTTCAAAATGTGGTCTCCCCCCTTGGAAAAGATCAAGAACTACCTCTTCTTCACTTCCTTCCTCTTCCTCCACAACTTCCTTCCTCATCCTTGCTCGCTCTTCTTCTTCCAGAACAGATTGGAGAGCAAGTCGCCAAGCAATTTCTTCAATGGGATCATCTTGCCTCTCCTCGCACAGGCCCAGCATGCTACAGCATAAATGAGGAACGGTGTGATCTGCCACCAGAGGACTTTCCTGATCATGATCATCATGGGTGTTCTCTGGGATAACTTCTGTAGGCTCCTCAACGCCCCCGCTGCCCTTGTCATACTCCGCCTCTTCTAGCGCAGCAGCAGAAAGGTGATCTTGAGCAGGATGTGAGCAAATTTGCTTCACCCACTCTGTTTGCTTCGCTGAACACTGAACAGTCTGCTCCATGTCATGGAGCAATGAGGGATCGGAAGAGTCAAGGGCTTGGATTTGAAGATCCATCTTGGAGCATGCTCTCTCAGTGTCTCGAGTAAACTGCTCCACGAGAAGCCTTAATTGTTTGTTCGGATCTTCTAGTGAAGTGTAGCATGGCTCTGCTGGTTGTGGCAGGAACTCTTCTTGAAAAGGATATTGTTCTTGAGGTTCCCAAGGGTTTGGTTGTCCTCCATAGTAGGGGGGTTGGTACTAACATCCGAATCCATAGTCTTCTCCTCCTTGATTGCTCCAGGAAGTCTCGGGGTAATACCACACGGATGGTGGTTGATACCCCCAATGGTTGGAGAAGCCATGAGGATCCATGTTTCAGAGCTGCACCAACAAAAACATAACACCCAAGTGAAAAGAAAGGGTGGAAAAGAAAAAAAATGCAATAAATAAAAAGCTAGAGTAACAAATTCTCACGTTTCCCCAATAACCTAGAGGGTTGCGGAAGATCCGACAGTAGCTTCGAATCTCTTAAGCTGACCAAGCCCTCTCAGTCTAACTACCCGGCAGACGACTAGTCTTCACCGGGATAGAAAGCTGAGGCTATGAACACAGAACTCCACTACTGGCGCCAAGAACACCAGTACAAAGCAGTAAACTGGCTAACTCTCGTATAGCCAATCTCCTACTATCGAATGAAGAGGCTCTAACAACCTAATCAGATTCTATCTATCTCAGGTTGCAGCAGAAATTGAGAAAAGCTGATCAGACTCAAATCAATTCAATAAACATGCATCATTCGATTAAAATCAAACAGTAATATCATCTCAAGTCATTACAATCAAATCCCTAACACAAGGAACTAGGGTTCTTCATACCCAAGTGAGAGAAGGGTTCTACTCCATAGAGAGAGAAGAGAAAACAAGAATCGGATTAGTCATACTCATAACGATGAGGATAATCTGCTCCGGGACGATGGTTTCCACTCCTATGACGATCTCCAAGCTCGATTCGATGAAATCCAGCTCTACGACAGCTTCTAGGGTGTGTTCTTCGCACTTTCTCTCTCTAGGGCTCTGTTTTTGCTCTGAAAACACCATTCTCTCCCTTTTTTGGCTCGGGATATCAGGCTCTAAAACAAGGATTTCCCGACTCGCTACGGCCGTGCAGACACCACTTTGTGCCCACGCACAATCTCGTGCGTGCCCACGCACAATCCCGTGCGTGCCCACGCACAATCCCTCACGGCCAAACTGGTTACTTGCACGGCCGTGCGTGGCCACGCACAATCCCGTGCGTGCCCACGCACAATCCCGCACGGCCAAACTGGTTACTTGCACGGCCGTGCGTGGCCACGCACAATCCCGCACGGCCAAACTGGTCACTTGCACGGCCGTGCGTGGCCACGCACAATCCCGTGCGTGCCCACGCACAATCCCGCACGGCCAAACTGGTCACTTGCACGGCCGTGCGGGTTGTGGATGTGCCCGTGCGACTTCCTCAGAACCTCGCCATGCGTCCGATCCTTGTCCAATCGACCTCAAACTCGCTCCCAAGCCTCCATTCACGTACTAGGACCTGAAATATCATAAACAAGCACAACCTAGCGTGAAATCGGCCTAAAACACGAGAATCAATACCTCAAACGGAGTAAGAGCAGGGGTAAAAACATGTGTAAATAACGGTCTATCATTTTGTCAAGGCATATGTTGGTTTGTAAACAAAGTGAGACCTTTTCGTTTGCACGTTCTTAATGCAGTCGAATGTCGTTTGTGGTGGATGCCGGTATTGCTTGTAACAATCTATGTGTTGATGCTCAATAGCCATTGGGATTCATCCATTTTGTGCCCTTTTGAAATATCCCCAAGTTATTGTTGTTAGGTTGAAAAATTACCTTGTTGGAGATTGGTTTGCTTGGGGAGCAAACGTTCAAGTGTGGGTGTGTGATTCAGGTCTAGTTGCTTGGTTTGCTTGTTTGACTTTGTATTTCATCGTCCCTGGACATATTTTAAGTTAGGTTGCGCTTGTTTTGTTACATTTTAGGTCCTAGCACGTGTGGGAAGGTCAATGACTAGTTTCGGGTCGATCGGAGGTCGAAAAGTGCGAAAAAGCAAAGAAAAGTCCATTGCAATTTTCGATCTCACTGGACTCAAGCCAATGACCGTGAAATGAGTTAGTGAAGCGGCACGTTTTGGATCGAGATCACGGTCCCCATCTTGAGTTCACGGTCGTGAACTGGGACCGTGATCTGAGCCCGGTCTGGGTATAAAAGGGGAAGTGAGCTGAAGGAGAAAAGGAGCTTTTGGTAGGTTTTTAGTGTGTAGAATAAAAGAGGGTTTCTAGTGAGAAATTAGGGTTTCCTCTTCCTATTTTAGAGAGATAAAGTGTCATTCAAAAGAGGAAGAAGGATATTTGGGCTTCCCCTAAGCTAGAGGGTTGAAGGTTTCTTCTTCTTAGGGGAGATTCAAGCAACAAGGAAGGAAGATAGTCATCTCTTCGTTGTCTTTCTCTCCTTTTTGTTGTTTTCCCTTGCATAGCTATAGAATAGCCTATCTACTCACTTGGGTATTGTGAATCCTAGTCTAGATGTGTGTTAGGATGTAAGAACTTGATTCTATTGTGTTCAATGCAGTCAAAATCGCGCTTTAAAACTTAAAAACTTACGCTTTTACCTTTTTAGGTCACCAAAACGCTTCTACGTAGAATTGTGATTTTTCTTTCCAAAAGTAGTAAAAATATACGCTTTAAAGCTTAAAAGCTTATGGTTTTACGATTCCAGATCACCCAACCGCTTCTAGGTAGAATCACGCTTTTGACTGCATTGATTGTGTTGATTGTGTGTTGTATATAATATTTGAGGTATTAATCATGAATGATTGGGTGTGCTTGCATTATCTCATTATTGGGCCAAATTAACCTAGAATGTGGAAATCCCCCTATGGCCCATAGGGAGCTTGATCTCCTAGCCACTTGGGTAGCCCCTTTTGGGTTAATCTAGGGCCAAAACCTCAAGTATTGGAGTAGTACCATGATTTTGACGTGATTGGTCTCTTCGCCTTCCGGATTAACTTCCGAGGGTTGGGCCTTGCAATCCTTAGTTCATTAGTTAAGAGGGCTAGGTTGCTTAGCCTATTGTTGTCATCCTTATCCAAAAGGTTAAGAGAGTTAGTTTTCTAACTTAATGCAACAACCATTAATCGGTCGACTAAGAGAGCTAGGGTTTCCTCGGTTTGTTCGATTAAGAGAGCTAGGTTTGCTAGCTTATTGTAGCAACCCTTGATCGATCGACTAGGAGGGATTTTCCCTAGCTAGTTGCACCCGCCTTGTGGTATATGAACCCATCACTCACACTATAGGTTTGTTCCTTGTTTCATAATATGTGACTAGGGGGAGCAATACCCAGATGAAGCTCTCTCATATAGAACTCTCCGCCATTTACATTCTTTGCTTGTTTTCATTTTGTAGTTTTTGTAGCTTTTAACCAAAAATCGTTTGCTAGATAGCAAATTAAGAGATTGAAGTAGGGGTACATGGACCGGTCCACGTTTGAAAATTAAAACATACTTTCCCGATACTGCACGTGGCTAGAGTTTAAAAGCTTGGGCTCTATCGGGATTTAAATCGCGGTGTATCTATGGTGAGTCACCTTCCACGCCTTCATCATCTTCCTTTTCCCTTCTATTCCATCTGCCCAAGAGACCCATCGTGTTCTCCTCCCGATCGGCCGTCGTCGATTGAGTTTTACCTAGAGTGATCTTCTCTCCCACTTCTCGCTAAAACCCCTCCACCACCACTCCAAATCGACCGCGACCCTCAATTTGAAAACGCGCACCCACTAATACACCCCTTTGTCGATTCACCCCTCAATCCATTCCGGATGGTCTCCCCGATTAACTCCTCCATCTCTGTTCCAGCTTCGACAAAGGCAACCTCGCCTCCCCAATATGCTCCTCCATCTCAAGTCAAGCTTCCTCTACCTTTCTGAACCATCCATAGTCGCCATTAGGAAGACTTAGTGTTTCGGAGAAAATGGAGTGATACAACTTCCAGATCGAGAAGCTAATCGTCAAGATATTCGAACAATTCTTAGTGATGAAGAAGCAGTGGAGGGATTCGAACGATTCAACTGATTGAAGGATGTTTTCCGTCGGGAAAGACGATCGGGGCAACTGAAATTGATTGTCAAAGAACTCCAACAACGGTGGAGAAAGACGATTATCGTGAGAGGAAGGCGGGAGGAAGTGATGACTTCTTCGGTGGGCGAGAGGAAAAGGAATCAAGAGCTTTCATCAGAGGGAGTGATCAGACAAGAGAGCGGCGAAGGTTAGTGGTTGCGAGAGATGCTAAGAGGAGAAGGTCATGGTTGTCGTGTGCGGGCAAGCGAGGAGATAGTAGAGTGAGAAAGAAAAAAAATTCTTTCTAAAATCTTTTATTTTTGTTTTTTTAGTAAAATTAATTATTTTTTATTAAAAATTACTTTTAATATGACGTGACATCTAAGTGGAATGAAGACGTCTAGTTGGTAATGACATGTCGTCTAGGTGGCATCCACCTTAGCGACACGTAGAGATTATTGACGACGTTAAAGTTTGAAATGGAAATGGCTACAGTTGTCAAATTGGTTTAAAAAAAAGTGATTATATCAGTGTATTTTTTAAAAAGTGGTTATTATTGTCACAGCGCGAGTAACTGTGGTTATGAAAGTGTATTTTGTAAAAAAAAATGTTATCCTCATTAAATGGGGGAAAACTAAGCATAGCAAATCTTATTTAGTGCCTCACTTGGTCAAAATTTTATTTTGCTCCTACGACCATAGTTAGTAAAATATGGTACGGAAAAGTTATGTATAAAATACGTACGACAATTTTACTGCATCTTTAAGCTAATTTTACGTTTAATAGTATGTTAACAGTCATAAAATATATAAAATTAATTATTTTAAGAATAAATAAATATATAAAAATATTAAAGTTAACAATTTAATTCATTAAATACGAATATTAAACGTGTTATACGGGTTTTATACGTGTTTTGTAGGGTTAATTGCACCGGGTGCCACTTAACTCTTATAATTGTTGCACGTTAACCACTTAATAAATTTAGTTGCAACTATAGCATTGAAGTCATATTATGTGTGCACCGTGATCACTTTCGTCATTTAACGTAACGACTATATGTGTCAAAACAGAACCCGACCCGAATAACCCGCTCGTTTAACCCGACCCGCAACCCGACCGCAACCCGAGTTGACTAAAAGTCAATGACCCGTAACCCGCCCGACCCATCACCCAATTGAATCGCAACCCGATTGAACCCGAACCCGACTAACCCGCAACCCGATTGACCAGAACCCGACTAACCCGCAACCCGATTGACCCGAACCCGACTAACCCGAACCCGCCCGATTAACCCGAATAATTACTATATTATATAATATATAGGGGTCATTTGGATAGGTTATTTTTCAGTGTGGTATTTGTAAGGTCAAACAACTCACTTTTTGTACATGTGGCATTTGTGTGTTATTTGGAGGAATAGGGAATTAAATTATCTTGATTGGATGGAAAAAAGCAATTAAATTTTTCATATTATATTTGATAATATAAAAGAGCAAATACCATAATAATCTTCATTAACAATCTATTAACATATTCTAGTCTCCTTCTATATTAGTGATTTGGCTTACATTATTAACATTTTTTATTGACACTACTATAGTTATCAATACAAAAGGTGATTTAATGGTCGTGTTGTCAACATTGTTAACCTCCGCGACTCTATTATTAATTACATTACTGAAATTATTAACAAGTAACTAAAACCATGTGACAAAAAGGGGAGCCTCTGATTTGAGATTTTTAGAGCAACCTAACGGAGTTGTCAATGTTGTCGACAATACATATTAGTTTTTCACATACATTATTAACATTTTTCCGTGATGCTATTTTTAACGTTCTCAATCGAATTTGAAACGCGATTTATCGATCGTGTTGTAAACATTATTAACCTACCACATTATTTTTATTATTAATTATATCATCGAAATTATTAACCAGTAACTAAAATGATATCACAATAAGATTAGCTTCTAATTTGAGGTTTTTAAAGCAACGTAACTGAGTTGTCAACGTTTTAACAGTTTATATTAGTGTTTTCGCCTGCATTATTAACATTTTTAGTGACGCTATTATTAATGTTGTCAGTCAAATGAATCACGATTTACTTTTGTTGTAAACATTTAAGTGACGCTATTATCAACTTTTCAGCTCAGTATTGTTACTAATATACAATATCATTATTAATATTTTCTACATAATTTAAAACAAATGAAGAATTCAATATTAAGCAATTCTTGTCATTTTTAAACATAAACAATAATATTATGAACTAAATCCGCCTCGGCACATCTTCTCCTCCTTCTGCAAAAGCTTCCGTCAGGAGGCGTGACAGTGGGAGATCGGCAAGATGGGACGGCGATCGGCAAGATGGTGACGGAATTAGGCAGGATGCGGCGCGATGGGGATGTGGAAGTTGACGGGAAATTAACGGCATGATGGCGTCGTGACGACAGGAAGATGGTGACCTGACGATGTGTCCACGGGACGCCGACGTCAGGATGGCAACAAGACACAAACGTCGGGATTGCTGACGAAGCTTGGTTGTCGGGGAACGGGACGATGACTGAGTCTCCGAATGGTGTTAGAAACGAGCTTCGCGCCGAGTTGATGCCGACGGAGAGAAGGTTTAGGGTTAGAGAGGACAACCGTCTTCCGATAATGGCTTCGGCCGCCTCTTAATAAATCATGAGTTGAAGTTTCGTTTTTCATTTTAATTATTATTATTATCATTAATATGTACTATATTCCTTTCTTATCCTTCTTGGTAGTTAGTCAATGATTAGTAATGTTTTTATCTCTCCTCTTCCTATTGGCTAGAATAGGTTTAAGATCTTCCTTAAGGAATGGGGCTTAAGGGCCTGATCCAACCCGAACATGGGAACAATGGCTCTGGTGGGTGTGGTGATGGTGATCAAACGCGAAAGCAATCTAAGATGAGATATGAAGTTGATTTTGATTTCTAACTTAAGTGCCATAATGTGACTTTTATTTATGGGTAAATACAATTTAATAGCCAAACCTTTCGTTTAAACAAAATAATAGCCAAACATTTTCGAAAACAATTTAGTAGCCAAACCGTCAACTTTCCGTCCGGTCAACTGTTAGTTGACTTTGACGTAGCAGTTTAATTGCTGGGTTGGATGTTGATTGGTGATGTGGCAGAGAGTCAACCATTTGACTGCGCCACATGGATATTTATTAATTTATATAGTATTTTTTTGACAAATTATATAATTATTATTTTAGAAAAATAAACCAAACTACCGCCACCTAAATTTTCATCTCTGCTCCATCCTTTACCCTACAACATTGGCTATGATGGAAATTTAGATTTTGCAGGGAAAGGGGAATAGATCGGAGAATACGACGGTTGTGTAGTGATTGGATTTGGGACCGAGTAACAACTTCCTCTCTGAAGTGTCAACGACCACAGATTTGGTCGAGCAACCGACATAGATCTACACTCCTCTGTTCCACCCCCGGTGATATCTTCTTCCTTGTTTTTTTCTGCTCCATCTTTCGATTGATTCCAGCTACTGCCTGCGATTCCCCTCTTCGGCGGCCGCCTCGGCTCTCCACTCAGTCGCGCCTGCCTCCTCCCTTCGTGCAGTGGATAATCGCATCCTGGAGAAGAACCTCGCCAACGCCAATTGCATCAAGAGGCATCTGGGAAACCTCGGCAAGCTTCTGCAGAAGAAGACGCCGAGTTTGAGATCCGGCCGCCTCGATTCGATTCCCAAAATTTTCAAGACTGGACTAGCAACGACGTCAGGATTGGCCTGTCGAGGGAGGAGTTTGTTGGAGGGGCGGAATCTTTCACTAATCGAGTCAGGGATGAAGGCGGCGGAGGAGATGAATTGGCTAACAACAACTATGATATGGAAACCCTAAAATCCTGAGTTCTCTTTCATTCATCTCAAGCCTTTATAGGCAGAACAAGGGAAGAAGACAAACCAGCTCCTTACAGTTTGTTTGGTAACTTGGTCTGGAAACAAAGTACACTTGTGCAGAAAGTAAAGACAGAAACGGGAGAAAAGAAACGAAGACAGAAACGGGAAAGAAGGAACGATGACGTTTTAAGGAAGGTAAGTAAAGAAACTGGAAACGACGTCGCTGCTCTCTTCTTCTTCTTCTTCTTCTTCTTCAAGCATATGACCATTAGAATTGAAAAGGGGGAAGATTTTCAATTGGAGCTGTCTGTTACCCCCCCCCCCCCACCCCGGCAAGCTGGTGGGCACAAATTGTGAACACCAAGCTTGGAGAAAATCTGATGGAATGGCGCCGGCGACAGTGGCTTTGTGAAGAGATCAGCTAACTGATGAATCAAAGAGACATGAAGTAATTTGATGATGCCAGCTTGAAGCTTGTCACAAACCGGATGGCAATCGAGTTCTATATGTTTCGTCCGTTCGTGAAAAGTTGGGTTGTTGGCGATATAAATCGCACTCTGGTTGTCGCAAAACAGAGTGGCTGGCTGGGTATGAGGAACCTGGAAGCCGCGGAGCAGATAAAGTAACCATTGTAGCTCACAGGTGGTATAGGCCAAAGCTCGATATTTCATGAGATGAGAGAATCCCCAAGGTAAACACAGTAGCATGTAATTGATCTTCTTGTATCGACACATGCTGCCCAGTCACAATCAGTAAAAGCTTTCAATTGGAATGAACCAGTAGAGGGAAAGAATAGGCCTGTAGCAGGGGCAGTCTTCAAGTAGCGAAGAATGCGAACAACTGCTTTGTAATGAGATTTACTGGGATTGGACATGAATTGACTCAATTGCTGGGTAGCATAGCTGATATCAGGTCTTGTGGTTGTGAGATAAATGAGCTTACCAACAAGTGTCCTGTAATGTTCTGGATCTTCATAAGGTGTTTCCACTGCACTAGATAGATGAGCTTTATAGTCCATAGGTGTTGTAACTATTTTGGAATCAAGGAGACCAGCTTCTTCAATGATCTCCAAAGTATATTTCCTTTGAGATAAATGGATGCCTTTGTTGTTTCTAGCCACTTCAATCTCTAAGAAAAACCTTAAAGTTCCCAAGAACTTGATGCTGAACTCCTGATGGAGAAACTGTTTCAAGTTTGTTATCTCATCGAGGTCATTACCACCAACCAACAGGTCATCAACATAAATGAGAATGCAAGTGTATAATGAATTAGTGACTTTGTAGAATAGAGAGTGGCCTTCCATGCTTTGGATGTAGCCTAGGAGTTGAATCTTGTCTGTAAGCTTAGAGAACCATTGGCGAGAAGCTTGCTTCAAACCATAAAGGGACTTTCTCAATCTGCAAACAAGGTTCTTGAAACCAGGAGGGGGTTCATACCCTTTTGGAAGAGTCATGTAAACTTCCTCATGGAGATCTCCATGGAGGAAGGCATTATTCACATCCAGCTGGTGAATATGCCAATTACGAGAAGCAGCAATAGTAAGAAAGGTTGTGACTGTTGTCATCTTAACCACATGAGCAAAAGTGTCCTGATAGTCCACTCCCTCCTGTTGAGTGTTGCCTTTGTCCACTAGCTCTTAATCTGTCTAGGCTCCCATCTTATTCAAACTTGGTCTTGTAGACCCATTTGTTACCAATAGGTTTCTTGGCTGGAGGTAGTTCTACTACATCCCATGTATGATCCTGAATTAAAGCCTTGATTTCATGCTGCATAGCAGCATTCCATGCTGCAGACTTAGAAGCTTCCTTGTATGTGTCAGGGTCATGATGAGAGGAAATGTTGAGGACAAACTGTTTATAATGAGGAGAGAGCCTGTCATAAGAGACTAGGGATGATAGAGCAAACCTTTTGTCGTGAATCTGATTTAAATGTGAGGAATTGGCAGTGTTAGATTGATTGGCCACGAGAAGTCTTAATTGTTTGTTTGGATCTTCCAGTGAAGTGTAGCATGGCTCTGCTGGTTGTGGCAGGAACTCTTCTTGAAAAGGATATTGTTCTTGAGGTTCCCAAGGGTTTTGGTTGTTCTCCATAGTAGGGGGGTTGGTACTGACATCCGAATCCATATTCTTCTCCTCCATGATTGCTCCAGGAGGTCTCGGGGTAATACCACACGGATGGTGGTTGATACCCCCAACGGTTGGAGAAGCCATGAGGATCCATGTTTCAGAACTGCACCAACAAAAACACAACACCAAACTGCGACCAAGTGTAATCGCAGTCCGGGAATGCAGTAACAGGCAAGTTTAATTATCAACCCGGGGTCTAGATCTACTGCTTACTCCGTGATTCTCTATTATCTAGCAAACTAGTTCGAGTGATTGTTGTGAAAAGTAAAAGCAACAAGAAAGCAGTAAATTGTTCGGTTTCTAAAGCAGGCAAGAGTCACTCGGGATTGAGTCCCCCTAGCCCCTTAGTTAGGTTCAATTGCAATTCCCTGGGTTGATTTACTATTGATTAGACTGCGGAAGATACGACAGTAGCTTGGAATCTCTTAAGCTGACCAAGCCCTCTCAGTCTAACTACCCGGCAGACGACTAGTCTTCACCGGGATAGAAAGCTGAGGCTATGAACACAGAACTCCACTACTGGCGTCAAGAACACCAGTACAAAGCAGTAAACTGGCTAACTCTCGTATAACCAATCTCCTACTATCGAATGAAGAGGCTCTAACAACCTAATCAGATTCTATCTATCTCAGGTTGAAGCAGAAATTGAGAAAAGCTGATCAGACTCAAATCAATTCATTAAACATGCGTCATTCGATTAAAATCAAACAGTAATATCATCCCAAGTCATTACAATCAAATCCCTAACACAAGGAACTAGGGTTCTTCATACCCAAGTGAGAGAAGGGTTCTACTCCATAGAGAGAGAAGAGAAAACAAGAATCGGATTAGTCATACTCATAACGATGAGGATAATCTGCTCCGGGACGATGATTTTCACTCCTATGACGATCTCCAGGCTCGATTCGATGAAATCCAGCTCTAAGACAGCTTCTAGGGTGTGTTCTTCGCACTTTCTCTCTCTAGGGCTCTGTTTTTGCTCTCAAAAAACGATTCTCCCACTTCTGGCTCGGATTAGGCTTTAAAACCGGCTTTCCCGAGTTGCACGGCCAGGTGCACGGCCGTGCACATCACCATTCTGGCCGTGCACCCTGAAACGCGCCGTTTCACTTAAATTCGACCCTCAGGCTTCTTGCACGGCCAGGTGCACGGCCGTGCGTGCCCACGCACAATCCCGTGCGTGCCCACGCACAATCCCGCACGGCCAAACTGGTTACTTGCACGGCCGTGCGTGGCCACGCACAATCCCGTGCGTGCCCACGCACAATCCCGCACGGCCAAACTGGTTACTTGCACGGCCGTGCGTGGCCACGCACAATCCCGCACGGCCAAACTGGTCACTTGCACGGCCGTGCGTGGCCACGCACAATCCCGTGCGTGCCCACGCACAATCCCGCACGGCCAAACTGGTCACTTGCACGGCCGTGCGGGTTGTGGATGTGCCCGTGCGACTTCCTCAGAACCTCGCCATGCGTCCGATCCTTGTCCAATCGACCTCAAACTCGCTCCCAAGCCTCCATTCACGTACTAGGACCTGAAATATCATAAACAAGCACAACCTAGCGTGAAATCGGCCTAAAACACGAGAATCAATACCTCAAACGGAGTAAGAGCAGGGGTAAAAACATGTGTAAATAACGGTCTATCATTTTGTCAAGGCATATGTTGGTTTGTAAACAAAGTGAGACCTTTTCGTTTGCACATTCTTAATGCAGTCGAATGTCGTTTGTGGTGGATGCCGGTATTGCTTGTAACAATCTATGTGTTGATGCTCAATAGCCATTGGGATTCATCCATTTTGTGCCCTTTTGAAATATCCCCAAGTTATTGTTGTTAGGTTGAAAAATTACCTTGTTGGAGATTGGTTTGCTTGGGGAGCAAACGTTCAAGTGTGGGTGTGTGATTCAGGTCTAGTTGCTTGGTTTGCTTGTTTGACTTTGTATTTCATCGTCCCTGGACATATTTTAAGTTAGGTTGCGCTTGTTTTGTTACATTTTAGGTCCTAGCACGTGTGGGAAGGTCAATGACTAGTTTCGGGTCGATCGGAGGTCGAAAAGTGCGAAAAAGCAAAGAAAAGTCCATTGCAATTTTCGATCTCACTGAACTCAAGCCAATGACCGTGAAATGAGTTAGTGAAGCGGCACGTTTTGGATCGAGATCACGGTCCCCATCTTGAGTTCACGGTCGTGAACTGGGACCGTGATCTGAGCCCGGTCTGGGTATAAAAGGGGAAGTGAGCTGAAGGAGAAAAGGAGCTTTTGGTAGGTTTTTAGTGTGTAGAATAAAAGAGGGTTTCTAGTGAGAAATTAGGGTTTCCTCTTCTATTTTAGAGAGATAAAGTGTCATTCAAAAGAGGAAGAAGGATATTTGGGCTTCCCCTAAGCTAGAGGGTTGAAGGTTTCTTCTTCTTAGGGGAGATTCAAGCAACAAGGAAGGAAGATAGTCATCTCTTCGTTGTCTTTCTCTCCTTTTTGTTGTTTTCCCTTGCATAGCTATAGAATAGCCTATCTACTCACTTGGGTATTGTGAATCCTAGTCTAGATGTGTGTTAGGATGTAAGAACTTGATTCTATTGTGTTCAATGCAGTCAAAATCGCGCTTTAAAACTTAAAAACTTACGCTTTTACCTTTTTAGGTCACCAAAACGCTTCTACGTAGAATTGTGATTTTTCTTTCCAAAAGTAGTAAAAATATACGCTTTAAAGCTTAAAAGCTTATGGTTTTACGATTCCAGATCACCCAACCGCTTCTAGGTAGAATCACGCTTTTGACTGCATTGATTGTGTTGATTGTGTGTTGTATATAATATTTGAGGTATTAATCATGAATGATTGGGTGTGCTTGCATTATCTCATTATTGGGCCAAATTAACCTAGAATGTGGAAATCCCCCTATGGCCCATAGGGAGCTTGATCTCCTAGCCACTTGGGTAGCCCCTTTTGGGTTAATCTAGGGCCAAAACCTCAAGTATTGGAGTAGTACCATGATTTTGACGTGATTGGTCTCTTCGCCTTCCGGATTAACTTCCGAGGGTTGGGCCTTGCAATCCTTAGTTCATTAGTTAAGAGGGCTAGGTTGCTTAGCCTATTGTTGTCATCCTTATCCAAAAGGTTAAGAGAGTTAGTTTTCTAACTTAATGCAACAACCATTAATCGGTCGACTAAGAGAGCTAGGGTTTCCTCGGTTTGTTCGATTAAGAGAGCTAGGTTTGCTAGCTTATTGTAGCAACCCTTGATCGATCGACTAGGAGGGATTTTCCCTAGCTAGTTGCACCCGCCTTGTGGTATATGAACCCATCACTCACACTATAGGTTTGTTCCTTGTTTCATAATATGTGACTAGGGGAGCAATACCCAGATGAAGCTCTCATATAGAACTCTCCGCCATTTACATTCTTTGCTTGTTTTCATTTTGTAGTTTTTGTAGCTTTTAACCAAAAATCGTTTGCTAGATAGCAAATTAAGAGATTGAAGTAGGGTACATGGACCGGTCCACGTTTGAAAATTAAAACATACTTTCCCGATACTGCACGTGGCTAGAGTTTAAAAGCTTGGGCTCTATCGGGATTTAAATCGCGGTGTATCTATGGTGAGTCACCTTCCACGCCTTCATCATCTTCCTTTTCCCTTCTATTCCATCTGCCCAAGAGACCCATCGTGTTCTCCTCCCGATCGGCCGTCGTCGATTGAGTTTTACCTAGAGTGATCTTCTCTCCCACTTCTCGCTAAAACCCCTCCACCACCACTCCAAATCGACCGCGACCCTCAATTTGAAAACGCGCACCCACTAATACACCCCTTTGTCGATTCACCCCTCAATCCATTCCGGATGGTCTCCCCGATTAACTCCTCCATCTCTGTTCCAGCTTCGACAAAGGCAACCTCGCCTCCCCAATATGCTCCTCCATCTCAAGTCAAGCTTCCTCTACCTTTCTGAACCATCCATAGTCGCCATTAGGAAGACTTAGTGTTTCGGAGAAAATGGAGTGATACAACTTCCAGATCGAGAAGCTAATCGTCAAGATATTCGAACAATTCTTAGTGATGAAGAAGCAGTGGAGGGATTCGAACGATTCAACTGATTGAAGGATGTTTTCCGTCGGGAAAGACGATCGGGGCAACTGAAATTGATTGTCAAAGAACTCCAACAACGGTGGAGAAAGACGATTATCGTGAGAGGAAGGCGGGAGGAAGTGATGACTTCTTCGGTGGGCGAGAGGAAAAGGAATCAAGAGCTTTCATCAGAGGGAGTGATCAGACAAGAGAGCGGCGAAGGTTAGTGGTTGCGAGAGATGCTAAGAGGAGAAGGTCATGGTTGTCGTGTGCGGGCAAGCGAGGAGATAGTAGAGTGAGAAAGAAAAAAAATTCTTTCTAAAATCTTTTATTTTTGTTTTTTTAGTAAAATTAATTATTTTTTATTAAAAATTACTTTTAATATGACGTGACATCTAAGTGGCATGAAGACGTCTAGTTGGTAATGACATGTCGTCTAGGTGGCATCCACCTTAGCGACACGTAGAGATTATTGACGACGTTAAAGTTTGAAATGGAAATGGCTACAGTTGTCAAACAGGTTTAAAAAAAGTGATTATATCAGTGTATTTTTTAAAAAGTGGTTATTATTGTCACAGCGCGAGTAACTGTGGTTATGAAAGTGTATTTTGTAAAAAAAAATGTTATCCTCATTAAATGGGGGAAAACGCAGCATAGCAAATCTTATTTAGTGTCTCACTTGGTCAAAATTTTCTTTTGCTCCTACGACCATAGTTAGTAAAATACGGTACGGAAAAGTTATGTATAAAATACGTACGATAATTTTACTGCATCTTTAAGCTAATTTTACGTTTAATAGTATGTTAACAGTCATAAAATATATAAAATTAATTATTTTAAGAATAAATAAATATATAAAAAATATTAAAGTTAACAATTTAATTCATTAAATACGAATATTAAACGTGTTATACGGGTTTTATACGTGTTTAGTAGGGTTAATTGCACCGGGTGCCACTTAACTCTTATAATTGTTGCACGTTAACCACTTAATATAATTTAGTTGCAACTATAGCATTGAAGTCATATTATGT
This sequence comes from Linum tenue, assembly GCA_946122785.1. Lineage (NCBI taxonomy): Eukaryota > Viridiplantae > Streptophyta > Magnoliopsida > Malpighiales > Linaceae > Linum > Linum tenue. The sequence goes on along the minus strand of CAMGYJ010000005.1, from coordinate 90,639,942 downwards.
GTGCACCGTGATCACTTTCGTCATTTAACGTAACGACTATATGTGTCAAAACAGAACCCGACCCGAATAACCCGCTCGTTTAACCCGACCCGCAACCCGACCGCAACCCGAGTTGACTAAAAGTCAATGACCCGTAACCCGCCCGACCCATCACCCAATTGACCCGCAACCCAATTGAACCGCAACCCGATTGAACCCGAACCCGACTAACCGGCAACCCGATTGACCAGAACCCGACTAACCCGCAACCCGATTGACCCGAACCCGACTAACCCGAACCCGCCCGATTAACCCGAATAATTACTATATTATATAATATATAGGGGTCATTTGGATAGGTTATTTTTCAGTGTGGTATTTGTAAGGTCAAACAACTCACTTTTTGTACATGTGGCATTTGTGTGTTATTTGGAGGAATAGGGAATTAAATTATCTTGATTGGATGGAAAAAAGCAATTAAATTTTTCATATGATATTTGATAATATAAAAGAGCAAATACCATAATAATCTTCATTAACAATCTATTAACATATTCTAGTCTCCTTCTATTCCTTTCCCTCTACATTCACGAAATCATTCAACAGCAATGGAATTCTATCCTTTCTGACAATGCTAAATTAATGGGTAAATGCCACATTTGGTCACCGAGATTACTAAATTGTGTCATGTTTAGTCACTATAAAAATTTAATTTCAATTTTGGTCACTCAAATTACTGAAACAAGTCAAATTTGGTCACTCTCTCGTTAGCCTCCGTCCAACTCCAGTCACTGGAATTACTGAAACATGTCACATTTAGTCACTTGAATTACAGAAAACGGTCACATTTAGTCACTCTCCCATTAGTTTCCGTCCAACTCCATTAATGAATTTGGGCGGAAACTAACGGGAGAGTGACTAAATGTGACCTGTTTCAGTAATTCGAGTGACCAAAATTGATATTAATTTTTTTTAGTGACTAATTCATTTAGTTAACTTAGTGACCAAATGTGGCATTTATCCTTAAATTAATATAAGATCAACACAATTGAAACCATGGATCATAATAACAATTAACCAGTACCATGGCTCGAATTCAAAACAAACTTTTACTAATTGAACTAGAGATAGGCACCTCAAGTTTAAAATAACCAAACCCCGACAATGACTACAAAATTGAGCCATCATTGGATCTAATAAAGTCCAAACCTCGTGGCCCACTCTTGTCGACCATTAGTCAGACCTCTTCAGGATTTAGTTGTTGATGGAAGGCCACCCACTATTATATATTCAAGCGAAGAATGAGTTTTAGTTTTCTTGTCGATGTCGTAGTTTTAAAAATAAAACTTAACTTCATCTCTTGATTCTTCCGGCTCAGCAGACGCATGTGATAATAGGCATACCTTTATGTGTGAGAGAGACCAACACCTTATTTATATGTATGAAAAATCAACCAACCTTTCATGGTTAAAGTATATGGTTAGGGTATAGAGTATACGATACATATGGTTAAGGGTGTATATGGTTAGGATATAAGGTATTGACAGGAGATCCCTTTTTAATTTATGTTTATGGTTCGTGGTTAGTGTATAAGGTATATGGTGTATAGTATAAGATATATGGTTAGGATATAGCAAAATCACTTTTTATCTATGCTTTGAAAATCAAAGTCTGAATTTCACTTTAAATTAACTATAGTAGCAAAATCACAACTCATAAGGATACATGGTTAGGTTGTAGAGTTTGTGGTTAGTGTATAATTTATTGTTGGTTTAGGCTATACGATCAACAACATATATTAACTTAATATTTTCGGTTGAGGTAAGGTTAAGTGTATAGGATATATGTTATTGAGTAAGTTATGATTGAAGTCTCAACAATTTTATTAAATTTGATAGTTAATCTTTAATAGTTCAATATTTAGGGTAATTCGAACAAGTTTACAAATAACTCGTTTGGCTACATTTTACTGAAGTTATTTTGGCAATGAGTTATTTTGAAATAACTCATTTTACCTCTATGCTTTTGCCAAATACCAGATTTGTATGGTTCTACTTAACGAGATGCTTTCATCCAATTACTACTGAAATAATACTAAATTACCAAATAAACAGTTATTTGTTTATTTTGGTTGAAAATGTTGATATCACCATTACTATTGGCTAGTGTACTTTACCAATCATGATTAATTACATAATAAGTTTGCAAGTCATACAAATTGATTCAACACTTTGGCTATTTTTTTTCAAATTAAGTATATATACGAGGTAGAAAGACATTGGTTAAAAATTAAGAAAAATATTTTAAATAAGCGTAATAAAATGTGTAAGTTGGTAATGAGTAAGGACAAAATTACTAGATGCGCTGACCTGAACAACCCGCAACCCGATCCGCCTGACCCGAAACTCGATGAACCCGTAACCCAATTTGCCAGTAACCCGATGAACCCGCAACCCGACTAACCCGCAACCCGTTTGAACCCGAGCCCGACGAACCCGCAACCCGATAAATCCGAAACCCGAGTAACCCGCAACCCGACTAAATCCAGCCCGAACCCGCCCGATTGACACCTATAATAACGACACGTACCGAAGTGGTAATTTAACATGCCACACAAGCGTACATGTCAACAAATTTGCCGAGTCATTCCACAATAAGAGAGGGGCAAAAAAAGACCATCTAGGAAACGAATCGAGCAATCGTCGATCTTTACCACTCCATCGCCGTTGCCGTGACAATAATCGGCAACGTCCAGACTTCGAAAGAGGCAGATAAAGAAGAGTCCGACCTGGAAGCACCAATCAAATGCTTCCCTGGTTCCCAGCAACAGCTCCATTGCTTTCACTTATAAGTTATCACTCACCTCCACCACCATTGTTGCATCCGCCTGCCGTGTCAACTTTCTTGTTGAGCTACGACCTCCCTGATTCTCTTCTCGCTTGTTTCAAATCCCTAGCAACAGCTCCATTGCTTTCACTTATAAGTTATCACTCACCTCCACCACCATTGTTGCATCCGCCTGCCGTGTCAACTTTCTTGTTGAGCTACGACCTCCCTGATTCTCTTCTCGCTTGTTTCAAATCCCTAGCAACATCATGAAAAGCAAACAAAATTCTAGAATCGGAGGACGAATGAAAAACTGATGTTGCAGGGGCCGGATTCAATTACCAGAAGCAAAGGAAGCTGTGACGATATTGTTTTACTTTCATCTCACAATCTTCATGCTGAACCGCCTCCCTTTATTCCTCACGGTTTCTCTGGAGAGGAATGGTTTTCCTCTTCGACGTCGAAAATTTTACAGAGAAGAAAGAGCAGGAATACGAGGAGTCGCTAATCACTTGCTCAAATATTTCTTTCAATGTAGGTGAACCAGGGTTTGATGAGACCCGCACATGACTCAGCAGATTTGCTGACATGAACTGCCTGCGTGGCATGGCAAATAACCACTTCAATACCTGTCGTTACGTCTAATGACGGAAGTGGTGATGGTGCACCCATAATACGACTTACAAGCTTTAATTGCAACGAAATTACGTTAAATGGTTAACGTGCAACAATTGTAAGAGTTAAGTAATATCCGGTGCGATTAATCCTGTTTAGTACGGGAGCTATCAAATGAACAGAAAAAAATGAAACAGTTTGACAATAATATGAATACGGAAGTTTTAAACCCATAAAATATGTATTGAGTACATATAGATGTATTAAACCGGTTATTTACTTAACTTGCCTACGAATACTTCTGTCGCAGCTTTTCCCTCCTCCTTTCGAGCTGGAAGTTGTGAGTTCACTGAGTTGTGAGTTGTGACATTCTCCCGCGCGCTCTCTATTTCTCTCCTTCTCGTTGGCGCGCATGATCAGATTACTTCCAGTTTCAACCTTTTCTAAATTGCTCAACCATCGTGACCCTATCTTCCTCCATCTCAAATGGTTCCCTTCGCGAGGGCTGTCCCAATTCTCCCTCCAACCTTCTCCACCACAGTCTCACGCTTACGCAGCTATGCTTCAACGTTGCATCCAGAATGGCGACCACCTTACCGGCCGAGCTCACCACTGTGCGATTCTCAAGACGGGTAATTGCTTAGATTTGTTTGCTCACAACGTTCTGCTCAACCTCTACGTGAATGGTAAGTCCTTGACTGATGCCCGTAAGGTGTTCGACGAGATGCCTGAGAGAAACACCATTTCTTTTGTTACCTTGATCCAGGGCTACGCCCAGTCTTCAGACTTCGTCCAAGCTCTCGACTTGTTCTCGAGGTTGCACAGAGAGGGGCAGGAGCTCAACCCTTTTGTTTTCACTTCGGCATGTAAGTTGCTCGTGGCCATGGAGTGGGCCGAGCTGACTCCCAGCATTCATTCTTCCATTTGTAAGCTTGGTCATGAGTCCAACGCCTTTGTTGGGACTGCTTTGGTTGATTCGTACTCTGTTTCCGGGCTCGTAGACTGTGCAAGGCGAGCTTTTGATGGGATTCTTTGCAAAGATATGGTTTCGTGGACTGGGATGGTGGCTTGCTATGCGGAGAATAGTTGCTTCCTAGAGTCTTTTCAAGTGTTCTCTGATATGAGGAGAATTGGATTCCGGCCTAATCATTTTACGCTTGCTGCTGTGCTCAAGGCCTGTGTTGGCCTAGAGGCTTTTGATTTGGCCAAGGGTCTGCATGGGTGTGCTTTAAAAACCGGTTATGAGCCTAATCTTTTTGTGGGGATGGGGTTGCTCGAGTTTTATGTAAAATCTGGAGATTCTGGTGATGCTTCACGGATTTTTCAGGAGATGCCAAAAGATGATGTGGTTCCTTGGAGTTTCATGATTGCTCGGCATGCTCAGAGCAACATGGGCAAAGAGGCTGTGGAGCTATTTGTCCAGATGAGGCAAGGAATGGTTACACCTAATCAGTACACATTTGCCAGCGTCCTGCAAGCTTGTGCAAGTATAGAGGCTGTAGATCTAGGGACACAGGTTCATTGTCACGTGCTTAAGCTTGGTTTTCTTGAAGACATTTTTATCACAAATGCTTTAATGGATGTTTATGCCAAATGCAGTCTGATAGAAAACTCTCTTACGCTATTTTTAGGATCATCAATCACGAACGACGTCAGCTGGAATACTATGATTGTTGGTTTTGTGCATGCGGGTGATTTCGATTCAGCATTGAGATTCTTCAAGGATACGCTTGAATGCCATAATGTCCAGCCAACAGAAGTTACATATTCCAGCGCTCTTTGTGCTTGTGCTAGTCTAGCAGCTCTCGACCCAGGAACTCAGATTCATTGTTTGACAATGAAAACTACATATGACAAGAACACCGTAGTTGGTAATGCTTTGATAGACATGTATGCAAAGTGTGGCAGCATTAAAGACGCACGCCTGGTATTTAATGGTCTAACCAAAATGACGAGGTCTCCTGGAATGCTATGATATCAGGGTACTCTATGCATGGTCTCGGGGGGAAGCTCTGAAGGTTTTTGACATTATGCAAGAAACTGATGTTAGGCCAAATCAGATGACCTTTGTTGGGGTGCTATCTGCATGTAGTAACGGTGGACTGCTCAGCAAAGGAGAAGCTTATTTTAAATCTATGATACACGACCATGGTATTGAGCCATGCGTGGAACACTACTCTTGTATGGTCTGGCTATTAGGAAGGTTAGGTCATCTCGATCGAGCTCTGAAGCTGATAAAAGAAATGCCATTTGAGCCCTCTCTTATGGCATGGCGTGCTTTACTTGGTGCTTGTGTCATCCACAATGATGTTGAGATAGGCAAACTCTGTGCAAAGCACATCCTCGAGATTGATCCCCAAGATGAGTCGACCCATGTGTTGTTATCCAACATGTATGCCAGAACCAGGAGGTGGGCAAATGTCGCTACTGTTAGGAGAAGCATGAAAACAAAAGGACTCAACAAAGAACCAGGTCTTAGCTGGATTGAGAACCAGGGCACTGTTCACTATTTCACTGTGGATGACGCTTCACATCCTGACAAGAAAATGATCTATGGAATGCTGGAGTGGCTGAACATGAAAACTAGGCAAGAAAGCTACAGTCCTGACCGTAATGCTGTGTTGCGGGACATTGAAGATGATCAAAAAGAGCGCCACTTGTGGGTGCACAGTGAACGACTGGCTTTAGCTTTTGGTCTTATCAAAACACCATCGGGAAGCAGCCCTATCCGGATCATAAAAAACCTTCGCATCTGTGCTGACTGTCATGCTGTCATGAAATTGATATCGAAGATTGTGAAACGAGATATCATCGTGAGGGATATGAATCGGTTCCACCACTTTGAGAATGGAATTTGCTCTTGTGGCGACTACTGGTGATTAAGATCTTAGCACCTGGAAGAGGCAAGGTCTCTTTTTAAGGAAGCGTTTCCAATCCATTTGTTGGTCTTTTCTGAATCAGTTGTTTGACATCTACCAATTAGGCCTATAGCTTGTTTAAGAGTTCTCCATCGTGGACGAACAGATTTCAGATTATGAGTATATGCCAAACAGAAGGTTGGACTTCATTCTTTTCCGTCTTTGCCCTTTTTTATCTGCTGCATTCAGAGCATTTTGCCATGGCAGAGGATACAGAATGTATAGGTTCAAGATGACCACCAGTCAAGTCTTCAAGATGCTGCAGAATCTCAGCTTACTCTTAGCGAAGTTACTGGTGAACAGGATTACGGGCTGATTGAGTTCATTCCGTATGAAAAGATCGGTCTTATTGAGGCTGACAGGTTGGGTAATTAGTTGCGCAGCATTGAGGGTTTTGCTAACTCGGAGAAGCTAGTTTACCTGTTTCATTGTATTGGAATTTGGAAACCTCCTCAACAAGTCTTCACCTTCTCACTGCTCTTATCCTTCTTTTCTTTCGTCCAGGTTCACTCCTCCCATCCTGTATAATAAAATCTACTAATTAGGTGAAAGGAATACATCAAATGGGGCAGCAGATGAGCAGCATGACGACGACGAGGATGAGTTGCGGACTTTCAACTTTGAAATCATTGCTGCTGCTGCAACTAATTATTTCGCAACCGCAAACAAGATTGGAGAAGGAGGTTTCGCACCTGTTTACAAGGTAAAGAAATAAAACAGAAGGGGAAGGGTTACTTTCAGCGGTGGTGATGAAGCTCTAACAACCAGCAACTGTCTACTATTTCAGGGAAGGCTGGTGACTGGGCGAGAAGTCGCAGTAAAGCGACTATCAAGAAGTTCAGGGCAAGGGGTTGTGGAGTTCAGAAATGAAGCCTGTCTCATTGCCAACTCCAGCACACTAATCTGATGAGGCTATGAGGATTCTGCACGCGGAGAGACGAGAAGATTTTACTTTATGAGTATATATATGCCAAACGGAAGTTTGGACTCCTTTCTTTTTGGTATGCGTTTTTTGGTCCTCTTTTGTCTCTACAGAACACTTTGTTTATGTATCTATGTACATATTGTCAGGCTCTTTCTGAACATTTTTGCCAGATGCCGAAAGAAAGAGAGTGCTAGACTGGAAGAAATGTTCAGAAATGACTTGCAGGCAAGCAATGTCTTGCCTGATGATGACATGAACCCAAAGATATCAGATTTCGGGATGGCTACGATATTGGGTCTCAGAATCAGAAGCAAACACAGGGTGTATTGTGCGAACATAGTATGCAACCATTATAATTAAGCAGTATGATCCATAATGCTATATATGCATACCGTAAAATTAAATTAATGGTTCTCTTTCTTTGTTTCTTTTGACAGTGGCTACATGTCTCCGGAGTACGCACTGCATGGTGTTGTCTCTACTAAAACCAATGTGTTCAGCTTTGGCATTTTGCTTCTGGAAATTGTGAGTGGCAAGAAAAACAATGGTTTCTATGACCCTGACGAAAAACTGTCCACCCTCGCTGGATATGTGAGTTCCCTTCCGTTCCCTTGAGAAAAAAGGACACAACTAATTTGACTAGTATGGAATGAAACTGAGCATACATATACCAACCAATAATGTGATTTGTGTGAATCAGGCGTGGCAGCTGTGGAATGAAGGCCAGGGAGGCAGGGACTACAACTGTTGGACCGGACAGTAACAGATTTCAACACACAAAATGTACTGAGATGCATTCAGACAGGTCTGTTGTGCGTTCAAGATCAGGCCACAGATAGACCTGCCATGTCTGAAGTTGTGGCCTTGCTGTCCAATGAGACACGGGTACTGGCACACCCAAAGCAACCATCGTTTTGTGCCGGTAAGTAGCAGAAGAGCTTGCCAAAGTGGAAATCGAAGGTGAGAACTGTTTCAGAAACAATATGACCACCTCTGCAAGGAGGCAAGATAAGTAGATGGATAGTGCCTTGTGGTCTAGTCCATCATGTTGTGCATATGTGATACATCGGGAGTTGAAACTGTAAATGTCTCAGAAGGTCTGAGTTTAGCTTTATTGATAATGAGTTTTTATACAGCAGTGGAAGAAAAGAATAGCAAAGCCTACGCAGAGGCTGCTGAAACTCAGGAAACAGACTCAACAGAAATACATAGTGGAAACAGAATTCTCCGAGTGTTACTCTCCTCTATCACGCCCCCGCAAGTGGAACCTCGGAGAGGTGAAACTTGGAGCAAAAAGTCTGGAATGGTTGACGAGATAGCGGTTTTGTGAGCACATCGGCCAATTGATCAGTGGCAGGTAGATATCGTACATGGAGTTGCTGCTTGTTGACTCTGTCACGCACAAAATGAAACTCTATCTCGAGATGTTTAGAGCGTGAGTGAAACACTGGATTGTGTGCTAGATAAGTCGCCCCCAGATTATCACACCAAAGGACTGGGGCCGTAGATGGAGACAGTCCTAGCTCGGTTAAAAGTGCTTGTAACCAAATAACTTCAGAGGCGAGAGTGGCAAGCGCCCGATACTCACACTCAGTAGACGAGCGAGCAACAGCCTTTTGTTTCCGTGTGGACCAGGATACCAAGTTCTGACCATAGAAGACCGCGAAACCAGAAATTGACTTACGATCCCGGGGACAAGATGCAAAGGAGGCATCGGAATAACCATGGAGCTGCGGCTGGAGGGAGCGCTGGAAGAGCAGCCCTTTAGTGATCGATCCCTGAAGATAACGAAGGATCCTCTTTACTGCTACCCAATGCGCATTAGTTGGATGTTGCAGAAATTGGGAGACCTGATTAACAGCAAAGGATATGTCTGGACGTGTGAAGCTTAGATACTGCAAGCCACCAACAATGCTCCTGTACAATCCCGGATCATGAAAGGCAGGAGACAGATCCGAGGCACTCTGAATCAACTGATCAGCCGTGCAGGGAGTGGCAATAGACTTGGCTTGCGACATTCCTGATCGCTGGAGCAGCGATAGGATGTACTTCCGCTGATTAAGAAGGAGTCCAGTGTCGGTATAATGTACCTCCAAACCGAGAAAATATGAGAGCTGGCCCAGATCACGCAGTGCAAACTTGGACCGAAGGTGAGTCATGAGCTTCTGAATAACAGTAGAGTCGGTGCCTGTAATGAGAATATCGTCCACATACACCAGCATATACAGAAGCACAGAGTTAGCTCGATAAATAAACAGAGAAGGATCTGTTTTGGAGGGAACAAATCCAAAATCACGAAGAGCTTGGGACAGGCATGTGAACCATGCTCTCGGAGCCTGCCGTAGCCCATAAATCGACTTTCGGAGACGACAAACATAATCAGGGCGCTCAGGGTCGATGAATCCGGCGGGCTGCTGCATATATACTTCTTCCTGCAAAGTTCCGTTTAAGAAGGCATTGGAGATGTCAATCTGATGAAGAGGCCAAGAGTGTGAAACAGCGATGCCCAGGAGAAGTCGAAGAGTAGCCGGTTTCAACACCGGGCTAAATGTCTGGCCGAAATCCTGGCCAGGAATCTGCTGGAAACCCCGAGCAACCAGTCGCGCCTTCTGTCGTTCAATCGACCCGTCGGAATGGGTCTTCTCAGCAAAAACCCATCGATTGGTAATCAGATTACAGTTGGGTGGAGCTGGAACGAGGTCCCAAGTGTGGTTACGAACAAGAGCATCAAACTCAGTGGTCATCGCAGCACGCCAGAGAGGTGACTTTAGTGCTTGAGCAGCAGTGGTAGGAACGCCGGCGGAGGCTTCGGCGAGGTATTGGCGAGGCTTTAATTTGCCTGTCTGAGTCCGAGTGACCATACGACGTGGAGGAGAGGGTTGGGGAGGAGGAATAATTCGAGGAGATGTATTGAAGGGTGGTCGGGAGGTGAGGCTAGAGGACGGTCGAGGTTGAGATGAAGTGGGATGAGAGGAAGAAGCTCGGCGGTGGTATTGAAGAAGCGGTGGCGAGGAAGGAAGGAGAGGACGAGGGCGGCGTTGATACTGGATGAGAGGCCGGGGAGATGTTGTGGCAGGGGTGGGCTGGGAAAGAGAGGGGAGGGAAATGGTGGGCTGAGAGGGTAATGGATTGGGCTGAGGCCCAACAGGTGGAAGATCAATGGGAAATGATGGGGAGTCAGGGAAAGGAGTAGCAGGAGGTGGAGGGTCAATGGGGGTGGTGGGCCGAGGTGGGCTAACAGAGGTAGTGGGCTGAGATGGGCTGATGGAAGGGGTGGGCTGTGGTGGGT